>CP092882.1:47503161-48198122 GCA_030710605.1 Cordylochernes scorpioides
GTCTCGTGGTTTCAGACTGCAGATTTAATATTTACTTTTCTCAAAAATCGGTCTTCTGTTAATATTAACATATAAAAATAGTTTAAAAACTTTCCTTTTATGTATATATATATTCCTTCCTATCATTTGTACAATAGTTCTTATAAGTCGCGCTTCATTGCTCGCCTGTTGAAGGGTTTTTTACCCGAAAGCTTGCACCTATGCATCAATAAAAGAAACTCGTCTTCCTTCACCATGTTTTTCGTCTAATTTCAATTCAGGAATAATTCTTTATCTATATATACAATATTTTATTCACATAAAACTATGTTACCATAACCTTAATTAATTTCAACTGTAAAATTATTTTCTTTATTTCTGGCTTCTCCAGTTTTAAGTATACTCAAACCATGTTCAGCCTTCTTCAACGGGGGCCATATGTCATAATATATACTCTTCCAGGAATAATAAAGCAAACCTAGAGTCAGCCCAGAGAGAGACGGGATGTAAAGTCCGGTCACTTGAGACAGCAGTGACATTCCAAGGGGCGGCAAATGGGGCTCGTCCGTTAACACCTTATGACTTTTAAGACAGTTGGGGATTGTGTGCGACACGAACGGCCGCCCGGCTGTTGCCGGGCCCGTCTCTCCCCTTCTCTCTCTGGTTGCCTGGGTTTCTCTTCCAACTTGTGGTGTGATTATTTCTCTCCCCACATTATTATATTGTCACATATATGTGTTACGATGCACTAGCGCGCCATCTGTTATCAAATTACGAAACTATTTTAGACGCGTAATATTCTTTCAATGTATGGTAGAATAAACTGGCGAAACCGCTGGGAGTGTTCACCACTGATGAGCCAGGCCCTCCTTTTAATTTTTCCATGCAGTAAGGGCAGTATAAATTGTTTTATTTTGAAAAGAATATTACGCGTCTGGAATAGTTTAGTAATTTGATATATATGTGTGTCTGAAATATCTCAATGAGAATCCTTACCAAAAGTATATCATTTTTTATCATTGAGATAGTTTCAGATTTATTTTAAAACGCATGTGTTTTCCATTTATTTTATTACGCATTTGCCTCATTATTCAAATATATATTTTGAATAGTATTATTTTAATACTAAGATTTGTTTAGTTTATCATCCTTCAAAGTCTCTTGAATTTATTCTCTATAGCGAGGTTGACGTTCTCACGAGGCAAGGAAAATAAAGTAAATCTCTGCTTTAGGTATTATTCTAAGTAGCACAATACATTTATTATCCTTATTTACAGAACACAAAGGTATTTGAGGTATGTCTCTCGTCTTGGTGACCGTAACACTAAACTGTTTAAATTTTGAAATTGTTCTTGTAATTAAAAAAAAAAAATAGACCATTATAATCAAGCCCCCTGTTTTTTTTTTTAATCTAGATGCACTGTACGCTATTTTGAAAAATTACTATTTCTTTCAATATAAATATTATTATTTATAATATGATGCACAAGCGCGCCATCTGTTATCAAAATTCAAAACAGCGGTATGGTAGATTAAACTGGCGAAACCGCTGGGAGGGTTCACCACTGATGAGCAAGGCCTTCCCAATAATTTTTCCATTTCAGTAAGGGCAGTAGAAATTGTTTTATTTCAGAAAGAATCTTAAGC
This sequence comes from Cordylochernes scorpioides, assembly GCA_030710605.1. Taxonomy (NCBI): domain Eukaryota; kingdom Metazoa; phylum Arthropoda; class Arachnida; order Pseudoscorpiones; family Chernetidae; genus Cordylochernes; species Cordylochernes scorpioides. Next base: position 47,504,788 of record CP092882.1, read on the forward strand.
GTTTAAAATTATTATTTATCAACATTATATTATTTCCTATTTTAGTGTGTAAGATTAAACCAATGGATAATTTTGTGAGCTATATATGTATTATTTATATATGTGTGTGTGTTACATTGTGTGTTATTTCTTTAAAAATGTTGGATACAAAACACAAAAACATCACACAAGATATAAGAAACACTTTATATTTAATAACACACTTTCACAGAGTTTCAGTATTTTGAAAACAATGCCATTTCATAGAGTATTTTTGAAAACTGATGATGGGGATCTTCATGCCAAAGCCAGCTGCACGACGACTACAACACTCAGTACAATAAGCACGGCCCATTCCAGCCAGGATGCCACACGCTTCCACTGTTCCTGATTTCTGTCTTTCTGGTCCTCCTCGTGCCCACCATCGACCTGACCCAGTCCGGGAGGTTTCAGGCCTCTGATGAGGCCCATGGCTACAGCTGCGGTCTCTAGGGCCGCCGCTAGAATGGAGGCTCCGGTCAGAAGACTTCCATCTGCGGCATCTGTAACATAGTTGCATTTCAATGCATATTTTCTAATACATATTTTTCTTTACTGATTAACTTTCCAAGGCGTACAGACTTTGGTTTAGGTAGCCCACTATCCAATGGTGCTTAACTCTCAATCAGTTTCGCCATTTCAACCTAAATACCAACACCATCGTATTTTTTAATTATTTCGTTTTCTATTTATATTTGCAAATTTTTATTTGGGAACTCTCCAGGATGCCGTGGCAACATCCTTGAATATTTATCTATATTTCCTCATATATTCATATTCTACCAAAACACATTAATTTTACCATCGTTCGTTTTCGTCCCCCCCCCCCCCTAAAAAGTTCAGTATTGAAACAGTTATGAATATATAACATATATGAATTATCCGCTAGGTGGCCGATCTGGTTGGACGAGCGTCATTTCGCTCCGCAAGTTTCGGTTAACACTGCCTCAATTTCTTAATTTATTTTCTAAATACTTATGTTGAAATGTTTTAAATCGGTTAATCGTTTTTCTATTTAACTTTACCCTTTTTTATATAGTTCGATTCGTTTCTCATTTGGATTAAATATGAATTCTATGGTTAGGTTACTAAATTTGAAACTGGATGAAAATTTTGCCTACTTTGAGAATAGATTCCAAAAAAATCAAAAATATTTCACTAAAAATGATTTGTCATATCTTTCGACTATGTTAAAACAAATGAAAAGATGGAATTTCTTCTATGATTGAATCGGATAACCAGAACCTTTTGACACAGATGAATGACACCGTCGGCAACATAGTGGAAGAGAAGCTTGGTGAGATTCGAAGCGTGATCTCTCCTCGAAAGGATTATCTTATGCCCAAGTTACACAGCGAGATCATACACATATTTTATTGAGAATAGACAGCGGACCTTAAACACTGAGGCTACACTGCTCGCTGTTCCGCTAAATAATGAGCCCATTAACAACATAGCTCAGGCAATTTCAACTAATATGAAAAGGTTACGAGAAAATGGTAGTGGAATACGAATTAATAAAATTATTAACTCCAAAAATGCAATAGTAATAAAAACTCCTAGCGACAAAGAGGCTAAACACTTGTTAAAGGAACTGAGCATGGCGGCGGAATTGAAGGCGAATAGTAAAATATTTACCCCGCAACCTAGAGAAACAACAATTTTTATAAAAAATGTCAGTAAATTAACGGAAGTGAATAATTTGATACCAATCATATGCACCATGAATCCTGAGTTGAGTGGACTAGAGAATGTAATCCGCGTAATTTTCCCCATGAAATCCAATACCTCTCACCAAAATGTAGTGCTGCGGGTTTCTCCACGAGTGTATCAAACCTTAAGGAAGAAGGGTAATGTTATCTATACCGACTGTGAGAGATGCCATATACACGACAAAGTATTAGTTAGGCAGTGCCAGAAATGTTTTGAGTTTAATCCAAGACATAAAATCAGCGAATGCTCCCATGAAAAGATTTGCCTAATATGTGGCGCGGCGGGAAATCATGAGTGTTCGCGTAAACAAAAATGTTTCAACTGCGCTAAACATTCAAGGTACAAGAATGGAAGATCTCTTGATCACAAGGCGAACTCCAGCGAATGTCCCCTGTACAAAACCCAGGTGGAAATAGTAATACAAAGAACGCAATACCATTCAGATGAATGATAACAATATCAGATGCATACAATTTAATGCAAGGAAAAGTATGATGGAAACTAGTGAGTTAGGTGTGAGAATTGCAGACGATCCTCCTGATATAATATTTCTACAAGAACCATACATGTGCAATGATACAGTGAAATTTGAAAATAATTCACGAATGGTATATTCTAGCACAGATAGGCAAATTTATACTGCTACTATTATTTTGAACCGAAACATAATATATGATAAAATTATTAGGTTTACAAATTCCTTCTGTACACAGCGATCACTCTCTATTTCAATGGGAAAAGCATAGTTATTGCCAATTTTTATATACACCCAAACTCAATGGCTGCATTTCATATCCAATTCATATCAGAAATACTTGAGGCTTTTGGTCAACTCCCAATTATCCTTTGTGGAGATTTCAATTCAAGCCATCCAATCTGGTTCGATTTAACGACAAATAAAAACGGATATATTATAAAGTATATTATACTAAACGGAAGATCTATTGGTAATAAAAACGGATGCTATACTTTTATCTCACATCAGGGGTCTTCAGTTTTGGACTTATTCATGGTTTCTCCTGCACTACTGGAACTTGTTCTTGACCTAAGTATAGAAAGTTTGCCTTACTCCGATCATTTGCCACTTCTTCTAAAACTAAACGGATCAGACAATACAAAAGCGAAAAGCCTACCTCTAGAGTATATTCCTGTAAAAAAATTTACCTGGTCAATAAATAAAGCTTCGACATATGAACTTTGTCTCGAAGACCTAAATGCTCTCCAACTACCGGAAGACGCCTCAATAGACCTATGTGCTGACACTCTTACTAGCAGGATTCAAACATCAATGATGAGAGCAGGAATGCTAACAAAGGGAAGAGCGGATAGTTCGCGGTCTAAGCCATGGTTTGACGGAGAATGTTATACAGCAAAAACATATATGAAAAAAAATCTTAAGTTATATTTGACTCTCAATACTCCTATTTATAAAGATTTGTTTATTACGAGTAAACGCAAATACTTATCATTGCTCAAATACAAAAAGAACAAATATTCTGATTCTGTTCAAGCTGCCCTTAGCAATGTTAGGGACTCTGCCGAATTTTGGGAAATAATTGCGTCCTTTAAGAAACGGAATAGCGCAAAAGGAAATATTGACATCTCAGAGTGGGAATCCTTTTATCAGGGTTTATTGTCGCCTCCTCAAAGAATTGTGGCTGATATACCTACTCTACTAATTCCTATTGACTCCGAGCTGGACGCCGAAATTTCATCTTTGGAAATTGAGAGGGAAATCGCTAGCTTGAAAAACAATAAAGCAGCAGGTTACGACAGTAAACCAAATGAAGCTATCAAAGCCCTACCTGAGAATGGTTTAATCCTTTTATCTAACTTATTCAATAAAATATTAACTAAATCCCAAGTTCCTTCACAGTGGTCAAAAACCATAATCCAACCAATATTCAAAAATGGTGATCCGAATGCACCATCAAATTATAGGGGCATTGCGCTTATAAGCAACTTGTAAAAACTTTTTACATCCATATTAAAAAATATACTAAGTAATTGGATTGAGAATAGAAAACTCATAGCGGAAAACCAGGCAGGATTCAGAAGCGGTTACTTGTGGCAAGACCATATCTTCACGCTTACATCACTAATCCAAATGACATTAAACTGCAAAAGAAGGAAACTTTACGCATTCTTTGTTGATCTTAAAAAGGCTTTTGATACGGTTCCACATTTACCATTATGGAGAAAGCTTGCGCTTGTTGGTTTAAGTGGGCGCGCGATTTATCAAACTCATACAGAACTACTATGCTCAAATGATGGCAGCGGTCAGATGGAACGGCTCTTTTACAGAATTCATCAAAATACAATCAGGTGTTCTTCAGGGTGAACCTCTTTCACCGTATTTATTTATTATTTTCATTAACGATCTGGTTGCTACACTGGATGATTCTGACCTGCCAGGTATATACTTACCGGGTCATTGAGCTATACACCTCCTCCTGTTCGCGGATGATATAGTCCTCTTTGGTGAATCCAAGGTAAATCTTCAAATAAAGATTAATCTAATAAAAATATATTTTGAGGAAAATGGTTTAACTCTGAACCAATCCAAGTCTAAAATCGTAGTGTTTCGAAATGGAGGCCGCTTGGCCAGATCTGACCTTTGGTTTTGGGGCCAACAACCCTTGACAGTATCTTCAAAATATACATATTAAGTTTGAGGAAATATCGCGCCATCTATATACAAGGACTAAAACTAATAAGTACGAAATTATTGTTATCAAAATGAAAAAAAAAAAAAACCTTCTACTGTTCTTATGAGATGGAACAATTTAGGAGAGCTTCACTATTTCTGAGCCAAGTTCTCACAATATATTATTTTCGCAGTAAGGGGATTGTAAAGTTTGTTTTATATAACAAATGAAAACATTAAGACACGAATGTTACTTTTTACAAATAAATCAAACTTCTACTGTCCTTACTGCGATGAAAAAATATTAGGAGGGCTTAGCTCATCAGTGGTGAAACCTCCCAGCGGTTTCGATAATTTAATCTAACAGACCGCTTTTTTAGAGCTCGAATACTGTATTGAATACTGTAGAAGTTAGATTTATTTGTGGAAAGAAACATTCGCGTTTCAATGTTTTCAATTGTTATATATAGATGGCACGTTATTGCCTTGTATTAGTTTGTTTCATGTTGCGACATATAAAGCCATTCAAATTCGTAAATGGATTATATTTTACATTTTTTGCAACAAACTATTTTTAATCATGACATTTTAAATATTTGTAATATATGCTTTAATAGAATTTTAACCAAAATTTCCCTGCTATGTATTGGACAGTTTCAGATTTTTTGACAGTTATTTGTACTGTTTATATTGGAGGTATTTGCATAAAAATAACTTAAATGTAAAAAATCTAATGTTCAGAAAATTAATTTTCAAATATCCCAAGTACACGAGATACAGGCCAGGATAACCATGGTGGGTATAAGTTGGCGACTTATTTTACTGTAGGTGCACCACATGTCTACACATGTGAAAATCAGATCGACTTTGTACTTATAAATGTTCCAGAAACCCGTTTGGTTACTTTCACTCAATGGTGGGATTGGGCTTTTGAAAGAATCGGTGGCCATTGAAGCATTTTTCAATTAGAAAAAAAAAAGTGCAAATGCGGGTCGTAGCGGTCGAAAACCAATAGTTTAGACCAGCCTTCCACCGACTCTCTCAGAGAAAGTATATTAAGTTATAGAATATAGCGATTCTGTTAAAAATATTATTGAAAATCTTCTGCCATAACACAATTTCCAGCAAGGAATTCTGTCATTTCCCACGCTCTGAATCCTCAATGAACCAATCGACCCATTGTAATTCTATATAATGGAAGTGATGAGATACATAAGAAGTGTGGTTTACCGTGAACTGTTATAATTGATATTATGCTTATCCTCCATCCATTTATGTCTTCGCGCGTTTTCAAAATCTTTGACTTTTTCTGATAATAATACTAATTATATTATTATAAGGATATTGATAGTTAAAAAAAATGATGATGAGGCTGATATGGCTGAAAGATATTATACTTTTTCTTTTTTGTGTGTTTTTTAAGAGTAATTTTGTATTGAGGCAAATCTATATATATAATTGCCTTATTCTGTCTGAAGCTCACGGATAGAATGCGCGCCCATTGGCTGCCGGCGAACACGTGTCCTCCCTGCCCCCCTCTAGACAACCCTGTTATCAGCTGTGTGATACATACACCTGTCTATAGCGGCCATTCTAGACAACCCTGTTATCAGCAGTGTGTTACATCCACCTGTCTATACAGACCACCCTGTCTATAGCGACCACTGACCACCCTGCCTATAACGACCACTCTAGACAACCCTGTTATCAGCTGGGTGATACATCCACCTGTCTTTACAGACCACCCTGTATATAGCGGCCATTCTAGATAACCCTGTTATCAGCTGTGTGATACATACACCTGTCTATAGCGGCCACTCTAGACAACCCTGTTATCAGCTGTGTGATACATCCACCTGTCTATACAGTCCACCCTGTCTATAGCGGTCACTTTAGGCAACCCTGTTATCATCAGTGTGTTACATTCACCTGTCTATACAGACCACCCTGTCTATAGCGGTCACTTTAGGCAACCCTGTTATCAGCAGTGTGATACATACACCTGTCTATACAGACCACCCTGTCTATAGCGGCCACTCTAGACAACCCTGTTATCAGCTGTGTGATACATACACCTGTCTATACAGACCACCCTGTCTATAGCGACCACCCAAGACAACGTTTTAAAAATATATTCGCACTCGGGTAAAACCCGGGCGTTGCCCGGGCCATTCGTCTAGTATAAAATAAGAGGTTATTTTTGTGTATATTTTAGTATTATATCTCACAACTAGTTTCAAGCTTCAAGTGCAGTAACTAACGATCCAAAAGGTTCAAATTTCTCTTCCTCTAATAAGAGAGGTAAATGAAAGGCTCTCACAAGAACTACCTACCGAGGCCTATACTGTCGTTGATATAGTAGGACTTGACCAGATGTCCCAGCGCTACCATAAAGACCCCTGAAGCCGCCAGGCCCAGTTTGAGGGCCTCCAGGTTCTTGACTGGGAGCAGACAGGCCGCTAGGAGTGGAGCGACGCCTGCAGTCAGGGCCATTCTGTCGTGACGTCCCCTTCTGTCTCGCCGCTTCAAAGTCAACTTGAAGATGGCCAGATCTGGGGTGGCTCTCAAATATTGCCCTTGCTCATGTATATTTAGAGCCTGGAACATATTTTTTAAAAATCATTTTTCGACACTTTCAATGTCTTGTATTCACTGTTATATACAAATAGCGAACACACTGTTAAACAATATTTCAGGAAAGCTGACACAAATTTACGACTATATAAACAATCAATTTCACTCTATAACATAAAAATCGACGCACCAAGAAGAGGTTGTAGAATTTCTATGGAAATACGTATACAATGATATTTCTACCAAACACTTAAATTATTGAAATTTGGTGACCGATTAATGCAAAGCAAAACCTCCAGAGCATCTAAAATGCGCGTCTACAAGGGTCACTTCAAATGTTTTTGCAATCAATACTAAATAATTGAAATATTAGAAATTAATTATATTATTAAAATCTATATTATTTATTCTCTCACCTAACATAAGCATTTTTATAAAATAGTGAAAACAATGACTTATAGAGGACGCGACTTTGTTTGCAGCGGCAGCGGTAATTTCTAAACATTGCATGAGACACAATGGAATTGACTAGAAATAGTTTACGTGCCAAGATCTTTTATGATTATACAGTAATTTAACTTCTAAATAATCCCATTAAATATTGAACGGAAGCTTTAGGAGATAAAGCTCCTTCTATTGAAGCAGTTTTTTTATTGATTTAATTATTTTTTTAAATTTGGAAAAACTAACCTTGAATAAACCTCGTTCAGGTCGACGACCAACAGCAGTGACCCGAGAAATAATTGAGAAGGTAAGATTTTTACTTAGAGAAGAGCTAAGAATTACGTATCAGCAGTTAGAGAAAGTTGTGAGCATTGGATCGGCAGCAATCAACACCATCATTAAAGATGATTTAAAATACAGAAAACTTGTTAGTACATGAGTACCTCACAGCTTTACCGAAGACTATAAACTTGGTCGCGTTAAATGGTGTAATTTCATGTTGAAAAAATTTGATGGAGGCAAATCAAAGGCTGTTTCAATATCATTATAGGTGACGAAACTTGGATTTACAATTTTGATCCAGAAACAAAACACAATCTACTCTTTGGTACACTTCAAGAAAGTTCGCAGAACTCAAAGTGTTGGGGAAAAAATAGCCACTTTTTTTTTTTTTTTTTTTGAAAAAGTGGATCAATTGGTATTGTGAAGTTAGAAGATCAAAATATTAATAGTAACTAGTTTACCACAAAATTCTATCCGGCAGTATATGAAAAATCAAGCAAAGTAGACCAAGAGTTCAACTTAGAAGAGTCCTTCTTCCCCATGACAATGCAAGACCGCACACCTCAGCCTAAACATTAGACCTTTTAGCCAAATTTGGTGTCCAATTAGTCATTCATCCTCCATATTCACCAGGCCTAGCACCTTGTGACTTTTATCTATTTCCAAAAGTGAAGTTAGTGTTGAAAGGGATACAATTTGACACTGGCGATGAAGCACTTCAAGCCTTTATCAATTCCGTAAATTTCATCCCCAAAAATGACTGGCGTAAGTGCTTCGATAATTTGTTTTGACGGATGAAATATTGCATAGGTGCTACGGGTGAACAACTTAAGAAAATCTGAAATTTTGGAAGTTGCAGCTTTAAGAAAAATATGTGATTGCAAAAACATTTGTAGTGACCCTTGTATCACGAGTTTTCTAGATCTAATATTCAGAGCTGCACGAGCTGATTTCTTTCAGTAAGGACAGTAGAAAATGTTTATTTTTAAAGGAATTATACGCGTCTATAATAGTTTCGAATTTTGTAAAAAGATGGCACGCTAATGCATCATAAGAATAAATAAGTGCATGTTTAAATCGCTATTCCATTATCTCTTTGGAAATGAAATAACATACATACTCAATATTAACTTATTCGCAACCACATCAAATGTATTTTACAATAAACTCACATATGATAATAATATAGAACACCATAAATTAACCCAAATTCAATTATTTTCAAGTCAAGTACAAAAATAAAACAAATATACACTATGATACATTCACTGTTAAACAAAATATGTTTTAAGGAACAATAATATTCTATTGATTTTTATTCCCTCACTACTCGAAAGAATAAGACTCCAAAAACAAACTAAAAAATTAAGAAAAAGGCATCTCCTTATCGTGCAACTGAAAGTTGCTGATGGCTTGTGCCATCAATCGAAATAAATATCAACTATTATCGTAGGTTTCTAATTATTCCAGAATTGGCCGATTACACATTCTTGATTAATCAAGAAAAGCTAACCACGTACACGTTTCGGACTGTTGGTCCTCATCAGCGTGGTGCGAGATGTACCTCAACGACCAAAAAACTGGTCCTTCAGGCATCTTGAAAAATCATGAAACGGGTAGTTAAGGCCATAATTGCATAATTTTTCACATTGTGTTGCGGTGTCACGTAATACTATCATTAATATTGATAGTGTAAATTGTTAGGTAAGAGCTAATACTATAGTAGTGATGGTATCTAATTTAGGGAAAGTGGTATATAATGCTTTATTAGTAACCACCCGGGTTTAGGTGCTTATAAATAGAGTTAAAAGTTTCATAGACTTACCCTTGCATCATCCAATTTCCAGAACGGATTGTGATCTCGGAATTCGTAGAGATACATAGCAGGTTCTTCAAAAAGAGTTTCTCCAGAATCGTCCAGGAAAGCAAAGACAAGCTCGCAGTGCTCGACATCTTTGCTCGAGTTTACGCGGCAGTGACTGGAACTGGAGAAAGAGGGAAACCAGTACACCCAGCCATTGGCGAATATGTGGACCTTGGCAGACTGAAGCAGGCTCATTCCTTCCTCGTGGGAATACCTGTGGCCGCAGGCTTTACAGTTAAATATAAATTCACAATTATATATAAGCTATTAGAATATACCTAAAGATATTCTTGATAAAGTGACCAATAACATAATAAAATTTTACCATTTTAAAAATCCCGAATATATCCCTTGAGAAGACGGATAAATCAGTAAGTGTTAACTCGGAAAGGATAAATGACTTGTAAAGGTTAGATTTATCCGAGATGAAGCAAAGTGGAAATAATTTGATATTCTACGGAATTGAAGAAAGGAGAAAGACGAGGCTTCATCGGATATCTATATATTGTAGTTTGTAGAAATAATATTTAAAAATAATATATTATTACCTTACAGCAGCGCCTCTCAGATCATTCTATTGACAAAGTTACTGAGAGAACCCCTTATTTAAAAAATAAAAGAATGAAAGTTAGGAGAATTTACAAACTCCATTAAACGATACCATTTACGAAGGAAATAATGGCTATCGAGGTTATGATTAGTTATACTGTATACAAGTTTTATATATAAAGCAAATTCAGCTCGAACTAGATATATCAACTGGTATATAGGAAACTGAAAGGTTAAACAAGAAGTTTTTCAGATTTTTTTTACAAGTAGGAATCGTTATTCAATATTTTAAGAGAATTGAATAAAAAATCAGAGGTTCACCTTTGTGTTGACCTTCTAAATATAATAAGACATGTTCGAAGTTTAATTGAAAGATTTCATTTATAGCAAAGTAGAAGTAATATTTCGATAAAAATATTTTTAAAAGGACTATTTACTTAGATATGGGTATCTGTAGTGATGCTAAAGTGGTTGTTGATGTATTTTCTGTGAATGTATTTTGTAAATTGAATATAATCGCTGAAGAATTATATTTCTAAATAATTCTGTTCAAATTGATTATGTAGGAACAACCTCCAACCGGCTACATTAGAAGTTATATTTTTGTTGTATATATGTAAATTTAAAAAAATATATATATATATATTTTTTTAATATCTGAGGCAGAAAACCATGTACATATTGTAAATCAGAATTGATGTCTTCGGAAGCCCCGTGATTTAAGGGTGTTCGGTAGCCCTGGAACAGAGCTCGACATAGCTACCGAATTTATAATAAAATGAAGTAATCCTTACATTTATTTTATAAAAAGGTATAGAAAAGATAACTATAATCAGATATATGTGATTTCTATGTATTCAATCTAGTAGCCAAGAAGATTTGTATTTCCAAGAAGAATCTACCCGTTAATGAGGCTGATATTGGGGTGCCACACCAAGTGGGCCGGGAGAATGATACTGTGGGCTTTCTCAAAGTCATCAATGTCCCAATGGAGGCGGTCGTCTGCCCATTCCTGAAACCACACGCACGTCTGCTTTAAATTCTTGTTTACTTATATTTTTTACATTCTCTCTCTCTCTCTCAAAGGTATCCTCAAATTCATATTTATTTAAAAAAATATCTATCCATAAACATTTGAAATTTAAAAATTATTCATATTTTAATGTAATATTATATTTAATGATTATTTTCCTCCTCTATATTCACTTATAATACATTTAAAAATAATTTTGAGTTTTTCTCTCTCTCTCTTTCGGCTGTGCGGCCACGCGGCGCGCGAGCTCCGCGTTTTTCTGTGTTTGAGATGGGGAATGTTGAGTTAAGTAACCCCTTTGAGGTATTGGCTGAAAGCTAAGAGAATGGGCTGCAAGCTCATGGCAACCTCGTCAAAATCGGCCAAGTCTCCGCCGAGGAATCAGCAATTGAATCTGAAATGCCTGAAAGTCATTCAGATTCAAAAAATGACAAGCATGCAAATACTAAGCCGGCGGCGGATGGCGGACATGCAAATTCTTGCCGCAATTGGGCTGATTGCCCGGAACAGGAAGACCAACTTATCGAGAGACAAGATGTGGGCTTCACCAAAGTGGGTGGCTCCAAGAAGAGGCCGCATTACTCTGACGTCGGGGACCAAAAAGGGATGCATCCAGGCACCGAGAATCCCTTCAAACAGCAGCAGGCCGCGAGCCACACCAAGACCCAGCAAGGTGCAAGAGTGCCAGACCACCAGGCAGAAGCAGGCGGCCTTCCGAGCAAGGTCGGCAGCGGGGCAGGCGGTACAGTGTGTCTACCTGGAGTTCTGCCCAGACTTCACGCAAGAGAAATACTTCCGTGCGTTGGAGGCCAAAATGGGCAAGGGAACCATCTACCAACTAACGAAGATGGAGGGGCACATCCTGGTCGGCCTCTCCAGCGTGCACCTCGCCGACAAACTAGTAGAGGAGGGTCTCAACATCGAAGACGTCACCCTGCGTGCCTTTCCTCTCAGGAAGAGGGCCGAGATAATCGTGCTCGGCAACATGCTCTTCTTCGTAGAGGACGCTGACCTCGTCACTGCGCTGCGGCCCTACGGACAGGTCACGTCCATCATACAGAAGATGATGCAACTCTGGAAGATTCCTGCTGTGCTGATGCTCGTCGGGAGGCTTTTATAACTCTGCGCGACCTAGTAAAGCACTCCCAGATCCCTGCCCGGCTGTACGTCAAGGCCAAGGGAGTGGTCACGCACGTCTACTTGACTTACGGCATCAAGTGTTCCCTGTGCTACAAGCAGGGACACAAGCATGCCTACTGTCCTCGCAAGACTGGTCTCCAGGAGGACAAGCTGGTGCTCCCTGTGGATGCTCCTGATGCACGCCTTAAAGCCTGGACCAAACCGTCCTCCACTTCGAACGCCCCTCCTGTTTCAGCAGCACCACCTGCTGCTGCTGTGGTCGCAGATCCTCCTCCCAGCGACACAGCGAGAGCAGAAGCGGCGGTCGTCCTGACTCCTCCTACACAGGAATATTAAAGCGAATCTCTGCCCGAATCTTCCCTAGATAAGCGCTTTCTGGCTGAGAATCAGATGGACGATCTTCTGAAGAACAAAAATACGTCTGAAGTCATCGCTCGTACCCAGAAGCAGGGCCTGGAGAGAGACGAATTCCTTCAGGCAATCACGCATAATGGGAAAATGGACAGATTGATCAGGAAATCAAACAACGATCAGAGAATGGTCATTGCCAACTTGGCCACTCGCTTATGGCTCTGACAGGAGACACGAGTTGTACCCTGTATAAAAAGCTATCGCGCGCCAGAACCTCTGCTTGCAGGCACAAATGAACTTCCGAGTTGCGACCCTGAACACGCGCGGCAACGCCGCTCTTCGCCGGAGAATACAGCTCTGCTGCTTTCTCAAAGAGCATGAAATTGATGTTTTCTTCCTACAGAAGACGAACGTCATATCCCTTGACGACCCAGGAGATCTCTGCCATTGCTACAGCGCCGTCGTTGAACCCGCAACGACCACGGTGGGATTAGGCATCGCCTACGTCTTCGCACCTGGGTTTGTTGTTCACCGGCAGCAGATCCTGTGGCCTGGAAAGATTGCAGTAATCGACCTCACCGTCCGGGGGGTCTCCATGACGTGCGTCAACGCTCATGTCTCTCATTCTCCTGAAGATCGATGCCGCCAGCTCCAGATCATCGCAGCCTTGGCGAATAAAGAAGATACGTGGATCCTCGGTGACCTAAACATCTCCGAGGAGTCGGCGAAAGACCTGGCATCGGGTTCAGCAGAAGCCCTCGCAGAGCTCCTGGACCAACCCGACCTCGTCGACGTCGCCACCTTCTTCGATGCTGCACTGGAGCACACCAAGGTTGCTACTATCGGAAGAGGGATCGACGCGCGTCGTCTGGACAGAATCCTACTTCCATCAGGCTTCTGCGACCGCGTCACCCACTACCAAACTATCGACTATGCCTACTCGGACCACCGTGCCGTCCTGATCCAAGTAGGAGACGCAGCTCCTACAAAACTCCCTGCATTGACAAGCTGCTACGGTCAGACCTATTTTCCGAAAGAATGGCAACGTTCATCGATGAATTATCGCAAGACCTAGCAAATACTTCACCCTCGATGTTATGGACAACTGGAACAGGATAAAGGCAGCACTAGTCGCGGAGATAAGATCACTCGTACCTGCCGTCGCCGAGGCTGGCGGTGGATACATCGAGAGAGCAAGCCACTTCCTTAGGCGGAGAATGGAGGACCACACTGCCCGCTTCGACTATCCTTCCTTGTCGGCCCTCGGGCGTTCCCTCCGAGTCAGACTCCACTTCATTTTTCCTCCACCGACGACGAAGGCAACGCCATCTCCGGGGGCCAGCTTAGAGTTTTCCTTTTGGAACGTTTGAGCAGTCCCTACGCCCAGGCTCCAAGCTCGGCAGAATCCATCGCCGAATTCCTCACTGAAGTGACCCCCTTGGAGTTCGACGAGTGGAACCAGCTCTTTCCCGCCGGCATCTACCGCGACCAGATAGCGGCATCCATTCACAGCCTGCCAAACGGCCGTGCTTCTGGATGGGACGGAATACCCTGCGAGTTTGCCAAGGCCTTTGAGGATTTCTTCGCCGAAGTCCTTGGCAAGTCGTCGAGGCTTCTCGACTCCGCGGGGCCCTGCCTTCATCTTCAAGGCGCAGCAAAAATATCCTGCTGCCGAAATCGCACGGTGGTCCGGGTCTACATGCATTCCGACCAATCAGCCTACCAACGACCGACTACAGGGTCCTCAGCGGCGTGCTCATTGGCCGTCTACGACGTCATCTACCGAACCTCGTGCCCGACTGTCAGATCTACGACGTTCCAGGACGGTCATCCTCCTTGAACATTGCGCAAGTAGCAGACAGCGTCGCCTGGGCAGCGAGGCATGACACACCGCTGGCCGTCATCTCCCTAGACCTGAAGTCGGCCTTCGACACCCTGAGCAGGAGCTACCTGTTCGCCCTGCTGGAGAAACTAGGCCTACCATCTGACTTCCTCGCGTGAATTACTGTCCTCTACGGGGAAGCAGACGCATCCATCCGGATTGGAGATATATACACCAGAGCCTTCCCGCTTCTCAACGGGGTGAGGCAGGGCTGCCGTCTCAGCGCCGCTCTCTTCAGCATCGGAGTAGAGCCTCTACTACGCCGCCTTGAGAGTATCTTGGGCCGTGGCAGCTTAGTCGCCTATGCGGATGACATCGTACTCTTCATCAGGGACGACACTCAGTTTGAGCTCGTTCCCCTGATCTTCGAAGAGTTCCGCATGGCCTCTGGGGTCGCTGTAAACTTCAGCAAGAGCTGCGGGTTCTGGTGCGGTTCCTAGAGCAACCGGACGGATTCTCCTCTGGGGATCTCCTGGACGTCCGAATCGCTAAATATCCTGGGCTGCACGATCACCGCCGGGAACACCGTTGCCTCCCAGGCCTCCCACCTGATGGAGCTGCTAGAGCGAGCCATCGCGAGGTGGTCTCTCTTCGTTCGCAACTGTCTCTAGTGGGTCGTGCCCGGGCGGCCAACTGCTTGGTCCTGGGTTCTATCCTGCACCACCTCCACGGCTACCTCCCACCTAAAACCACCATCGGCCGGTTGCAGGCGCGGCTGGCGCGCTACGTGTGGGGTACGAGCCGAGTCTCGCGACTCCCTGGGGGCATTCTGGCTCGCCCAGTCTCCGAGGGTGGCGTCGGCCTGCTTGACATCGCGGGCCAGCTTCGGTTTGCCTGCCTGAAGGGCGTTCAGGGTCTTTGCGCGGCGCCGCCAACGGGTACTCTTGGCTGGTCCGTAGGCGGACGTGGATGACATCGCCGGCTCCTGATGTCTGGCTCTCACCGAGGAGAAGGAGGCTGCTGAGTCTCTGGGAATCCGTGTCCAGCATTCTTGAGCTGAACCAACGAATTCTCCATCCTGCCAGCATGAGGTCTCTGCGTTTTCGAGGCGACAACAGGTTCCTGAGGCCGCCAGACCTAATGGCTCCCGACCGCTGGCTTCAGACGACTGTCGGGGACTTCTCAGATGGCTCCCCTGCTCTTGTACACTCAACGCGGGCTGCGCTGCTGGACGCACAGCACCTCGAAATCTTCTGCCAGAGACTCCTGCAGGAAAATGCCAGCTCCAGATATCATGCGGAGTATGAGGCGGAGACCATCGTTCTGAGGGGCTCAACAACGTCCATTACCCGCCTAAACAGCCAGAGCGCCCGCCGGGCACTGGACGCGGCACGGCTCCAGGCCCATCCTGCTGCAAAGCTAGCTGCGCGGTGGGATTCTACTGTAGATGTGCCACGCTCCATCTCCTGGGCTGACCTGCGTCGCAATTGCTTCTCGGGGCACGACGCAGATGTCGCTCTACGATTGGCCCTCCACGCTCTGCCACATCCTGACCATCCTGCCTCGAGGCGTGCCAAGATATTGGAGTTGCCGAGCCGTGCGACCCCTGCTCCGGGAGGTGTTCGCCTCCTGCGAAATGCCCCTGGATCTGCAGGCCTGGCTCTTCGGCGTCGGCCTCCATCCCGAGGGAATGAAGATCGCAAGTGTGGCGAAGGCTACTATCTACAAGTACCATCTTGATCTTGAGGTGGGCAACGCCAGCCAACAATCTAGACCTGCCCACTCTGTGGGAGAGAACTCTCGCAGTCCACCGGTGGCGGAGTCTTTCCCGCGGTTGGCGACACCAATAAAGACCTTGTATATATTTCTGTATATATGTATCTTTATCAATTATTTTATATATTTACTTTTATTTACTCATATATTTTATCATATTTATGTATTTAGCCTTATATAATCATATATGAGCGATGTAATAAAGAAGTTTCAATCTCAATCTATCTCTCTCTCTCTCTCTCCTTATTTTTTTTAATTTTCTGAGATAAATTTGTTTATATTTAGTTTATTTTCCGTATACATTCTGAAATACATTCATTTGTGTTTATTCACCTTAAATAACTTTAAAAAAAACATGGATTCCTCTATTTAACTAATTTCTATACATTTAAAAATACTTTTTTTTCTCCTATCACGAAACAATGCATTCCTATTTACCAATAGAAATGGGTAACATACTTTGAAGAACCAGATTACATGCCTCATGGAGCCCCCAAGAGAAATATTTAGAAGCTTTGGCAGCGTCCCATCCAGCTCTGGAGAAACCAGTTCAATCGAAACTGTCCTTTCGAACAATTTCTCTCGGCTCTTTGTTTTCTGAATTTGTATTTTGCCTTGAGGTCGCATCCTTACTCTACACTGATCTTGTCAAAAAGGAGCCAATAAGGTTTTTACTCAATTTAGAATGACTAGCTTGTGTTTATTCCTTTCTATTCACCTTATTATTATTTCTGTCCCAATACTTGATTCGTGATAGGAGATATTTTCTTATCGTGGTGTAAAATTTATGTAGTGCGATGAGTTAAGAGGTGTTTAATTGAGTCGCCTTGGGGTGGATTGAAGAACACGCCAAGAAGCTGAGGTTTCGAAAGGACAACCTCACATTGATGGAATGAGAGACAGACAGGTTGCCAAATGGCGCTGATAAATTTATCTCTCGAACCTGAGTGACATAGTGGTTGCTTCATATATACTTGACCAAAACTATTCTAATAAACTCTCTCTAGCCTCATTTGAGTGGCTAATATTTGAACATCGGCCTGAAAGTAGAGTTTCTACTTTACAGAAATCTTGTTAAAAAGCGTCATGATGTTAGTTCTTCTGACAAGGATGACTTCGTAGTTACTCTATCAAATGAAAATGTATATGGAAGTTTAGAATACAAGATAATATTATGAAATATGTGTTTTATTATACATTCGTTCACATACTTCAAAAATAAATCAAATATATTTTTAAAGCTGCTTTTTACCATATATTTGATATTTAACTTTATACTTTCAGAATACCTTAGTGTTGGCCAACATAATTTTAAAGATAGGCTTATATAACTTTAGGAATTTAAAAAAATGACTATATCGTAACAAATAGCATCTTTATTATATACAGTGGTACCTCGACATACGAGTTTAATTCGTTCCGCAACCTTGCTCGTATCTTGAATTACTCGTATCTCGAAGCAAATTTCCCCATACAAAACAATTGAAATACCATTAATCCGTTCCAACCTCCAGAATGTCACCCCAGTTATTTTTGTTACGTGGTTTTAAATAATAAAAACGTATTTATAAATATCAAATATTTATTGCACAAAACAAAAAAGAAAATGCAAAGAAATAAATTTGATATCCTCACTGGTCTTTGCCTTTTTCGCTACATTTTTCTCGCTTTCACCTGTAGGCCGTTTAGAAAAAAACATGTCCAAGGAGGTTTGTTTCTTCCTCCCTCTCAGAATGTTCCGGAAATGAGTTAGGCAAGTGTCATTAAAAAGGTCAGATGCACGACCTGTTGCAACTTTTTCTGGGTGTTTTTTTCCACGAACTGTGAAACTCTCTCCCACATTCCTAAGATCTCCTTCATCTCACTTGTAGAAATAACCTCCTCCTCTGACTCCTCAAAACCAATTACTTGCATAACCTCAGTATGCTGCTGTGACTGTAACTCTTGTATCTCCTCAGTCGTCAGTTCCTGGGTGTGCTCCTCGATGAGCTCGTTCACGTCTCTCTCTTCCACCTCTAAACCCATGGATTTCCCCAGAGATACAATCTCCTCCTCTACTGAAACACCGGGTTCCAATTCTTCATAGATCCTTTCAGCTACAGCTTCAGGTTTGTGGCCTGGCATCATCTTCTCCTCTGCCGTTATATATGTTCTATTCGGCATCTTTTTCCAGAACAGCCCTGTCTCATCACAATTGAAGACTTGCAGAGAGATGTAGCCTTGGGCTTTTATTAGATCGGAAAATGTTTTTATGTAATCCTCATCTGCCTTCATATCTGAACTTGCTGCCTCACCGTGTCTGACAACGGAGTGAATACCGCTCCTCTTTTTAAAATTCTCAAACCAGCCCCGGCTGGCTTTAAATGACTCTTCCGATGCCTCGTCGATGGAAGTCTGCGGGGCTTGCTTCAGCAAATCTCCGTAGATCGCTCTTGCCTTCTCACAAATGATGGTCTGCGTCAAGGTATCTCCTTGGAGCTGCTTTTCTGTCACCCACACCATCAGCAGGTTCTCCATATTTTCATGAAGGGAGGTTCACAGCTTGGAAATTATCCTAAGGCCCTTAGCCGGCGTTACACTCTTTATCGACTCCTTCCGTTTAAGCACAGAACATTTCATGGACGTACTACGGCCATACTGCCTCTACAAGTCAACAACTCGAACACCTTGCTCATGTTTTTCTATAATTTCAGGTTTTAATTCAATACTCATAATCTTTTTCTTAGCACTTGACTTTTTACAAACTTTCTTCCGATCCATGGTTATAAAAATAAATGAACTAAAACTGTAAATGTAAACGCAACACAAAACGAGAACACAAAACACAACTTATCACAGCGGAAGCACGCTGCTAACTGATAGTGATGGCGCGACTGCGTGTTACTACCTGTTGTGTTTTAACTTTAAAAGCACACAAAAATATAATAAACTTGAATTTGTTTATTCAAGTCTCAAAAAACAAAGCTTTGCATATAGAACAAATAATAATGAAGAAGAAGAAAGAAACATTTTAGGAAAAGCAAAAACAAAACAAAAGTATTGGTCAAAAAGAAACATTTAAAATCACAGATTAATATCTTCAACACTACCGAACCGAACTCGTATCTCGAATTCGCTCGTAAATGAAAAGCAAAAAATCACTTGCTCGTCGGCTCGTATCTCGAAAAACTCGTATGTTGGGGCGCTCGTATGTCGAGGTACCACTGTATATTGTTTTGAAAATAGAGCAATCCATATTCAATTCATTAAATAATAAAAAGGCGTATATTGGATTTAATAAGAGATTTATTTGCCAATATTTCCTTAATATGCCTTGTTATGCCTTGATAAAGGTTTGGCGTTCAGCCAATCGAAATATTGCCAAATATATATTTTACTAAATCCAATATTACACCTTATTATTATTTAATATATATATATATACCCATTTCTTGGTTTCTCAAGAAGCCGCTGAGACCAAATATATTTGGTCGCAGTGGCACAGCCTACTCCACGCTGACGAGCGCCAACAGCGCGAAACGCGTCGTGGATGGCTTTTTCTTGATTAATCAAGAAATTGGGTTGGCCAAATATCAGGGAACAGGCTAAATCAATGAATAGTTGATTTCTTTTCCACCAGATGGCGCTTTCCCTTTAGCTTCCTGGCGCTTCCCTGGTCAGGATATGCCTTTTATATTTTTAATATGAACACCTGACCTTTTTATTTTTTCTATTGTTTATATATATCCTCCAATACACGATTAATATATCAATATAAATATACAAGTATTTGTAACAAACAAAAATGAGATCAAGTAAAGATCTTACCAGTGAAAATTGACCCTCAAAATCTAGTCGGTTGCGTTCTTCATCCTGAAAGCATTTCGTTAACAATATAGGTCATTTACACGTTGAAACAATCGATATATACACATCATGAAGATATAAGACAAAATAAAAATAGGCGCTAAGAAAAATTATTCAAATGTAACAGAATATGGTATACGTGACATAAGTGTTATTTAAAAAAATGATAAAATTAACTGAGGAATAGCCTATTATTTTCGTGATATAAGGATGAATACCCTGAAAAAATCAATATGGGAGACTATATCCGTCCTTTATGCAAGTTCGGTATTGATTGATAAAATTGTCTGATTATTTACTGCTATACAGTAATCCCTCGTTAAGACGAACTCAACGGGAGAACGAAATACCCTTTTCGTCTTAAAAGAATATATACCTAATTCGTATAAACCGAATTCGTATTAGACGAATTGAATTCGTGGTATCCGGGGTTTGTACTTATGTACTACTGATGAGTTAGAAAACTACATTTCTGAGGAATAACGAATAAATTTATTTGAAAACAATATTAATGAAAATATTTTATAATTTTAAGGAACAACAATTATGTATATGTATGTACATAAAGTATTTTATTTTAAAAGACAATATGGATAATATAATCACAATGTAAGGCAATAACATGAGAATATAAGTTTATTTTAAAACACAAATAAAAAAGAACAACAAAAGAAACAACTTACATAATATACTTGGTACATACAATGTTTATGTGTATGCAGCATATGCAGTATGCATAGAGTTTCCTATATCTAGGTTTTCTCTGCAGGCTTCAGAAAGTCTGTTATAGTTTTTTGGTGGTATTTGATTGGGCACTGTTTCAGACACTCTCTTCTTATTTTATCCAGGTCATCTTCAAAATGAACATCAATATCCGCAGAGGTTTTGGACAGCTTCTGGAGGGTTTCGAGGGCCGCGATTACTTCCCCTCTAGTAGGCATCATTATCTCTTCTTTCACCTCATCGTCTTCTGTTTCTTCTTCTTCTTTCTTCTTTTCTTCTAATTCGGGTGAACCGCAAATTTCCAACCCTTCATCCAGGGCAACATACTCCAGAGTCGAATAGATCACAATAGAGTCGAAATTTTCCACTGATTGAGTACATGGAACGACCCCAAGGGGATGGTTTCATAGAAAATGAGTCATCATAACAAACAAAGGACGAATGTTTACACAAAAGACAAAGAGAGCCAATACATGATATCAACGGCGTTTTTGTTGTTTTAATAGTTTATTGTTTTACTTATAACTCGCCTTTAAAAACATATAAGAATTCGTTTTAACCGATTGATTAGTTCTGCTGGGGGCTAAATTTAATTCGTATTTCGTCATAACCGAATATTTCGTCTTAACCAGCAAAATCTCTTTGGAAAGCATTGAAATTTAACGGGGGAAAGAAACGGTTCGCGCAAACCGAGAGTTCGTATAATCCGAGTTCGTGATAACGAGGGATTACTGTATATCTAACAAAAAGCTGTCTGATCGACAAGTTTCTAAGATTGTTGAGGGTTTGCTCATCTCTTCCCACGCGTGCTTTATCGGGGAACGATCTGGCAACTGGTAGTGCTGGGTAAACACAAAATGCCAAGCAATATAATTTAATTCCATATGCGATCGGGCATTATCTTGCTGTAATGTAGGCCCCCAATACCTGATATGTAGAGAAATGAAACTGGAACCCAAAGAGGTCAGCTATCAAAATAATTACACCCAGACACCCAAAACGATTGGTCTCAGTTGTGTGGTCGTTTGGGGAACGACATCAGATTGTTTTCCCACCACTTTCCTGAATATCTCCAGGCCCGTCCTTGCTGATTATAACGCCTCAATTCGAAATTAGAATATTCGATGTTGAAGATAAGTCCATCCAATTCCAGGCAATACCTTGCTGGTTAGCAGGACTCAATTCGAAATTATACTTTTGGCTGAATACAAGTAGAATCCTCTCAGCATAATTCTAGGTTGAATGGTTCTGGCCCTACTGCAAATGTGCTTGTCGATGTGCAGATTCAAGGGTAGGTAATCAGAGCAATAGAAACAGTGAGCTCTATCTCCTTTTCTGATTACTCAATAATGGTTTGAGGAAATTGGTCATATTGTATCCTGCTGAATTACTTTGAATATATTGTCAAAATTTCGCCTCAGCTCGACAGGTTCCTGAGCCTGTTTTTTTTCTATTCTTCACACGTCTCTTATCGTATTTACAAATCTGGAGCTGCGAATGCCACTTCCAGCTATCATGTTCAATCATATATTTCGATAGCTAAATCAGCCATCGGCCAAAATCGTCGTATCCTGTAATCCCGCCTATCCAAATGTCGACCGTTTATATCAACCACATTTTCAAATACAACTTGACCTTCTCTCTCATGTGCACGAATATGTTTGAGAGACACAGTTATCTCATCTATAGGTAAAAATATTACAAATATTTAATATTTTATTATTTGGAATTTTAATTTAAGATTTTCTATAAACCCTGGTTTATGTTCAGATAAGATGCGACGCAGCCTCACTTCTAAATTTATTTGTAGCCGAAATATTTTCGTATATCAAAATTATTCAACTTTCATAAATATTTCTACGGTGCTTGTCTTCGAATTTACATATATTAGGAATAATAATAAAATATCCACAATAAAGTATAGATTTGAGTATATGCCTATATATATGATATTAAAAGTAGGATTGATGCTTAGGCGGCTGTGTAGGCGAAAGAATGAACTCTGATGTAACGATTTTTAAGAAATTGCCGCCATTTTATAATTATGACTTTTACATAGAAGAGGAAACAATTACATACTAGTTGTATAGGATAATTTGAGAGACTTTTTTTTAAATATAAAATTCCCAAATCTTACATCCAAATTTTATTGTAAGCAAAATCAAACGAAGCAAGGTAACATATTGATTTAATAGAAAGGATTCTTCAATATTCCAATGGACTAAGAATATCATAACCCATAGAATATAGTTTAACTCGGTGTCCACTTGTTGCAGATACGATTGAACAAGATCGAATAAACAGTTTCAGTATAGACCAAATGGCTTCCAGTAAAGAAGATTATTTAAAATTTAACAAGTTCTGCATATTTTATATCAACTAACACGTGGACCTAAACTATACTGAAGAATTGAGATTTTTAGCTTCAATTATATAATTCAGTAGTAATAAATATAAATATTTCCACCATTATATATAAATTAGTGTGATTATATAATTACTAGACGAAAGGCCCGGGCAACGGGCCAGCAAAATAGCCAATACTAGAAGATTAAAAAACCCTTCGCTTAATAAGGAAGAATTGATTGCCATCAAACAGTTAAAAGAAAATTCTGACATAATAATAACCAAAGCGGATAAAGGATCTACTACAGTTATTATGAACAAAATAGATTATAGACGAAAGATCCAGGATATTTTGGATGATGCCAATATATTTAAACAAATAGATTCCAATAATAATTCAAAAGCTATATCATTATTTAAGCGTACGTTAAATGCCTTAGAGAAAGATAAAATTATAACGGGTACACAACTGAAACAATTCACAGCTAAATTGAACTATATTCCATATATTTATGGGTTACCGAAAATTCACAAATAAAACATTCCCCTCAGACCTATTATTGCTTATCACCTCTCACCCGCCATGCCCTTATCTCGATTCTTATCATCGTACCTAACTCCTCTCATCCGTCCAACAAATAAATATTCAATAACCTGTATAACTGATTTTATAAATCAATTGAGAAACTCAAAACCAATGACAGATTGCATCATGGGGTCATTTGATGTTGTGGCCTTATTCCTCAGTCTTCCTCACCATTTAATTATGAATAATTTGAAAGAAATATTGGAACGAAACTTAACTAATCCTGCAGAAAGCTCAAAAATAATTACTTTATTTAAATTATGTCTATCAACATCTAACTTCAGGTTTGAAGATAAACTCTACCAACAGATATGTGGCTCTCCTATGGGAAGCCCGCTTTCATTGATTGCGGCGGAGATTGTCATGTCTGATTTAGATAGATGGATCAACAGTTTTGAGGAATTAGGTATAAGAAAATGGTATAGGTATATAGATGATGTATTTTGCGAATTCCAAAAAGGAAAAGAGCATCAAATTTTAAATACTCTAAATAGATATAACTCCCAAATCAAATTTACTATGGAATTAGAAACCAAATCGGTGTTACCTTTTCTTGATATCCTAATTTTAAAAACAGAACAGAAATTCCACTCCACAGTCTACTATAAACCCGGCATAGAATCTTCGAATTTAAATTTTAAATCACACAGCCCAATAGGACACAAAATATCTATAGTGTGAAAACGTTAACTAAACGAATATGGACACATTGTTCTCTACCGATTTTCAAGAAAATTGAAAAACGAAATATCATCCAAAATCTAAGAAATAATGGATTTCCAATAGATTTTATATATAAACATTTCTACAACCAATCCCTTCCTATAAAACAAACAATATACCG
Source organism: Cordylochernes scorpioides (assembly GCA_030710605.1). Classification (NCBI taxonomy): domain Eukaryota; kingdom Metazoa; phylum Arthropoda; class Arachnida; order Pseudoscorpiones; family Chernetidae; genus Cordylochernes; species Cordylochernes scorpioides. Next base: position 47,529,346 of record CP092882.1, read on the forward strand.
GGCAAATAGTTATCTACAATATTCACCTGCTAATGAAAATTGAGGAAATATGGCATAAAATGCTTATTTAGAAATTCCCGAACCATAGGCCAGATCATTAGAAACCCCATAACCAAATCCAATAATAATACAGAGTCTAGAAACAAGCAGAACGCTATATACTCCATCTCCTGCCGACAGTGCAATGCCTCTTACATAGAAGAGACTAGCAGATCAATAGACATAAGAGTTAAAGAACATAGCCGTAATATCAGAAACCAAGATAACAAATCCTTAATATTCCAGCACGAAAATTCTACAGGCATCAATTCAACCTACAAGATGTCACATGTCACTTCCATAGCATATTCTCCAAATACAATAGACTCATTCTAGAATCTTTAATCTCCAAAGACAATAATAGCATAAACAGAAGAATTGATCTACCCCAACAGTTCCAGCATATTCAACGCAGATGATGCCAACCCCCAACGAAACAGTACACGCTTGTTCGGCGGTACATATACTAAAATTGGAACGATACAGAGAAGATTAGCATGGCCCCTGCGCAAGGATGACACGCCCAACGAAACAGTATCCTTTACAACTGCCACTATTTTTATTTTTGAATTTTTAAATGTATTTCTCTGAATCTCTATTGTATCTATAGCACGCATTTGCGGAGCCAGTGGCCTGATGAAGCGCGACCGCGCGAAAGCTTGCCTCCCATACCTTAATAAATAAACTCTGCAAATATTTAAAATTTATTTAACTCAATCATATATAAATTAATTGAAGGATTGAATAAATATTTAGACACCAAATGTCAAAAGGACAAACATTAATATGTTAAAATACCTTGATAAAGTTTGGCGTTCAGCCAACTGAAATATTGGTAAACTAAATGATATTTTGATCCAATATATGCCTTTTTAATTAAATATCTCCCACTATTTTTTTCGCGAGGATTCAAATTTATATAATAAATAGAGATTTAATAGTTTTTGCATAATGTTTAATGTATGAATGTTACCAGTTGCGATATGTAAAAAGGATAAATAGACAGGCTATGTTTCAATGGGCTGGTGTAGTTGGCGTCAGGTTTGATTTTCGGGTCGTAATTTGCCAGGAGATGGGCCTTGAGGCGCTGAAGAACCAACGGAGGAACTGGGTCAGATAGACTCACTGGACAGACAACTATACATTAGAAGCATCACAAATTATTAGGTTTTTTTCTTGCTTATCCCTAGTACACGTAGTACAGACCATTATAATCATAGTGGGTAGAAGAAGGCGACTGCTTTCACTGTAAGTGAATCACAGGTCTACTCATGTGAAAAGCAGTTCGACTTTGCACTTTCAAATGTTCCAGAGCCCCGTTTGATTACTTGCATTCGCTGGTGGGGTTGGACCTTTGCAAGAATCGGGGACCATTGGAACATTTTTCAAGAATATTTATAAAATATATCAAATATTCGTGCTTCACACAATAGACATACTTGATTCGACTCACAGAATATATAACTTGTTATATGGATGATGTAATGGTCAATATATTATTCCGAGAAAATCACAGCCTCTCATCAACCAAATAGTTTATTTTGACTTCCGATGTTTCAGGGTCTCCCTGTCATTCTCCTCAGGCGGAATGATTACTTTGAATCATAGTTATCTATACGTATATACATGCACGATTTTCTTAAACACATGCAAAACGTCACATATCTGCATATATAAAGAATCAACAAAAGTTCTAAAATAATAAAGACTATTGCAAATTAAAACGTCGGGAGTTAAAATGAACTATTGGTTGATGTGGCTGGGGTTTTCTCTGAATAAACTTCCAACCAGAAAATTATTTTCCGAACAATATATTATTTTCACACATGGCTCTGAAATTCTGTGATTCACTAGGATTGTTGGCAGGTAATAGACGTGAGATGCACACAATAAAAAAAAAAAAACGATTTCTTCAAATTAAAGATACCTTGACCAATAAATATTTTTTATTGTCTCATTGTTTCAACAAAAATATTTTGTCCTCGTCAGGAGCGAACAAAAATCGAAACATTTGGCAAAGCGTTAAAAGAAGTATATTTAATTTTAAGAACTATGAATGCCGGCCAGGTAATCTCTATCTTTACGACTAAAAAAAAAAGAGTATTAGCGAAACTATACTCATAAAGGTCATCATAGATAATAATTTGTTAGATATAAGAGAAATATCACTAATGCATGTATATGGTAATTTAAACCAACAACCCCATATTGTGTTTAACTTATAACAAGATTTTAATGTTGTATAATTGAAACACATCTGTAAATGATTATACGCATAATTGACATGTGTCATTACATCATCATATGTAATGTACTTTGTACAAACTGGGGATAAATAAATAAAACTCTGTAATAGATTAAGAGTTGAGCTAACGCAAAAGTTCAAAACGTCTAAAATCGAGATAGATTTAGAAGTTCAACAACATCTAAAGATAGATTGGAAACTGTCAGGACGGCGCCAGTTCAGAATTTCACCAGACGATCCACCCTCTTCACATCTGGTGAAATGCAATGCTCCCTTTCTCAGAAAAGGTATATAAAGCCCTCGTCTTTAGCCAAAAAAACAGTCACTTGACAGTCACTTCACCATCTGCGTGAGCCCTCGTCGGTTGTACCCCAGGTCCACCTCATCCACCATGTAGTCAGTAAGAACTCTTCTATCTCCATCTTTCGCTCCTAGCTCAACTTTTATCTGTTCACGGAACTTTCTTAGTGCAACCGTGTCTTCGTTTTTTTGTGCATGGACATTCCCAAGATTTCCACTCTGCCTCGACCACGACTGCCTGTACTTTGTGAGAACTTTTAAAGGTCTTCCAAGGTGCAGAGAGGTACTGGAAAACTCCACATCCTGACTGTTCCTCTCGTTCAACACAGTATAGCGAGAGTTGACAGGGACTCACACCACAGTTTAAGTCGACTGGATACCTCATCACAGATTTAGTCGACAGGATTCTACAAGAGGCCACCAGACATCACCACAGTTAGTCGACAGGATTCTTCAAGAAGATACCAGACCTCATCTCATTACAGCTAGTGGACAGGATAACCAAAACGATGAAGGACACAACGAAGAATGTAAGAAGCCTGTTCAGATAGAACCGAGAAAGAGCAAAGATGGAGGAACAAACCAGCCACTCCAACGAAACGACCAAGCAATCTCTCCCCCAACAATAGATATTTACGGAAGACACGACGCCGCCGACACGACCCGCTAACAGCTCGCCAACGCCGGGAGCAAGCTGTCTGACCACCCCAACGACACAGTCGAAATTCCCGCAAGTCATGGAAATCGAGGAGCAGAATGACGCAAATCCGGTGAGAAGTTCTCCACCTTCGACTTGACATCGTCGAGACAATGCTCAAAGCGACAACCCGGAAACGACATTATAGAAGTTACAAGCTTACATGGAGCGCTTTCCACGTCACCAGGAAAACAAGCAGAGACCAAGTCTCCTGACTGAACAATCATCACACAATTGTAAGTTTTTAAAACCCTACCTTAACCTAGTTCACAACTTGATTCCCCATAAACTGTGTATTTATATTTTTACTTTAAACATTTTAAAATTAATTTTATTTTTTTTATATCATTTTATTCAATTTTTAAAACTTCCACACTCTCATTTATCAAATTTTCTTTAATTTTAATCAAATATAAAATTTCAATTCATTACTTTCAATTTTACTTTTTAAAAAAATTTCACCCATCACGCATTTTTACCAATTTACTAATCTTACAAGTCGTTCCTAAATTAACCTAAAATGGCATTATCTAAATCTACATCTTAAAAAGTAAAAAATATAAATCATTAATATTTTTTTAAATCTCTCATTCATCATAATTCTAAACTTATTTTTGTTTTTCTTATTAGTTATATTTATACAAAAAGACCAATATCTTTATCAATTCTTAAAATTTTGAAAAATTCATTGTCATGTTCACCATTTTGAGTAAACGCCCCAATTAAAATATTCTCGTCACTTTCACGACGTTGCCCTTTTACAAGAATCATTTTAGCAAACATAATCAACGATAAAAAAGCAAAATTTCAAATATAAATTAACATAGGTGTAAAAAACATTTCTTAATTTCATAAATCCCCTGTGATTTCTCTCCTGAGAGGCAATATCTCAATACATCACTTTTGTCCTCTCCAAAGCAAGTTAAAAATAAAAATTCCCTCCACTTCACCACCAGTAGCTAAATTAGGTCACAACCTGCCAAAACTACTACAATCGTTAATATTCGAGGATAAATACACTCCCTTGTCCTTTCCTTTTACATGCATATTTAATCATCAAGAAATCTCTCTCAACAAACGTTACAACACTCACACATCACTTTATTCAATTGGCAACAATTATTAGTGCGAACTTGACAAACAAATTCAATCTCGAGCCACACGAGCTCCATAACGTCGCCACTAAGCATAAACGCACACTAAACATTTTCGCATTAAACGTGCCATTTCCACTAACAGTCAAAAATTCTCGATGTGTTTCATACAACCACCACCCATGACTAGTAAATTTGTTATTGATGGTGAAACAGGTTAGATTTTGTACCAAACAACGACTTCACGAGACACCATTCCAAATCTATTCTCACTTAGTGTCACAGCGCCACACCACAAACCTTTTTCACGTTTCAGGCCAAAGACGCCTTCATGCCTGTGACACATCTCACCCCAAATAGTGTCCACGTCGAAAGTCGCACTTTCACCACATATCTAATCTGACATCACCGAATAACATTCTTATTAAGTCCGCAACAACGTCGAAACACAACAACTACGAACACCGAGAAAACCATATCTTTCAATTATAACAGTAATATGCCAAACTCAACAAAAGAAGATAGAAAATCAGTTCCAAGTAAATGACAAATTTAACAAACATCCCACACTAGTGACCATACCAAAAATAGAACCATCGACGATACCGAGAGAGATAGAAGTGGACGCCCTTTAGGCGTCACTCCCCCAAGTCGAATCTATTTCAGTTACATATCCACGTCCTCCTTTCTCCCCTCACAAAGCTATCAATTTGACCGCCATGATCATGATCGCCATTTTTTTTAAACAAATGTTTCAAACCAACCATTTAGATTTCTTCGAGAATCTCACAAATCTCACCAACGCCTTAATCACAACACAACATACATTAAACATTTTACATGTTAATTGATATCACTAATTAAAACAACTTGCTTAAGTCTGATCTAGACTTTATAACGCGAAAGAGAAATTATTCTCTACATACCAGCATTTTGGATAAACGAGAATATTGTTCAATTTTCCACTACTTAACATTTATCTAATCATTATAATAATCTTTAATTACATTCAAATTTTTGTATAAAATCTTTAAATTTTAATTATTTATTTTTTTACCCTTCAATTATATAATCAAAATTTTAATCCAACATGATTAAAAAAAAAACTTTAATCAAATTTTATTTTATTTGTCATGATATTATTTTAGCATTGCAAAACATTTAATTGTTTTAAAAATCATTTTTATTTTCTAAATTATTATATTTTTTATATATTACATGTTTGATTTTGTCCACTTACACTTTTTTCACCCGCAATCATATTTCTATCTTTTTATTCACTATATTTTGAATTTGTTTATATAGCTTTATTATATGACAATGTTTATCATCAACTATCGGGCTTCATATTCTTTAACCAATTCTCTATATTTATCATCAATATCTTTTCAGCCATTGCTTCACTTCATTGTAGAAAAACGATAGCACTGCTTGACATTTTTTTTTTATTTCGTATTTTAACAAACTCTTTGAACACAGTTCCCCAGATTTAAAATTCCCAACTTCTGGCCTGAACACGTTTCAAGAGTTCATTTCAATCATCCGCAGAGCACAATCACCAACGCATTCACAAAGCGTTCACTTTTTTCAACTTTCAACTTTTTTTATCAGCTCTAGCTGACCACAATCAACCTTTGATTTCGAGTCAAGTCAGACCACCTACTGTCGCTACAATCCTACTTATCGCATGGCTCTATCACCCCTTTCAATCATAATGATTCTTTTCTTCAACAACTTTTAACCCAATAAACCTACAATTATGACAAAGCACTGTAACCCTTTTATAGGATCGCAAGTGAAACATTGCCAAGGAAGACGCTCAAGTCTATATCCTCGCTTTGCACCTGGATCTGATTATTTGGTTGCATGTGTAATGCTTACAATTGCATATTCTTCAACTACAACCCTTTCCAAAACCCGCCAATATTCTCTTAGAATGTAAATTTTTATGTCATCATTTTATTTTAATCATCATATTTTCAAATCGAACAAAAATGTCATTTTTATTTCACTTTTATATATCCATGCAAATCATCTTGTTATAGCCCTTTTTAACCCTCACAGTTTGAATTAATTAGAAGAAATTTTAATTACTTACCTGTGTTAGGAGGCTTTACTCGCTTAAACCCGGATAAACCCTTTCACTCCCGGAGCCCATCTCTGGTAATTTAAACCAACAACCCCATATTGTATATAACTTATAACAAGATTTTTATGTTGTATAATTGAAACACATCTGTAAATGATTATACCCATGATTGACATGTGTCATTACATCATCATATGTAATGTACTTTGTACAAACTGAGAATAAATAAATAAAACTCTGTAATAGATTAAGAGTTGAGCTAACGCAAAAGGTAAAAACGTCTAAAATCGAAATAGATTTAGAAGTTCAACAACATCTAAAGATAGATTGTAAATTGTCAGGACGGCGCCAGTTTAGAATTTCACCAGACGATCCACTCTCTTCACATCTGGTGAAATGCAATGCTCCCTTTCTCAGAAAAGGTATATAAAGCCCCCGTCTTTAGCCAAAAATTACGTCACTTCACCATCTGCGTGATCCCTCGTCGGTTGTACCCCAGGTCCACCTCATCCACCATGTAGTCAGTAAGAACTCTTCTATCTCCATCTTCCGCTCCTAGTTCAACTTTTATCTGTTCACGGAACTTTCTTATTGCAATTGTGTCTTCGTTTTTTGTGTATGGACATTCCCAAGATTTCCACTCTGCCTCGACCACGACTGCCTGTACTTTGTGGGAACTTTTAAAGGTCTTCCAAGGTGCAGAGAGGTACTGGAAAACTTCACATCCTGACTGTTCCTCTCGGTCAACACAGTATAGCGAGAGTTGACAGGAACTCACACCACAGTTTAAGTCGACTGGATACCTCATCACAGATTTAGTCGACAGGATTCTACAAGAGGCCACCAGACATCACCACAGTAAGTCGACAGGATTCTTCAAGAGGCTACCAGACTTCATCTCATTATATATATATACTGGTATGAAACTGGAAGAAAAAAACACACATAGGGATATAACATGAATAGTTGGAAACTGGAGGATTCCCAAGTATGCTTAAACCTTGTAACAAATAAGATAAGAAAAAAAGGCATACTCCTTATCGTGCAACTGAATGTTAAAAGGAGTATGCCTTTTTTTCTCAATTTATTCACCTTATCCCAGTAAAATTTCATATTTGTACTATTTTTCCACAAATAAGATAACGTTAATATCACCAAGCAAGATCTACAAAGTCAGGGTTTTTAAATGTATAAGGGATTTTTATAAATCCGCTAAATGACCAACCTATTTTCTTTATGGTAATTTTCTTATAAAATATTCAGATAGATTCATGTCTGAACATGTGACTAAATCAATAGTGAAATTCATTATTTTATTCCATAATATCTTAAAATAATATATCAATTGGTTAACAAAAGAGTATAATATTTAAGCAAATATAAAGAACAAAGATGTTTGGAATGTTTTAAAATAATCTAAACTAAACAAACATTATTGAAATTATATATTCAGGCCGTTTGATGTCCTTTGTATTTTGTAGAATCACGTATATCCTATTAAACCAATTCTTTATAAAAAGGGACGATGTCACAAGTGGAATTTTTAGTTCCAAGAGTCTTTCTATTACTGCGATGCCTTGATTTCACGTTCAAATACGATTTTTTAAAGTTAATTTGATATTATATATTCATCAAAACAGATACAGTGGACCCTCGGTTTACGAGCACCTTGGAGTACGAGCTTTTCGCAGTACGAGCAAAATTTTTTGAAAAATTTTACCTCGGATTACGAGTGAAATTTCGCATTACGAGCAACTCGTGATGGTTGCCCGTTATCGTGATGGATGAAAATTCACTATCCCTCCCTTCAGATCAGATTCGGGAAATATGTAAAATGTGGGAAACTGTGCAATTGTTCGTAGCAAGAAGAATTGCCCGAGTTTCAATTATTAAAAATAAGAAATTAGTTTCGCACTACGAGCGTTTTGGAGTACGAGCATGGCTCTGGAACGGATTATGCTCGCAAACCGAGGGTCCACTGTACTTATCTCCACTGTACTTATTTCTTTTAAAATTCATTAAACCAATGCATTTCTGATAAATACTCACTTTAGCGTTTTGTCCTCAGATAATAAACAAAAATTCAATTGTTTATATGCTTTTTGAAGTGAAAGATACCTCCTTTGGTATATGAATATTGTAGTGTAGAAATCAAGTCTTTGTATATCTAAAGGTGTGAAAGTATTTATTGATGACGTCACAGCGACTAGTCGACAATTATTAACAACTAGACGAATGGCCCGGGCAACGCCCGGGTTTTACCCGAGTGCGAATATATTTTAAAAACGTTGTCTTGGGTGGTCGCTATAGACAGGATGGTCTGTATAGACAGGTGTATGTATCACACAGCTGATAACAGGGTTGTCTAGAGTGGCCGCTATAGACAGGGTGGTCTGTATAGACAGGTGTATGTATCACACTGCTGATAACAGGGTTGCCTAGGGTGACCGCTATAGACAGGGTGGTCTGTATAGACAGGTGAATGTAACACACTGATGATAACAGGGTTGTCTAAAGTGACCGCTATAGACAGGGTGGACTGTATAGACAGGTGGATGTATAACACAGCTGATAACAGGGTTGTCTAGAGTGGCCGCTATAGACAGGTGTATGTATCACACAGCTGATAACAGGGTTATCTAGAATGGCCGCTATATACAGGGTGGTCTGTAAGGACAGGTGGATGTATCACACAGCTGATAACAGGGTTGTCTTGAGTGGTCGCTATAGGCAAGGTGGTCAGTGGTCGCTATAGACAGGGTGGTCTGTATAGACAGGTGGATGTAACACACTGCTGATAACAGGGTTGTCTAGAATGGCCGCTATAGACAGGTGTATGTATCACACAGCTGATAACAGGGTTGTCTAGAGGGGGGCAGGGAGGACACGTGTTCGCCGGCAGCCAATGGGCGCGCATTCTATCCGTGAGCTTCAGACAGAATAAGGCAATTATATATATAGATTTAACCAAACTATCTACAGCTAGAGAATATCGAGCAAGCAAGCTAGGCAACTAAATAATGATTTATAGAAAATGTAAAATTTTAAATGTGTTTCCAAATATTTTCATTGAATAATTAAATTAAATTAAATAATAAATTATTTCTTCGCCACAATATTATCCTAAGTTCATATTAAATAGAAATATGTTGTAATATATTTCAATACATACTTGATATCGATGTGTAATGAAATTATAGTGTAACAGCCAAAATTTCAGACACAATCCAACTCGCTAGTTTGGCCATCATAGCTCATCATTGAGAATCAGCTGGCGCCCATTCAGGAAAATGGTCTTCGGATACATCGTCGGACCAACAAGCATGGTCGGATTACATCCCCCTTTGCAATATTTCAGACCCTCCTCGACCGGCGCCGGCCTCTCACTGGGGTGACATCCTACATGCCTCTTCCTTTTGTAATATCTCTCAACGCCTGGAACCACTCTTACCATTGTGGCCACCATGACTGCTTCGATTCAAAGCCGAATTTCCACGAAGACTAGAAAAATACACTGCGTGACATTGAAAATGGAACACCAAGAAATAGTGGCCAGAAAATTATGCAAATTTCAGGGTGGACGCGCCTAACCGAGTTATGCAAATGATGTAAAATGCGCAGCTCTCGTGCGCACATGGAGTAAGATATAAGGGAAGGAACTTGCAGAAAGGACAGTATTCGTGTGTCGTTATTTCTTCAAGGAAAATCATTGTAGAAATTTTGTTCTTGTGTCAAAAGACACGTGTAATAACAGAGAATGCCAGGTCATCGTAAACGGAGGCAGTTCAAGCAGACAGACGCTTTTACGAGGGGCATGGTGATCGGACTGAAAAGGGCAGGTTGGTCCATACGTCAAATCGCAGCTGATACACACCTTGGTGCGTCCACGGTGCACCGACTGTGGAGAAGATGGTTGGAACAAGGAAATGTGGCAATTTATAGGAATGTCGGTGCAACCAGAGTGACGTCAGCACGTGTGGATCGGCGTATCCTTCGACAAGCAGTGGCGGCCCCACAAGCCACTTGTGCCGCCATCCTGCAACATGTGCAAGACACCCTAGATCAGTGATTCTCAACCAATGTGCCGCGGTAATTTTGTGTGCCGCGAAATTCTAAAAATGTGCCGCCGAATTTTAGTCATATGATTATATTCACGTTTGTATTGGTTTTTCTTTTTTTTCTTTTTCTTTTTTTTACTTTTTAAAATAACGAAATTAGCAAATTGAATGTTAGAGATGTATATTACTTATATTTTGCATAGAAATATTGATACATAATTTGAATTTTTTTGCATTCAAGTTAGCAAAAGTGTGCCGCGAAATTCTAAAATTGTGCCGCCAAATTTTCAAATCTTTAAAATAATGCCGCAACAAAAAAAAGGTTGAGAATCACTGCCCTAGATCATTCCATCTCGACCAGAACCATTTCCCGTCGATTGGTTGCTAATGGCTTGCACTCATGCCGTCCGCTAAGAAGACTGCCATTGACCCCACCGAATAGGCGCCAACGTTTGGAATGGTGCCGGGCTAGATCGACGTGGATGACGGAATGGCACAGGGTCGTGTTCTCAGATGAGTCGCGTTTCTGCTTGTCCAGTTATAGTCGCCTTGTACGCGTGTAGCGTCGACGTGGAGAAAGGTCCAATCCGGCAGCAATTGTGGAACGCCCCACCGTGCGACAACGTGGAATCATGGTTTGGGGCGCAATCGCGTATGATTCCAGGTCACCTTTACTTCGTATTCAGGGCACTATGACGGCTCAACGATACTTTGATGATGTGCTGCGACCGGTGACACTCCCCTACCTTCAGGGGGTACCCAATGCCCTTTATCAGCAGGATAACGCCCGACCGCACACTGCTCGCATTAGCCAACAAGCTCTGCAATATGTACAGATGCTTCCCTGGCCACCGTACTCTCCTGATCTCTCACCAATCGAGCACGTCTGGGACATCATTGGACGCCGTTTGCATGCCTTGCAACAGCCGCGTTCAGAAGACGAACTGTGGCAAATGGTTGAGAGGGAATGGAGAGCCATCCCTCAGGACGCCATCCGTACTCTGATTGACTCTCTACCTAGACGTGTTGCTGCGTTCATCGCCGTCCGCGGTGGTCCTACTTGCTACTAAGCCGACGCCGTTCTCGCTCTGTATTATGACTATCATTTTGAAATAAAGATCACTTATTGTTCGTCCCTGTCTCTCTCTGTCTGCCGAGTTTCATCACTTTCTGGCCACTATTTATTGGTGTTCCATTTTCAATGTCACGCAGTGTATAACTTCAGCGAAGAACACTTTAAAGGTCTTAAATAATTAGCAAATAAATCGTTTCATATCGAGGCACGATAGGTTTTCCAGGCGGTGGATGTCTGTCTTAATTTGAACGCGAGAGATGTAGACGAGAAAGAATTGGCCCTATTCGTCTAGCTTCAAATGGGAAACTACAGCGAGAAATTCGGCGATGACTTCATCCGAATTAGCACTTTGGGCAAAGCGACTACTGCCGCTTTTCATCGGGGAACATCTTATTTTGCTCACAGGAAACGACGTTGCCGTCGTCGTCGGTTTTAGTAAGAGGAAGGCAACGTCTGGCTAGGAGGAAACGCCGAAGTTCGACGGTAAATGTTAATTCGGAGCGGGTAGTGTCGTCCTTGTCTCCGCCTCAGGAAATGGTTTGCTCTTTTTGGATGTATTAACCGCCGAATTCGGCGACGGGAGGAGTTAGTGACTGCATCTCCGAGACTAGATTTGCTTGATACCAACCTATTGTTTTCATAACATGGGGTAAAGATGGATAAATAGTATTTACTAGGCTTTCCGATATTTATTTGAAGAATGTTTTCATTGTATCGACGACAAGGCCTGACCGTAACAACTTGCCGATTCAAGGTGATGGCAGAAGATTATCCATCTATTTATGACCCAATGTGCGTCGATCCACCTTTGTGTAAGCTCTTGAACGCTTTAAGGTATAGTTGGAGAAGGAGACAAATTGACCACCTTTTTGCCATATTTTTGTCGCTGGAGTTGTTTGATTTAGTTGGTTATGTCGCCCAACTCGTAGAGAGCCTGCATTTTCCATGCAGGGTTTTTTGTTACTACAGTAACTGCTGGGGTTTGAGAGTCACTGATAGCATCAGCAAGTAATAGAACTATCAGCTAATACTATTGAGATTTGTTAAGGTGGTTAAACCCCATGAAATTGAGGGAAATCAAGTTAATTTTCAGGTTAATCGAGGTCTAATTATTTCTAGGTTATTTATAAGCCGCTGCCAGAAAATTGCCGTTTTAATTGAATGGAAAATTTATATCTTTCTCGCTTCTAAGTTCGACAACGTAAATTGTTAGACAATCCATCCATAGAGATTTGGTCAATGCTGCATATTGGTTGGTTTGTTTAAAACCTGACAGGTCCAACTTCGAACATATGAATTAACTAGCCGAATGACCCGGGCAACGCCCGTGTTTTACCCGATTGTGTTGAATGTTTTGATTCAAATACTATTTGTTATAAATTGGAGCCTTAAATAAATGCATATATTAATTAATAACTATAGCCTATGTGCTTTATCTGTCTATGTACTGTTGGCTTCCGTAGGCGTCTCTTACTGGGAAAAGGAAAGAGAGGATTCCATTTAGTTATTAACTAATATATGCATTTATTTAAGGAGCGACCCGCTCCAACACAATATTTACAAAAACCAAAAAGCGAGTGGGGGGGGGGGGGGCAAAGTCAAAAACAAAGTGTCTCGCGTAGTGGCGGCGCCATCGTAGCCACGTGATCGTAGCCAACCAATAGGAGAGCGCCATTCCAAAGAAAAAGCAAACGGTGAGAGAGATGACGCATGACGCTCGTAACTGTATATAGAACTAGCCGAATGACCCGGGAAACGCCCGTGTTTTAATTTAGACACGTGGACCTGTTGAATCATTAACGCCCGTGTTTTACCCGATTGAATGTTTTTATTCAAATACTATTTGTTACAATTATAAATCGGCGCCTTAAATAAATGCATATATTGGTTAATAACTATAGCCTATGTGCTTTATCTGTCTATGTACTGTTGGCTTCCGTAGGCGTCTCTTACTGGGAAAAAGAAAGAGAGGATTCCATTTAGTTATTAACTAATATATGCATTTATTTAAGGAGCGACCCGCTCCAACACAATAGTTACAAAAACCAAAAAGCGAGTTGGGGGGGGGGGGGGGGCAAAGTCAAAAACAAAGTGTCTCGCGCAGGGGCGGCGCCATCGTAGCGGACCAATAGGAGAGCGCCATTCCAAAAAAAAAAAAGCAAACGGTGACAGAGATGAAGAACACATGACGCTCGTAACTGTATATAGAATGTTTCACCCCGTATTCGCTCTCTACCTAAGATTTATATTTTCCTAGGAAATGGCTAGCGGAAAAGAAAATTGGCTCAAAAAAGGAATTTATATTATATATATTTCTAAAGAGATTATAAAATTCAGTATATATATATTTAGGAAAAGTTTATATATCTGAAAACGGAAACCATACTTAAACATTTGATTTTAACTAAAAAAAATACACTTTCACTTCCAACATGGGTACTTAGAAACCACCCTCGTATATGTTAACGGCGTTGAGATTATAATTCGTGTAACATCACCGCGCGAAACGCGTTCGTGAATGACATTTCTTGATTTATCAAGAAATTGGGTTGGCCAAATATCAGGGAATAGGCTAAATCAATGTTTAGTTGATTTCTGTTCCACCAGATGGCGCTCTGCCTTCTGAAAAGCACATGTGCTCCTGGTCAGGATATGCCTTTTTTATTTTTGATATATATATAAAACGATTTTAGAAAATATTTAGTTCATTTAGAGAAATACATTGTGATAAAACCACGGTAAAACACCAGTTATGCTGCCATTATTGTTGACCAAATAATAACCAGTAAATATCTCAGTATGTATAAGAGCATAAAGAGTAGCCATAGATTACTTTCCAAATGTGTGACAGTCTCCTAATACATGACAAAGACATCACCGGCGACAACGTAATGCCAGTATCTTATATTCTATACCAACTCATATATTTGTTTTAAATACAGGGTGATCCAAAAGTCCCGCACAACTTTAAAAATTAATAACACCCAGAATATTTGCGCTAGAGCAATGCGGTAAACACCATTGTATTCAGGATGCAATGGGATTTTTTATGGCAAATAATGAAAATTTCAAAATTGATTTTAGTTTCAACTTTATTCGCTAGATGGCGCTCTACCAGAATCAGCGATTAAGCGGCCAAATTGTTTGATAAATTGAAAAATATAACTGAACAACACGTATTTTTCCTTTTTGAATAACAGGAAAGAACCCTAATAATATCAAATGATAATTTAATAAAACACTATTTCGCCAAAAGTTAGAAGAAATGGTTAATGATTTTTAAATACAATCTGAGATATGTAAAATAGGTATATGCAAATTAAGCATGTAACAAAAAAAAAACCTGATATTTTAGATGCGGTTTGCTGGAATCCTCTCAGCTATTTAAATTTCGAAAATAATAATTTTCTATTTTTTTAAATTCAAATCTCTCTCAGTAACGATTATGTTTATTTTAATTCATTTGAAAAATATTTATCTATCTCTGATGATTTATTTTACTCTGGAATGCCGTTGTTGTTTTTGTCGTGTGCAATAAAGAGCCTTAGATGTCTCCATGCATCTCTATCACAGCAGCAGCATTGTCCACTATCTTGGGTGTGTAAAGCAGCTGCTCTGGGTCTATGTCAAATTTCTGCAAGGCTGCGGGCATGAGAATATGTGGGTAGGTGTTAGTTCCACACCAGGACAGTTGTTGCATGTTCTATAGGTTCTTGTGCCATCTGGATGTATTGTCATCCTTTATAATGTTTTGTTCTAAATCTTGTTATAGTTTTGTCATTTTTCTCTTGGAGTTTATTTCACATTTTGATCTTTTCTTATTTTTTGTTTAATTATCTTGTATTTTGCAAAAGCATTAGCGTCAAATAATGACATTTGTTCTTTCCTTTGGCTCAACTTTCTGGTTTCCTTTGCAAATTCAAATGCCATTTCATTACCCCCGATCCAAACACTGGCAGGAATCCATTGTAGAATGCAGTTATTCTGCAATGATATCAGTTGAGTAAGTAACGAATGTATTTTCTGTGTGATTATAATATTGCCCTTCTGAATTGCTTCTAGATCGGATATGAAGTCGTTGTACGGTATATTATAATTTCTTCTGCTTGATGCAGGGATGGTTGGTTAAGGCATACATCAAGAGCTTTCCAGATAGCTGTCAGTTCACAAGTGAAGTTTGACGAAATCTTTCTTGCTCCTTCTTTGATTTTGATGTATGTTCCATCTTGCAGTATTATGTTAATTCCAGCCCCTGCATTACTTATGGTAAGGTCTGATGATCCATCTGTATATGCTGTTAAATAATTCATCTGATCGCATAAACCAATTGTGTCAAGTCCTTTCTTTTTAAGTATGTTTTTGTTCTCTTTTTCTTATTGCAGGGTTCATTCAGGTTAAGAATAATGATTACATTTGATGGCAATGGGGTAGGAAATATTGGTTATTCTCGAATTTGAAATTCATTATGTTTCATATTTATGCTCTTTCTAATATTGTTGTCGTACTGAAGTGTTGAAGATCTTTTGAGCCTTTCTTTTTGTGTCCAGTTTAAATAGGTTCTATGGGATATGTGTTCGGTTTCTTTAGTTTTTAAGCTATTGGTGAATTTTATTGTTTTTAATTGTATTCTGCTTTCAATTAGGTCTAGACCACATTCTCTATGAATTTTCTAATTGTTGGTATTTGAAACAGAACCAGTGAATAATTTGGCCGCTTTTGCTTGAACACTGTCTAGTCTTCTTTTTAGTGATGAACTTGAGGGAGCCCAAACAGGTGTTGCATATTCCAATATTGGCCTTATTAAGGTGATATATGTTGTTCTGAGAAATTTGTTCCACATAGCCTTCTCAGAATGTTTAGGTTTCTGGTAGCTCTATTTGAGGTACTAATTATGTGTTCTGTAAATCGCAATTCCTCATCAAGTATCACACCTAGGTAATTTGGAGATCAAATTTTATCAATTATATGGTTGATTATGCTTATTTTGGAGTTAAATTTATGCCTTTTTTCCTGTCAGTGAAGGAAACCTATAGGTTTGTGTTTATCGGGTTTATTGTCATTTTGAGTTTCATTGCCCACTTCTCCAGTCCTCTCATTTATATGTTCAGTATCTTTTCTGATATTTCTATACTGCTACTTGTGTGCCATATGGCTATATAATCTGCATAACAGGCAACTTTTGTATCTTCAGTGAGGATGGATGTTGTTAAGATTGTGTCGTAATTAGACGTACAACAACTCAAACTTGACCATGACTCTTTTTTTTAGCTCTTATTCTTTTCGTTTGGCCAACAAAAAATGTCCAATTTATATACACATATATACTTACATAATGAGACTTTAAAGAATGCAAATAATCTTCATCTATTTACATACACAAAACATCTCCCCCCTTAATAATACTCCAGTCGGTCTGGGGGTTTTCTGGGTCTCTGAGGTCTAGGACTGCGGACGGGCACTTGCACAGCGGCAGGCTCCGGTTTAGGAGTGCAAGAGGGCACGTGCACAGCAACAGGCCCTGGTCTAGGAGTGCAAGAGGGTACGTGCACAGAAGCAGTCTCCTCCTTGTTTCCTGATGTAACCTATGGAACCTCCTCTTCACTTTATTTCTGACTTCCACCAACAGGCTTCTCTCCTGATGTTCGAGGAAGTATCAAATTTCTTGTCTCCACTTGTTTCTTTCTCACAGGTCGCAATTGATTGATATGCCTCTTATAAGGTAGTAACGGTAGCTCAATAATTTCAAAATGGTACCTTTTTACCGTTCAGGTCCAGTTGCATAGTTGCGGAAAAAAACCTCGCAACCTGTAGTAAACTGCTCCTGCCTTCTAAAAGACTCATGAAATACCTCTCGCGGCTTTCCCATTTTGATATTAAATTCGAGAATATTGATCTTAAACTTCTATACATTAGCAGTTCCGCGGGGGAATTCCTTTATTACAGTTTGGGGGAATGCTCTATGAGCAAATAGGAATCTTTGTAGATTCGTCTCAAAATCATCCTTCCCATTATTCTTTCTTAAAAGGTTTTAAAACTCTCTTACATATCTCTCAGCTAAACCATTTGTACTAGTAGTATACGGACTGGTATTAGTGTGCCGTATACCATTCATTTTGGTAAATTGCTCGAATTCACCGGAGACAAACTGTCTTCTGTTATCTGTAACCAAAAATTAGGGCAATCCAAATCTGGCAAAAATTTCTCTAAGATGATTTATAATCGTTTTGCTGGTAATATCTTTGATGATAAAAATTTATATCCACTTTGAGTATGCGTCCACGAGAACCAAAAACATTCTTCCCATGAACGGACCCGTTAGATCAAGATGAAGTCGATGCCACGGTTTTTCGGGCCAAGTCCATTCCGAGATGGTAGCCGGGGGCATGATTGCCGATTCCTGGCGTACTCTACATACTCTAGTTAACTCCTCGATGTTACTGTCTATGCCTGGCCACCAGAAAATACCGTCTGGCAATCATCTTCATTTTAACAATCCCCATGTGTATTTCATGCAAGTCATTTAAAATTATAGATCTTAATTTTTGGAGAATTACCACTCTTTCACGCCATTGAAGACACCCAAACTCCAGACTTAATTCCTCATTGATCTTATAATGAGGAGCTAGTGGGTTTTCTCTCAGTACCCTTGTAAATTTCCACACACACACACACAGTTGCCTTCTCTAACATTCCTCAATACTATAGACAGTATTTTATCTTGGGGCGTCTCATATGCCACCTCCATAAAAGAGAACGGTACCTCATTCAACTTCCTGAGAAGAAGTACCTGGTCTTCATCAACAGACTCCCTGACACTCGATTTTAAAGGAAGATGTGACAATGCGTCAACATTGGAATTATCACTAGTATTTCGAAATTCCACAGTATAATTAAATGCAGCTAATTTTAAGGACCATCTTTTAATTCTGGATGATGCACATATGGGAATTGGTTTATGAGGTGAAAATATATGAATTAAGGGTCGATTTTCTGTGACCAATAAAAATTTTCGTCCCAGTAAGAATTGTCTGGTTTTCTCAACGCCAAAAGATATGCTCAACGCTTTCTTTTCTAGTTGAGAGAAACGTTTTTCCGCTTCAGTTAATGTTCTAGAAGCAAAATCTATAGAGCATTCTTCCTTTCTATCATTTCTATGATTCAGAATTACGCCTAGTCCATAGTCCATTAATAATGATTTACATTTTTAAAATTACATTCGATATTCTTTCGTCCAATTCCATCTACAAGTTTTATTCAAAAGTTGATAGAATAGCGCTAAAATTTTTGCTATATTCTTTATGAATCTATAATAATAAATTAAGAGTCCTATGAAATATCTTAATTGCGAAACATTCTTTAGCTTCAGGCGCCTCTATCACTGCTTTAATTTTATTTTCTGAGGGATGCAGTCCATATTTATCCATTTTAAACCCTAAATATTCCACCGATTTATTTTAAATTTACATTTATATCTGTTTAACTTTATACCTTTTTCTAGAAATCATCTAAACACTAGATCCAACTTTTGTTCATGATCTTCAAAGTCGTTTCCTGCAACCAAAATAGTATCTATGTAGCAGGCCACACCTGGAAAATCAGCAAATGGACCTTCCATAATCCCCTGAAATTTATTTGGTGCTACCGCTACGTCATATGGTAGTCTTTTATAAGTAAACAACCTCTTTGTTGTGGTTATATCAACAACAGCTTTGCTTCTTCCGCTATCATTACTTGTAAGTAAGCCTGTGATAGGTCTAGAGTCGAAAGTACGGTGCTTGTAGATAATTTTGAGAAGATCTCATCGATCGATGAAAGGGGATACCTATCTAATTCTATTGCTTTATTAGCTGTACATCTAAAATCTCCAAATATACTTACATTTAAAATACAATATAACGCGGCTGATGATTGTAAAACGAAAATTGCAATTATACCGCGAATGTTTCTTTTAAACAAAAATCGAAATCTATTTTTTTAAAGAGAAATAACGATTATTTCTAATTTTAAGGATGAAGTATGATAGGATGAATTGTGAAGAGTAATGACAAACGGAAAAATAAAAGTGTCCAGGGGCGGGAATCGAACCCACAACCTTCTGCTTACCGGGCAGGTGCCATGTCCACTAGGCTACCCTGGACGTATTTTTCCGTTCGTAAATAATATTTAAAGTAACTTATAATACATTTCAAATACAATATAACGCGGCTGATGATTGTAAAACGAAAATTGCAATTATACCGCGAATGTTTCTTTTAAACAAAAATCGAAATCTATTTTTTTAAAGAGAAATAACGATTATTTCTAACTTTAAGGATGAAGTATGATAGGATGAATTGTGAAGAGTAATGACAAACGGAAAAATAAAAGTGTCCAGGGGCGGGAATCGAACCCACAACCTTCTGCTTACCGGGCAGGTGCCATGTCCACTAGGCTACCCTGGACGTATTTTTCCGTTCGTAAATAATATTTAAAGTAACTTATAATACATTTAAAATACAATATAACGCGGCTGATGATTGTAAAACGAAAATTGCAATTATACCGCGAATGTTTCTTTTAAACAAAAATCGAAATCTATATTTTTAAAGAGAAATAACGATTATTTCTAACTTTAAGGATGAAGTATGATAGGATGAATTGTGAAGAGTAATGACAAACGGAAAAATAAAAGTGTCCAGGGGCGGGAATCGAACCCACAACCTTCTGCTTACCGGGCAGGTGCCATGTCCACTAGGCTACCCTGGACCTATTTTTCCGTTCGTAAATAATATTTAAAGTAACTTAAAATACATTTAAAATACAATATAACGCGGCTGATGATTGTAAAACGAAAATTGCAATTATACCGCGAATGTTTCTTTTAAACAAAAATCGAAATCTATTTTTTTAAAGAGAAATAACGATTATTTCTAACTTTAAGGATGAAGTATGATAGGATGAATTGTGAAGAGTAATGACAAACGGAAAAATAAAAGTGTTGAGGGGCGGGAATCGAACCCACAACCTTCTGCTTACCGGGCAGGTGCCATGTCCACTAGGCTACCCTGGACGTATTTTAATACTGGTACTATTGGAGCGGTCCAATATGCATGAACTATAGGTTATAAAATGCAAGAATTCACTAAACTATCAATTTAATTCTCTACTTTGTTTTTTAGAGAGAAAGGTAAACTTCTGGCTTTACAAAACACAGGAGTCACATCCTTTTTTAAATTGAAATTTATTTTAACATCCTTTAGACAGCCCAAATCTTTGTTAAACAAATCTGCATATCTACCAATCAAACTATTTCTATTAGATTCAATATTTAAATTTTTAATGCTAAACAATCTAGAATACTCAAGTTTTAACTGTTTAAGCCATTTTCTTTCTAAACAAATCACCTGGATTTTTAATTTACAACTATTAATCGTAAATATTGGTTGGCTTCTTTTACAAAAACATTTCTTTGCCCTATAACCTCTATTGATTTACCACAAAAAGATTTTAATCTTAAATTTGTTGGAAATAATTTTTTACCTTGCCAGTATATCTTATAAATATCTTTAAGTATTAACGTAACTGGACTTCCTGTATCTATTGTAAAGCACAAAGAATAATCATCTACTGTTAAATATATTGTGGCATCAGTTTCGCCCTGTACAGAATATATAGAGTCCTCTCGTACAAATTTACATCCCCACATTTTTTACTAGCTTTGCAGACCCTACTTAAATGACCCAGTTTTTTACATTTTAAAACAAGTCTTCGTTCTATGAGGCCAAACAGAGGCCACGTGTGAATGTCTTTCACCACATCTATAACACATTATTTCTCCCCTTTGCCTGAAAGGCCAATGCTGCACCATACTATTATTGCACTCACCCTTTTTATTTTTCCATTCACAGGGGCCATCTTTGCCACTAATTTATCTTGTAATTATCTTGTATTTATCTCCGCCAGTTCGAACGAGATCGCCACTGCAAAACTTTATCCAGGGTGACATCGTTGTTTTCTTGTAGTAGCTTCTTTTACAGGCTTTCCAAATTGATTACAGCCACAAAACGGTCTCGCATCATGGTTCACAGCATATCGCCGAAATTACAATTTATTGCTAAATGTTTCAATTCTCTAAGATATTCCGAAATTGATTCTCCTTCCTGTTGAATTCTATTTAAAAATCTGCATCGCTGTGTAATCACTTTCTTCTTTGGATCCAAATGCAGCTTAATTCTTTGAATGATAGTATCATAGGGTTGATCTTTCATTAGACCAGGAAGAAAATGTCGTTTCCCTGCTTCAAAGTTTCAGAATCTGGTAGCGAGGTAAAAATCAGCACTTTAATCTTCTCCTTCAGATGCCAAAAAGAACGCCCCAAATTTTTGTACAAAAAGATCGAAGTGTCCACCACTGGGCTATAGCACTAAAAGGTACTATTAACTTTGAACTTGTCATGCTGATCTTTTCTACTCCTTTGTTTTCTTGATCCAGATAGTTTAAAAGACGCTTTTCAGCGTTTTACTGGCTCTGTGGATCGCGCATCCTCGTCGCCACTTTTTTTGTGTCGTAATTAGACGTACAAGAGCTCAAACTTGACCATGGCCAACAACAAATGTCCAATGAAGTTTATTTTATTATTGTTAGTGAGCCAGACTATGAGCTTAGAGTGGATAATTAATTCTGTTATTTTACAATGTATGCTGGTAAGAGCAATTGGCCGATAGTTCTTGCATTTCTTGGCATCTTTGTTTGGTTTCAGTATTGGCACTATAAATGATATCTTCCAATTCTTTGGTAGTTTACCAGTTTGCCATGAAAACTTCAGTTTTCGTATGGGTTGATTTTTAGCTTTGTCTCCAAAGTGTTTAATCATTTGACCAAAGATTAGAGCATCTCCAGGTGACATCTTGGATATAACTTTTCTATTGATGAGTTTAGCTCATTCAGTGTGAAGTCTCTAGAATAAACATCTTGTTGATGGTAATTTCTTGCTTGTTTAACTATCCTGTTTAAATTATTTTTTAGAGTCCTGCCTTCATTCGCATAGCTGAGTCTGGAAATGCTTGAAAGATATTCAGCAATTATGTCAGCCATCTGTTTGTTCGTTCTCGCTATTCATATCGGTTAGAGTATTGGAGGATTAGTGTTGGTTTTGATTGTTTTATAATACTAATTATATTCCAGTGATGGCTTTTCTTTTTTGGATCCAATTTTTTTTTCGCAGAATTCTGCCCATTTTTCTTGTTTGAATATCCAAATTTCTTGTTCTATTTTGTGACTAAATCCAATGAGTTCCTTTATGATTTCTTCTGTTTTATTTGTTTTAAGAAGTTTATTGATATTGTCTCTCTCTGCAATCATTGCCTCGATATTGTGGTCCTTTCAGTAAAGTATTCACAGGTATTTACGTCTACCTCTAGGTATCGATACTTTTGCAGCTTTGGATATGTTTGAAGAGAATTTTTCTAATTTTTTTGTCAATCGTTCTGTGATTTAATTCTTCGTTGCACAGTTCTTCAAGCTTTTCTGTGATTTTTTTCCAGTGTTCTTTTATTCTGTTGGAAATTCTCAATTTTGAATTTTAGGGTTTTTAAAATTAGTCTGTGGTCACTGATTGCACTTTTCAGAATTTTCCATTGTGTTGTGGGTGCGATGTTGTAATTTATCGCTGTGATGTCTATTCCGGATTCTGTTCTTGTGGACTTGGATAGATAGGTGTTCTTTTCGTTATTTAACGGTGTAAGGCCGAGGTCGGTTAGCATGTCCTCAACCTGCTGACCTTTGTTATCCTGGACTGGTGATCCCCAAGTTGGTCTTTCGGCGTTAAAATCACCAAGTATGATTGCGATATCCGAAGACGCTTCACTTGATGTCCCTATCAGGCCTGTATTGATGCTACTATTATCGTGGTGATAAACATTTATGATTGGAATTGTTTTATTTGTAAGATATATTTCTATTGCCTGAGCTTCTGGCGATTTCCTTAAATTTGATTTCTAGAGTTTTAATCAAAACGGCAAGTCCTCCGAATTTTTCCGGTCTGTCCTTTCGTAGTGTTGTATAATCTTTGATATTGAATCTCAGATTCTGATTCAAATTTGTATCCTGAGGACAAGTAATATGTACATTGTTGTCACAGAGAAGACAAGTCAGCTCTTTACTTTCTTCTGGGTACCATTTATATTGAGTTGTAGTATATTGAATTGTGTCCTCGTAGTAGATTTCTCATCATGAGCTCGAGCTGTAGCTCCTGACGCGGCGGTTACCCCGGAAGCGGTAGCATTACTGGAGATATCAGTTTTGCCCTTCATTTGAAAATGGATGCCGTTGCAACGTTAGTCATCTTGGAAACGAACCAGAATTTGGTCAAATACTCCAAGGGTCCAGGAGGAACCGCAAGGAGGTGTGGTCGCACTTCTCCCCTTCCCTCTGGAATGTCGTCACTACAGGATAAAGCACTCTTGGTGAATATTTTAAATTGTGATTCAGAATCTGCCACTGAAGCTTTACGAGCGTTTCGTTCCTTTAAAGATATTCGAAGCGGTAAAGGACCAATGAGTTGCTACTCTCTAAAGCGACTGATTAAAAGTTTTGAGGAAACTGGAATTCTGGAAGCAAAACCTCGGAGTGGAAGGCCATCGACATGCAAGTCAGTGGCTGTTACGGTTTTGAAGAATGCTGAAGCTATTGAAACGTTATCCAGGAATGGAGAAGTAAGTGCTAGACAAGTTTCTCTACAAACGTGGATTTCGTATGGAACAGTTTGGAGAGAACACACATTTGGAATTTTTCTATAAAAATACCCTGACAAAATTCAAAGTTTTCACGAGTTGAAAGCCAGCGATTTTGAGAAGCGTCAAGAATTCTCTGCATGGGTTTTTCGGCAAATTGATGAAAACTTGCTGTCAAATGTTCTAAGAACAGATGATGCTCACTTTTATCTAAAGTGATAATTTAACATTCAAACTGCCTCATTTTGGCAAGAGAAAACACTAGGATTTTTACAGAAATACCACTTCATCAGCACAGAGTTACAGTTTTGTGTGGGTTCACTTCTTCTTTTATTATTGGGCTATTTTTCTTTGAAAAATCAATGGAAGAACTTTTAAAACCGTTTTTGTACCTGGTGAACGTTATGTTCAACTTTTGAGAGAAAAGGTTATTCTCATATTGCAGGACAGACAAGCACTAAGCGAAATAACATTCATGCAAGATGGAGGACCTCCTCATCATATCTCCCGCGGTGCCAAACAATTGCTGAAGGATACGTTCGGTGAAATTCGTTGATAAGCCGCCACATTATATACCAGTGGCCTCCAATATCACCAGACTTGACGCCTTACAATTTCGGTTATGGGGGTACATTGAGTCGCTTTTTTATCGATGCCGGCCTACCACATTGGCCATGTTGAAGGCTTCTATCAGATCACACGTTTTATAAATTTCAAATATTTAATTGTGACCATTATGTCATCTATCGTCTTAAGGCGGTTTTCGAGAAAGAAGGGCGCCACATTGAGCAAGGATTGAGACCTAATACAAGAGAGAAGGCAGTTACCTCATGTGTTATAATTTGAAGCTCTTTGTTTTGATTAATGGGAATAATAAATGCTGTCTTCACATCTTGACTCTTTATTTTCTGTAAACAGTAATTTTTTTTGTTTGTCATTTGCCCACATCTTATATTATGTCGTGCAGGCCAAAGTGTTATAACTTCTCGAATAACACTGGTATACACAATTTTACCCCTTATGTTTAGTTTATCGCTTTTCGCTCATTAGAAGAAATAGCATAAGGAATATTCTCTGTATCCCCCCCCCAACTTTATAAATTTTGCGCAAAAAATTATACAAAATGATTTTACTAGCACGTTTTTCAACGCAAAAAGTCGATTAATTTAGAGGATACATTTTCAAAATTATGTACAGTATAATAAACAATGATAACATTTGACAAACCCATAGGATATTTGGAATAAAGTACGACAAATATATTTTGTCACTCCCCTCTATATTTCATTTTTGGATCATGACAAATATCCAGTTAAATAGTCAAGTGTCGCCAATTAGTCAAGAAACTATACATTCCTTATAGCAAGAAATCCTATTAGTAGTGTCATCATAATTTTTAGTACTATATTAACATTTCAAAAATCGTGTATTGATATCAGTAGTTATTTTCAAACATTCAATCTATTTCACAAAACTCCATCTAAAATATAGATATTTTTTGCTACATGTTTTAATTTGCATATACCTATTTTACATATCTCAGATTTTATTTAAAAATCGTCAACCAATTCTTCTAACTTTTGGCGAAATGGTGTTTTATTAATTTATCATTTGATATTATTAGGGTTCTTTCCTGGTATTTAAAAAGGAAAAATACGTGTCGTTCAGTTATATTTTTCAATTTATCAAACAATTTGGTCGCTGAATCTCTGATTCTGGTAAAGCGCCATCTAGCGAATGAAGTTGTAACTAAAATCAATTTCGATTTTTTATTATTTGGCATTAAAATTCTCATTGCATCCTGAACACAATGGTGTTTACCGCATTGCTCTAGCGCAAATATTCGCGGAGTTATTAATTTTTAAAATTGTGCGGGACTTTTGGATGACCCTGTATAATTCTCAATAAGTGTTCTTGTGTGACTTCCTGTCCTTAGCGATATTGCTTAATCTAAGGCAATACATTTTGAAATAATCTCTACAACTACACTCGGATTGTTATCAGGATTTGTATGTCATTATACTTGTACTTCTCCATTTATAACATTTTACATATGTAGAATCAAAAAACAAATTGCGCGCTACTAATTTGAATTAAGATGCGTACTACCGAAATATTATGTTTTAAAATATTTTCTGTGTAAATATTATTTGTTTTTAAATTTATGAAATTATATAATTTGTATATATTCAAAAATATTCTGTATGCCAGTTTTAAACAGATTGAACATAGTTCAGAATTACGGTAAAATGTTTAAGTTTTACAATAGCTTTAATTTCACATACCACCGTGAATAATATGAGCATTAAAATTGTGATACTATTTTGGCTTATAATACTTTATCTACTTTGTATAAAATAAATAATTCATTTCTGAATAGGTCTGTGAATAGTCTAACATAAATTCATAAAGAATTAGCGGAAAATTGAAGTTATATTCAATGAACATTTGCGAGAGGAAATCTAAATTGAAGAAATTTTACGGAAATATTACACTCAATGTAATGAAAATTAACGGAGCACTCGCTCTGTATTGATGTAAATTTGCAAAAGAGTCGTTCTAAAAATAATATTTTATAAAATAAGCCTATTTCAGCGTGGATGTTTCTCGAAATTACGCTAATTCTAACGCTACTGTTTGCATCCATTGTGGTAGGACCATTTTTCGCATACCTGGAACCCTTACTTCAAGCATTTACAGTTTTAATTATCCTATATTTATATCGCGCTACGCAATTGGATGTGGACCAATTGAAGAAACTCA
The DNA here is from genome assembly GCA_030710605.1 of Cordylochernes scorpioides. Classification (NCBI taxonomy): domain Eukaryota; kingdom Metazoa; phylum Arthropoda; class Arachnida; order Pseudoscorpiones; family Chernetidae; genus Cordylochernes; species Cordylochernes scorpioides. The sequence goes on from CP092882.1 coordinate 47,556,416, forward strand.
CTGGCTTGACGGTCGCCGAGATGGTACATAGAGCTCAAGACAGAAAGGACTGTCTCTGATAGTGTTTGCGATGTAATACGAACAGTGTGCCACAACATTCGATCGCGAAAAATGATTTATATTTATATTGAGCGCGTTAGGTGAAATATAATAATCATATATTTATATATTCCTACCTGATGTAGCCGAAGTTTTGTGTGAAAAGAGGAAGAAGAGAATCAGAACTGGTCCTATCCACATGGTGAAGGATACCATCTGACGTCTAGTCACAGCTGGTACATGTCACTCCGCCCGTCATCCAGGCGCCTTGTGCATAGAAAGTATTTTTACTGTAAGCTTGCGCCTTGAACTAGGTCAAATCTCTAAGATTTCAAAAATATATATATATTTAAACTTATTTCGAAAAAAAAATAGAAAATACTATCTCATTAACACACCAATATTTTCATGGGTGAATTGAAATTCTGAATATATAAATGTGATGATTTAAGACCATGGAATTGTTGTAAATAATCCATATATCTACTACCACATGTTCCACCACGTGACTGTATATAACTTCTTATTCACTGCAAATAGAAAGCCTCAACTAACATCAATCTGTACCGCGTAAGAATCTAATAAAGTATAGCAACTGTACAGATAGAAGGAATGGAGAATAACAGAATAAAATTAAGGTTAAAACTAATCAGGCTTAGGTGAGAATAGAAGGTAGGCCTATCAAGCCCAGTCCAACTTTTACGAGGTCGTGGCCCTCCTGGATAATATAACTTTCCCCCCTCTGTTTACGTCAGAAAAGGGCAGTGACCTATTCGGACCCAGCTGAACTATAGAAGGAGGCCCCGAGCCTCAGTTAGTCAGACCTTTGTTAGTCTTCGTTTCAGTCCCAGTCCGCAGGCTGCTCCTATAGAGGTAAATTATTTCCTGTCAGAATCCTCCTCGTCCCATTCCTTCTTGACGTTCAGACCCTTCTTAGTGGATTCTCTGTTTTCTTATTTCACCTTTGTCCCAGCTGTGTCGCCTTCCACCACGACTGCACGGTAGAGTTGACATCGAGGTTCGTCTAGCATCAAGTACCACTGGCCCCAGAGGTCCCAAGATATCACATAAATATATTTTAGATGAACTATGAACATGAGCTTTGAGGATAGCATATTCACATACAATTATAAATATAGATGGAAAATTTGCCGGGAGGAAATTAATCCATAGAAGCAATGGACGCATCTCCCGTCAAAATAAACGTCAGAACCTTGACGTCATCTATTGACCGTCGCCGCAACTAGCGGCCTCGGGTCGGTGACAAAGCCACAACACCAACTTTAGAAAACTGAGAAGCGTCCACCTAGAGACCATGGTTTGGGGCTAATGGCCCTCGTCAGTCTATGGCGGACTTTATTCCATGAGATCAACACGGGATCTAATGGAATCTTCACAATCTACCAAAGAGGTGTTTTGCTGGCAATGTGGCTGGGCCAAATCTATGGCTAGATATAGATTCCATCTATGTTCTAGCCATAGATTTGGCCCAGCCACATTGCCAGAAAAACACCTCTTTGGTAGATTGTGAAGATTTCATTAGATCCAGTGTGGATCTCATGGAATAAAATCCGCCCTAGAATGACGAGGGCCATTAGCCCGGAACCATGGTCTCTAGGTAGACGCTTCTCAGTTTGCCAAAGTTGGTGTTGTGGCTTTGTCACCGACCCGAGGCCGCTAGTTGCGGCGACGGTCAATAGATGGAGTCAGGTTCTGACGTTTATTTTGACGGAATAAGCGTCCATTGCTTCTATGAATTATAAGTATATAATATGCTTCGAGCAATCGCTCTTCCGCATGCGATTGAATGAGAAAGAGAATTGCTCGAAGCATATTATATATTCATAATTGTATGTAATTCTGCTGTCCTCAAAGCTTATGTCCATAGTTCATCTAAAATACCCATTCCAAGAGTCTAGCATCAGTATATATGCACTTATATATATATCTGATAATTTAAAACCCCAGTCATTTTACCATGTCCCTGCATATGTCCCACTACCTTGTACCCTGTACCAAACTTATAAATACTGTATAAAATATGATGTACTGTTAAGAGCCAAATAAAATACGGACTGTATGTCAGACAGACAGAGAAAAACAAGGAGATAATACGATTATAGAAATTAATAAACGATTGCAGTTAGGCCTAGAGTTAAGAGGAAAGATCCCCATCTCGCATCATTAACGCTAGGTCAACGACACTTTTATTCCAGAGAACTCCAAGACAAAGGAACCCGGAGTTGATTTAGCTAAAAACAACTTCATTTGGGTCAATGCTTCATCCTCACATTTTCTGCTATAACTATCAAATATGGCTCTCCAGTCGCTTGGACCAATCAAGGCGATTCTTCATCTTCCATTATGTAATGAATGACCAATCATAATCTCAATAGAGGTCACGTGACACCACCCGAATGGGGAAGCCTCAGTAGCGTTTCCTAGTCTCATCCGCAATACACGCGTCTCCAGATCCAGCGTAAATCGTAGGGCGTTAAGCTCACTCTCCTACCATGTTCTCTGTCTGTCAGCATCGGTTTCCTTGACCAACCTATCCTGTGTCATCACTTCAGAGTCATCACGACTGCAAATTTACCCCAATCCAATCCCAACTTCCAGTTGACGGCATCTTCGCTGTCACAACAACCACAGAGTAAACAGAAAATCGGCAATATTCCATATATATATATATATCTCCATAGAAGCAATGGGCAAATTTTCCATCTATATATATATGTTATGATTATTTTGTTTCGTTTTTGTAGAAAATATAATTGGAGGTGCAGTCGTGACAATAAGAAATAAAGGATTTATTATCAAGTAGTTTTTATTTTGAATTACTTGAAGCATTTTACACATAAAATTATTTATTACAGTAATATATAATTTATAAAATAATTTCTATATTCGTGATTTAAAAAAAAAGGTGAGTTGACTATACATATTTACAACAATATTCAAAGTGGTATCTTCAAAATCTATGGTCGAAATAAAATAATAGTCAATGATGAAAATGAAATACATGTTTTAAAAAAAATGAAATATTTGAATTTTAGATTATGTAATATATATGTGTGGGTGTGTGTGTTTGTGTGTGTAAAACAATAGGAAAAAAAAGGAAGTCAAGTGTTGATATTAAAAATAAAAAAGGCATATCCTGACCAGGAGCACAAGTGCTTTACAGAAGGCAGCGCGCAATATGTGGAACAGAAATCAACTAAAATTTGTTTTAGCCTGTTCCCTGATATTCGGCCAACCCAATTTCTCGCAGTGGTACAGCCAACTCCACGCTGACGAGCGCCAACAGCGCGAAACGCGCTCGTGGAAGGCTTTTCTTTATTTTTCAAGAAATTGAGTTGGCCAAATATCAGGGAACAAGCTAAATCAATGTTTAGTTGATTTATTTTCCACCAGATGGCGCTCTGCCTTCTGTAAAGCACATATGCTCCTGGTCAGGAGATATGCTTTTATTATTTTCAATATGTATGTATATGTGATGAGAAATCCTGTCGACTCTCGCTATAACTGTGGTAACCGAGGGTCAAACCTGTAGTAACCGAGAGGGACAGCAGGGCGTGGAGAGTTTTCCAGTACCTCTCTGCACCTTGTAGGACCTTTACCAGTTCTCACAGAGTGCAGGCAGTCGTGGTCGAGGCAGAGTGGAAAGCTTGGGAATGTCCACACACACAAAACGAAGAGACACCGTTGTAGTAGGAAAGTTCCATGAACAGATAGGAGTCGAGCTAAGAGCAAGATGGAGAAAGAAGGTTTCTTACTATTTTACATGGTCGATGAGGTGGATCTGGCTGCAACCAACAAGGGATCACGCCGACGGTGAAATGACTATCTAAGTTTGGCTAAAACCGAGGTTTTTATATACCATTCCCGAGGAGAGGGGGGTTAGACATGTGAGAATTTGGACTTTGAACGTCTGCGGCAGTCTGCACCCTTTGACCTCGATTGCAACGGGCTTGGCAAATTCCTCTTCAGGGTTGTTGGACCTCTCTCTCGATTTTAGACGTTTTTGAACTTCTCAATCTTGCTTTAACTCAGCTCTTAATCTATTACATAGTTTTATTTATTTATCCTCACTTTGTACAAAGTACATTACATATGGTGATGCAATGACACATGTCAATCATGCGTATAATTATTTATAGATGTGTTTCTATATACAACATGACAATCTTGTTATCAGTATTATACAATATAGGGTTGTTGGTTTAAATTACCATATGTATATCACTTTGTATCAATTAATTTATAATGCTAATTAAAACAATTCGCACTATTTTTCAAAACGGAATTCTAAACAGTTCCATCCAAATTTTATGGACACACAATTTGTCATATCACATGAAAAATTCGCCTCCTATAAGTAGGCCTCGGTTTAGTGGTTCAATCTGTTGTACCAATTCTAAAATCATGGAATTTCTCCATTAAAATACCGCTCGTTAAGTAGTACTTTTAATGTTATATCAGTAAAGTGGTGCTAAAACTCACGCGTCTCTCTGTCGTTAAATATTTCTAATTAATAATGTTTCAAATTGTTATTTTTCAAAATTGTATTTTAAATACCCTTAAATAAAAATCTCAACAATAAATTTATTGTTTTTATCGTTTTTGACCAAACAAATTTATGTTAATAAGCAAATTTTCCGTTTTCACTTCAATTAAACTAAAAATACTCTTTTTTTAAAAAAAAAATATATATATATATATATATATTAATCAACCGGCTGCGATATTGAAATATTTTCATCTATCACAGAGGAAAATTTTGAATAAAAATATTTTTTCGCATATTTCATTTTATTGATATATAGTCGAGATAGTATTTTTTGAAAGATGTATGTGAAAGGTGTGAACATTCGTATGATATGGTTCGATTTCCTTGTACCACTTTTTAACAAATTAACTTTCTGTGTAAAGAACGTATAGAAATATATGGATACCATATTTCGCTAGCATAAGTGTCTTTTGATCGAAGGACTGATTTATAATTTGTACTTCTTTTCTTATAGTCAAACCCCCAATATATTTTACAAATTGATAAAAAATGTTCTTTAATTTTTGTTGCATTGAGCTGCTATGTGACTTGAAAAGTTGATCTTGTTTTTGTTTATCGGTAATCGGATTTGATCGGTAATTTCCAGGCTTACTCCTTCGTGTTCTATTGTTAAATGAAGATAATTATGAAAATAAGTTAAAGTTATTTCTTCGTTTGATAAAGATTGTTTGGTTTCATCGCACCGTTGGTCTATCACATGAAGAACTGTATAGATTAAATTTCTCAAATCTATTATATTTGTGGATTAGAGAACGATATTCACATCATAAGCATATGCTACAGGACGAATGTTTGATATTTGAGTAAGGCGGAAGAGGAGACCGTTGAGGATGACGTTCCAAAGTAATGGAGACAGTGTTCCTTCCTGTGGCCATCCTTTGTTTAATTGTTTTGATACAAGAAATTCAGCGTATTCAAATAAGACTTAAACGGGCTTGAAAGTATGATTCTATTATTTTCATATGATCAAATCTCCAGAAAACAAAGTTATTCAAAATGATTTAAAAATAAATGGGCGGTTTGTTAATATTAAATTTTCAGTTATTGGCTTCAATATGGCGACACCAATTTAAAGTAAATCTACTCATGACATCATCCTTAGGATTATAATTGATGCCTTTCGAGTTCCTCAACCTCTCCTTTCTTTGATTAATGACGTTTACATAAAAAAGGTGTAGTTTAATGTCGAATATTGCTTTTCTAGTTAAATGTGCTTCAGTTTTATAAATAGTGAGTAAACTTGGATAAAAATAAATTTTTCTTCTCTCTCTCTAATTTTAAATTGAATATTCTATTCAATGCGCGCCACTCCTAGGCTATTTACTGTTTCTTTTTAAAAAGTAAAATATATTTTCAAGACAGAGTATTCGTAACTATGTCTAAGAACGGATATCTCCTGAGCCTTATCCATTATTAGAATGATTACCATGCAAATTATCAAGAAACGAGTATATAATTAACATTTATTTAGTAAAAATATTTTTAAAACAAATATATTATGTATATAAATAAAAATAACTTTCATTAGACAAATATATTATTTTTCAAATTTGCATTCTTAATGTCTTCTGATATTATTTGCTACTTTGATGCGTCGCTAATATTAAAGGTGAAATATTTTGCGAGAGATTTGAGTTTTGAAATATTTTAATTAGCTCTGTTAATATTTACGTTTACTACTTTTTATTTCATTAGAATAATTTCTAAACCATTCTTGCATTGTTAATTGTTGAGCGCAGAAAGTTTCAATCAATTTTTTTTCTTAAGCTTCTTTCGCAAAAGGCAATTGGAAGGCACACTGCCAAAATTTCCCTCAGTGCTTACAATAATATAAGGATTGATTTTTAAAATTTCATTTTCCACAATTGACCTTTAATATTTTCAACACCTATCACATCTTAAACAGAGATGGTCGTGGCAAGGTTGAGATTTCGAGGCTCTGGATTAGGTTGATTAGAGTCATTAGACGTGTTTTTAAAATTTTTATGCTAGTTTGAAATGAATGAACAATTAGAATTTCATTATCTTTTATTTCGAATCATTTCTCATAAAAATAAAATCTGATAGTGAACACGTATAGAACTTGATACGTTATTTTTAAGGGCATGCTTTTTATCAAACGAATTTCATTGCCAAAATTCGCATTGAAATATATATATTTTTGTGAATAGGTTTTACGATGATTTGACAACCAGATGAATATAGGAGAAAAATGATATCATAAAAGTATTGTATTAATTTGAATAAGGCTTTGAAACGATACAATAAAGCACTCGAGATAATATGTTCAAAAACTACTGAGAAGATCACTTCTAGTTGAATACATTTCAATATAAAATATAATTTAGATCATATTTAATATTTACGTTCGTGGAATTCATAATATTAAGAAAACTATAAAAGATAGAAAGGAAGAACATAATAAATGGTGACAAAAGGAAACTTCTAAAATGTTTCGAAAAATAGTTCCATTCAGTCCATCTCTTCACAAACTGGTCAATTATACTTGAACTTTGTGATGAAAGAAAAAGCCATTAGGTCAACATTGCTTTCTACTTTTTTCTAACTCCTTATAGGATATTTGAACTTGTTCCTAACTAAATATTGTTCCATCTATTTCTCCGGGTTGGAGAAAGTAATCTTTAAATTGGTATAATACAGTCGCTTTATAATCACAAGTGGTCTAATAATATATTATTCTCTGATTAATATAAAGGTTTTTCGCTTTTAAGAAAGCCAATTACACTTCAGTACCTAAATTTTAAATATATATATATTCATACAAGAAACTTAGCCACGGATTCTTTAAAATTTAAAGTCAGAAAAGGAACGTATAATTTAACTCAATATCTATGTTTGAATCTTGTAATACATTTCCATGTCTTATATATGATTTGCATTTCTTGTAAAATGAGTGCCTGTCTCAGTATTCATTAACCTGAAGGAATATATTCTCTAGAGAGAGAAGGCTAACTTGTTGGTTGTCAAATAATAGGGTGTTAACTTGCTTTTCATTTCAGGAACATGAACAACAAACATTATGCAAATGATATTTTAACGTGATAGTAATATTTATAAAATGTAATATAAAAACATCAGTTATAAAATCTACCTCTAATTTCTCTCTAATATCACTGTTCAGCAACATTTTTGCCCAAGAGAACCTGGCGGTGTTTCTAGTGTAACTTTTCATGCTGGACTCAAAATTCCAATCAGAAATTTTCCATCTCCCATGGGATTTTGCATGACACCCTTTTTTTAGTATCGGGTTATAAATATAATAATAAATGCAAACAAATGTTATGTAAACATTTCTGCATAAACCTTATTACATTACACTGGTTTATCAAAAATAATTTTCTTATCCCCAAAGGAAACATCATCTTATCTAAATGTAACTCTTTGTGCTGATTCCAAATATATCATTATTGTTTTCTATCACGCAAGATTTCTGAAATACACCTACTTGAAATTTGGAAATATTTTCAATATATAGGCCTATATGGACGAAATATATTTATTTCATTGAAAAGTTGAGACAGTGGATTTTCTTCTTTACTTTGCTTTTGGTACATCCCTCTTGAGTGTCCAGCAGTAGTCAGAAAGCATACCGGGACTCCATTTACCTTGGTACCGCTTCTCCATGCTTGATATATCTTGATGGAATCTCTCACCATGCTCATCTTTAACTGCAGCAAGATTGTCTGGAAAGAAATCTAGATGTGAATGCAGGAAATGGATCTTGGAAGACATGTTACATCCCAGTACCTGAATCCCATCCCAGCGCTAAGAAGGTAAGAGTTCATCAACTAAGTCACTATAATTTTCGGCCTTTACATTTCCCAAAATGTTCTTACAAAAGTTTCTAAAATATTTCCATGCTGCTGATTCAACTTTATTTAAGCTATCTTTAAAATTCCAATCCTGCAGCAATTCTCGAACTTCTTTCCACAAGAAAATGTCTTAGTGTACTGCAATGATGTTGCTAGTTTAATGGATGCACTTGGTAATGAACTAAACACAGAAGGGTGGCGCTTATTCATTGATTCCCCTAAAGTTAATTGGACAGCTGTTCTCCTTCACAACGGTAATAAGTTCCCATTGGTGCAAATAGCACAGGGTAGAGTACGACAGATACAGCTGGGAAATTTGTGGTGACTTGATATCCATTGCTCACTTGCTTGGTTTACGGCTTGGATATACAAGGTTTAGTTGTTTTCTGTGTGATTGGGATAGTAGAGATAAGGAGAGGCATTATATTAAAAAGAACTGGCCAAACCGTAAAACCCTTACTCCAGGACTTAAAAATATTGCACATATTCCATTGGTCAAAACTGAAAAATATATACTTACCACCACTACATGTTAAACTGGGATTAATGAAAAACTTTGTCAAAGCAATGAATCCAAAAGCTGCTGGATTTGCCTACTTGAAGCAAAAATTCCCTAGCATAAGTGATGCAAAAATTAAAGAAGGCATTTTCGTTGGACCTCAGATTCGAGAATTGCTGCAGGAGGGGAGTTTTGAAGATACTTAAATGAAGTTGAATAAGCATCACGGAATTCTTTTAGGAACGTTTATAAGAACTCTTTGATAAATGTAAAGGCCGAAAACTACAGTGACTTATTTAATGAACTCTTACTTTCCTAAAAAGCACTGGGATGTAACAGGTCCCTCAAGATCCATTTCCTGCATTCACATCTAGATTTCTTTCCAGAAAATCTTGCTGCAGTTAACGATGAGCATGGTGAGAGGTTTCATCAATATACAGGCCTGGAGAAGCATTACCAAGGTAAATGGAGTCCCGGTATGCTTGCTGACTACTGCTGGACACTCAAGAGGGATGTACCACAAGCAAAGTATAGAAGAAAATCCACTGTCACTACCTTTCAATAAAATAAATATATTTCGTTCTTATAGGCCTATATATTAAAAATATGTCCAAATTTCAAGTAGGTGTATCTCAGTAGGTGTATATTTGGAATAAGCACAAAGGGTTACATTTAGATAAGATGCTGTTTCTTTTAGGAAAAAGAAATATATTTTTGATAAACCAGTGTAATGTGATAAGGTTTATGCAGAAATGTCTACGTAAGATTGTTTGCATTTATTACTGTATTTATCCTAATACTAAAGGCTCGGGGTATGATGATAATGATGAAAGACATCCAGTCTGTAAATATTTGTATCCGCGCGCCCCATTATTATTATTTACTTTCGTGGAAGACTATTGTCACAGGGCTTACTTCGTCAGCGGTCACCTATTCAAGAGGTATTACTTTAGGTTTATATATACTCAGTTTACTACATACCTAAAAGAATACCAGACAATTCGATGGTTGAAGCAGTGTTTTGTGGTTTAAACTAGCAGAATTTGAAAAATCATTGATGAAAAGATGTTTATATTTCCTTATATCCTAACCCGACTGGTGTTTGAATCTGCCTTATTTGAAAACAGAACTCTAGCCATTTTGGCCAAAAGTATCAGAAAAATAGATAATGAATAGCAGTGATTAAAACCATAGTATATTTACAATATTCTTTACAAATATAAAAGCAAAATTTATTGAATATGGACAAAATATATGTTTTAGTTTGGTTCGTTGAAGAACGAAGGTTCGAAGGCTTTCCTGTGATATTCATACAGACACTTATTGAGGAATATTTTTTATTTCTATTCAATTATTTTGCAATTATATAATAGAGGAATTTAAATACAACAATTATAATTGAAATAAATATTCAATATCGTTTTGAATAAATGCAGCATTAGTGCATGAACCTTTTTAAATTCAAAGATAAAATTGGAACAAACAATAAAAAATGTAACGGAAAGCATGAGAAACAGGTAAAATGATCATTATTTTCATTGTGGAAACGTTAATTACGAGGTTTCCAACCGTTGTTTTTTAATATAAATAGTCTAGTCATATTCCGTTTTAGATATATGCAAATGATATCTTTCCCGTATATAAATATTCTTTCTTGTATAATTTTCAATAGCGATTTACCTTATGAAGAACCGATAGTCTTGAAAGCACGTGTTAAATAAAAAGTCGGTTGATGTAGCCATATCTTTACCAAAAACAAACTTACAACGAACAATTGATGTTCAAAACACGTATATAACGATATCACAAATGTAAGATGCTTTGTATTTATTTATTCATGTAAAATATTTAATTAATCTTTGATTTTTCTTCATAGTTAGGCAGTCGGCAACACTGTACCTTCATTTTTATTTATTTACTAGCCGAATGACCCGGGCAACGCCCGTGTTTTACCGATTGTGAATGTTTTGATTCAAATACTATTTGTTACAATTATAAATTGGCGCCTTATATAAAGGCGTCTCTTACTGGGAAAAAGAAAGAGAGGATTCCATTTGGTTATTAACTAATATATGCATTTATTTAAGGAGCTAACCGCTTCAACACAATGGTTACAAAAACGAAAAAGCAAGTGGGGGGGGGGGGGGGGGCATGATGGGGGGGGGGGCAAAGGTGGCGTGATCGTAGCCGACCAATAGGAGGGCGCCATTCCAAAAAAAAAAAGCAAACGGTGACAGAGATGACTGATGAAGAATGACGCTCGTAACTGTATATAGAATAATATAAACCTTTGCTAGAAATATTTAGATAGTAAGGTAAAGGTCCAAGGAAATACAGTAAAAATGTTATTCAAAGGGATATTCACCCACTGTTCTACTTAACCTTTAAAAATAAAATAAATCCAGAATATTATCAACAACTTAACTTTATTAGGTTATCCAAAAATATTTATCGTAAATATTGAGGCTGCCTGGCCGGCATTCATATTTCTTGAAAATGAAGATACTTCGGCCAGTGAATCTCGACGTTTCGACAAAAATCTTTTGTCCTCAAAACATTTTGACAAAAGATTTTTGTCGAAACGTTGAGGTAATAAAAAGATTCACTGGCCGAAGTATCTTCATTTTCAATAAAAATATTTATATTAAGGCACTTTGACAAATCAAAAACAAACCACAATAGCCAATCTTAGAGATCAACATGTGTAATGTATTTTGTATATATATTGTGGTTAACCTTGCAATTGAATTAAATATTAAAACACAAAGTATTGTGACTATATCCTCTATTTCTGAATAGGAAACGTTACAACAATAAAAAGGTAATTTCCCTCATCTTCCCTTATGATTTCTGATATACAAATATGGTTAAAGGGTTAATTAAAAATAATATTTTCCTTTTTACAAAAGAAAATAAAAAAGATAGAAAAGGAATTTTTCTCTAAAAATAATAAATTAATGACAATATTGATAATCATTAATTATATATTCATTAACAAAAAGTGCACTTTAATTAATTACGTTTTTCAAAGCAATTTGTAGAGAATGGAAGCAATTAATTAGGATATGTTATTTTTTGTAGAACGTTTTTTAGAGAATATTGAAGTCGCAAAATATTTTCTTATTAATATCATTTATTAATATTTGTGTTATGCAAATCAACTCTTAAAATAAGAAATAATAATACTAAAAATATATATGATAGAAATATGATTCATACATTTTTGTAATTACTGTAAATTCAATTTGACTTATCACATTTAGCGATCTAAATATTTCCAGCTGAATAAATTATTTTTTTATTTGTTCATTAAATCAACTTCCATCATTGCTCAACATATTGTAAATAACTACCTTGCAATTTTTTCTATTTTCTTATGTTGTTGCTTATTTGTTTAATGTATTTGTTTATTTATTCATATTTTTGTTAATTGTTTATTTAATTTTTGACAATTCTGTTACCTACTCTACTACAATATGAATTATTGTAAATAGTTTCACGCGCAATTATCGGGATCAGATATAGCGTGTCTTATTTGCAACTGGTAAATAAAACATTTGTTCATGATATGTTTTGTGATAATATAACATTATAGAAAATAATAATAAATGTATAAAAAGTGCGAAAATATTGAAATAATTTAATTTTTATTATACAACAATGGAATGATTAATATTTATGTTATTTATTAAAAATAAGCTTTAACATTTTTAATTAGTTATTCTTCAAATTTTATAATTATCAAATGAGTTATTCAATTCTACCTTTTATACAAATTTATATTTTTATTATATAAGCTCGTGTGTGGACAAAACATAAGAAAGTTGTAACTTTTGGCATGTATATCGGGATTCAGATAATAACTTCGAAAGATATTTGAGACACAGTGACCTTAATGTAGACACACGAGATAACCACGTGAAACAAAAATGTATCTGCTTCATTTTTAAAAATAGACGTACTGCAACATCAAAATATAAAGTTTCTTTAAGATTTATCCAGGAGTGTATTCAGCTATATATTTCACAATTTAAAGATAGCCCGAGCTATGTGTAAAATTGAAGGAATAGATTGCAGGAGCTATGTTACATTGTAGAGCCCTATATTCTACCAGCGATCTCTCTATCTTTTATTGTTATCATTCGCTGTGTGCCAGACATTATTGACCAAACTAACGCCATACTGGCTGTAGAAGAGACACTCCAGCCCTCTGTACCCTTGATCCCGAATAATGAACATGGCGATATTGCCTTATAATCATTTTAATATTTAAAAATCTACAACGAGGTGTTTAGTTAGTAAAGTGGCTAACACAAATCACAAGACCCATAAATTATTTTTATACAGATTTATATAAAGATAAAGAAAATGTCAACTCTCTCGTCAAGTTGAGTATCATGGGGAATATCTATTGGTGAAACGGATGAATTTGAAAAAAAAGCTATATGAATTTTTTGTGCAAAAAAAAATACATATTCACGATAGATTATTATTTTAAATATTTCTAATATATCAATTTCATACATATGCAAAAAAAATCATAGCAGATCTCTGTTCTTTAGCGATGCAAAAAAATTGCCATTTTGATTTGTTATTTCAAAAATTGCGGTTCAGAATTAAAATTTGATCATGATAAAATGCTTCTATTATGAATATTCAAAAATTATATTATTTTCATAATTACTATTAATTATTTTTACAAATTCACCTTATTTATCAGTCCATATTTATATATTTAAAATCTCTTAACAAATGTGACATAGTTTAAGTCAAAAGGCGATCCATCAAATGAGTTTTTATATGAAAGGGCGTAACTGGATCTGTAAAGAAAAAAAAAACTTTTTTTTCCTCAAAATATTTTAAGAGATTGCTCCTTCTTTATCAATGTATTGCTCAGAAAACTTAATTTACAAATTCTTGTAGATCACCTGAAAACAACTGGTGTCCAATGACAAAGTTGTTTCCATGTGATCTACAAGAATTTGTAAATGAAGTTTACTGTGCAATACATTGATAAAGAAGGAGCGATCATTCGACATATTTTGATATTTTTTTTCTTCACAGATACAGCTAGGTACGGTCTTTATATATATAAATATGAAAATATATATTAAAAAAAAAAGGTTAGGTGTTGATATTAAAAATATAAAAGGCATAAATGACCAAGAGCACATGTGCTTTTCAAAGGCAAAGCGCCATCTGGTTGGTGCCTTTTCTTGATTTATCAAGAATTGGGTTGGCCAAATATCAGGGAACAGGTTAAATCAATGAATAGTTGATTTCTGTTCCACCAGATGGCGCTCTGCCTTTTGAAAAGCACATGTGCTCCTGGTCAGGATATGCCTTTTTAGAAGCTTTTATTTAACTTGCCTATCTGTCTGTCTGACGCCAAATCTTGTAATCAATTTTTAATATACTTATAGGGAACCTAGAAATATGAAATTTGGTACACATGTTTAAACCTGATGACAATGCTAGCTGACCAATTTTCAGACATCTGGGTTGTCAGGTTGGCCAAGAACGGACAAATTTCCAAATTTCCTTTCAAATTTTGTATATTTAATTTTATTTATTTTGTTTTGCCAATATCTCGCGAACCGTTCGTTTTTAGCGATTTTCCTTCGACATCTCCATTTTGTTTAAACTTTCTTGGTATACTTTTTACGCTCTTTCTAATGGTACCATTTTCATTGAGATTGGTCCACTTTTTATTTAAAAGCTTTTATTTAACTTACCTCCATGTCTGTCTGGATGTCTGTCGCCAAATCTTGTAATCAATTTTTATTAATATACTTATAGGGCACCTAGAAATATGAAATTTGGTACACATGTTCAAACCTGATGACAATGCTAGCTGACCAATTTTCAGACTTCTGGGTTGTCAGGTTGGCCAAAAAGAGACAAATTTCCAAATTTACTTTCAAATTTTGTATATTTAATTTTAATATGCTTCCAGACCATATAGAATAATGAAACTCACAATACTCGCTCAGTCCAATTAATAATTGACAGATAGACAGACATTGAATTTTATATATAGAGATTAGCAGTAATTAAACGTAACAGTAAGAAAATGTTGATTTTAATATATGTAAATAGAGTCTCTTAAGAAAGACCACCTAAAAACATGACTCAACTTGTTTCTCCTGTAGGTGGTCTCTCATTGGAGATTCTAATTGATATTAAAGAATCTCTAATAGACCTTTAATAAGAGACTGCCTCTTGGAGAGACGGGTTAAGCTACGATTTTAGGCATCCTCTCAATGGAAGCTCTTCTGTATCTACTTTTTCACACTGTTTGGCTTAATAAATGCCATTTTAACCATTTTGAATGTGTATCAATCCAGTCTATTTTTTTATATTTTATAGGCAAGTTACTTCATTTCAATTCATAGGGAATTCTTAACTTTTTTTTTGTCTTCATTCAGCTTACTTTCTATTATATTTTAAGCCATTGTTCCCCCATTATACATATTTAATACCGTATACACTGTTTTACTTTCAAAAATGTCATTAATAATTTGAATACAGACACATTGAAAACCTTCTTAATAATGATGATAATTTTTAATAGAAATTTTAATGGAATTTTATAAATAAAACGAAACGAAAAAAGGAAATCTGACAAAAAAATAGCTTTATAACTTTCCCCAAAGTTCTAAATGGTCAAATAGCAAGTGGCTATATAAATAAAGTTATACACAAAGATAAAATATAGATTTTAAAATATTTTTTTTTTACTTAATTTTAATGCATTGTAAATTATTCATCTTCAGGGTCATTGGTAGTTATGTGGAAAATTTGGTGACATTTGGTTAAGTAGTTTCTGAGTTTATCGATAAACAGACGGACAAATTTTGATTTTTATATATATACGAGATAATACAGTATGTATATATAATAAAGATAATACAGAGATAATAAATCAGAGTGCTGAAAATATAACAGATTAATTAATATTTATCCTTATTTAAAAAAAAAAAGGTTTTTCAAACTAATAATTAGATAGAAACCTTTCTGGTAGTATATTAAACAATTTCTCAAAGTTAAATTGCGATGAAATTAGTAGTTTGGTCCGGCATAAAGAAGAGGCATATAATCATTTTTTTCTATATGCATGATAATATTTAGAGCAGATTGTTGAATTATAACAGATAAATTAGAATATTTATCTTGATTATTTTTAGGTGAAAAGTTATTTCAAAAATTTTATTTGCTAGAAACCTTCCCAGTACTATACTAAATAACTTCCCAAAGTTTCATGGCGTTCCAATGAGTGGTTTGGTCAGGCATAAAGGACAGACATACATTCATTTTTATATATATAGATGATCTGGCTTTGTGTCTTCTACTCGAATAAATGTTTTCTGTTAGAATTTTGTTTCTGCATACTAAAAGTGAACTCGCTTCACCCGTGGTCTCTCCTCTTTTGGAATTTTTTCCCTATATAATTTTGTATCTGATTATCAAACATGATACAGCAATATTTTCATTATCATTTTCTGACTAAAAAACAACTATTTTTTCCCAGAACCTGTCAATTTCAATTTTTCTTGGCTAAAAATGCGACAAAGCTGGAGGTTGTGAAACGATTTTTTCAATAAATGTTCAAGACATGGAAGGAATTAGAAATCCAAATATTCAGATTCCTATCTAAAACGTCCTTGGAATTACAAGCAAATAAATGAGAAAAGCCAACAAATATATTAATTTTATCTGTTATAATTTAGTCATCTTAAACCAATATCATCACGCATATATTTATATTCATTATATATATATATATAGGTGTGTGTGTAACAATATACCACCATACATTTCACGACACCTTTTTAAATAGTTCCCCTTTTTCAATTAGTATGTTGTTACTTTTAACTATTTAATCAATTGTTTAATTATAATTCAAATTTTATATGTACCAATTATCCCCTAACAATAATCCACTGGGTGTCTCTAACTTTGTAATATAATTCAATAAATTCAGGGTTCCCAAAAGCAAAGAGACGCAGTTCTGTTAGTAACGGATTTTGCTTACGTCACTTGCGACCTCCCACGAGGAATTGAGCAATCTGCTGCGAGCAGACTTGCAGCTATTTAAGACCAACGTCGTCTCAGTGATAAGGCTTTTTTTTTTGGACTGGCATATATACGACTGAAAATAGCGTGAATAATTAATTATAAAAAACACTTTTAAAAAAAGTTTTTTTTTAAATGCACTAAAAATAACAAAATAAATATTTCTGAAGTATTGCTTTTTTTTCTGAAGGTACCATTTAACAAATAAAATAATAGACTTAGAAATAAAAGCGGTGGGGTACAATAATAATAAATTTGAGATCAATGTGATTTTTTATATGAAGCAAATGATTAGCAAGATTGTGCCTTTCATTAAATTTATACCTATTTGCTGCATAAATGTTTATCATCCCCCACCGCTTTTATTTCTTAGTCTATTATTTTATTTGTTAAATGGTACCTTCAGAAAAAAAAGCAATACTTCAGAAAAAAAAGCAATACTTCAGAAATATTCATTTTGTTATTTTTAGTGCATTTTAAATAAAAGCTTTTTTTTAAAAGGTGTTTTTTATTTTAATTTTAAATATCCTTCCTTCCTTTCCTTATATATATATAAAAATGAAATATATATATAAAAATGAAATGCGAAATCGATGTTTGTTATCGCATCACGCAAAATCTACTGACTCAATCATTATGGAATTTCGCATGTAGGTAGCTGAAGATTTCGTTTAACATATAGGCTATTCAAAAAACTAAAAAAGTTAATGTGCTTTTTTTTTTAAATAAAAAACCAAAAAGCGTTAGTTCCAGTCTTTTACCGCTAGGGCGCAGCACTGGTCGCGACGATAAATGAATTTGATTTTTTAAAGCATCGGTGGTTCAGTGGTAGAATGCTCGCCTGCCACGCGGGCGGCCAGGGTTCGATTCCCGGCCGATGCATTTTTTTTTTAACAATTTTTAAAACTCATTTTTATTATATCTTCTATATAAATGGAAATTTCATAAGTGGTGTTCGCTAAAAACTTTCGTTACAATGCATCAATTTCGACCAAATTTTCAACATTTATGTAAAACGAGATGGAGCAGGTTTTGCTTAACATCAAAATATTTTTCCTAACTTTAAAATACATAACTTTGCTGTTATCGATAAAATACAAAAAAAAAATCAACAGAGTTAATTTTATTTATATATAAATACAAAAAAAAATTCAGCAATTCATTCAACTCAATCTAAAAAAATATTCAAAACAAGCAATTTTAAGATAACACCATATGTAAAACAGTCGGCCAAGAAAACAACAACGATATTACATCTTTCTCACATATTCACACACAATCTTGATTAATAATTAAAACTAATCTTTAACATTGTTTATTATACTTCATAATATATAATATTCGTTAGGCAAACTTTCACTCGGATAAAACCCGGGCGAAGCCGGGTACACATCCGCTAGTCTATATTAATAAAATGCAAATTTCATATGTGTACATCACTAAAAACTTTCGTTACAATGCATCAATTTCAACCAAATTTTCAACATTTATGTAAAACGAGATGGAGCAGGTTTTGCTTAACATCAAAATATTTTTCCCTAACATTAACATGCGTAACTTCGCTGTTATCGATTAAATACAAAAATCAACAGAGTTAATTTTATTTATATATAAATACAAAATTAAATTTCAACAGAGTTAATTTTTTTACATACTAGCTAATAATCTCAATCTAAAAAAATATTCAAAACAAGCAATTTTAAGATAACACCATATGTAAAACAGTCGGCCAAGAAAACAAATAACGTGTAATATATATATAATATAATATAATATATATAATAAAATCTTAAATATTATTTATCAAAAGTAAGATTATCTCAGGATGACACGGCAATTTATTTGAGACAAAAATAATGATACAATTCCAAGGCGAAGATACTATTCCTTTAACTTCCAATTACCGAGGGAACCAATTAATATTGATTTTATTCAACTTATCGAGTATTTTTCAAGGGACCGGAAAAAAATGTTCACTAGATAAAACGATGATTTTGTAATGTAGAAAATTAGGAAAGACAAAATTCAGGATGACACGGCACACAGGGACCGGGAAAAAATGTTCACTTTATCGAGAGATTCAAATTTACAAGTTTCAAATTATCAAAATATATCTTCTTTTTTAAATAAGTTTATAGAGAATTGTTTTAACAAATGTTCGTTAGACAAACCTTTACTCAGGTAAAAACCCGGGCGAAGCCGGGCACATCCGCTAGTATATATATAAAAATGAAATGCGAAATCGATGTTTGTTATCGCATCACGCAAAATCTACTGACTCAATCATTATGGAATTTCGCATGTAGGTAGCTGAAGATTTCATTTAACATATAGGCTATTCAAAAAACTAAAAAAGTTAATGCGCTTTTTTTAAAAAATAAAAAACCAAAAAGCGTTAGTTCCAGTCTTTTACCGCTAGGGCGCAGCACTGGTCGCGACGATAAATGAATTTGATTTTTTTAAAGCATCGGTGGTTCAGTGGTAGAATGCTCGCCTGCCACGCGGGCGGCCAGGGTTCGATTCCCGGCCGATGCATTTTTTTAAACAATTTTTAAAACTCATTTATATTATATCTATATTAATAAAATGCAAATTTCATAAGAGGACATCACTAAAAACTTTCGTTACAATGCATCAATTTCGACCAAATTTTCAACATTTATGTAAAACGAGATGGAGCAGGTTTTGCTTAACATCAAAATATTTTTCCCTAACATTAACATGCGTAACTTCGCTGTTATCGATTAAATACAAAAAATCAACAGAGTTAATTTTATTTATATATAAATACAAAATTAAATTTCAACAGAGTTAATATTTTTACATACTAGCTAATAATCTCAATCTAAAAATATAATATAAAAAGCCAACAATTAAGAGTGAATGTAAGATAAAAAGCCAACAATGAAGAGTAAATGTAATATAAAAAGCCAACAATGAAGAATGAATGTAAGATAAAAAGCCAACAATGAAGAGTGAATGTAATATAAAAAGCCAACAATGAAGAATGAATGTAAGATAAAAAGCCAACAATGAAAAGTGAATGTAAGATAAAAAGCCAACAATGAATAGTAAATGTAATATAAAAAGCCAACAATGAATAGTAAATGTAATATAAAAAGCCAACAATGAAGAATGAATGTAAGATAAAAAGCCAACAAAGAAGAGTAAATCTACTTATATAATTGCCTTATTCTGTCTGTGTGAAGTTCACAGATAGATTTTGGTCAGAATATAATATAAAAAGCCAACAATGAAGAGTAAATATGATATAAAAAGCCAACAATGAAGAATGAATGTAAGATAAAAAGCCAACAATAAAGAGTAAATGTAATATAAAAAGCCAACAATGAAGAATAAATTTAAGATAAAAAGCCAACAATGAAGAGTAAATATAATATAAAAAGCCAACAATGACGAATAAAGGCAATGTGACACGGGAAAAATGTTCACTAGATAAAACTATGATTTTCTAATCTAGAAAATTAGGAAAGACAAAATTCAGGATGACACGGCACACAGGGACCGGGAAAAAATGTTCACTTTATCGAGAGATTCAAATTTACGAGTTTCAAATTATCAAAATATATCTTTTTTTTTTTAAATAAGTTTTTAGAGAATTGTTTTAACAAATGTTCGCTAGACAAACCTTTACTCGGGTAAAACCCCGGGCGAAGCCGAGTACGTTTTATAAGTTTATAGAGAATTGTTTTAACAAATGTTCGTTAGACAAACATTCACTCGGGTAAAACCCGGGCGAAGCCGGGCACATCCGCTAGTCTTCTATATAAATGGAAATTTCATAAGTGGTGTTCGCTAAAAATTTTCGTTACAATGCATCAATTTCGACCAAATTTTCAACATTTATGTAAAACGAGATGGAGCAGGTTTTGCTTAACATCAAAATATTTTTCCTAACTTTAAAATACATAACTTTGCTGTTATCGATAAAATACAAAAAAAAATTCAACAGAGTTAATTTTATTTATATATAAATACAAAAAAAATTCAGCAATTCATTCAACTCAATCTAAAAAAATATTCAAAACAAGCAATTTTAAGATAACACCATATGTAAAACAGTCGGCCAAGAAAACAACAACGATATTACATCTTTCTCACATATTCACACACAATCTTGATTAATAATTAAAACTAATCTTTAGCATTGTTTATTATACTTCATAATATATAATATTCGTTAGGCAAACTTTCACTCGGATAAAACCCGGGCGAAGCCGGGTACACATCCGCTAGTCTTCTATATATATAAAAATGAATGTTTGTATGTTTGTTTGTTTGTTTGTTGGTTTGTATGTCCGGTATACAAATTCGCAGTAGTTCACTAATTCAAACTAAAATTTCCATACATAGGTAAAAAAATACGGGGGAAAACGATAGGCTATTTTAAAAAATATATAAATCTATTTTTAAAACTATATATTATTAGTCAGAAAAAGATGATGACGATATTGCTGTATCATGTAAGATTATCAGATACAAAATTATATCGGGAAAAATTCCAAAAAGCAGAGACCACGGGTGAAACCAGCTCATTATTTTGTACGCAGGAACAAAATTCTAACAGAAAAACATTCATTCGAGCAGAAAACAAAAGCCAGATCATCTTTCTATAAAAATATCGCTTCTCAGACACAAAGTTTGGAGCGGGACGTTTCACAAGACTGACATCCACGCCGCCAATTTATAATTGTAACGAATAGTATTTAAATAAAAACATTTAATCGGGTAAAACCCGGGCGTTGCCCGGGTCATTCGGCTAGTAATAATATACAGTTATCAGCGTCATGCATTTTTTCTTAATTCTGTCACCGTTTGCTTTTGGTTCAGTGGTAGAATGCTCGCCTGCCACGCGGGCGCCTCGGGTTCGATTCCCGGCCGATGCATTTTTTTTTACAATTTTAAAACTCATTTATATTATTAAAATATATGTGTTTTTCCTGTCTATGTACAGATTTATGGTCTATGTACACAAGTATACAAGTATGTATACAAGTTATTTGCAAATTGCGTGGCAAATTTGTCCTTTCGCTCGCGAGCAGCGCCTCTAGCGGTGAAAATGGGAGGTAATATCAGCTGACCTAATGGACATGCAAAACGTGTTTTAACAGGACATAGAGAAAAATCTGGAAAATATATTTTTTGGATTTTTAGTCAAGAAAAATAAATTGACAGGTTCTGGGAAAAAAGTAGTTGTTTTTTATTCAGAAAATGATGATGACAATATTGCTGTATCATATTTGATTATCAGATACAAAATTATATCCGGAAAAATTCCAAAAAGCAGAGACCACGGGTGAAGCCAGTTCATTTTTAGTATGCTGGAACAAAATTCTAACAGAAAAACATTCATTCGAGCAGAAGACACAAAGCCAGATCATATCTTTATAAAAATATCGCTTCTCAGATACAAAGTCTGGAGCGGGACGTTTCACAAGAATGACATCCACGGCGCCAATTTATAATTGTAACGAATAGTATTTGAATAAAAGCATTTGATCGGGTAAAACCCGGGCATTGCCCTTTCTTTATCAATTCTGTCACCGTTTGCTTTTGTGAATGGAATAATTACCCAAATATGGCCATTTCTCATAACCATCGGTGGTTCAGTGGTAGAATGCTCGCCTGCCACGCGGGCGGCCCGGGTTCGATTCCCGGCCGATGCATTTTTTTTTTACAATTTTTAAAACTCATTTATATATTATACAAGAATGACATCCACGGCGCCAATTTATAATTGTAACGAATAGTATTTGAATAAAAGCATTTATAATCGGGTAAACCCCGGGCGTTGCCCGGTCATTCGGCTAGTATATATATAAATATGACATAGTTACCGGAAAAAAGTTTTAAACAAAAGAAGTGAATGTTGGTTGGTAAAGGACTATCTCATTACAATAATATTATAACCAGAAATAAATGAAAATTATTAACTGAATATAACTTGTATTTCAACCATATATTATATATATAGTGTCCTTACTATACGAGTTGCGTTTTCTTTATGGAGCTTTCACTGTACTTTGATCAATAGAAGTAATTAATTAATCGAGTGTGTTTAATCTGTGGAAACTCCCGTATTTGACCAGTTTGATTGGCAACTCACCTGGAATAATGATAAAAGAGATTTCCTTTGTTTTCTCTTTCATACAAACATATTTTTTCTACCTAGTCCAGAGGTCATCAACCACCAACATTGAAGTGCCAAAAATTACAATTTACAAAATTTCAAAATTTTTAAAGAGCCACAGATTTCTTTTCTTGCTAACAGTTAATAGTACTCGCATAAATAAAGTATTTTGATAAAAAAAATATTTTTTTTTTCAAAGAGAAAAATATCATCTATTCATTTATAGTATATTATATATAAAAAATGTATAATATTATTTAAAAATTTAATACTTACTATGTTACCTACTTTACTTCGGTTTTTGATATTAATATCATATATACGTGTACATACATAAATTTGAGAAGAAAATTCGCTTCTCACTTTTTACTTAAAACACAACAAACTATATGTCACAGTCAAAGCACTGGTGAAGACCCCAAATTGTCTTGCGTCGAAAGCGAATTAAAACCTACATAGAAACATCCAACGACGGCGTCATTCGAGAGACGGACTGACGACAGTGACGACACGGGGAGGAGTGCGGTGAGTACAAGTGGCTTAGAGATAGAATCGGTACCTAGTCCTCATTAAACGATTGTGAATGAATTTTAAAGATTTTTCAAATAAAATAAATTATATTTGCTAATGGAACTAAAGAGCCGCAGCTTCACATCCAAAGAGCCACATGTGGCTCGCGTGCCGCAGTTTGCCGACACCTGGTTTAGTGGAATGAGATAGTAAAAGAGCAGAACACTTTGTTCGTCACACTTTAGATAATTATTTTTCGGAAAAGAAAAAAAATAAACATTATTAAGGTGAAGGGTTTCTTTTAATTTTGATTTTTGCAAGCTTTCGAGCAAAATTTCTACTCTTCAACGGCGATATACTTCTATATACAATATCAAGATGAGCTTTGTACAGTAATAATTGAATAGGTGTTATTGGCATGTGATCTCGTGGGTGCCACCTATTCAATTATGGTAGTACTGGGAAGGTTTCTGAAAAATAAATTCTTGAATATCTTGAATATCCTTAGAGTTATTTGCAGGTTTGTAGATTTAACTCGCAAGCAGCGCCACTATGCGACGGAGATAGGCTGCCCCACCCCCTGTCGAGAGAATGTAATCGTCCGCCCCCCACCCCCTGTCGAGAGAATATAATCGTCCGCCTGCCGGATGGACAGTCCAAGTACCCACCGACCAATCGGAGGGGCAGAGGGGTCAAGAGGTCCTGGCGCGCGGCGGCAGAGTTGGTGACACAGCTGTGCCAAGTAGACAAGAAAAAAGCCTCGCGGGGGCTTGCCCAAGATGACCCAGGGAACTTCGTCCATCTTCCATAAACGACCATGATTTTATTCAACTTATCGAGTATTTTTCAAGGGACCGGGAAAAATGTTCACTAGATAAAACGATGATTTTGTAATGTAGAAAATTAGGAAAGACAAAATTCAGGATGACACGGCACACAGAGACCGGGAAAAAATGATCACTTTATCGGGAGATTCAAATTTACGAGTTTCAAATTATCAAAAATATATATATATATTTTATAAGTTTATATAGAATTGCTTTAACAAATGTTCGTTAGACAAACCTTTACTCGGGTAAAACCCGGGCAAAGCCGGGTGCGTCCGCTAGTGTACTATAAAACTAATAAATAAATTTACTGCATTGTTCATATATATATATATATATATATATCCGGCAACTTAGACATTTTATCTGTCTGTAATGGCATTTGAAGCAAATATCTGTATAATTATATTTTGCAAAAAGTTTATGCCAATAATTACCTTAACTATACAATTTTGAAAAATTATAAATAGTCCATACATCTTTCTCTCATATACAATTTCGGTGAAAAAATAATGCACAAATGGTATTAACTTTTTTATTTACAAGCTAAAAAGTTTATTTTTTTCTATAAAAAAACATTCTATAACAGCTCTATATCTATTAGAATCATTTAATATATCCACCTTCCTTCTGTACACATTTGATCAAATGTTGTTACCAACTTGTGAAGCACATTGGTAAAACGCCTTATCTAACTCTCTTAAACGCTCTTCAACAAATTTGAGTGAAATATTATCACTTCTAACTGTTTTATCACATAAAAAAATATTTTATCTCCCAAACAAGTAGGTCTAATGGTGCTAGGTTAGGCATCAAGTCCACCTATAACTTGCAATCTTCGTCAAAATAAGGTGCATCTTGTGAGGTCTCGTATTATCCTGATGAAATTTGATTTTGAATTTATTTTGTTTTTAAAAGTTATTTTTTTCTTGTTCAAATTGCTCTTTTCTAAATTTTGTGATTGATTACAATAACTTTCCTTGTTGATAAAAGAATTTATTTCAAGAGTGTCCATGAATATCAGTTCTTATTGATACCAAAAGATAGATATAATGATTTTGTCCTTGGAAAGGTGATAAACTTTGTTTTCCTTTCTTTACTAGCGCTTTTTAATGGGTTCATTGAATTGCCTGGACCATTTAAAAATGATTATAATACAAAATCCAATTCTCATATCACATGTTATCACACTTTCAAATACCAGAGAAGGTTCTCCAGAAAAAAATACTTCATGAGGTCTAAACAAACATATTTCCGAATTTGCATAATATATTTGGCATCCATTCTTAGCCTAATTTTCGATATCAACAATCATTGATAAGTTAAAGCACACTTACTTTAGACAGAAAACGTTTTCGATCATTTGATACGTCGTCAATGTCTGGTTATTCTTTAATTCAACACTTCGTCCGTTTGATCCGAAATTTTGGTCACTATAGAGGTTTAATTATCTGGCTTTTTTTCATGACTAATATCAAAATAACAGGTTTGGAAGTTCTGAATCCATCTTTGTATTGTATTTACATCCATCGCTTTGTTCAATACACAGACTTTAGCTTCGAGTAAATTACAATGCCTGAAATGTCTCCGGACTTGAACTGTAACTTCATTTTCGACCGTTGTCGTATTCTTTTTGACTTCAGGATGCATATCTGAAATATTACAGAAGGTACTTATGTTTTGAAAATTTAAAAGGTGGAACACATTATTTTTATTAAAATAAATATTTTAAATTATTTCTAGAGGTCATTGTGCATTATCTATTAACCGGTTCTTTCAGTAAAATTATGAAAATATTTCTGAATTCTATTAGGAAAATTGTCTTGAATTGAAGAAATAGTTACATGTTAAAGTGACACAATATTTTTAGGATGGTATTTTCATTGTATCAAGGCCTCTCCACACATAGATATTTGGCTTAGGGCTCAAGTCAAATATATTTTCTCCAATTTAATAACTCTACCGGCTATATTTTGATATAAACCTAAATTATAATTTGTTTGATTCCTCTATTGAAATAACTCCCGTTTATGAGGAGATATACATTAATAATGACTGATTTTTATCATTTGAACAACTCCCCAACTGATATAGCCGAAATTAATATTAATGATAATAGAGATATTAATGCAATTGCCATCTATTATTAAAGTGTCTGATATACCTTTTGAAAATATGTTTCTTATGATAAATATCATCAAATAATATATCTACAGACCTTACTGCTGTGATTGAAGATATTAAATGAGTGCGCTTGGCTCTAATTAGTGGTGAAACAATTCAGCGGTTTCGCCAAATTATTATCCAGACCGCTGAAGATTAAATATATTCGATTGTTTCTCTATATTTCCCGCATAATTTTAATCATTGCAGTAAGGTGTCTGTAGAGAGATATTATTTGATGTTATTTATCATTAGACAAACATTTTCAGAATTATTATTACAAATTGCATATGTGTATATATTTTCACGTAGAAAATTAAAAATAAAAACCTCAGAATGGCATTTCAACTTTTTAATGCAAAAAAAAAATCATAAAATACAAGAGAGTCAATGAGGGAATTTACTGTGTAGCAAAATATGGATATAAAAATTGATACTATCTGTGTTAAATATAATAATAAGTACTCAAATACAGAGCTTCTTCCTATTGGAGATGTGGCCTACAGCTTGTAAATATTGTAGTTACTGACATGGGTCTGATTTGCTTCTGTCGAAAATTCCCTCGGAGTCTTACAACTCTGTCCCTAGTAGCTTTGCCTTCTTCATCTTGCGGAGTGAAAAACGGTTTTGTCGTCGAATTGTCAATAGGGACATCGTCATCTTGGAGAAAAGTCTTGACACCACGGTGGAATCCTGAAGCCAGAGAGAGAGAGAGAGTGTCTCGTAAAATATTTATATCACAGCATCATAGCCTCAAGATGTCGGCGATCTTCAGTTTGTTCTACCTTATATATCCTTCAAAATATTTTACTACAACATTGTTGCCCCGTCCTGGGGGGTTGGATTCACGTCAAATTTCGATTGGTCCATATCAATTTTATAAGTGAGACAAAAACGTTCTCGTACCCAGGCGTAGTTACGATCATATAGCCAAGAGTTGGGAAGAAGCGTTTTTCAGCTGCTTCAAGGTCCTGATTAAACCCATAGTATTCATCGTTACCAACAACAAGGATTGCCTTGTCAAAGTTGGTAAAGTCAGCTGCTGCTCGGGCCATCAGCTTGAACCATGAAAAATCCCGTAATTTGGAACTGGCGTCTCGGAACAGAACATAAGGGGTTAGGCCTTTCCACTGAGCAAACTTGGGCAAATTCCGGATCCAGACATCCCCAGCCTTCCACCAGTCAGCAAGGAGTTCTATGAGGTCACGAGCCACTTTTGAGAATATGTTAGGCCTTTTATTATCTCGTAGATTTCCTTAACGGCGGCTTGATTGATGAACACATTCGCCCCCAACATCCTCTTAAACTCGCTCATGAGTCGGTCTGTAAACTCTTGTGCTGTGAAACCCAGCCGGCAGATGGCAATAGAAACCTCGAGTTGGGTGGCTCGGGCAGTATTACCCAATGTCTCTTACAGCTCACAAAGCATGTCATCAAGGACTTTGTCCACAACAGCATTTTCCCCGATCAGGCGGAGTTCTCGGTATTCCTTGTCAAAAGCCACCTTATTCTCGCAACCGTATTTAACTGCTTCCTCATTGGTTGTAATGTGGACCATCGCTACGGTTTAAAGGGATTTCTTAACAATATCGTTAGCAACAGTAGCCTTGATGAACCACTTAGAGCTTAAAGCATAGCCGAAGACTTCCATGGCGGTGTAGACATGCTGATTAGTTGTCCACAGATATCCACTGTAATCATCCGTCTTGTGCAAGAATGACCAGACAGCGTCGGCGATGAAAATCAGCACGGTGGGGACCGCCTTATTGTCAACCTTCGAAAGATTGCAAGACCAGAACGAGTAATCATAAAACAAATTTATTTTAATAAGGAAAGTATTTACAACTGTTTTCAATCTTAAAATACTGAGAGATATATAAACAAAATATTTACACATAAAATTCTGACTTAGCGTCACGTGATTGATGATAAACCGCGAAGGCCACCACAGATTATTCTGTGACAATATTGACACAAGTTCAGGCCAAATTTCTTAAAATCTTCATTTAGAAAAAAAAATCGTTACGCTCTATTAAAATATATTATTTAGACGATCCTTTCAAATAATTCGATATATAGAAAAAGCATTTACAAGGTGCGTTCATTAATTTCCAGGACTGCTCTGTATCTTTTAAAAAATAAAACAAATAAAAAAACTAATTTAATATTTTTCAAAATATGCCCCTCCTGCCTCAATACACCCGTTCCATCTTTTTTTCCAATTGTCGAAGCAGGAGATAAAATCACTTTTTGAGAGGTTCCTCAAGGTTGCCTTCGATTCAGCTTGTATCATATAAACGTTGTCAA
Organism: Cordylochernes scorpioides; assembly: GCA_030710605.1. NCBI lineage: Eukaryota > Metazoa > Arthropoda > Arachnida > Pseudoscorpiones > Chernetidae > Cordylochernes > Cordylochernes scorpioides. Next base: position 47,585,391 of record CP092882.1, read on the forward strand.
ATTTCCTTCCATTCAAGTTCATTTTCAATTTAGGATAGAGGAAAAAGTCATTGGGAGCTAAGTCGGGGGAATAGGGTGGATGAGGGATCTGTATGGTTGAATGCTTGGCCAAGAACTGCAAAACAACATGGGCTGTGTGCGGCCGCGCATTACCGACGTGAAGTATCCAGTCATTGTTTTGCCATCTTTCAGGTCTTTTAAGGCGCACTGCCTCCCTTAAGCACCTCATTATCCCCAAATAAACAGATAGTCCAGTCTCTGAAGATAGTCTTTAATAGAAATTCTTCTGTTAGATTTAATTAAATCCTTTATTTTGAGCTTGTTTTCCTCGCAACGAAATGATCTTGGACGCCCAGTATGCTGATCATCGTTTACCTTTTCCCGACCTTTTTGGAAACGTGAAAACCATTCAAAAGTTCTTGAACGGGATAAAGCTGCATCGCCAAAAGCTTCTTTAATCAATTCATACGTCTCAGTAGCACTTTCTTCAATTTAAAACAAAACTTAATGCAGATTCTCTGCTATTCGAAAATGGCCATTTTAAAATTAGAAATGCGAACCTTACAAGGAAGTTGTTTTGTTCTATTTTTAGATCGGGGCGTGCGCCACGAGACTCGTGCTTCCAGTCAGGTGTGGTCGAATGTCCAATATTCAGCTCTGTAAAAAAATATTTTCTCTAGCTTCTTTATTTATTTTATTTTTTAACCAGTCCTGGAAATTAATGAACGCACCTTGTATAAATCAAAAGAAGCTACAAAATCCCTTATATATAAAATAGTCTTACATATTTTTTTTTTCTTTCTAATCTCTTTCAAGCAGCCGTGGCACTTTAAGCTCTGCATATCAAAAGAATGGGGATTTTATTAGTTTTTTTATATGACAATATGAGGTAAGCGCTGCATCAGTTATCAAGGCTTTATAAAAGAAATAAAAAAATATGCATTCAAAAATTACTATTTAGGATATTTTAAAATGAAACCATATCACTTTATTTTCTATTACTTTGATAACATATTTTAAAAATGTTTTTTTTTTTAATTTAGTTGATATAATATAAATTATATCGTTGTTATTTTGCTTTTTACAACTGCAATCACCCCAGCTGGTGGCCATCGAGGAGTAAGGGGACAATAGGAACCTTGGCCTTGAATACCAATTTCTTGATTTCTATGGAAGCCTCTTGGACCATATTTTAGGTCGTAGAGATTCGTTTTGCATCACGTTAACGAGAGTCAACAGCCCTAAATATTCGTGGTTTGATTTTTTTTATTAATCACATTATCTATATAGATAATAGGCTAACAAAGCTAGCTAACAGTTGTAAAGTTTGAAGCTATCGCCTCCAAAGATACTTAACTATAAATATATATTCACATGACCGTTTTATTTTTATTTTCCAAAATATTAATATATATATATATTTTTAAAATATTTTTTCGATATTGAAATCGTAGATTTTTGCCTTCAAATGTTTCTTAATTTATCTTATTGGTTATCTATCCTATTTGTTATTTATCAAAATTGAATTGTTTATTTTTATAAACGTTCTTTTTGTATATATATTTATTTTTGTAGGCTCGTTGGTCTAGGGGTATGATTCTCGCTTCGGGTGCGAGAGGTCCCGGGTTCAAATCCCGGACGAGCCCATTTTTTTACACTTTGGTTAGTAGCCCGTTAAACCAGGTTCTCTCTCTCTCTATTTCTTTTTCAATTATTAATTACTTTTACTTTTTTTAATTTTTGTAATTGTTTTCAGATAGCAGCTAGAGTGGTTGAATGTTGTATATATATAGCAGTACTTTTATAATTGTAAGTGTAGCTTTTGTTAACGTTTTTGATTCAGATCTTTTTAGCAGCTAGAGTTGTTTCATTTAATAATATGTTTTAAGCTCTATTTTTATTAATTCTATTATTTTTTTCACTTTTCTCATGTCTTTGACAAATGCTTTTTTTTTCTGTTCCCACTGAATATATTATTGGGGATATAGTCTGCCATAACTGCTCAGAACTGCATTTCCCTTTGGAAACTGTTGGTAGCTCATTAGAGATTAATGATAAAGTACTGATTTGCTTACCAAACAGGTAAGTTTATTACAACCTTCTCTTCATTCTGAAGAGATTTTAGTTATCATTAAGGTTGGCTTTGCTATGACTATAAATAAGGCGCAAGGCCAAAACTTTGCTAGAGTGGGTCTCTTGCTACAAGTGTCTTTTTTTACGCATGGAGAGCTGTATGTGGCTTTTTAACATGTGCGAACTTTGGATAGAATACGTGTAATTTTAACTTACATATATATAAACTAGAGATGTAGTTTTTAATGAGCTCTTTTAAATGAATTTATTTCTTGGTCGAATTATCATGTGTTGAATTAATGAGATTATATATATATTGTATATATAAAACTAGAAATGTAATTATACCGCACAATTTCGATTATAGATTATAAACACAAGGTAATGTGATCAAATCCAAATGAATATATATTTACTTCGATTTGCTCTTTATACCTTGTGTTTAACTAGAAATTTAGTTTTTAATGAGATCCTCTGAATTAATTTATTCCTTCTATATGTCGTATTTTCTGCAATATAGTGGTGCTGTTTACAATTTTATTTTCTGATTTGTTGAATTTTCTCTTTTTTATACTTTAAATATATATTTTTTGAACTTTTCACCAACCCCTATAGTTTCTTACCTGAAATTTTTTACCAAACAGGAGTCAGGGTTTCCTCAATGTTGACACAGTGTGGAATTTCAGAATGTGAAGGAGCAAAACAACTACTTTACTGAATTTCACAATAGCCTTACTCCCAGAGGAATGCCTCCACACCGATTAAACTTTAAGGTTTGTTCTTTTGTTATGCTTCTAAGAAATTTGAATCCTAAGCAGGGTCTTTGCAATGGCACACGTATGGTGATCCAGGGCATGTACTTTCATGTATTTAAAGCACAAAAACTGACAGAGACCAAAGTTGGAAACACTGTATTGGTGTCAAAATATCTTTGGCTCCTTTATATACTAACCTTCCCTTCATTCTTGAGAGGGATCATTTTCAACTAAGGTTGGCTTTTGCTATGACTATAAATACGGCTCAAGGCCAAACCTTTGTTACAAGAGCCTGTATTTTCGCATCGATAGCTTTATGTTGCTTTTTCAAGTTTGCGAGCTTTGAATAGCATACATGTAAAGTTTAACCCACGTATATATATATATTTTTTTCTTTAATGAGGTGCTTTAAATAAATTCCTATAATAAATCGTCTCCTCTCCAATAAATCAGGTTTTCCCCTAAATAATGGCCGTTTTTGGAATCAGATTTTTGAAATGAAAGAATTCTCATAAATAATTTGGCAACACATGCAAATTATAAATTGTTCTTAAGCTTTCAGAACGCGCATTCACGTGCAGACATTCTTTCGAAAATTTAACGAATGATAAAAGATCTATAATTTAAAATATTGAGCAATTGAATCTAGAAATTTGCGCATTATTTTGCTTCACGAATTCAAACTTGAAGGTTCGGCGGCCCAGGCAACCAAAAAATATTTATGGAGGCCTGGGGAGATGCTTCTACTTCCGAAAGAACCACAAGAAGATGGTTCCAGAAATTTAAAGTTGGATACGGATTTGAAGATCAAGATGGTGGTTAGCCGTCGGTCAAACTTCAAAAATGAAGATCTAAAGTCTCATATTGAATCCAATAATACCCAAAGAGTGTGTGAGGTAAGTGTAGAGCTTTATGCCTCAAAGTCAAACATTGCTAGAGATCTTCACCAAATTGGCAAAACAAAAAAAAATTGCCACAATGAGTCCCGCACGATTTGAGTGATACTCAACGTCAGCGATATCTGGAAATTTGAAGTTCTTTGTTGGCTCGCAAACAATTCGACTTATTTTTCGAAACGAATTGTTATGTGTGAGGAAAATTGAGTTATATTTGACAAAAAAAAAAACAGTAAGAGATCAAGCAGTGATTAGACAAAGATGAGGACCCAAAACTATTTCCAAAACCAAGCTTGCATCCAAAGTGGATAAAGCTCATTGTTTGGTGGTCATTAGCTGGATTATTGCATTACAGATTATTTTAGAAGTGTATCGTCAAGATTTGTAAGCCATGCATTTGATATTGTCAGAAAAAAATGCCCAGTTTGGTCAATAGTTAAGGCGTTATTCTGCTTCACGATAACGCACGGCCACACTCTTCATTTACGACCCAACAAAAATTGCTCAATTAGGTTATAATGTTCTAGTTCTCCCTCCTTATTTACCTGATCTGTCCATTGCGAATTACATTTTTTCAAGCACTTGGATAATTGTTTTCATGGAAAACGGCTGATCAACCAAAGAGATGTGGAAAAGGCCTTTTTAGATTGTTTGGCCTCAAGACAACCAGAACTTTTCGAAAATGACATAAAAATGTTACCATCACGTTGGCATAAGTGCTGTGATTATAATGGTGTCTATTATGTTTAAATAAACTCATTATTGTCTTAGATATGGTGTCTTTGATTGATCGCTTCCAAACGGCCACTATTTATGGGACAACCTGATAGTTTGTAAATTTATATTCTGAATTATTTTCTTATATATTTTTCATTTCAAATATATATATATTAAAACCTTTCACCACTGCCTATAGTTTCTCACCTGAAAGAAAATATTTGTATTACTCTTTTGCTAATAAACATTTATATCAATTAATTTGATTTTGGTGTTCTATTTTTTTTTCCACTGCTCTATACATAAATTTTATATATTTTCAGTGGCAGACTTCGTTTCCATAATACCTTTTAAGTAGTAAAGTTGCATTTAAAAAACAATCAACTGTTTAAATTTAATGGCTGAATTATTGTAAGAGTCGATTTATCAATGGGGTGCCGAATTAATGTTTGTTATATGATAGGCCGTAGGTCAAACCATGGTTACTTCAAAACCAAACTCATCAAACATCAAATCATGGTCGAATTATCGAGGCTATATTATATATATAAAACTAGAAATGTAGTTTTAATTAAGTCCTTTAAATGAATCCATTCCTTTATATGTTGTCTTATCTGCAATATAGTTGTGTTGTTTGCAATTTTATTTTCTGAATTGTTATTTTTTTCTCTTTTTTCACTTAAAATATATTTATTTAAACTTTTCACAAATTCCAATCGTTTTTCACCTCAAAATTATTAAGATTTTTTTATTTATATCATCACTACTCTATACATTAATTTTCTATATTTTTGCATTGTGCTGTCTAATACACTGCGTGACATTGAAAATGGAACACCAAGAAATAGTGGCCACAAAATTATGCAAATTTCAGGGTAGACGCGCCTAACCGAGTTATGCAAATGATGTAAAATGCGCAGCTCTCGTGCGCACGTGGAGTAAGATATAAGGGAAGGAACTTGCAGAAAGGACAGTATTCGTGTCGTTATTTCTTCAAGGAAAATCATTGTAGAAATTTTGTTCTTATGTCAAAAGACACGTGTAATAACAGAGAATGCCAGGTCATCGTAAACGGAGGCAGTTCAAGCAGACAGACGCTTTTACGAGGGGCATGGTGATCGGACTGAAAAGGGCAGGTTGGTCCATACGTCAAATCGCAGCTGATACACACCTTGGAGCGTCCACGGTGCACCGAATGTGGAGAAGATGGTTGGAACAAGGACATGTGGCAATTTATAGGAATGTCGGTGCAACCAGAGTGACGTCAGCACGTGTGGATCGGCGTATCCTTCGACAAGCAGTGGCGGCCCCACAAGCCACTTGTACCGCCATCCTGCAACATGTGCAAGACACCCTAGATCATTCCATCTCGACCAGAACCATTTCCCGTCGATTGGTTGCTAATGGTTTGCACTCATGCCTTTCGCTAAGAAGACTGCCATTGACCCCACGAATAGGCGCCAACGTTTGGAATGGTGCCGGGCTAGATCGACGTGGATGACGGAATGGCACAGGGTCGTGTTCTCAGATGAGTCGCCTTTCTGCTTGTCCAGTGATAGTCGCCGTGTACGCGTGTGGCGTCGACGTGGAGAAAGGTCCAATCCGGCAGCAATTGTGGAACGCCCCACCGTGCGACAACGTGGAATCATGGTTTGGGGCGCAATCGCGTATGATTCCAGGTCACCTTTACTTCGTATCCAGGGCACTATGACGGCCCAACGATACGTTGATGATGTGCTGCGACCGGTGACACTCCCCTACCTTCAGGGGGTACCCAATGCCCTTTATCAGCAGGATAACGCCCGACCGCACACTGCTCGCATTAGCCAACAAGCTCTGCAAGATGTACAGATGCTTCCCTGGCCACCGTACTCTCCTGATCTCTCACCAATCGAGCACGTCTGGGACATCATTGGACGCCGTTTGCATGCCTTGCCACAGCCGCGTTCAGAAGACGAACTGTGGCAAATGGTTGAGAGGGAATGGAGAGCCATCCCTCAGGACGCCATCCGTACTCTGATTGACTCTCTACCTAGACGTGTTGCTGCGTGCATCGCCGTCCGCGGTGGTCCTAATTGCTACTAAGCCGACGCCGTTCTCGCTCTGTATTATGACTATCATTTTGAAATAAAGATCACTTATTGTTCGTCCCTGTCTCTCTCTGTCTGCCGAGTTTCATCACTTTCTGGCCACTATTTCTTGGTGTTCCATTTTCAATGTCACGCAGTGTATGTTGTTAATTTCAAGGTTTGTTGTTGATAATATGATTACATTCTCATTTTGATATAAAAATACATGAATATCTGCCCGAATGTAAATACTTCACTTAGAAAGTATTTTTTCTCACCCTTTTACTTGATATGCTGCCACTAGAAAATCAGATTATACCCATTGCAATTTTTAAGCCACTTGAAATATTTGCGCCTATTATAGAGAAAAGAAACAAAAAACACAAACAAATTAAAACTTAGAATTTAATATTTACATGTATTAATCGACAAATTTCATAAAATTTATAAAGACAAAGTGGCTTATGTAAGAGAGTAAAATCATTTAGATTAAGAGAACACTTGATGTATCACAACAATTGGTACTATCTAGTTCATAGCACAAAATCAATTTTCTTGTAATATAAGTCGAGAGATTTGTTATCACAAAAATATAGAATGCAGTCAATATGGCACCACTTCCTGGAGTGTGTTGAGAAGCCGTAGTAGACGTTTGGGCGGAGCGTAGTGAGGTGGGCGGAACAGGCTGGCAGTGTCAGGCGGCGCTAGGAGGTGGATCACTTTTCCCAGGATGATCTGGATTCTGCTGCTTGCTCTTCCTACTTTCCCAGGTTTGTTCTTGCTGGACTGAATTTAGTGTACATAATGATGGTGTGACCGAGTTCAGATGAATGAATCATTTGTATCGTTTCGATAGTGGCATTGTTTCCGAAGCATCAAACACTTTAGATTTGTTCCTATTACTTTATATTTCTAATTATGCACTTATTTACAATGCACTAAACTTTAAATATAAGCATAGAGTGTATTATATATATGTTCAAAATAATAGATATAATAACACTTTTAATTTTTATTCTGTAATAGCTTGCTACACTGACAACATATTATCTAAAATCAATATCAATTCACCCCAAAACTTAGTTTAATCAGTATATGTATATGGTTCAAATAAATGCCAAATATTATATTGTGTGAGGAGCGAGATTTCTCCACAAGGCTTTTTGACGAGCCTTACTCTGATATATGAGGCTTTAAAAAACTCAAAGAACAAATTTGTCGCAATAATATTTAAATATCATAGCTTTAATATTGTTAAACTAGTAGTATATTCGCATATTTATATGAATAGAGTGAATTATTTATTTAAAAGTATTTTTAAATGATTTTAAAAAGAACAATTATAAAGCCAAGAATCATTTTACACGATTGTTTGGACAGTTTTCTTAAATAAAAGCTAAATTCGAGAATTATTCTTCTCATGAACAAATTAAATCTGTATCTGTACTCACTGGCTCATCTGGCTTGAAACATTTATAAATTGATAATGAATTTGGGAAATTCTCAGATGTCCCTAAAATAATATTTTGTTTGATTTCGATATGCTTTATTCATAGCTATAAACCCTTAGTTCTCTCTTTCCCAGATCTACCTTTTATCTGATAGGACTAGGATCTGTTCTGAAAGCTGGATGATTTTGATGCGAATAATCTAAAATGTTATTTAATACCTAATTTTCTATTAAATATATCGGCCCCAATCTTTCACACACACCTTTCCCAATCTCTGTTCATGATGAAATTGTGAAAAACTTTTAAAATTACAAAATATTTTCTCACAATATTAAACCCGTTGAAGAGCGATTATCGCTTGAAAAAAGCAATTTAAAATAAAAGGAAACTCATTATGAGAAACTATTTTGTAATTTTAAAACACCTTTCCTGAGTTTATAATGATTTTGCGTGTAAAACATGTTATCTTAAATCTATAGCTCTCATAAAATATTCTCCGATTTTTCTCATTCCTTTCTTAGACTAAAATAAGGTCAATTAAATATACAAAAATGCTTCTGTTGATATGTTATTTTTTCATGTTTTGGCAGCAGATTTATCGCTTTATTCTCGGTATTTTGTATATTCCTGGGGCCTTTTTATTTGGACTCGAAACGAAAGTTGTTTCAGGTTCCCTGATATTAGTTAGGTCATACATTTCTCTGTATTTTACTTTCGGTAGTCCTTATTTCTTCTCCGAGCCAAATTTTTAGTTTTGAAAATTAAGTACAAGGGTTTGGAATAAATTGTTTTTCATAGCTGTTTTCTAGGGTTTCCACTGACCCATGTGAGGTCAGTGTGATTCCATTGTTTGTTTTTAAATTAATTTATCTTTTTTTCAGTACAGGAGAGGCGATTGATGGCTTTCTGTATAGTTTGGCCAGATACATTGAGATTTTCAGTTTTGGGAATCTCCCTGGGTCTTGAGATAGGCCTCTTTGTCTTGAGGGTCACATGGTCTTTTCATTATTTTCTTAGAGAGAACAAGAGGGAAAGAAATATATGAGAGTGTGATTATGAATGAAGCTTCGATAATGAGCTAAGTGACAAGGACTCAAAAAAGGAAAATGAATAAAGTGATTCAAGTTGTTTAGGAAGCCTATTGCGAAATGTGCAGGGTCGGACAAATTATACAGCGCTGGCGGACATTTTCATGGGATATTGTGGCCTTGGATGTTGCTAAGAGTTAGGAGACAAAGGAATTTGATTAAAACATAACCCTTTGATGGTGCTCCTACGATGTTGACATGAAAACATATTGATTAGCAAGTAGGACGCGGCCTGAGTGAATAGATTGAATATGAGAGGAGACTTTCTAAAACGAACACGTGTGGAAGATTTGTCACACTTGGGCCAGAAGCCCTTGATTAACTAAGAGAAAAACATTTTTTTTTCTTGTTGTAGGTATCGAATTGTAAAGAACAAAACAAATTTTTGATTAAGATATAAATTTGTCATGTAAACCTGTCTGCAAGGGCTTGGTGGCCGGAGTATACGACAAACCTTTTCCCCATCAAGTAGACGCGGAATTTGTCGACGGTCTCGACAATGGCGAAACACTCAAGTTCCGAAATGGAATAATTACCTTCATATATACGTAGAGTCCGGCTAAAGTATTGAATAGTATTAACTAAGCCGTCAGGGTTGATCTTGTCATACCTTAGTACGTCGGCTATTTATTGTACAAATACCTCACAATAGACATGGAATGGGAATCCTTCTTGGTAGAGATAAAGAACAGTTCGGAATGTTAGGCTTCGTTTTAGATTTATGAAAGACTGCTGGCAGTCGTCATCTCACTGCCATTTCGTGTCTTGTTCAAGCAGTCGCTTAAGAGAGGCTCTGATTCGGACATAGTCAGGAATAAACTCATTTGCGTATCTCACCTGCGCTAATTAATGTTGTAAATTTCATTTTATTTGCATGCTTTTTTAAGGGTGTTGCATTTATGGTGGCCAGCAGTTTATTTTGGCTGGATTTTGCATTTTACTTGATATTTATAATTTTTGAGTTAATTTCTATTTGCATTTTAAATATTGTTTTTTTTTTTTTTAATCTCAGATATTATATATCATATTGGCGCTAGAGTTTTATTAATTATTTTGAATTTATATTAGTGTGTGTGTCTATATTATTCATAAATTGCTATTGAAACATTATGCTATTAAATATTATTGGGATATAATATGTCATATATTTCTGGTAGTCTATTTTTCTATTGATACTGTTGTATTTTATTGATATTATGCTTCAATGATTAACCTTTGGTATTTATTGCCTATGCTATTGTTTTGTACTTGTCTGTGTGTGGGGGGAGGGTTATCTATTCGAAATATGTGTACACTTTTTATGAAATTCTGTAAAATAAAGTTCTACTATCCTGTTTTTTCAACATTATTCTAGTGTTCTGTTGCCAACTTTCCTTCCAGTCTCCTCTACGTCCTCCCAACTTAATAATCATCACATTCTATAGATTAATTTGTTTATTTTTTAATGGTTCTGTAATATTAATTATATTTTTAGTTAATGGGTTTCTTACTATGGTACCTATATTAGGCTAATTGCTAGAATAAGTTTTAATATCAAATTTTCTGATATATCTAGCTATGGCTATTGATGCGTGTGAGTAGGTGAGTAGCATTAAAACTCTTTAGCATATATTCCTAATTTATTTATGTCTGTACAACTATGTTTATATATAATTTCATCTGTATTTTTTTATTTCAGGACCGGTGGAAGCTGAATCCAATTCGAAACGTCTGCGCTCCCAGCTCTTAAGGGACTACGATAAAACCATTAGACCGGGTCCCAATTACAGCATCCCTCTTAAAGGGAATGTCATAATCAAACCCATCCTTCTAAAGGATTTGGTGAGTTAAAGACCACCCACAAGTCTTGAAATATTGGTCATGGGTATTATATAAGCGGTATTGTGTTTATTATTATGTAATTGATGAATGTGTATTATGATAATTGCCACATTGCTATTTGAACAGGGTTCAAGGTATCATAGCGCCCTATATACATATATATGTTATAATACACTGTATAACAAAAAAATCGACGCACCAAGAAGTTGTCAGATTAGGACAAAAATTCGTGTATGTAAAGAGCATGTATAGGGGAAAAAACGATTAAAATTTCAGAACAATTAATTGTTTTATTTCAGAGTTTGATCGTTACAAATTGAGAATGTCAATATGTCGTTGGACCCCCACTGGCCTGGATGCAGGCTGCCACCCGGCGTGTCATGGACTGATAAAGATTCCGGATGGTGTGTTGCGGGATTTCTTGCCAAATTGTCTCCAACTGTCGAGCTAAATAGCCAACATTCCGGGATGGTTGCAATCGCCTTCCCATCACGTCCCAGATGTGCTCTATGGGCGAGAGATCAGGCGACCTTGATGGCCACGGAAGAGTTCGGCAAGATTGAAGACAATCCATAGTAACACGTGCCGTGTGTGGCCAGGCATTATCTTGTTGAAAAGTAAGCCCGGGGTGATGTGAGAGGAACGGCAACAAAACAGGCCGTAGAATGTCATCTACGTACCGTTGTGCTGTCAGGGTGCCAGGAATGACTACCAATGGGGTCCTGCTATCAAATGAAATGGCACCCCAGACCATAACGCCCTGTTATGGACCTGTGTGGTGTTCGACAGTAAGGCGAGGATCCACACGCTGCCCAGGACGTCTCCAGACACGTTTGCGACGGTCGTCAGGACACAGTAAGAAACGGGACTCTAACTAAAGACTATACGTCCTCAGTCAGCGCAGTTCCAAGTTGATCGCTCCCGACACCTATCTAGTCGTACTTGTCGGTACACGGGTGTGAGGGGTAGGCAACGTAACGGTCGGCGAGCTCTTAGATTCCGCTCTCTCAGTCGCCTGTTGATGGTCATTTTGGACACTTGTGTGCCGGTCATACGTTGGATGGTAGATAACGTGGATTCCGGTGCTGCGAAAGCCATCCTGACAATTGCTCTGTCCTCCCGTTCTGTTGTTGCCCTTGGTCGACCGCTGCCGTCCTGACGTTGCATCCTTTGTTGTTGACCCACTTTTGCCAACATCGCCTAATAGCCGCATCACTTCGACACAGATGTCGCGCGATTAGTCGATTAGACCAACCAGCCTCTTTCAATCCAATGGCACGACCAGTTTCAAACTCTGACATATGTTCCTAATGAGCACGAATCTTTCGACGAGGCATTGACACAGTATAAATAGGCGTACTGCTAAAATATTAAACGGAGATTGTGCTTTGAACATGAGAAGTTCCTTGGGGCAGAAATTTGAATCCATTGTTCGTTTAACACGATGAGTTACTATGGGAACTAGAAGCTACTGTGATATAAACACGAGTATGTGCTGAGGGCAGGAAATGGAAGTTTCTGTTTATTGAATACATGAGGTTGCAGTGAGTATAAACTAGAAGGTATTGTTATTTCAACACAAGAAATTGCTAATGGGCATAAATTGTAAGGTGCTATGCTATGCACACGAGAGTTTTCTGGGGGTAGAAACTAGAACCTGATGGCGAATGACATAAAATGCATACAGAATGCCTACCTGGCCTTCCTCTTATTTTTTGCGAAAGGTCATTGCTCGATGAAAATATTTGTATGTAATATCTCTGTCGTGAAAGCTTATTTCTATAGTTTTGATGAATTCAATTTTAAAGATCACCTACCAGTGCAGCATAAATAAGAATAATATACAAATGCAGAATAAATGTCGATATCCAAGATTATTAATGAGGTTACGAACACTTACTTCAGACAGTGAAAGTCGTCAAAATGTTCGGTTATTCTTTATCGATTCATCCGTTAGAGTTTAAATTTCGCTCCGTCACTTCAGAGGTTGGTCTATCTGGATTTTCTTTATAACAAATATAAAAAAACGTCTGAAATTGCTGAATACATATTTGAGTTTTAATTCTATCGTTGGTTCCGTTTATATACTCAAGATATTAGTTTCGAGTGAATTACAGTAGAGAAACTCCATCACCGACCGTATTCGAATACTTGTGTTCACTTTTCTGGTTATATGTCTAAAAATAATAGTATAATTGTATATATGTCTAATATAATAATAGTATATATATCTAAAAATATAAGGTGCAGCAGTTATTTGAGAACACACAAAATGATGCCACACTTTCCTTTTTTCTGTTTCAGGTAGACATGACAGAATCTACCTTTCGCAAGAAATGAAGAAGCGTGCAGTTTATGAAACCTTATTTCTAGGACACCCCGATTCAGAATCTGCTGCATTCTTGAAAGTCACGCAATTATTTGTTTTCAAAGTTTGGAGTGAATTTTAAAAAAATCCTAAACTTAAACTTGCGTTAAAAGGAAGACTATTTTCGTCATCTAAAGAGGTTATTGAAAATGGGACGGCTGAAATAAACAAGCTCAAGAGAATAGTTTATTAAACAGCTTTTTGCCGTTGGAAAAAAAAATATATATAGATAGTGAAGGGTCATATTTTGAAAAATTTAATGAATAAAATGATCTAACCTTTATATTTTTATTATTGAAAGGTTCGGTTACTATATATTTGATCATGCCTTGTATTCTATTCAAAATATACGCCTTATCTTACAATAATTCTATCAAGTTTCTGATGGATTTTTTTTTGTGCTCAGGATGAGGGCAAAAACCAACTGGATATATACCTTTATGTTGAAATTGTAAGTAGATTTATTCCTTCTTGACATTATCCATAACCTGTTTATCCTTCTTGGATTTCTAGGGTTGGAACGACCCAAGACTTAGCTGGAATGCCCTGGAATTTGACAACATCTGGAACTTCTATCCGGACATATCTGAAATATGGGTGCCGCAATTAGAATTCACACAGAGGTACATTGATTATATATTTGTTGAACACAGTGAAATTGGAGTTAAAATCCTTCCTCTAAATATTTTAAGATTTTTATTTTCATTAAAAGATTCCAAGCTCGCCCTTTTTACGCCCTTTTATATATAAACAGTGAAATTATGTTTTTTATATACGAGTGTTTTTGGAGAATGTGAACCAATGGATATTGCAATCAATACAATTTTATGAATAGAATTTAGACATAAAAGAAATGTATTGCTTAATTTTAGTCTACTCTTCTCTTTGAAACTCTTCACAGGGTTTATCAGGCCCTCATCTGAAAAGAAACAACCTTGTTCATCGCCACTTGTATCCTTTCTATAGGACTTTATACAATATCAGCTGCTGAATCACATTGTTATTTATTTATGCTTATGAGGTGATACAGCAACATCTTTACAATTAGAGAGGAGACAAAAATCACATTGTATAAATGTTATATATACATATGGTAATTTAAACCAACAACCCTATATTGTATAATTACTTATAACAAGATTGTCATGTTGCATATAGAAACACATCTATAAATAATTATGCGCATGATTAATCTGTGTCATTGCATCACCATATGTAATGTATTTTGTACAAACTAAAGACAAATAAATAAAACTATGTAATAGATTAAGAGCTGAGTTAAAGCAAGATTGAAAAGTTCAGAAACGTCTACAATCCAACAACCCTGAAAAGGAATTCGGCAGCCCGTTGCCATCTGGTCCAAAGGGTGCGGAATGCCGCAGACGTTTAAAGTCCAACTCCCCCCCCCCTCCTCGGGAATGGTATATAAACACCTCGCTTTTTAGCCGAGCGCAGTTAATCCGCAGTTAGTCCGCGGTTAGTCAGCAGTCACCCCTTTCACCGTCAGCGCGAGTCCTTGTCGCTTATAGCCAGGACCACCTGATCGCCATGTAAAACAGTAAGATCTCTTCTAACTCCATCTTGCTTAGCTCAACTCCTATCTGTTCATGGAACTTTCCTACTACAGCTGTGTCTCTTCGTTTTGTGTGTGTGGACATTCCCAAACTTTCCACTCTGCCTCGACCACGACTGCCTGTACTCTGTGAAAACTGTTAAAGGTCTTCCAAAGTGCAGAGAGGTACTGGAAAACTCTCCACGCCCTGACTGTCCCTCTCGGCTACTACAGGTTTGACCACCGGTTACCACAGCTATAGCGAGAGTCGACAGGATCTCATCACAGATAAGTCGACAGCAACCCTTTATCACATACATACATATATATTGTATATTTTTTCGAGAATGAAAAGAGTCCACATTATGACCTTCTTTATGATGGAACTATTATATTGTTCTTTATATCTATGTATCTGTGTGAGAAATATAATAGATTTCATTCTTTATTACACATTACAAATGGATGGGTTTGAATTAATAAATTAGTACTCATAAATTTCTTAAATTTGATTATATTGCTACATAATGATGTATATACCTTTTTTGTTATTAAAATTATATTTTTATAATTTATTTGAATAATATAAATTAGATTTTCAATGATTATGTATTATATTTAAGACAGAATATTTATTTATTATTATGTATATTTTTGGCATCACTGGAACTTCACACAGCTTTGAAGATAGGGGCAAGCATAGAATAAGTTTTGGGGCAAGAGATACGGACCCCTAGACTACGAGGACGACTCAACAACTAAATAAACTCAACAAATTCTGAAGGTAACAATTTCATTATTTCCCAATAATTTACCATTATCATGAAAACCTGATCGAAAAACACATACAATGCCAATAAAGAGGACATCAATATTAATTACACTGCAAAGCAGTAATCTGGTGTAACAATTGGTGGAGAGGAAAATGCCGAACCAGTTGTTTTGAAAGCCAACATTGAAATTCCCAAGTATTACGGGATTGGGACCCTCGCACACGGATAGAATCTCTCGAAGAGATTGGTTTCCTACAAAATTGCCGGTTATACCGCCATGAGCATGACGGGAAGCGTCAAGACCTGGTTTAATTTATACAAGGCCAGTTTCACGAGTTGGAAAAGTTATTCAGGATTTTTTTTGTATGCAAATAAAGAAGAAATAAAAATAAATCTGAACAGGATGCTACAATGGGATGAACCATTAATCAGGTTCGCTTTAGACATATTGGTATTATGTATCTAGGTTGACCCAGCAATGGAAGAAGAAACAAAATTCGAATAAGTTATTAGAGGACTTAAAAGGTAATATTTCACTTTATCTAAACCCTCCTAAAACGACCATCGAGCTCCTTTTCGTTTGCAGGAATATGGAATCTTTTGAGAAGAAGTATCGGGAACATGTTCAAAAGTCTAAATAACGGGACATCATTTTCTAGACCCTAACAACAAGCGCAACCGAGGAATGTTCCAATTGGTAGACGAGACTACCAGGACACTTCCAAGCCCCAGGCCCCTTTTCCCAGATATTACCAGACCAATTCTTCGCCATTCCCATGTAGTACCAGAACAATCTCCTGCCTCGGTTCTCTACCCCAAGACGTCCTTACAATCCGAATTTTGTGCCAAAAACAAACTACCAGAGGAAACCTTACAATTCAAATCTAGGAAGTGAGCAGAAAATCAGGAAGAAAGATGGAAGACCAATATGCTCTAAGTGCAACAAGCCTGGACACGTGGCATGCTACTGTAGGGTTAAATTTGTAATAGTAGTGGAAGAGGACCCAAATATTACAAAAGACAAGTTCGATGAGAAAACCCAATTGAATGAAGTTACAGAAAAGTCAAGACCAGACAACATGGTATAAAACCCGCGAAACACAATACCAAGTTGTTAGGGAATTTGCTCAGCCCAAAAAGGTCAAATGAGTACAATAATATTTAGGATTGTGTTCATATTATATAAATTTCATTAACATTTCTCGAAAATTTCTAACCTATTAGCAAGTCTCATTAAAAATAATAAACCTTTCACCTGGAGAGAGAAGCAAGAAAGAGGATTACAAACTCTGAAAAAAATCATTATTGATTTCACCGATATTGGGCCATTTTGACTCAAATGCACCTACATACATTCACACGGACGCGTTTAACATTGGCTTAAGTGCAACACTAGTTCAAAATATCGATGGTGAAGAGAAGGTGATTTCATATTTTAGTCGAACTCTGAGCAAACTCGAGCAGAATCATTCAACCAAAGAAAAATAATGCTCAGCCGTTGTGTGGTCGATGGCTAAATTAAGGCCCTACCTATATGGAATAGACTTCAAAATAATAATAGATCATTACTAATTATTTGGCTCAGGAATTTAAAAGACCCGAATTTATTAGGTCATGCACGAGGACGTGACAACTTATTGTGGGGGGGGGGGGGGAAGTACTGCATCATGATGCATATACCTTTTTGTCCTCAAAATTATAATATTTTTATAATTGACTAGCGGACGTACCCGGCTTCGCTCGAGTTTTACCCGAGTAAAGGTTTGTCTAACGAATCTCTCGATAAAGTGAACATTTTTTCCCGGTCCCTTTAAAAATACTCGATAAGTTGAATAAAATCAATATTAATTGGTTCCCTCGGTAATTGGAAGTTAAAGGAATAGTTTCTTCGCCTTGGAATTGTATCATTATTCTTGTCTCAAATAAATTGCCGTGTCATCTGAGATAATCTTACTTTTGATAAATAATATTTAAGATAACAAACTTAGTGATAAGAAAACTTGTTATCATCGTCACAATGGGGGCGCTGCTTGCGAGTTAAATCTATAAATCTGCAAATAACTCTAAGGATATTCAAGATATTCATGAAATTATTTTTCAAAAACCTTCCCGGTGATATACCTAATAATATCCCAAAATTTCACGGCGATTGGATGTATGGTTTTTGAATCTATAGAGTACAGACAGACAGACATTCAATTATATATATATATATAGATTTGAATAATATAAATTATATTTTCAATGAATATTTATTATATTTTAGACAGAGTATTTATTTATTATCATTATTATGTATATATTTTTTGGCACCACTGGAATTTGACTAAAGATAGGGGCAAGAGATACGGACGCGATGATTACGAGGACGACACAACAAATAAATAAACTTATCAACTTCTGAAGGTAACTAATTCATTATTTCTGTTTTTAATTCACCTTTATTATGGAAACCCGATCGTAAACACATACAATACCAATAAAAAGGAAATCAAGGTTGATTACACTGCAAAGCTGTAAACTGGCGTAACAATATGATTGTATTTTTGAATATGCATATAAGGAAATAAGTCTGAAATTGCTTTTTTACTCACTAACTGTACGTAGTGGATAGGTAGTTACTGCTTTTACTGTAAGTGTCTTCTCATGTCTCCAAATGTAGAATTAAGGTCGACTTTTGCACTCACAAGTGTGCCAGGAAACGGTCTGGCTACTTGCCATTTACTGATGGGTTTGCATCTTTGTTAAATTGTTAAATGTTAAATCTCTGCGCCCAAAACTACATAAGTAATTTTGAGTCAATCAGTAAAGTTCTCGCTGTATCTATAAGAGTCCTATTCACTCTCTCCGCAACTCCATTACTTTCTGGTGAGTATGTGTTGGTAAATTGGTGAAGGATCCCATTTCTCCTAAAAATTCCTTCAAATCTATAGTCACAAAATTCAGTTCCATTGTCGGTTCTCACATCTTTTATTCTAAGACTTAATTCCTTTTCAGCTCTTGCTTTGAATTCTTCAAATCTTTCAAAGGTCTCATTTTTGATATCAGGAAATATACAAAGATTATTCTACTGTAATAATCTACTATAACAAGAGAAAATACTTAAATCCTCCTAAGGATTGACATGGCATTGGTCCACATTAATCCATATGAATCAACTGCAGGGGCTTAACTGTATAATTATCTGTAATATTATATGGCTTCTGAACCAGTTTTCCCATTATGCATGCTTCGCACTCTGGTAACCTTACGAATTTTAGATCCAATCCTCTTACCCTATGTCCTTGAATCTTTTATTTATATGGTTTAATATTTTATGACATAAACCTATATTACTATTTTTATTTGATAAATGTGTATTTATAACCATTAAATTTTCATTTTTTGCTATTGGTACATTTTTAAGTTTTAGTTCCATCATAAACATTCTATCTTTAATATATATTTCAGCAAATAAATCATTCCCTTCATTATAAAATTTTGCTCCATCCTTATTGAAAATAACTGAATTTCCCTTGTTGACTAATTCGTATACTGACAATAAATTATTCCTTAAATTTGGTACATGTAAAATATCTTTGATGCAAATATTTTCTTGGCCTTTACTTGTGCATGTAGTAAGTCTCATATTTCCTTCGGCTATGGATTTAGTAGTTTTTCCCTTCTCAGCTAGATTGATTTCACTTTCATAATCTGTCACATTTTTCATCAAAGTTAGGTTTGGAAATTAATTGTGAGGTGTATCCTGAATCTATACACCATATTTGCCTATCATTTCTCTCATCTGGTGAATCTTCAATTTTTTTACATATGTTTCAAATGCTTGCTTGTTAATTCCACTCCTCACAGTATCAATAAGGTTATTTGATTGTTCTCTAATGTATTTGTGATTTCCATAATCAGGAGTCCATTTCTTTCGATATCCTTGTTTCTGTTTATCTCGAAACCAGCAATAATTAGCTAGATGTCCCTTTTTATTAAAAACAAAACATATTTTTGGATGAAATTGTTTAACTTTTCTATCTTTAATTCTGTATGCTTGTTGATGCCCATTCTCAACCGATTGATTTAATCTCATATTTCTTCTTGACTTTTCTTCTCTTAGAGTTTGTTGAATCTCTTCAATTGTTGCCTCTCTCTTAGATCGTAAGACAATAGCAATTTTTTCATACCTTGGATATATGCCTCTGAAAATATTAAATGAAAGTTCTTTTGAGGGAAATTAATAAATAAGCAATATTTTTTGCCCTTGTTATATATTCATCTACAATTTCATTTTTTATCTTTCATTCTAATGTTCTTTAATTCTAACCCTATATCAATAATTTTATCTACCAAATTGCCTGTGTATGGTTTTCTCAGTGAGCCCCATACTTTCTTTGCATTTGTTTCTCCGTAGAACATTTCAGCTTGTTCATTTGTAACGTAGTGATGATTATCCCAAATGCTTCATCATTTTAATCACTTCAAATTTCCAAAGAACTTTTGCCTTCCATATCAGGTTCTGAATCGGAAATTACACATTTAAACAATTTTCTTTCTCTCAGAACTACGCCGATTTTCAACGCCCATATTTGATAATTAGTTCCTGTTAATGGTTCAATTTTTGTTTGGGTTAAAAAATCATAATTAGACATTTTCGCTTTTTGAGCTAATATAATTAAACCAATATAATTTATAAAATACAAATATATATTTTAAATTCATTTAAATAATGGGTAGCTTTTAAACATGCAATATATAGATATAATTTAACTTAATCTATATAAATACCTTTTATCTTCTAAGAAGTGCTTCAGTTTACCGATCAGAATAAACTTCTTGCTTGATCTTCAGATTAAATATTTTCGCTTTTGAGCTTTTTATTAAACAACCACGCTCTGCTACCAATTGTTGAATTTGCATAAAATTTTTAATGAAACTAATTCCAAGAATTAATAATTAAACATTATATTTATTGATTTACAAGAGATAGAACAAAATATAAAAGGGAAACTAATACTAAACAAAGGAACTTTTTTTTTTCGGTTAGCGCCTATTTACTTGTGAGCTTACACACACTCTGTGGTAACAATTAATTAATATATATACAACAAATACTCTTTCAACACCGTTTATTAACGTTATGAAAATGTTGATGAAGTATTAAAAAAAACTTTACTTACGTGAAAGGTGAACTTCACAGATACATATATTCGTATTGGCCGCATAGAGCTACCCTATTTATTGATACTTTAGATAATAATGGGAGTCGTTGTTATTAACTATTGGTTTTGGGCAGCCATGGCCAGAGATTGAATTATGATATGGCACTTTTTCTAATTTGAAAAATAGCTCCAATGGCCTCCGATTCTTGCAAAAGCCTAAAGTTACTAATGGGCTCTAGCATATTTTTAAGTGAAAAATTTGAACTCTTTTCCACATATGTAAACATGTAGTGTAACTACGGTAAAGTCAGACGCCAACTACTACCACCATAATTATAATGACACCATAATTTCAAACATTCCATGAACTTAACTTTGAAGGATTGCGAATAACGTTTTAATAATCTGAATAAATATGTAAACGACGTTCATATTAAATTTGAATTTTTAAAGACTATTGATTTCTCTTTTTAAAATGTCTATGTGGTGAAGAGGTCTGTTGATTCTTGTAAAATCCTGTCGACTAAAACTGTGGTGAAGTATCCTGTCGGCTTAACTTATGGTGTGAGTCCCTGGCAACTCTCGCTATACTGTGTTGACCGAGAGGAACAGTCAGGATGGGGAGTTTTCCAGTACCTCTCTGCACCTTGTAAGACTTTTAAAACTCATCACAGAGTACAGGCAGTCGTGGTCGAGGCAGAGTGGAAAGCACGGGAATGTCCACACAAAAAACGAAGACACAGTTGCACTAAGAAAGTTCCGTGAACAGATAAAAGTTGAGCTAGGAGCGAAAGATGGAGATGGAAGAGTTCTTAGTGGTCTACATGGTGGATGAGTGGACCTGGGGTACAACCGACGAGGGCTCACGCAGATGGTGAAGTGAATGTCAAGTGACTGTATTTATAGGTTATGACGGGGGCCCTATATATCTTTCCCGAGAAAGGGAGTATTGCATTTCAACAGATGCGAAGAGTGTGGATCGTCTGGCGAAACTGGACACTGGCGCCATGACAGTTTCCATCTTTAGAACTTGTTGTTGAACCTCCATCTATCTCGATTTTAGACGTTTTGACTTCTATCTCCTGCTTCAGCTCAACTCCCAATCTATTACAGAATTTTATTTATTTATCCTCAGTTTGTACAAAGTACATTACATATGATGATGCAATGACACATGCCAATAATGCGTATAATCATTTACAGATGTGTTTCCATTATACAACATGAAAATCCTGTTACAAGTTATATACAATATGGGGCTGTTGGTTTAAATTACCATAGATGGGCCCCGGGAGTGAAAGGGTTTATCCGGGTGTAAGCGTGTAAAGCCTCTCTAACACAAGTAAGTAATTAATATTTATTTTAATTAATTTAAACTGTGTGGATTAAAAAAGGCTATAACAAGATGATTTGTTTGGATATATAAAAGTGGAATAAAAATGACATTTTTGTTTGATTTAATAAAAAATGATGATTAAAATAAAATGATGAAATAAAAATTCACATTCTAAGAGAATATTGGCGGGCGTTGAAAAGGGTTAGTAGTTGAAGAATATGTAATTGTAAGGAGTGCACATGTAAACCAAATACTTAGATCCAGGTGCAAAGCGAGGAAAAAAACTTGAGCGTCTTCCTAGGCAACGTTTCACTTGCGATCCTATATAAGGGTTAGAGTGCTTTGTCACAATTTTAGGGTTATTGGGTTAAAAGTTGTTGAAGAAAAGAATTATTATGATTGAAATGAGTGATAGAGCCATGCGATAAGTAGAATTGTAGTGACAGTAGGTGGTCTGAATTGACTCGAAATCAAAAGTTTATTGTGGTCCGCTAGAGCTGAAAAAAAGTTGAAAGTTGAAAAAAGTGAACGCTTTGTGCATGCGTTGGTGATTGTGCTCTGCGTAAGATTGAAATGAACTCTTGAAGCGTGTTCAGGCCAGAAGTTGAGATTTGTAAATCTGGGGAACTGTGTTCAAAGAGTTTGTTGAAATAGGAAATTAAAAAAAAATGTCAAGGAGTGCTGTCGTTTTTCTACAATGAAGTGAAACAATGGCTGAAAAGATAGCGATGAAAAGTATAGGGAAGTGGTTTGAGAATATGATGTTGAAAACGATTGTTGTGGAAGTCCGATAGTTGATGATAAACATTGTCATATAAAAAGGTATTTAAACAAATATAAAGCATAGTGAATAAAAAGATAGAAATATGATTGCGGGTAAAAAAAGTGTAAGTGGACAAAATCAAGCATGTAATATATAAAAGATATAATAATTAAGAAAATAAAAATGATTTTTGAAACAATTAAATGTTTTGCAATGCTAAAATAATATCATGAAAATAAAAGTAAATTTGATTAAAGTTTTTTTTTTTTGAAAATCATGTTGAATTAAAATTTTGATTATATAATTGGAAGGTGAAAAAATAAATAATTAAAATTTAAAAAATTTATACAAAATTTTGAATGTGATTAAAGGTTATTAATCCATATTTATATAAAAGTCAGTGTATGTATGTATGTGTGTTTGTTCCTATGTCGGCTATACACGTCCACAATACGTAACTAATCTGACTGAAATTTTAACAGTATATAGAGTTAGCTATTGAAAAACTTATAGTGAATATTTAAGGTCTCTATATAGAATATTTTTCGAGTTATTTGCAATTTGCGTGGAAATTTGCCCTTTAGCTCAAAAGTAGTGCCTCTAGCGGGGAAAATTCGAAGTAATGGTCCGATGACCTAAGTCGTGGCGTCATCTATGTGCGATATATATAACTATTCTTCAAATTCAATATATTTATATATCCTCTTTTTTAATTTACATTTTGTGTTTAAAAAATATCATATTTAGTTATTCATTCATTTTTTTATTTTAATATCGAAATATTTATAACTTATATACGGAGTATTCTTCTTTTGCAGAAATTTTACATATTTTTTTTAAGACTACCATTTTCATGCCTAACCTTTTCCTTTTCTTAAGCTCATATCTCAATTTCTAGGCAACATATATATAATTCAGATTGTGTTGTATCAATGCTTTACAGTTTTTTTTTTCAGAAAGTTGAATGCCTCCTAAAAACGCAAGGCTTTTGGCCACTGCCAAGCAGAGGCTAAAAAAAAGGAAACAACAACGTGCTAACGAAACGCCTATAGAAAGAGAGCGTAGACTTGCTAATCTGCGGGAGAGATTCAGTGTTTCGCATGCTTCAGAGACAGAACAGCAGCGTGAGGCCCGGCTAAAGGCTACGCGAGAGAGAGCTACAACCTCCAGGGCTTCAGAGACAGAACAGCAGCGTGAGGCCCGGCTAAAGGCTAAAAAAGGGAGGTACAACCTCCAGGGCTACAGAGACTGCAGAGCAGCGGAGGGACAGGCTGAGTGGTTTGCGCGACAGAGCTACAACCTCCAGGGCTTCAGATCATCTCTTTATAAAAATATCGCTTCTCAGACACAAAGTTTGGAGCGGGACGTTTCACAAGAATGACATCCACGGCGCCAATTTATAATTGTAACGAATAGTATTTGAATAAAAGCATTTAATTGGGTAGAACCCGAGCGTTGCCCGGTGTTGAAATTGACAATTATCTCGCATTTCTATGAATATAAATATTTATCATCGGACCAGTGACTTGATACTCTGTGGTGTTGCTCTAGATATATATAGCTGTTGGTTGGATAGAGTAGGTGCATTTCTTCCAGTTGTTATTGTGTTGTTTGCCTGTATTAGTGACTTTAAGTTTAAGTCCGAAAATATCCTTCAGATATATCATATTGTCCTCTTCATTTTATCAGGGTTATGGGCCCAGGAATGCTCAAATAAAATTGCATCTGGTAAGAATATTTTAAAAATGTCAAGTCTTTACCAAATTGAAAAATTGAATTCCGAAAATTACGAGACATGGAAGATGCAAATGAAAATGATTCTAATTCATTCCGAACTTTGGGATTATGCAAATAGCATAAGGATCAAACCTGAAACCGAAGTAGAATCTGCTGAATGGGAGAAGAATGACCAGAAGGCGCTAGCAACTATAGTCCTAAGTTTAAGTCCTTCAGAAATAATACACGTGAAGCGATGTAAAACTTCTGCAGAGGCATGGAAGCTTTTAAATGAAGTGCATCAGCCAAAAGGACCTGCAACGAAGGTGTTTCTTACGAAACAGTTAATATTATTGAAGATGAAACCAAATGAAAGGATGCAGGATTATCTCAACAAATTTAGCAGTTTGGCTGACAAGTTGAGTGAAATGAATACACAAGTCCCAGAAGACTTCCTTTCCATCCTTCTGTTGTGTAGCCTTCCCGAGAGTTATGAGGGTTTTAGAACTGCCATTGAAACTAGGGACAAGTTGCCGAGCTTTGAAACTTTAAAAGTAAAAATGCTGGAGGAGGAAATCAGACAAACTGAATTAAACGGTACAACCGATTCTGAAGAAAAGGTATTCCTTGGTAATTCAGAAAGAAAGCCTTTCTCAAGCACATCGAAGCCAAAGGCGAAAGGATTCCCATTTAACTGCCACTTCTGCGGGAAAAAGGGACATAAAGCTGCTGATTGCAGAAAAAGAAAATACAAGAGTCCTAGAACTGAAATGGTTGCATCATTAGGAATCGAATGTTTGAACAAACTTGATACAAACGAGTGGTGCTTGGATAGTGGCGCAACTGCCCACATGTGTAGCACAAAGAAGTTATTCACTCATTTTGAAGACACTGCACCAGTAAAAATTACACTGGCAGATGGTCAACTCATTGAAGCTATAGGAAAGGGGAATGTAGAATTGGATTGTCAAAGCAATACTGGAACTGTAACCTTATCCTTAGAAGATGTGCTGTTTGTTCCTAGATTAAATAGAAATCTATTTTCTATCAGTAGGTGCACAAGTAAATTTAATGTCGTTAATTTTAAGCACAGAAAAGCTGAAATTGTGAACATGCGCACAAAAATTTGCATACAAGCATATGAAAAGAAAGGACTTTACATGTTGAGCCAAACCAATTGTCCTAAGGCATTATTAACAAAAGAGATTTGCATAGCGGGCGATAAAAACTATGAAAAATGGCACAGTCGATTTGGCCATTTAAATTTGCAAGATCTCAAAAAGCTAAAAATGCAAAATATTGTTCATGGCATGCCAAATTTTAATTTTATAGATTTCAACTGTGAAGTTTGTTTGAAGGGTAAACAAACAAGGCTACCTTTCCGAAAAGAATCCTTTACGAAAACAAGGGAACCGTTGGAACTGGTTCATAGCGACATTTGTGGTCCAATGAGAACAAAATCATTGGGTGGTGCCCTTTATTTTGCAACCTTTATTGATGATTTTTCGAGATTCATATTCACATTTATAATGAAATCAAGAAGTGGAGTATTTAAAGGATTTAGAATATTCAAAAATTATGCTGAGAAGCAAACCGGAAAAAGGTTGAAATGTATTAGAAATGATAATGCGCCTAAATACCTTAGCAAAGAATTCAAGGATTACCTAGAAGGAGAAGGTATAGGACGTCAGCTCTCTGTCGAATATACACCTCAACAGAACGGTGTCGCTGAGAGAGCGAATAGAACTCTAGTAGATATGACAAGGTGCTTTATGATTGAAGGTAATTTACCTGAAACTTTATGGGCTGAACTAATACACACGGCAACTTATATCAGAAATAGATGCCCGAGGCATAACGATTGTAAAACTCCACATGAGTTATTTACCAAAAGAAAACCTGTAGTTTCTCATTTAAAAATTATAGGAAGTAAATCGTTTGCCATGAATAATAGGCCAAATAGATCAAAGTTCGCACCTCGTGGTGAGGAATACAAATTGATAGGATAATTTTCAGAATCTAAGGCATATAGACTTTGGAAGCCCGGAACGCGTACAATTATAAAAAGCCGAGATGTACGTTTTATTGAAACAGAATTGTCCAAAATTAGGAATGAAGTCGTTGAAATTGATGTTGGTTCAGAAAGGGCTTCTTTCAAGGAAATCCCTCTAGTAGAAGAAAGAGGAAGTACATCAGAAATTGACCCAAAAGCTGAAATTGAAAGCCAATCGGATCTAGAAGTATCTGAAGTGTTAAACGAGCCATCAGAAAGTGGAGTGATAATTTCTAGAAGAGGAAGAGGAAGACCAAGGTATATTAGAACGGGAAAACCTGGCCGACCAAGAAAGGAATATCCTACGGCAAATTTATCCACGCAAGAATTTTCAGAAGTGAAGTACTCCCCAGATCCAAAAGACGCAGAGGAAGCGCTGTCTGGAAAAGATTCTTATTTTTGGAGGAAAGCAATGAGGGAGGAGTTTGATTCATTGATTGAAAACAAAACTTGGGAACTGGTTGATCCCCCTAAGGGCCAAAACGTAATTGGAAGCAAATGGGTATTCAAAAAAAAGTACAGTAGTGATGGTTCTCTTGAGCGCCATAAGGCTCCTCTTGTAGCAAGGGGGTTTTCACAGCAGTACGGAATAGACTACGAAGAAACATTTGCTCCAGTAGTGCGCCAAAGTACAATTAGAGTATTTTTCGCTTTGTCTGTAGAATACAACTTGATAGTCCACCAAATGGATGTTCAATCTGCTTACTTGAATGGAGAAATTAAGGAAGAAGTTTATATGGCACAGCCAAAAAACTTTGTATCAAGAAAATATCCAGAGAAGGTATGTCGACTCAAGAAGGCCATTTATGGGTTAAAACAAGCTGGAATAGTTTGGCATGAAAAGCTACATCAAACATCATGAAGGCATTCTTCTGGTGGCAATCTATGTTGATGATTTGATAATTGCAGCTGAAAGAGAAGACACGTTGATATCCTTTAAAGAAAGTATGAAGAAGATATTCAAAATAAAGGATCTTGGAAAGATAAATTATTGTTTGGGTATAAGAATACAAACGGAAAAGGATGGCTCAATATCCATAGATCAAGAGAAATATATTGAAGAACTTCTGGCGAAATATAGGATGAAAGAGGTCAAGCCGATTTCTACACCCATGGACTCGAACTCCAAGTTAACAAAGATTTCATCTATAGAGGGTGAGAATGAGCCAGTAAAAAAGGTAGGATACCAATCACTGATTGGATCATTAATATATCTTTCAGTGTCGACAAGGCCTGATATAGCCTATGCGGTTAGTGCTTTGGGACAGTTCAGCAATGATCCTTGGAGACAGCACTGGAATGCGGCCAAGCGTGTCCTCTGCTATCTAAAGGGCACTTTATGTTTGAAAATAACTTACGAGAAAACTAATGAGACCCTTTATGGTTATGTCGACGCTGATTGGGGTGGAAACCTCGCGGATAGAAAATCTCAAACGGGACTTGTTTTCTTCTTAGCAGGAGGTCCAATAGCTTGGGAATCGAAGAAGCAGCAGACTGTCGCTCTTTCGAGCACGGAATCTGAGTACATAGCACTTTGTGAAGCGGGAAAGGAGGCAGTCTATCTTAGAACGCTGTTGGATGAGATGGGATTTAGTGAATTATTGAATGAACCTACGGTTTTAAAGACTGATAACCAGGGCGCTCAACATCTGGCGAGAAATCCAGTCCATCATGCCAGAACTAAACACATTGACATCGAATGGCATTACATTAGAAGCATTTGCAGCGATGGTCTTATCGAGGTCGTTCACACACCAACCCAGGAAAATGTTGCCGACATTCTTACTAAAGGTCTGCCAAGAGTCTTGTATGATAAACATGTTGCTGGATTTGGAATGTAGAAATGTGATAAATTGAGAGGAAGTGTTGAAATTGACAATTATCTCGCATTTCTATGAATATAAATATTTATCATCGGACCAGTGACTTGCTACTCTGTGGTGTTGCTCTAGATATATATAGCCGTTGGTTGGATAGAGTAGGTGCATTTCTTCCAGTTGTTATTGTGTTGTTTGCCTGTATTAGTGACTTTAAGTTTAAGTCCAATAAATATCCTTCAGATATATCATATTGTCCTCTTCATTTTATCACCCGGGTCATTCGGCTAGTGATTGGATAAATGATGGGTAGTAGATAATTGAACAAAAATTGTCTCTTTTGAAGAAAGGTTACAACTGTGGTGTGTAACTAGATCATATCCCATTGGTAAACATCGGTGTTTTTATGACTCTCTGAAACTGGGAATACGTGAAATGACATTTTCATTTGTCCAAAATGGTGATATGTAGAGAATGATTTCTCTTTTGCGTCATAAAGTCTATATAAGACTTAACCGAATTGTTTTAATTGGTGATATCAATTAACATGTAAAAAGTTTAATGTATGTTGTGTGTTGTGATTAAGGCGTTGGTGAGATGTGTAAGAAAACCTGAATGGTTAGTGTGAAACATATTTTTGAAAAAATATGGCGATCATGAAGATAGTGGTCAAGATGATAGCTTTGTGAGGGGAGGGAGGACGGGGATATGTAACTGAAATAGATTCAGGGATCCTATTACTGGCAGTCACTCTTGATGGGTGTTTGTTATTTTTGTCATGTACTTGAAACTGACTTTCTCTCTCCTCTTTTGTTGAGGTTGGCAATTTTATGGTCTATTTGAAAGATGTGAGTGAAAGTGCGACTTTCGACGTGGACACGCTTCGGGGTGAGATGTGTCACAGGCATGAAGGCGTCTTTGGCCTGAAAAGTTTTGTGGTGTGGCGCTGTGACACGAAGTTAAAAATTGTGAATGAAAAGGTGTCACGTGACGTCGTTGTTTGGTACAAAATCTAACCTGTTTCACCACGAATAACAAGTTTACTAGAGTAATGGGGTGATGGGACGAACACATATCGAGAATTATTATATTGGTAATGGATATGGCACGTTTAATGTGAATTTTTTTTAGTGTTTAGTGTGCGTTTATGTTCAGTGGCGACGTTATGGAGCTCGTGTGGCTCAAAATTGAATTTTATTCCGAAATCGCGCAATAATAATTGTTGCCAATTGGTGAAAGTGATGTGTGAGGGTGTTGTATATTTTGTGGAAAGATATGTATGGTTAATTAATTATGTCTTTAAAATGAAGAGGCGCGGGAGTGTATCTATGTTAGAATAAAACGTTGTTTTGGGGAAGGACAGTTATTTTTCTAGTTGTGATTTTGAAGATATTGTATCTTTCATTTTTTGCAATTAAAAAAAATGCGTTTCGCCTTTGCTAATTCATATTTAAATTTGAATATATATTATTAAATCGTTGATTATGGTAGTTAAAATGATTCTTGTAAAAGGGCAATGGTGTGATAGAGACAAATACTTTGAATTGGGGTGTTTACATAAATGGTGAATATGACAATGATTTTTGTGTGTAAAATTTTAAGAATTGATTAAGATATTGGTATTTTGGTATAAAGATAAAATATTAATAAAAGCAAAAATAAATTTAGAATTATGATATGATAAGTTTTTTTTTAAAGTTATACTAGCCGAATGACCCGGGCAACGCCCGTGTTTTACCCGATTGAATGTTTTTATTCAAATACTAGTTGTTACAATTATAAATTGGCGCCTTAAATAAATGCCTATATTAGTTAATAACTATAGCCTATGTGCTTTATCTGTCTATGTACTGTTGGCTTCCGTAGGCGTCTCTTACTGGGAAAAAGAAAGAGAGGATTCCATTTAGTTATTAACTAATATATGAATTTATTTAAGGAGCGACCCGCTCCAACACAATAGTTACAAAAACGAAAAAGCGAGTGGGGGGCATGATGGGGGGGGGGGGGGCAAAGGTGGCGTGATCGTAGCCAACCAATAGGAGGGCGCCATTCCAAAAAAAAGCAAACGGTGACAGAGATGACAAATGATTAGGAGATGAAGAATTAAGAACAGATGACGCTTGTAACTGTATATAGAATTAATAGTGATTTGTATAATGCCATTTCAGGTAAATTTAGGAACGACATGTAAGATTGGTGAATTGGTAAAAATGCGTGATGAACGATTTTTTTAAAAGTAAAATTGAGAGTAATAACTTGAAATTTATAATCCGATTAAAAATTAAAGTAAATTTGATAAATGAGAGTGTGAAAGTTTTAAAAATTGAATAAAAAATGATATGAAAAAAAGGTAAAAATTGATTTTAAAATGCTTAAAGTGAAAATATAAATGCAAATTTATGGGGAATCATGTTGTGAGCTTCAGGATAAAGTTGAGGTAGTTTTTTAAAACTTAAAGTTTTGATGAAAGTTAAGTCAGGAAACTTGGTCTCTGGTTGTTTTCCTGCTGACGTGGAAAGCGCTCCATGTAGGGCTTGTAGAAGCTTGAAGCTTCTGTAAAGTTGATGGCGGCTTGTCACCTTGAGCATTGTCTCGACGATGTCAGGTCGAAGGTTGAGAACTTATCACCGGGTTGGGTCATTCTGCTCCTCGATTTCCATGACTTAGGGGAATTTCGACTGTGTCGTTGTGGTGGTCTGCGGAGGTCACTTGGGGTCGTGTCTTCAGTAAATATGTCTTGTTGGGGGAGAGATTGCTTGGTCGTTTCGTTGGAATGGCGGGCTTGTTCCTACATTGTCGTTTCTTGTTTGGGGTACATTGCTCAGTCGTATCGTTGAAATGGTCGATTTGTTCCTCCATCTTTGCTCTTTCTCGCTTCTATATGGACAGGCTTCTTACCTCCTTCGTTGTGTCATTCTTCGTTTTGGTTATCCTGTCGACTAACTATGTGGTGATGAGGTCTGTTGACTCTTGTAGAATCCTGTCGACTAAAACTGTGGTGAAGTATCCTGTCGGTTTTACTTATGGTATGAGTCACTGTCAACTCTCGCTATACTGTGTTGACCGAGAGGAACAGTCATGTGGGGAGTTTTCCAGTACCTCTCTGCACCTTGTAAGACCTTTAAAAGTCCTCACAGAGTACAGGCAGTCGTGGTCGAGGCAGAGTGGAAAGCACGGGAATGTCCACACAAAAAACGAAGACACAGTTTCACTAAGAAAGTTCCGTGAACAGATAAAAGTTGAGCAAGGAGAGAAAGATGGAGATGGAAGAGTTCTTACTGGTCTACATGGTGGATGAGGTGGGCCTGGGGTACAACCGACGAGGGCTCACGCAGATGGTGAAGTGACTGTCAAGTGACAGTATTTATAGGTTAAGACGGGGGCCCTATATATCTTTGCCGAGAAAGGGAGTATTGCATTTCAACAGATGAGAAGAGTGTGGATCGTCTGGCGAAACTGGACACTGGCGCCGTGGTAGTTTCCATCTTTAGACCTTGTTGTTGAACCTCCATCTATCTCGATTTTAGATGTTTTTGACTTCTATCTCCTGCTTCAGCTCAACTCCCAATTTATTACAAAGTTTTATTCATTTATCCTCAGTTTGTACAAAGTACATTACATATGGTGATGCAATGACACATGTCAATAATGCGTATAATAATTTACAGATGTGTTTCCATTATACAACATGAAAATCCTGTTACAAGTTATATACAATATGGGGTTGTTGGTTTAAATTACCATATCTATATATTTCTGATATACTAGTTAAAGGTTTGATTTTCGGGTAATTTTTTATTTGTGTCTGTTCTATTCTGTCAGAAATATTTAAAAATAATGCCCATTTCGTTTCATATTTTAAATTGAAGAAGATATAATAGTTTGTGACCATGAATAAATCATACTTCTATAAAATATAAAAATTACCTTCCAATATTTTATCAACGCAGTAATTGAAGTGAAAAGTTGTTAAATTCTAATAGATATATTTACGATAAAAAGCTTTACCCTAATAAATACAGATTTAAAACTCGTTTCGATGGTTATAATGACTAAAAAATACCCTTTTGTGAATTGTTTGCGGAAAATAGAAATGCTGGAAACAAGTATTTACATAAACTTCTAAGCTCTTCAAAGCTAATGTTCATAGTTTTCATAAACAGCCTAACTGATAATTATATTACACTACTATTTTTAAATGCAGAACCTTCTCTAATGTTAGATTATGGTAGATTGAACTGGCGAAATCGCTTAATGTTGAGTTAAGCCCTTTCATGATATTTTTATTTTTCAAACACACTAAGGGAAATATATATTTCTTACAGAATTTATTTTTGTGCGCGCGTTTGGAGTAATTTACAGTAATAATAATATTAAAAATGCACTTTTCAGAAAAGCGCATAAAATGATTTGTTTGGTTTAAGGTACCATCGTAACATCCAGATAGAGAACCAGATTGTGCAAGTTACTTGGAAGGGATACACCTTCATGAGGAGCTGGCTGGAGATGTCCTTCTACTGTGCATTGGAGAATTCCACGGACTTCCCGCGGGACCTCCATGTCTGCTCCAGCTCTCTGCACTTCTTTACTGACGGTGGTCGAGATCTCTTATTGAAAACTCTCCGTTCATCTTTAGAAATCTTTCGTGACAACAACCCCGATTGGCATCTTTACAACTTCAAGGTGAGTATGAAATCATGTAATTTCTTCAATTTCTAGCCACCATAAAAGAGACCATGTATATTATATTCTAACCTTATTAATTGTTCCCTTTAAAAATAGACATGAGAAGATCATAGTAATATTACACCGCTTTCCCTGCTTTACGGATAAAACTTGAAAGCTGTAGACCGCAACTCGGTATGTGCAGACCACAAGGGAAGACTTGGGAATGTCCACACAAAAATCGAAGATATTGTAACAATTGTACTAGGAAAGTTCCATGAACAGATAGATTCGAGCTAAGCAGAAAAAGATGGAGATGGTTAAGAAGACTTCTTTCTGTTGTACGGCGGCATTCTGGAACCTTGAGAACCACTGACGTGGGCTTCCAAGGATGAGTGAAGTGACTGTAAATTTCCGGCCTGGCATAGGTTCATATACTTTCCGATGAGGAAGTACTGGGCCTATAGCGGACGCAATAAGGGCGTGGATCTCGGAAGAGATGTCATTGTACACTCTTAACGACTTCAAGGCAATCTCCTGACATCTTCTCAGCCTCGTTCTTAAACGTTGTTGGACTTCTATATCTCAATCTCTTGCTATATAGCTCAACTCTTCTTACATTACAGAGCTTCATTTTTTCATTCTTAGTTTTCACACAGTACATTACATGTTGAGGATGCAATAACACATATCAATCATGCGTATAATTATTTACAGAGGTGTTTCTATTATACAACACGACAATCTTGTTTTATTATACACCGATATGAGGTTGTTGGTTTAACTTACCCCATATATCGTCCCTACAACTGCAAACTATCGAATGTGAAAAATTCAATTTTGAAGGAGAGAGAAATGAAGAGACCATGTGGCCTACCCTCAGTAGAGGAAGGCATTGAAGGAGGGAGAAATGAAGAGACCATGACATGGTCTCTTCATTTCTCCCTCCTTCAATGCCTTCCTCTACTGAGGGTAGGCCACATGGTCTCTTCATTTCTCTCTCCTTCAAAATTGAATTTTTCACATTCGATAGTTTGCAGTTGTAGGGACGATATATATGAAAAAAAAAGAAAAAAGGATAAGTGGGTCAGGTGTTGATATTAAAAATATCTATATATATATATATATCTTATATATATATATATATATATATATCTTATATATATATATAAAGAGATTTTCTGTTGGTTTTGGAATTAATTACTTGCAAAGGAATTATTGATCATTTTCTTGATTTTGGTATGCAGTCGTGGAAGAGATTATAATAAAATTAGTTATTGAAAAGAGCTTTAATTGTACTAAAGGAATATATATGAATAACATAATTTGGTAAAAAGTAATGCCTGGCTTAAGGCGAGTGAACAAAGAAAACAAAAGATTATTTACATAATGTACAAAGTTTTGAGCCGACCAACGGGGTAAAACAACAACGAGTTTTTATAGGGCAAGAGTGACCTCTGGCGGTCGATTTAGCTGTATTTGTATCTATGAAATATATTTTTTTGAATAAAATAATATTTTAATATAACATATATATATATATTAAAAATAAAAAAGGCATCTCCTGAACACGAGCACATGTGCTATTTAGATGGCATAGTGCCATCTAGTGGAGCAAAAATAAACTAAACGTTTATTTAGCTTGCTCCGTGATATTTGGCCAACAGCGCGACACGCGTTCGTGGATGGCTTTTCTTGATTTATCAAGAAATTGGGTTTGCCAAATATCACGAAGCAAGCTAAATAAACGTTTAGTTTATTTTTGCACCACTAGATGGCGCTCTGCCATCTAAAAAGCACATGTGCTCGTGGTCAGGAGATGCCTTTTTTATTTTTAATATCAACACCTGACCCACTTATATTTTATTTTTTCATATATATATATATATATATATATATATATATATGTAGTAATCCCGATGTGGAATGTGCTGGGCAGTCGTGGCAGTGGGTGCGTGATGGGATTCCCGCACAGGGACAGCAAGAGACAGAGGCAGGTCTAGATGGTACTCCAAGAAGGTAGAGGTAGACCACGGACGAAGGCAGTCGAACCACAGGCGTCACAGATGCCTACATCGCGGATAGAAGGGGGGTGGAGATCCCACTGACAATATAACGGCGTCGCTCTGAAAACAACTGCTAAAACAACCCCTTTGTCCCAATCTTGGGGGGCTTTTATATGAGACGCTCGCAGATGGCGGCGAGTTCTGATTGGCTCCCATAAAATCACGCCACCTGTCAGGCGCCGGGTTGTTTATTACGTCTGGCCACCTGTTGACGGGGTAATTGAACTCATTATCATAAACACCTGTTCGTCTGGTCTTTGTCGTCGTCTGGTCTACCTTTACCTCTTTATTTTATTTGTCATTTTGTTACAAGTTCGATACACATTTTTATATAGGTATGGGGTTATTATAAATATTATAAGAAGGTTGTGATCTAACTAGCTCAAAATATACTACAAATATATATATAGTAATTTTTTTATATTTGTAAAATAGAGGAAAAGTAAACTATAACTATACTATATATATACTAGCGGATGTGCCCGGCTTCGCCCGGGTTTTACCCGAGTGAATGTTTGTCTAACGAACATTTGTTAAAACAATTCTCTATAAACTTACAAAACGTACTCGGCTTCGCCCGGGGTTTTACCCGAGTAAAGGTTTGTCTAGCGAACATTTGTTAAAACAATTCTCTAAAAACTTATTTAAAAAAAAAAAGATATATTTTGATAATTTGAAACTCGTAAATTTGAATCTCTCGATAAAGTGAACATTTTTTCCCGGTCCCTGTGTGCCGTGTCATCCTGAATTTTGTCTTTCCTAATTTTCTACATTAGAAATTATAGTTTTATCTAGTGAACATTTTTTCCTGGTCCCTTGAAAAATACTCGATAAGTTGAATAAAATCAATATTAATTGGTTCCCTCGGTAATTGGAAGTTAAAGGAATAGTATCTTCGCCTTGGAATTGTATCATTATTCTTGTCTCAAATAAATTGCCGTGTCATCCTGAGATAATCTTACTTCTGATAAATAATATTTAAGATAACAAACTTGATGATAAGAAAACTTGTTAACATCGTCACAATGGGGGCGCTGCTTGCGAGTTAAATCTACAAATCTGCAAATAACTCTAAGGATATTCAAGATATTCATGAAATTATTTTTCATAAACCTTCCCGGTGATATACCTAATAATATCCCAAAATTTCACGGCGATTGGATGTATGGTTTTTTAATCTATAGAGTACAGACAGACAGACAGACATTCAATTTTATATATATAGATTTACTCTTCATTGTTGGCTTTTTATATTACATTTACTATTCATTGTTGGCTTTTTATCTTACATTCACTCTTCATTGTTGGCTTTTTATCTTACATTCATTCTTCATTGTTGGCTTTTTATATTACATTCACACTTCATTGTTGGCATTTTATCTTACATTCATTCTTCATTGTTGGCTTTTTATAACATATTTACTCTTCATTGTTGGCTTTTTATCTTACATTCATTATTCATTGTTGGCTTTTTATATTATATTTACTCTTCATTGTTGGCTTTTTATCTTACATTTATTCTTCATTGTTGGCTTTTTATATTATATTTACTCTTAATTGTTGGCCTTTTATCTTACATTTATTCTTCATTGTTGGCTTTTTATATTACATTTACTCTTTATTGTTGGCTTTTTATCTTACATTCATTCTTCATTGTTGGCTTTTTATATCATATTTAGTCTTCATTGTTGGCTTTTTATCTTACATTCATTCTTCATTGTTGGCTTTTTATATTATATTCTGACCAAAATCTATCTGTGAACTTCACACAGACAGAATAAGGCAATTATATAAGTAGATTCACTCTTCTTTGTTGGCTTTTTATCTTACATTCATTCTTCATTGTTGGCTTTTTATATTACATTTACTATTCATTGTTGGCTTTTTATCTTACATTCACTCTTCATTGTTGGCTTTTTATCTTACATTCATTCTTCATTGTTGGCTTTTTATATTACATTTACTATTCATTGTTGGCTTTTTATCTTACATTCACTCTTCATTGTTGGCTTTTTATCTTACATTCATTCTTCATTGTTGGCTTTTTATCTTACATTCATTCTTCATTGTTGGCTTTTTATATTACATTTACTCTTCATTGTTGACTTTTTATATTATATTTTTAAATTGAAATTATTAGCTAGTATGTAGAAAAATTAACTCTGTTGAAATTTAATTTTGTATTTATATATAAATAAAATTAACTCTGTTGATTTTTTTTGTATTTAATCGATAACAGCGAAGTTACGCATGTTAAAGTTAGGAAAAATATTTTGATGTTAAGCAAAACCTGCTCCATCTCGTTTTACATAAATGTTGAAAATTTGGTCGAAATTGATGCATTGTAACGAAAGTTTTTAGCGAACACCACTTATGAAATTTCCATTTTATTAATATAGATATATATGTGTGTGTTATAATAGAAAAAAAAATTCTGTTTGATTTTTGATAATTAGATATAAAGAATCATTACTTGATGCTGATTATTTTGAGAATAGAGGTATTTATTGAGCAGTCGTGTCAATGATAAATAAAATCAGTTATCAAAATAGATTTAATTGATCTTATGGAATATATTTTAAAAAAATTGTCTGATAAAAGTAATGCCTGGCTTAAGGCGAGTAGAATAAAGAAAACAAAAGATTATTTACATAATGTGCAAAGGTTTTGAGCCGGCCATTGGGATAGAGAAAATATGGTTTTACGGGCTACTAACCAAAAGTTATGATTTTTGAGCCCAAGCGCGATGTCAGGTGGCAAGGGACCCTAGGATCTGGCTGCAGGAGATGTGTCGCAGGGGTAGTGGAAACGTTGGGCAAGCAGGGGAACAGCGCCAAGGTGCAGTGAGGCAGGAGCATTGAATTGGCCAGGAATCCAGTATAAGTGGCAGATGGAATTGGAGGCAGAAGGTCCTTGAAGCCTAGAACCTGAGGGCCCTAGACTTCAGGATGGGGCAGCTTGAGGCTCTCGCCTCGTGCTTGTCAGGAAGGCCCTTGGAGCAGCAGTTGGCACATTTGGAGGTGCGCTGGTCAGCAATGGATGGGCAGGCGCGGCCTTCATGGCCGTCTTGACCGCAGTGGAAGCACTTAGGAGCTCTGGAGCATTGGGCAGAGTTGTGGCCGAAGCCACAACAGCAGAAGCAGACGCGGGCGCGGATGGACTCCTCGAAGTTGAGGATTACTCCATCAACCACGATTCTCCCGCGAACGCCCAGGGCTCTAAAGGTCTTGAGGTCCACCTCGATGAAGGCGGTGCAGGTCCCGCTTCTGGGTGCAGAACGGTGCGCCACGCGCACCACCTTGTCCCCAGGAAGTTTTCTAACAGCAGCGGTTTCCAGGAAGGTCTCCTCAATTGTGGAGTTGGATGTCTCCTCATCCACTTTGAAGAGGCAGATCCGTGGCAGGATCTCCTTCTGCTGGCGGACCTTCATTCCATTCAACTTGCTGGCCAGGGAGGTTGTCACCTCAGGGATGGTGTCAGGATTACTGGAGTGGAGGACCAGCTTCCCCTTGGTGTGCAGGGAGGCCCAAACGCCTTGGGGGAGAGTGTGGGCAGCGCGGACAGCTTTTAGCATCTCCCTTGGGTCAGCCTGTGGGTCATCAGAGATGACCACTGTGTGGGCCGCCGATTTTTCTCCATGGAGGATCACTTGGGAGGCCGCAGGCTTGGATACGCGGGAAGGCGCAAGTTTTGGAGGACCATTCAGGTTTGTCCTCTTTGCAGGCGGGTTGGGAGCCTCAGACTGCTTCCTTTTGGTTGGAGCAGGAGCAGGCAGGGAGAAGGCAGGCTTCTTGGCAGGGAGAGCAGCAGGAGCAGGAGTGGCGGGCTTGATTGGGTCAGTCTGGGAGCTGGTTTCATTGCAGGAAGGAGCAGGGAAGGTTTGAGTGCCACGGCAAGCAGTCTTGGGCTTGTTGGCCTCCTCAATTTCGGCCAACTCTGCGAAGGACTTGAGGGTGTCAGTGAGGTTCTCTACATTGGTAGCGAGGGCCTTGATCATTTCAGTCCGCGAGGCGATGTAGCGGATCAGGTCCTCATGCAGGGATTTCAGGGCAGGATGGCCAATGGAGCTCCGGATGCTGCAGTTGCGTGAGATCACCATCTCATCTTCCCTCTCCAGGTCGGCGACGTTCACGATGGGCTTGTAGGCCTTCTTTTTTTTCTTGGCAGGATTCATGCTGGACCAACGACCAACAAGGCCATTGGGATAAAACAACAACGAGTTTTTATAGGGGAAGAGTGACCTCTGGCGGTCGATTTAGCAGAATATTTGAATCTATGAAAATATGATTTTAAATAAAATTAATATTTTCATTTAACATATATATATATATTAAAAATGGCATCTCATGACCACAAGCACATGTGCTTTTTAGATGGCAGAGCGCCATCTAGTGGAGCAAAAATAAAATAAACGTTTATTTAGCTTGCTCCGAGATATTTGGCCAACCCAATTTCTTGATAAATCAAGAAAAGCCATCCACGAACGCGTTTCGCGCTGTTGGCGCTCGTCAGCGTGGAGAAGGCTGTAACCACTGCGACCAAAATGATTTTTGGTCCCAATGGCTTCCCGAAAAATCAATGAAATGGGTATATAAGGCCAAATTTGCGTAAAGACGCTGACACATGAAAAAACAATAGAAAAAATAAAAGATAAGTGGAGCAAGCTAAATATCTCGGAGCAAGCTAAATAAACGTTTAGTTTATTTTTGCTCCACTAGATGGCGTTCTGCCATCTAAAAAGCACATGTGCTTGTGGTCAGGAGATGCCTTCTTTATTTTTAATATCAACACCTGACCCACTTATCTTTTATTTTTCTTTTGTTTTTTTCATATATATATGACATTCGTGGATGGCTTTTCTTGATAAATCAAGAAATTGGGTTGGCCAAATATCACGGAGCAAGCTAAATAAACGTTTAGTTTATTTTTGCTCCACTAGATGGCGCTCTGCCATCTAAAAAGCACATGTGCTCGTGGTCAGGAGATGCCTTTTTTATTTTTAATATCAACACCTGACTCATTTATCTTTCATTTTTTCTATTGTTTTTTCATATATATATATATATATATTAAAAATAAAGAAGGAATCTCCTGACCACGAGCACATGTGCTTTTTAGATGGCAGAGCGCCATCTAGTGGAGCAAGAATAAACTAAACGTTTATTTAGCTTGCTCCGTGATATTTGGCCAACCCAATTTCTTGATAAATCAAGAAAAGTCATCCACGAACGCGTTTCGCGCTGTTGGCGCTCGTCAGCGTAGAGTAGACTGTAACCACTGCGACCAAAAAGATTTTTGGTCCCAATGGCTTCTTGAGAAATCAAAAAATGGGTTTTTAAGGCCAAATTTGCGTAAAGACGCTTAACACATGAAAAAACAATAGTAAAAAAATAAAAGATAAGTGGGTCAGGTGTTGATATTAAAAATAAAGAAGGCATCTCCTTAATATCAACACCTGACCCACTTATCTTTTATTTATTTCCTATTATTTTTTCATGTGTTAAGCGTCTTTACGCAAATTTGGCCTCAAATACCCATTTCTTGATTTCTCAAGAAGCCATTGGGACCAAAAATCTTTTTGGTCGCAGTGGTTACAGTCTACTCTACGCTGACGAGCGCCAACAGCGCGAAACGCGTTCCTGGATGACTTTTCTTGATTTATCAAGAAATTGGGTTGGCCAAATATCACGGAGCAAGCTAAATAAACGTTTAGTTTATTCTTTCTCCACTAGATGGCGCTCTGCCATCTAAAAAGCACATGTGCTCGTGGTCAGGAGATGCCTTCTTTATTTTTAATATCAACACTTGACCCACTTATCTTTTATTTTTTTCCTATTGTTTTTTCATATATATATATATATATATATATATATTTCTGCACCATTCTGGGGTGTTGGCTTCACGTCAATATTCGATTGGTCCATATCAAGATTATAAGCCAGAACAGAACGAGTAATCATAAAAAAAAATATTATTTTAACAACCCTAATATTTTCAAAATTTGTTAGAACGCTCATTACAACCGAGATATATAAGCAAACTATTTACAAATAAAATTCTGATTTTGCATCACGATGATGACGTGTCACATTAATGATGATGCGCAAAGATGACCACCACAGATTATTATGTGACATCACTACCTCCTTCAGGCTCCACCATCTCCTCGTTATTTCTTGAATTCTTTGTATCTAGGGCTTCATTCTTGATATATGGACGTCGTATTGGTCTATGTTAGGTTCATCCTTAGGTGTTACTAGATAGTTCAATTCTGATACCTTTCCTGATATTATATATGGTCCAAAATTACTTATAGGAAGCTTTTCATATCTCCTTATTTTTCTTATTGGTGTCCAAATGGCTATCAAATCTCCAATGTTGTATTTAAAATCGTAATAATATTTATTGTAATATTTCTTCATTCGTTCTTACACCTTTTTCGTGTTGTGGATGCCTAATTACCTGCAATTCTGAAATTTCCTTCACGTATTCAATGCATTTCGTGCATCAATGATAGAGTTAAATTGTATTTAATAACCCAATACATTGAATAATGATGATAACGACCTAGAGAAATAAAGAATAAATTATCGAGTAATGTGGATTCACAGTAGGAGAAATGAACAATCTACCACAACCCTCCACCTTCAAAAACATGTTCGAAATCCAAATGGGAGGGAAAGTAAATCAAGAGTAGAGTTAAATCTTCTAGATGTTACCTAGCCGCAAAGGTTTGAAGAGGCAATCCAATCTCCCGAAGCCGTATATTGTAGAAA
Organism: Cordylochernes scorpioides; assembly: GCA_030710605.1. Lineage (NCBI taxonomy): Eukaryota > Metazoa > Arthropoda > Arachnida > Pseudoscorpiones > Chernetidae > Cordylochernes > Cordylochernes scorpioides. The sequence continues at coordinate 47,627,293 of CP092882.1, forward strand.
AGCAATGGACGATGAGCTTATAGTACTTCAGGAACGAGACACTTAGGAGTTATAAACATTACCGCTGGGAAAGAAACCGTTTTGCAGCAGATGGGGGTATAAGGTGAATACAAATGAGAGCGGAAATGTAGAGCGTTTCAAAGCACATTTAGTAGCTAGAGGTTTCTCACAGAGACAAGAAAACTATTTTTAGAAAAGGTATGCAACTGTAATTAATATATCTGTAATCAGTTTTGATAGCGTTAACTTTGAACATGAAATTGTACAATAGACATCTCGACGTAGATAACGCTTATCAATATGTCAGAGGTGGGATTCACACAATTATGATCATGTAATTGTATTTATACATATCTGTATAAAGCAATTATTGCTATTTATGTAGATGACCTGGCCTTATTTTGTGAGAGTGAAGAGAATTTTCAGAATAATTAGCAGAGATATCAAGATTGTCTACATCCTTTCAAAGGAGAATCTGGCCAACTTTTTAAACAAGACCCTGAACGAAGTGGCTCACATGGACGCCTCTGTGACTTCATAAACTGTTCTCCTTCCCAGCGCTTCAGTGGAGGAATAATAGAGAGAAGCGTGGACGCGCGGGCGCCGCTTGGAGACGCGGAATAAAAGTAAACTGACCGAAGGGAATGGCCCACCTAACCGTTAGTCTTCTTCCTTGTTTATAAATTTTGACTCTGATGTTTTTACCGCTGTGTGCTGATTTTTGTTCTTATATCCTCACAATATTTATACTTATAATTAAACATATTTATATTATCACATTTTTTTTCTTATTTTGAAGCACCGACCTATAATAAATAATAATATTGTTTATTGTGTACTTGTGTAATTAACAATATTGTCGCGAGGAAAAATAATTAACTAGGCCTTCGAGTTACTTTAAATATTTATTTAATGAGTTATATGCGAGATTTTAAATATAAAATAAGAGTTACTATTTACATGAGCCAAACCGACCCAGCCGTTAGAGCAAGAGGGGAGAACTGAGATCTTTTCCTCCTTCCACGTGCCGCCACTGTTCACCCCGACCGGTAGGTCCAGTCAAGATAAGAGGGAATACCAGGAAACTCTGTCCTCCTGACATCACTCTCTCCACAAGAGAAACAGCGTCTCGCTGTTTACTAGTTGGTCACATGACCCTGGGCAATATGTTCTTGGACTTCGGGGTCGTGGTAGGGCTTCATTCTCACTACATGGACGATATCTTGGGTTTTTCGTCTTCTCCTAGTGTTCGTTAAGCCTTCTACTTGATAATTTACACTCGATATTTTTCTGATCACTCGATAGGGTCCGAAATATCTCTTCAATAACTTCTCCGACAAGCCAACGGTACGGACTGGGGTGAACACCCACACCAAATCACCTTCCTTGTACGTCACGTCCTGGTGCTTCTTGTCGTAGCGTTCTTTGTCTTTACTCTGAGCCTGCAGGATGCTAAGACGGGCTAACATCCGTGCGTCACAGCGTTGGTCACCAGATGGCCCACATAATCTTCTGCAGTTCCTGCCGGCTGGGCAGTATAAAATCCAGCGGTGTTTCAACTTCTCGGCCGTGGACGAGAAAGAACGGGCTGTATCCTGTTGTCTCTTGTCGAGCGGTATTGTAGGCGAAGGTCACATATGGTAGGATGCTGTCCCAATTTTTCTGATCAACGTCAACATACATCGAGATAATGTCAGTTAGGGTCTTGTTGAGTTTTTCTGTCAAACCATTCGTTTGAGGATGGTATGCCGTGGTGAATCTGTGAATTGTTCCGTTTAGATTATTTATTTCTCGTATGGTCTGAGACATGAAATTTCTTCCTCTGTCCGTGATGATTTCCCGAGGAGCGCCGTGCTTGAGTATGACGTCTTCAATAAGGAAGGTTGCTAATTCAGTAGCTTCCGCTGTTGCCGCGGCCTTTGTTATCGCAAATCTGGTGAGATAATCAGTCGCGACTATTATCCATCTATTTCCCGTGTGAGTTATGGGAAATCTTCCCAGATAATCAATTCCTATCTTTTGAAAAGGCGAGGTCGTTGGAGGTATTGGGACTAGTAGTCCAGGGGGTTTCTGAGGCGCGCCCTTCCTTCGCTGGCATTCTTTACAATGAACAATGTATTGGGAAACTGTCCTATAAAGGCCAGGCCAATAGAATCTCTTTCTAACGCGGTCATAGGTCTTGGCAAACCCCAAATGACCGGCCATTGGAGTGTCGTGGACATCTTTAAGAATTTCGTGCCTCATCTGTTTTGGGACTACTAGCAGCCATGGTTTGCCCTCAGGGTCGTAATTTTTCTTATAGAGAACGCCTCCAATCATCTGATACCCTTTAAAAATTTCATTTGCAAGTTTTTCACGGATCCCAACCAAATTAGGGTCTTTACTTTGTTCTTCTGCAATGTCTTGGATATAAGTAATGTGCCCTTCTATCTCTGCGGTGTCAGCCAAGGGGCTTCTTGACAAACAGTCAGCGTCTTTATGCTTGCGTCCGCTTTTGTAAACGATGTTTATGTCGTATTCTTGTAGTTTGAGGGCCCAACGGGCTAAGCGGCCGGGTGGATCTTTCAAGCCTACCAGCCAACATAGCGAGTGATGGTCGGTAACCACAGTAAAGGGTCTGCCATATAGGTACGGGCGGAATTTACCAAGGGCCCAAACAACTGCGAGGAATTTTTTTTCTGTAGTGGAATAATTATTTTCCGCTTTGGTTAGTGTTCGTGAGGCATAGGCTATAGGTCTCTCCGCGTCATTCTGGATTTGAACAAGAACTGCCCCTAAACCATAACCGCTTGCATCAGTATGGACATGAGTTTCCGTACCTTCTACGAAATGTCCTAACACAGGCGAAGATCCCAATTCCTGTTTGAGAATCCGGAAAGATTCATCTTTTTCTTCTCCCCAAATTAATTTTTCGTCTTTCTTCAAAAGGCTATTCAAGGGTCGAGACTTGTTGGCATAACTTTTGATGAAGAGTCTATGGTACGAACTTAACCCAAGAAAAATTCTGGTCTCACTGATATTACGGGGTTTTGGAAAGTGGACAATCGCTTTCACTTTTTCTGGGTCTGGCTGCGTTCCAAATTCATTAACGACGTGCCCGAGGATAGTTATTTGTCTCGAGGCGAAATGGCACTTTTTATAATTCAGGCACAGCCCGGCCTGCTGAATGCAACTCAAAACTTTGTATAAACCTGTTAAATGTCCTTTAAAGGTCGATCCATAGACTACAATGTCGTCTAAGTAGCATAAACACATGTCCCAGTTCAATCCCCGTAGGACGTTGTCTATCATTCGCTCGAATGTTGCTGGTGCGCTGCATAGACCGAATGGCATTACATTAAATTCATAAAGCCCATCTGGAGTGATAAATGCCGTTTTCTCCCGATCCTTATCGTCTACTTCGATTTGCCAGTAACCCGATCTCATATCCATAGTGGAGAAGTACCTGGATCCAGAGAGGGTGTCCAGCGCGTCATCGATACGAGGGAGAGGGTAAACATCTTTCTTTGTAATTTTGTTTAGACGACGATAGTCGACACAGAATCTCAACTAGCCGTCCTTCTTCCTCACTAATATAACGGGAGAGGCCCATGGACTTGATGATGGCCAGATGATTTTAGTCTCCATCATTTTCTCTACTTCACTCTAAATGACACGTCTTTCGGCGGGAGACACTCTATAAGGACACTGTCTGACAGGTGGATATTCACTCGTATCGATTTTATGTTTTATTTCGCCAGAGACAGGGAAGCTCTTTTTCTCAAAGTCGAATATATAAGCAAACTCATTTAGGCACGTGAGTAATCCGTTTTTCTTTGTTTCCTCCAAATCAGTAGAAATCATTGAAATTAAACATTCTGTCACATCTGGGGAAGTTACTTCGTCTTTTCCAGCTATTTCAGAACAAGCGTCAAGATTAGATATGCTCCCTATTTCTAGATCTTGCATTGTCCGAAGGTATCACTTGAGACTGGTGAGTACTGTTAGTCACCCATAACACCGCTCTGCCATGTAAGAACCTAACGAGGGAAGAGGGAATAAAAAGTCATTTTTCCAACTGCAGGCGTTTGGAACCTGTAACGACTACATCTCTGCTGCCAAATACATCCTGGTTGGTGACAACTATCTTGCCAAAAGATTTCGGCGGTAGAACACAATGCATAGCAGCACAAAGTTTCAGGTCTTTCCATTCGTAGGATTTTTCAGCTTCGCTTAAATACAATTTGTTTTTCCCACAATCTATAATGGCATCTGTGGCTCTGAAGAAATCCCAGCCCAGTATAACATCGTGGCTACATTCAGCGGCTACTACAAAATAAAAGATAATATCGAGTCCTTTGATTTGAACTTCTAAAGAGCACTTACCAAGGGTCACGATAGAAGTGGTCCATTTTCTTTAAAAACTGGAGCCTTTATAGAACGTCTGAAAGCTTCAGAAATTACTGAGTAATCAGCGCCGGAGTCCACAAGAGCCAGTACATTTCGACCTTGTATGTTGACAGATATCCAGTTCTTTTCCATTGTAGCGGCTATACGGCAGGGAGGATTTTCGTCTGTGGCGGCCACATCTCCAGAGGGCGCGCCATCTAGTTTTCCTCACTGCGGCGACTGGGTGAGCGGCTGGGACGGCGAGCAGGGGATTGTGAGGTTCTTCTGGGAGCTTGGAATCTTCCGCGGTGGGGATATGGCGACGGGTTTCTAAATCTTCCTTGAGATAGTTCGCTTCCTGATTCGCCCATGGTGTAATTTTCCGTTCTTGGTCTTCCGAAATCGACTGTTTCTCTTCCAAGTCTGGCATCCGCAAAAGCTTGGCGTCTGTCTCTGCAATAACGTGCAACGTGGCCAGGGCGCCCACAGTGGAAGCAGATCGGTCTGTCATCTTCAGTACGCCACTGAGTCCTTTGATTATTTGGTGGCCCTTCGGTTCTTCGTCGGTAACCTTAATCGTTCTGGGGGAGGTATTGTCGCCGAGGGCGGAATCTCTCGGGCTGACGAGGGGCAGAGATAGGAGCCAATGTTTGCTAGATTTCACTACGGATGACATCCCGTAGGTCGGGAGGTGGAGTGTCGATATCCTGGGCGGCAAATGTAGAAGGAGGAGCCATAAACTTCTGAACCTCCTCTCTTACTATTCTTCTAATCAGGGCTTCTAGTTTCTCAGGTTCAGCGGTCGAGATGGTGGTCACATTGGGCAGTCGGTTGAACCTGGGCGGTGCAACACGCATCCTCTTGAATGCCTCGAATCGGCGGCAGAACGCAACAAATTGGTCCACCGTGCTGATGCCCTTCCCAACAAGTGCCTGATACACTTCCTCCTCTACGCCTTTAATCAGGTGGCTCACCTTTTCTCCTTCCGACATTCTGGGGTTGCTCTGTTTACAAAGAAGGAAGACTTCTTGTATGTAGCTCTCGACGTTTTCCCCACTCGTCTGCGCTCTAGTTCGAAGAATGTTCTCGGCTTTTCTAGCCGTGTCTTCCTTGTTCCCAAATATTTCACAAAACTTTATCTTAAATTCCTCCCACGAATTCAAGATTTCCTCGAAGTTTTTGAACCAGCACCTCGCTGTGCCAGTGAGGTAGAAGATGACGTTGGCCAGACACACGGAGTCATCCTACTTTTTGTAACGTGCCACACGCTGGAAGTCGCTCAGCCAACGCTGCGAATCTTCCCCACGTTCTCCCGAGAAGACAGTAGGGTCTCTCCACCGATGGCAGAATGGTCGGTTTTCTTCTCTCTCCATTTTCTTCCGAGCAGGTAATGCAAGCACTTTAGATAGCTCTGGTTGCAATCCTTGAAGGCGACGACTTCGTCTGGTGACTGTCTCGTTACCCGGCGTCTCCACCACAATTGTCGCGAGGAAAAATAATTAACTAGGCCTTCGAGTTACTTTAAATATTTATTTAATGAGTTATATGCGAGATTTTAAATATAAAATAAGAGTTACTATTTACATGAGCCAAACCGACCCAGCCGTTAGAGCAAGAGGGGAGAACTGAGATCTTTTCCTCCTTCCACGTGGCGCCAATGTTCACCCCGACCGGTAGGTCCAGTCAAGATAAGAGGGAATACCAGGAAACTCTGTCCTCCTGGCAATATGTCAATTTATATCATTTTAATTTTATATATTATCTCTTTCACTTATATGAACGGCAAATATATGTAGTGCCAATCTCAATATATGTCTTTATATTGTTAGGGCGACTAAAAGTAATATTCGGTATATTGGTAAGTTTAGAAGTTGATCTTGGGATGAAATGTGGGTGCCACGAATAGTTCGTCAGTTAAGATGGTACGCTGAGACATTTAGCGAGTGAAGCTTGATAACAAAGAGGCCTCAGGAAGGCGCCGGACACAGCCTGGGGATAGAAGCTGTTGGCCTAACAGCGGGGGTATCCTGATGTTGGCCAGGCTAGGTTGGCGACTGGACTATACGGAGCGGAATGTTCTGTGGAAGTGAACATTAAAACGAGTCGACTGCAGAGCAGGCTTATGGATATATGGCAACCAGGCAGAAGTGTACTGTGTGTAAAGCAGGACGATTTACGATTGACGTCCACGTCACTAGAGTCTTTCTGAGGCGGAATTTGGAAGCAATTCCCACATTTTGTATTTATACCTTTTCGTACCATTCTAGTAAATCCATAACTTCAGCCACACACTTCACGAACTGAGGGGTCTTCTTTGTACGATCCTGATCAATCAAACAACACAATCGGGATCAGACGCAACAATGTATATACAGGGTGGCTGAAAAGTATGGTCCTCTTTATTCTTGACCTTAAGAACAGTATTTGAATAGCGCAGGCGCGTGAATTCGTGATGTTTCGAAAGGTTAATGTTAATAAACTGTGCCTATAAAGCAAAGATTCAAAAGTATTTTATTTTTAATTATGCGTCCTTCCACTTATGGTTCACAGGAATGGTTCTATTTTATCGACGTTTCGACAGAGGTGTTTTGTCCTTTTCGGAAAAATAAAAAATGTTGGCAAGGGGCGTTATTCACAACCCATTATTTTATATTGAGTTAAATAAATAAATTCTTAATAAATATTTCTAGAATGTGTTTTCCCCTCGATAAAATATATCAATAACTAAAGCTTTGAGCCCTTCTACAAATGAATAATCATAGCTATAATGTCGTCTCAAATTTGTATATACTAATTCCCATTTTAAATTAATGAGATTAAACATTGATAGAAATAAAAATAAATATATATGAAATAAGCATATAAAAGAAAAAGAATATAATTTTAAATTAAATCATATTGTAGCAAAGAGTTTCATAATTTAATATTAGTATAATTTATAAGAGTATCAGAGTATCATTTTTGATGTTTTTATTTTGGTACGCTGTAAACTTCTCACATTGCTTTTTTTGTTGTTTTTACCATTTATAGTTTATTCTTGCTTCAAATACATTGCTGTGTCATCCTGAAATTTGTCTTTCCTAAATTTCCACGTGGAAATATTAATGAATATATATATATATATAATATTAGTAATTTATTTTTTGAAAAAAAAAAGGAAAAGTAAAATATTAAGAACTACAGATTTTGAATTAATTTTGAGTCAGAACAGCAAGCTAATTCTGTATCAAATAGTACCGTTATGAGAATTTCAAGATTTATAAAATTTGTTATTTATTTTAAACATGTGAGGTTATTTTTTAATTTTTTTTTATAATAAATAATTAGTTAGAAAATAGTAGTATAAAAATAAAGTAACACCAGAAAAGCATCGGCGGTTAAGCGTCATAGACTTGATAAAAAAAAAGGAATAAGCGAAGAGAAAGGTTTATAGAAAAGAGCAAAGGCAGAACCATGATAATAATATTCCAAATATAAAATTAAGCTAATTAGAAGAAGATAAGTGTTGGCGCGGTAAAGGCTGTCTGCCCTAGGCGCCCTTAGATTCAGATATCGAGGGACCAGTTGTTGGCGCGATAAAGGCTGTCTGCCCTAGGCGCCCTAGGATTCAGATGTCGAGGGACCAGTCTCCCCTGTGGAGACAATTTAAATTTGAAAAGGAGGTCAAGCAAGACACCCTAGACCAGCCTCACTTCCACACACACTTTATTCCTCCAAAATTTTCCCTTTTATGCTAACTAAATTTACATATATTTCATATATTACACAAAACAAAAAAGAGACAGTAAATTTACATAATACCTACAATTTAGGTGCTTCTGATATTTGCCTACAAAGAAAACGAATATAATCTTATACAAAAACAAATAATAAATTTACACAATGTACATATAATTGCACGACACAAATAAAAATAAAAGAGAATAACTATAATCCTGAACATATTTCCCCCCGATTTCGGGACGAAATCCATTTTCAGCCCTGAGGTCCAGGTGGCAGATCTTGCCCAGTATGTGGTTCAGGTGGCTGCTCTTGCCCAGGCTGTGCTTCAGGTGCCTGCTGTTGCCCAGTCTGTGGTTCAGGTGGCAGCCCTTGCCCAGGCTTTATTTCAGGTGCCTGCTGTTGCCCAGTCTGTGATTCAGGTGCCTGCTGTTGCCCAGGCTGTAATTCAGGTGCCTGCTGTTGCTCCTTATCAGCACCGCGTAGGTTGGTGCCGTTGACTAGATTGACAAGGCAGAACACAAAGTTTCCATCCAGCGAGATTTACTTCTGTTGGAACTCATTCAGGACAACAGACACCACGGGGGAGGTGGCGCCGTCCATGCAGGTCTTCATCCTGTGCTGGAAGTTAAAGTCTGCCGGAGCCATGAAAAGGAGGCACATCTGGGAGTGATAGTAGATAAGAGAGTAGGCAAAGTTGAGGATGAAGAGCGGACCTTCCCCGAGGGAGAAGATCTGGAGAGCGAACAGGGGGTGACCAGCTTCATGTAGGGGCTGCAGTGCTTGATGGTGTACTCAAAGTTGTCCTCCAGGATGGACATATGGCTGAGCACAGTATCGATGTCCCCCAGCTGACAGGGCCTCAACGACCGCTTGTTGGTCAGTCCGGTGTTTGCGCCCAACTGCAGCAAATGTTCCACACAGGTGGTACGGCGCAGGCGACATGCCAGGTGGAGCACAGAGTTGCCGTCGTTATATTGGCTGCCCAGTCTGGCTCCGGTGTCTACTAGTACCAGTAGGCAGCGTACCTGGTTCTTTTCCACCGCTATCATGAGCGGCGTCTTGCCGCCCTGCAAGGCCAAGTTGGGGTCCGCGCCGCCCAACACCAGGATCTCCACAATTTCGTCAAAGCCCCGCTCAACGGCCATCACCAGTAGTGTGGTGCCATCTATCAGGATGTTCAGGTCATGGCGGTGGTACTGCGGCCCCTTGCTCACCGCGTTGTACACTGTGATCTTGTCTCCCTTGGTGACTGCATCGACTAGATCCTCAAAATTGATGTGAATTGTGGCTTGGCTTTCATGGTCTGCCATTCTGTCATGCTGAACTGAGGAATGTCGAAGTCGTCATCGTCGTAAGTCTGTTCCTCTTCCTTAATGGCAGAAGTGGTATCATCATGATCATCAGGTTCAGGAGTTGTCAGCCCAGGTGCCCGTGGTGGTGGCTTAGCAGGGGGATCCTCTGGCTTTGTTTCAACTTTGGCGGCGACTGCAGGTGAAGGGACTTTCTGCTCCGAGATTTCTGGTTTAGGCTCTGGCTTTTCTTCTCCTTTCAGGACTGGGGAGGAGACTCTGTGCTGTTTAGCCTCTGTTTCTTCAACGGCTTCTCCTCGTCCGTCTCTTCTTCCACTTCTCTCTTCTCAGGCTTCACATCTTCCTTCTTTAGAGGAGCTTCCTTCTTCTGAGGCTTCCTTCCTCTAGGTTTCCTGCCGGGGGAGCTTTTAGGTGCGGCTGCAGCTTTCCTCCCAGGCTGTCTGCCTCTTTTAGGTGGGAAGGAGGAAGTTTGGGCCACAGGATCCAACTGGTCTTCTTCCTTGATGTCTTCAACTCGTCGAGTGAGTTCATTCATCTTCTGCTCCGCTAGAAGGTCCTGTTTTGAACGAGGTAACAGCCCCCTAACACCAATGCTTTCAATTTTGGAATTTTCCTTCACCAGATCATGAAGAAAGTCCTCGTCAGATACCGCAAAGGTAGAGAAAGAAATCTCCCCATTTCCGCTTGCATTGCCTGTTGGACCGTGTACCAACCACCCTAGATGGGTTTTTGTCAAAATAGGAGAGTCGCCAGTTCCCTCTATGATTTCTCTCGCCGCCGTCAGCCTAATGTGGGGTTGACCGATTAGTAATCTCGGTTTTATATTACCCATATCTGGTATTTTTACCGCGTTTAGGTGATTCCACTTTTCGCACAGCTCATCATATCTGAACGGCTGAGCAGGAAGACAGAGATTTTGTACAGTTCGTACATTATTAAGGCTGAATCTATGCCTACCCTCTACGGGGCCGACCTCACAAGAAACACGTCGGGAAGTGAAATCCTCCTGCATTCTCCCGTCTGTCCATTTGAGCCGCAGGGGGTCAGTCCTTCCCCGTAGTCCGAGTTGATTCGCCAAATCCGCATCCATCACCGTCACGGAAGAGCATTCATCAAAAATTGCACACTCCTTCCTTGACTTTCCATCCTTTCCATACAGTTGGACCATAATAACCCGCATTATGACGGATCGCGAGCTTCCATTCAACAGTCCACTTATTTCTGCTGGGGTTCTGGTGTCGGTCGACGAGGTTGCCGCTGGTCTTTCCTTCTCACTGTGCAGAAGGGGATGATGGCTCCGCTCACATCCACCCGCATCACACACCTTCTTTGGGCGGCAGGTTTTTATGCCATGTCCCTTTCGCAAACAGGAAATGCACAACTTCTTCTCCTTGACCATCCTCCATCAGTCATCGATGTCACTGGACCTGAATAGATGGCAATTCCGAATGCAATGACCGGCCTCGTTACACGCCACGCATTTCCCGGGAGAACCCGACTCAACCGCCGTCATAACGCTATGATGCCCACTATCCCTCTCACGGCCTTTTTTGAAGTCCGGGATGGTCACCATGCAGACTGCTGCAGCTTTTATATTCATCCACTTAGAAAGGTCTTCTAATGTGATCTCTCCTGCACCCCCTCGCATCAACACGTATTCTCCCCACTGCAACCGCAGCGCGTCTGGCAATTTGTCTACCAACTCCTTCTTCAATTGAGGATTTTGCAGGTGGTTCGGGATGTCCAGCGCCTTCACCGTTGTCACCAGGTTATTTATAGCGTTGGCGTAATCCAAGATCCCAGACAATCGACCCTCCTTCGGCGATGGGGTCTTCTTGGCCATTTCAATTAAGGCCTGTACCACGTACTCAGGCTGTCCGTACCGCTGCTCCAACACCTGTATTACCACCTCAGAATTGGCCGGGACAATCATGAGAGCACGCACTGACCTTCTTGCATCTCCCTGTACCGCTCGCTCCAGCCTCGCCATGTTCTGAGCTGGAGAATACCCACAGTCCTTGGTCGATTGCCGAGAGTGCTGGATGAACACCGGCCAATCAAGGGGGTTCCCGGAAAATACAGGCAACTGTCCTCCCGGACCCTGACGCGCCATTAATCTCTCCGTGTTTAGGCCCTGCTGTTTGAAAGCCTCCACCAACGCCATTGCCAATTCGCTGGCACCAGAAGTAGGCTCTGGATCATTCGCGCAGCGACCAGGTTGCGTTGTGGGACGAAATACAGGGGCAGTCTGCGACAGCAATGGCTCTTCTTTCGGCCTTGTCTCCTGTTCCGCCACGTATTTCTCATCATTCTCGGCTTTGGTGTCTTCAGGGACATCGTCGTCGCTGCTAAGGCACTGGGAGTCGTCCTCTATCAGGCTCCTTCGCAGCTCCAATTCCCGCTGCTGCAGCGAGTTGACCCGAAGCTTCCCTTTCTCTTCTTCAATTCTCAGCTTCACCATCTGAAGCTCCATTTGCTTCCTTAAACGATCTGATCGACTCGAAGCAGCTGACCGTCCACCTGTTCCCAGCTTTTGTTCCAGTAATCTTTTCCAACTTCCCGTAAATTTCCATAAGACTGGGTCCGTATGGAACATCATCCGTTGTCCTGGTCGAGTCCATTCCCTCCCCAGTCAGCTCTGTTGTGGCCATGGGAATTGTTGTCTGAGGCTCTGCGTCCGGATATCTTACTGGCCCGATTCCACGGTTTTTTTCTAGTACTCCTCCTGATACGAGGAGTTCCCTCCAAATCCGTTGACTGCGTCTCCTTAGCGCTTCTATCCGGCTCGAGGGACCAGTTGTTGGCGCGGTAAAGGCTGTCTGCCCTAGGCGCCCTTAGATTCAGATATCGAGGGACCAGTTGTTGGCGCGATAAAGGCTGTCTGCCCTAGGCGCCCTTAGATTCAGATGTCGAGGGACCAGTCTCCCCCGTGGAGACAATTTAAATTTGAAAAGGAGGTCAAGCAAGACACCCTAGACCAGCCTCACTTTCACACACACTTTATTCCTCCAAAATTTTCCCTTTTATGCTAACTAAATTTACATATATTTCTACACAAAACAAAAAAAGAGACAGTAAATTTACATAATACCTACAATTTAGGTGCGTCTGATATTTGCCTACAAAGAAAACGAATATAATCTTATACAAAAACAAATAATAAATTTACACAATGTACATATAATTGCACGACACAAATAAAAATAAAAGAGAATAACTCTAATCCTGAACAATAAGTTTTTTTTGCCCTATTTTCTCTCTTCATAAAAAAAAAAGATAGATTTTTAAATTTTTTTTTGTGATTTTTTTATAAGCTTATTAGACGAATGGCCCGGGCAACGCCCGGGTTTTACCCGAGTGCGTATATATTTTTAAAATGTTTTTATTAAAATACTATTCGTTACAATTATAAATTGGCGCCGTGGATGTCTCTCTTGTGAAAAGTCCCGCCCCAAACTCTGTGTGTCTTGAAAATATAAAAATAAAAATGTGAACGGAAAAATATGTCCAGGGTAGCCTAATGGTCATGGCATCTGCCCGGTAAGCGGAAGGTCGTGGGTTCGATTCCCATCCCTTGACACTTTTTTTATTTTATCCATTCTGACCAAAATCTATCCGTGAACTTCACACAGTGAACTTCACACAGAGAGAATAAGGCAATTATATAAGTAGATAATCCAAATTGTGCCTTATCACACACTATTTTTTTTATTTGGCCTCATTACCTTGTGTTTATAATCTATGACGTAATGCCGGCGGCGCGCGCCCGTTGGCTGCCGGCGAGCACGTGACCTCCCTGTGCGCGCGCATCCGTGACAGAACCGGCCGGCCCATGACGGTCGTGACTATATATATAATGGATGGATAATAATAATAATATAATAATAATAATATTATTATTAATATTAATATTATTATTATTATCATTAGATAATGATAATGATAATAATGATGATGCGCACGCACCCGTGACAGAACCGGCCTGCCGGCCCATGACGGTCGTGACTATATATGTTGATAGGGATAATAAAATAATAATAATTATTATTATTATTATCATTAGATAATGATAATGATCATAATGATGATGCGCGCGCATCCGTGACATGAGGAATTGAGGAATTGATTGAGGAAAGACGGTCGTGACTATATATGTTGATAATAAAATAATAATAAAAATATAATAATAATAATAATTATTATTATTATCATTAGATAATGATAATGATCATAATGATGATGCGCGCGCATCCGTGACTTGAGGAATTGTTGACGGTGGAAAGACGGTCGTGACTATATATGTTGATAATAATAATAATAATAATAATATAATAATAATAATTATTATTATTATCATCAGATAATGATAATGATCATAATGATGATGCGCGCGCATCCATGACATGAGGAATTGAGGAATTGTTGACGGTGGAAAGACGGTCGTGACTATATATGTTGATTTTAAAAACAATCTAGTGTAAAACTTAGGAAAAGATATAAGATAGTATATTAATTTAATTAACCAATTAGGAAGGATGAAAACCTTAAGGTTAGACCAAATGAAAACCATAAAGGTTAGACCAGTTGGAAAGAGGATGGTACTCAGGCGGGCCTCTTCAGATGAAGACCTGAGCAGCAGTTTCAGCCCTACCTTCATTACTGCTAAACTATACCTCTTCGACCAAATAGAAAGTAAATTTAGGTTAGAATGGAAATGGCGTAATAGGTAAGCTGCAGATATATATATATACCACACAAATCAACTAATGAATCTGAGCAAGTATCATTTTCTGTATTTTCAAACCTAATTTTAAAAGTGTTTTTTTTTTTTCATTTTAGAAGTTAAAACTGGAATAAAATAAGATATTAGAACTATAAGAAAAGGATAAAAAAAAAATTCTATAATACTATCAAATTAAAATTGTGTCTGTCAATATGGGAGCGGGGAAGCTAAAGTTATTAGATTAAAGGACTAAATCCTTTGTCTGATAAATTTGATCAATCTGTCTTTTCGTATCCAAACTTACATTTACTTAGTTCAAAACTATAATCCAAGATGTACTTTTACTCTACAAGATTTTTTAAACCATAAAAAATAATAAATTCTTAGAACTATAAGTTAATACGTCTCGATCCCCTCAAATCAGATGTATGTGTCAATAATGAATCAAAGAAGTTAGTGTCGACAGAACAGGGATTGAATCGTTTGTGTAATTAAGGTAACTTCAGTAGATTCAAAACAAAAAGAACCGAAAAAAACTTTTTTATAGGATCAAGTTTACCTATACTGTGTAATTACTATTCATAATCTAGCATGTTCTTATTCACTCTACGTATTAGAAAAGGAGTGAGGAAAGCAGAAAATTATTATTTTTTTATTGGAAATACAGGAGGGTGATAATAAATTACTAGAAATATTAGATAATATGACTTATCAAATAGATCAACAGGGTGTGATTAAAATGATAAAGAGAAGTATTCTTCAATAGGCCTAGGGCTGGATCCTTTCTTTGATAATAGTAACTATAATTTATTCAGTTCCCCAAACATAATCAGATTGAGACATACTTTTCCCTTAGTGTTAAACTATAAATCAAATTGTGTGTTTATTCTTTTTAGATATTAGGACTGTAAGATACTGATAAGAGTTTAGTAATACAGTTAATAGATTATTACAAATACAGGAAAATATGATCATTTCCCAAGCCATTAACAATGTGCGTCGACAAGGAAACAAGAAAATCTAACATCAATTAACAGAGAAAAATAAACTTTATCTGATGTTGGTAGGTTCAAATTATAATCCAAATTGTGTTTATACACTCTAAATAATAGGACTGCAGGAAAATAATAAGATATTAGAAGTACGAGTGAATAGTGAATAATTAGAACTACAGGAATATACGTTTAAAATCAAATAAGTTAACAGTGTCATACCATAAACGTAAAAGTCAGCTTCATCCGACAATGAAATAAATCCCTTGTCCGAAGATGGTAAAAATGCTGTCCCATAATAACTCACTTTACCAATCTACATGGATCAGTCCTAATGGTTCCGTATATTCTATATTTAGTCCTATTTATACTTTTTCATTATAAGTATTATATATGTGACCAGTACCTGTTATTTCTGCTAAATAGAAAAATTCCACCATTTGTTATACTTTTTTCCAATCTTGGGATGTAACTGATTCGTCAGCTAACATTATGTCCTCGAATTGGGCATCAACCTAACTTCATCTAATTTTTACCCTCATTTTCAAGTTTTTATAACTTGCCGTTATTGCTTCCGACGATGGAGTCTTTCTCCAATTCCGTTTCAATCTCCTTCACACTTCTTGTCACTGAGGTTTAAAGTAGAGTTCTCTTCTTTTTAATCATTTCCATCTTGATTTCTTCTTTTTAAATTATCCTACTTTTTTAAAAATCTTTATAAAAATCATTTTAAACAATATTATCCCAATTAGAGCCTTATTTGTTTACTTGTACATTTCTTTCTTCTGTTGAAGCTTTAATTCTTTCTGTTTGATCCTTTGATCCTTAGGTCGCTGGATCCGGCTCGTTGAGGACCACACAATGTGATCTCCACTTAGAGGACTGTATTTTGCTGCTATAAGGCTCCACTCTACTGCCGCCTACCTCGTGAATTCTTTTCCGGCCAACGTCACCACGGAAGCACAAGCAAGCACACTAATACTCTGAGCCTCTTTATTTTTACAATCTTACAATTCATACATTTAAATGACACGTGGTCAATGGTCAAACAGAATAGAAACAGATTAATAATAAACAATGAATATACACAGATATATACATTTTAATTCTCAACAGGTTTCATTCATCTACTGATAGATTGGTATCATATTTAGGTGCTTCCAAAATAGACGTTGTTGCTTGTTATTGAATTGGGAATAATGGTGGGTTTTGACGTGTTAAGGAATGGATGGTGTCTTTGATGAACTAACATATATGGGATATATTGTCTTGGTTTCTGATGTATCAATTATGTTAACTCATTCTCACCACCACACTTCTACCCAACTCTCCCACACATCTGACACTACAATCTCAACATTAGATGGATTAAACTGCTTTTTTATCGATTGGCTGGTCAGTAATACTGCTTTTGATTAATTTCTTACTGAAATTCCGTTATTGTGGAATTGTTAAAATAGGTTCACACACAATCATTCTAGAGTAAACCCGCATCAGTTTCAGAGAAGAAAGGCAAAGTAAAATTCTTTGAGGCGGCGATAGAGTAAACATTACTCTTATAGAAGGGCTAAAAGGCCCAAAGGTTTGAGAAAAATTATATATATATATATTGCCACGTTTTTATTTTAAAACGCTAATATTCTGTTTTGTAAAACTTTAATTTTAAAGTTCATTATTTTAAAAGTGAAATGTTTGTTAATGGAATAGACATTTTACCTCAACTCATTTTATTGCCGCCTTTTGTTTACAAGCCATTTGTTTTTATATATTTTTACATATCGTTTTTATTGAGTTTTTACTAATTTTGCATGTACATCATTTACTTTTAATGAATGAGAAAAAGAAATTAAAAATAAACATATGAAAAATTAAAGTAACACCTTAAAGGAATTTATGTACAACTGAAAATTGTTTTTTTGTAACGTCTCATATTCCCCTTCTTGAAGCATTTATTCTCGGGTAATAAATGGTCGAAGTTGAGATATGTGAACGCGTCTTGCTTGCTTTTGGTCTTTCAGAAAGATATCGTAGGTTACATCAGATATCTTTTTTTTTTGAATGACAAATGGTCCTTCATATTTTGGTGATGTCTTGATGAGACGAGGGTCGTTGAAGGCAATTTTTCTTATGACTAAGTCTCCTTCTTTAAAGACATACTTGGGGTGATGGCTATCGTGTTTAATCTTCCGCCTACTTCTAATTTGTTCTTTCCGCAGGCTAGCTTTCTTCCTGGTTTCTTCAATTGTAATTGGAGTTTGGTCGGCAAATTCGGGTACATTACCGATTCCATACATTAAGAAAAGCGGTGAAAAACCAGTCACGTCATGTGGTGTGGAATTATAATTTTTGACAACTTGCGGTAACAATGAGCTCCATTTACATCTAGGTTTCTCTAGAACAGCTATTCTCAGTTTTGTCATTATCGTATCATTTAATTTCTCACAAATGCCATTGCACTGAGGATGATAAGGCGAAGTATATGTGTGTTTAATTCCTTGTAAAGAAAGAAATTTGTTGAACTCTTTTGATATAAAATTTTTGCCATTATCTGTTAAGATAGTATTGATCGAATTAACAGATTTGATTATCTTATCAAGACATTGAGTGACAGCTTGAGCAGTGTTTGTTATTGTGGGATATGCCCATAGATAACGAGTTGCGTGATCAATAAAAACTTGAATGAATTTATGCTTTGTGTTAGCTGCTGCTGTTCCCAGTACAATAGTGTCACAACCGATCATTTGTAATGGTTGGATATTTGACGTTGGAGTGATCATTTCTCCTAAAGTTGGTTCATGTCTGACCTTCACTAGTTGACAAGATTTACAAGATCGAACATAATTCTTGATATCATTTGTTATTCCTTTCCACCAATAACATTGAGTTATAAGTTTGCATGTTTTGGTTATTGATGGGTGACTCAATGAATCGTGATATTCTTCCAATATTTTTTTGGTAAGCGAGTTTGGGACAACTGCTTTAAAAACTCCTTTTTGTTTGATCATTACCACACCGTCGTGAGTGTGGGAATTTTTCAAGAAACTCAAATCTGAATTTTGTTGGTGTTCTTGAAGTTCTTGAGTTGCAATGTTAACAACTGGGAGTCTTGATAAGGCGTCAACATGAGTTTGTTGCTTTCCAGAACGATGAACGATGTTACATGATTTCGAGGATAAACTAAGAATTCATCTAAAATACTTAGGTTTCGGTTTCTTCTTGGTGAAAAGCCATTGGAGCGCCGCATGATCAGTGATGATTTCAAATGGTTGGTTTTCTATGTATACATGAAAGTGATCAGTTGCTTGTATCACGGCTAGGCATTCCATCTCATAAGCAGAATAATTCTCTTGGTGTGGTTGCAGTGTTTTGGAGTAATAAGCAATTACATGTTCCTCATTGTCTGGACCAATTTGTGTTAGGATTGCTCCAATTCCATATTTGGAGGCATCTGTAAAAACTTTAGAGGGGTAGTCCGGGTTGTAAATAGCAAGGACAGGTTTTGTAGATAGTGCCATTTTAAGTTTAGCGAACGACTCCTCTACTTCCTCATTCCAGATGAAGGGCTGATTCTTCCGAGTGAGTCGAACCAAGGGGAATGAAATTTTAGAAAGGTCCTTCACAAATTTTCTGTAATAATTTGCCAATCCCATGAACTGACGAACTTTCTTTACAGTATCAGGTCTTGGAAAGTCTTGAATAGATTTTACTTTTCCTGGATCAGGTTTTAATTGATTGTGAGTGATGATATGTCCGAGGTATTTTACTTCAGTTCTTCCAAAAATACATTTCGACAATTTTATTTTCATGTTGTACTGTCTTAATTTGTCAAAAACTTTACTAATAAGCTCTATGTGCTCTTGCCATGTTTTCGTGTACACCAATATGTCATCTTGGAAAGAGCAAGTTCCTTTCCATAATAATTCACCTAGAATATGTTGGATTATCCTTTGAAACGTTGAAGCAGCATTTTTTAAACCAAATGGCATCACTAAAAACTCATAATGACCATCGTTTGTGACGAATGCAGTTTTTTGAATAGATTGCGGGTCCATTTCGATCTGCCAATAACCCCATGCAACATCAAGGGTAGAGAAGAATCTGGATCCATGCAATCGATCAAACATGTCCTGTATGTGAGGTAGGGGTTGCCTGTCATCCAGCGTGATCTCATTAAGACGTCTGTAATCAATGCACATCCTTTTATTTCCATCCTTCTTGGGAACCATAACAACAGGAAATGCCCAAGGAGAATCTGAAGTTCTTATTAACTTGTGTTCGAGAAATTCTTTAACTTGTTCAGCTATCTCTTCATACTCTTTTAGAGGACGACGATAGGGTCTAAGAGAAATTGGTTGTTCACTTTTCGTGATGATCTTATGTTGTATAGCTACTTTTCCCAAATCAATGGCATGCTGACAAAATACATTCCTATTGTGTTCAAGTAATTTTTTTAATTCATGTTCTCTTATCTCTTCTAGATGATTTACAAGAATTGGATTTTTTAATCCATCAAATTTGGTGTAAATTGTTTTGTCTTTGACATCTATTAAAAGATTAAAAAGAGATGCAACATCTAATCCGATCAAGAGTGGATATTTAAAGTTTTTCATTACATGGAGAGTTACAGGTTTAATTAGTTTATCTATTCTTACCTTGGTCTGAAGGCTTCCACATGTCCTGGTAACACCATCCGCTTGGCTGATGTGAATGTCTGAATTTGGTTGAAGTTGAAGACGGGTTCGCTTGAACAATCGCCAATTGATTATTGATACTGTTGCTCCAGTATCCACAAATGCTTGCGCAGGAATTCCATTTACTTCAACACTTATGTTGATAAGCTTGAAAGCTCCTTGTGTAGGGGTATTTGTCAAAGTACTTACATTCAACAATTCCGGGGCTCCGCATACTTGTTTCACTGAAGTGTTTTGATTAGTCCTATCCTTTTTATAATTAGGATCATAATCCTCACAATCTGTGACCCAATGTTTAATTTTTATTACCTTTTTCGAACATATTGGACACCAGAATGGGCAAACATTTTTTCTATTATCATTATTTTTTTGTCGCGAGATGTATTTTGTTTTTAGGCTTAAACTGAATTGAAGCCCTATTTTGTTCAATTGAAGCTGCGATATGAAACCATTTTGTGGCGTCAGTTGGCTGTGCAGCCACAATTAAATCTTTCCAATCATTTGGAAGTCCGTCTGTTAATAAATGAATTTTTTCCTCCTTCGTTAGATGGGTTTGATTTAACAGGCGAATTTTATCTTGAAAATAATTTTCTATTGATTCTTTTCTCGTTTTAATCTTCGATGTGGTGCTGAGACAATTGGATTTGCGTTGTATGAACCAAATCTTTGAATCAACTTTTCCTTTACAACTTCCCATCTCTTTTTATTGCAGGATTTGAAATAATCTCGTCTGCATACCATTCAAGTGCTAAATCTGTCAAGTAGTACATAAGATTTTTGATTTTTTCATCTTCCTTTAAAGAATTATTTTCAAAATCATATAATTTGATCCATGACTCAGGCCTAATTGCCGACTTCGAGCCGTTGAATTTTTGCAACCGGTTGTTTGGATTTTCCGCCATTTTTTCTTTCCGTATCCTTTTCGACTGCGCCAAATGCCACGTTTTTATTTTAAAACGCTAATTTTCTGTTTTGTAAAACTTTAATTTTGAAGTTCATTATTTTAAAAGTGAAATGTTTGTTAATGGAATAGACATTTTACCTCAACTCATTTTATTGCCGCCTTTTGTTTACAAGCCATTTGTTTTTATATATTTTTACATATCGTTTTTATTGAGTTTTTACTAATTTTGCATGTACATCATTGACTTTTAATGAATGAGAAAAAGAAATTAAAAATAAACATATGAAAAATTAAAGTAACACCTTAAAGGAATTTATGTACAACTGAAAATTGTTTTTTGTAACGTCTCAATATATATATATGGTAATTTAAACCAACAACCCCATATTGTATAATACTTATAAAAAGATTGTCATGTTGTATATAGAAACAGATCTATAAATAATTATACGCATGATTGACATGTGTCATTGCATCACCATATGCAATGTACTTTGTACAAACTGAGGATGAATAAATAAAACCATGTGTTGGAGTCAATTGTAAATATTCATTAATTCATTTATTTGCATTTTTCTTAAATTCATTTTGTTTCATTGATTTATTTATTTTATTTTAATCTGTGATTTGTTACTTGGCACTGTTGGTGTTTTGTTGACATTTTTAATCTCCTACCATTGTCATTATTGTAATCGAATTTGTGGTAATAAAACCTACTCTATTCTTTGCAAAGTTTTATTCATTCATTCATTAACTAAAACCTACTCTATTCTTTGCAAAGTTTTAATCATTCATTCATTAACTTAAATCTAAATAAATACTCAAATCTAAATCTACAATTCGAACATCTTTTTGGTCCCACGAGCCGGATCCACGGATAATTTGGTAAGTGAAAATTGAATTATCTTGTGTCGGCAAAAAAAGTTGAGAGATTGCTGTTGATTAGAAAAAAAAGGAAAGATACATATTTTATACATTAAGCAATCTAAATCATGTCTAAAAAGACTAATTCTGATATATCTATTTTCAAAATTTATATTGAAGAATTCAATACGTATGCGAGTCAGTTTGACGAAATTTGTCAACAGAAAAATATACGTAGATTGAAACTTTATCATGCAAATATGACGGAATTATTCAAAAATCTTAAAGAAACATATTATCAAATAGTGAGATCAAATGCTTTGGAAGCCAGTGAAACACTATTTAAAGAATACATAGATGTAAAGAATTGTTATGAAAATTTTGTATTTCAAATTGAGGAAATCTTGGAGGTAGAGAACGTTTCTCAACCAGTCAAATTGGAGCAAAGTGCAATATCTAATGTTAAATTACCCAAATTTAATTTGCCTATATTTTCCGGTGAGATGTCTCAGTGGTTGAGATTTAAGGACCTATTTTTGGTTACTATAGATAAAAATACGACTCTTTCAGATATACAAAAATTGCAATATTTGCATTCCTCATTAAAAGGTGATGCAGCTCGTATAATAAAAGGTTTCCCGATCACTGAAAATAATTATAATCAAGCTTGGAAAACTTTGATAGAAAGATATGATAATAAAAGAGAGATAATATTCTCTCAATTAGATAAAATATTTAAAATCAAATTATATAAGATCTCTACCTCGAAGGCTTTGTATGAGTTGTTGGATATTTGCAACGAATCTCTTAGAAATTTGGAGACTATAGGTTTGGAAAGAAATGAAATGGTAGACGTTATGTTAATACATTTTTTACAAAAGAAGCTAGATACTCCAATCAGACAACAATGGGAATTGTCTTATGATAATCAAGAAATGCCCTCATATCAAAGGTTTATTTCCTTTTTGGAAAAACAAGCTCAATCTTTAATGAATACAATGAAGGACACTACCTCAAAGGAAAATTTGAATAAAAGAGTAAATACATACAACATCAATGTAGGTTTCAAAAATTGTCTACTATGTAAATTGAGGCATAAATTGAATCAATGTAATGAATTCAGACAAATGTCAATTCAAAATAGAATAGGTTTTGTAAAACAGAACCAACTTTGTTTTAATTGTTTGCGTGGCAATCATTCTGTTGAGAATTGTAAAATCACAAATCGTTGTTTCCATTGCAATAAAAACCATCATACCTTGTTGCATGTGATTTCAAGTCCTCCAAGACAAAGGGAATCATCTAGTGTCCGGTTTACCTCTCCCAAATCAGTACAACCATCGAATGTACCTTCAACAAGCACTTCCTGCTGTTTGAGTGGAGCAGATGGTTCTATACAAATACTGTTATCTACAGCTATAATTCATATACAAGATGTAAATGGGGAAGATCAAATTTGTAGAGCTCTGTTAGATAATGGAAGTCAAAGAAGCCTTATCACTGAAAAGTGCGCGGCAAAACTAGGAATACCCATAAGACGTAAACGTATAGCAGTTGGAGGTTTGGGAGATCAACTTGTAGAATCTTCACTAGGTGAGGTCTTTATCAGGTTTTCTTCTCACTTTGATCATCAATCGTTTGAGACTACAGCACTGGTTCTTACCAAGTTAACAAACAATATTCCTAGTTTTACGGTCAAGAAAATAAATTATTCACATATGAAGGTGTTGTGTATGCAAATTGTTAAATATCTGTATGTATTTTGCATGTTTTTTTATTATTAATATGTAAATATTTATTTGTATATATAGAACACTAGCGGACCCGCCCGGCTTCGCCCGGGTTTTACCTGAGTAAAGGTTTGTCTAACGAATCTCTCGATAAAGTTAACATTTTTCCCGGTCCCTTGAAAAATACTCGATAAGTTGAATAAAATCAATATTAATTGGTTCCCTCGGTAATTGGAAGTTAAAGGAATAGTATCTTGCCTTTGAATTGTATCAATATTCTTGTCTCAAATAAATTGCCGTGTCATCCTGAATTTTGTCTTTCCTAATTTTCTACATTACAAAATCATCGTATCATCATGATAATATTTAGAGCAGATTGTTGAATTATAACAGATAAATTAGAATATTTATCTTGATTATTTCTAGGCGAAAAGTTATTTCAAAAATTTTATTTGCTAGAAACCTTCCCAGTACTATACTAAATAACTTCCCAAAGTTTCATGGCGATCCAATGAGTGGTTTGGTCAGGCATAAAGGACAAACAAACAGACATACATTCATTTTTATATATATAGATGAACGGTGCAATTAAAGAGAAATTGACCAGTAACTATAGGCTCCGTGTCGTGACGACTACTGGGAGGCGACACAACAACTGGCGACGAGTGTGTGTGAACCGGTTCAAGTGCTCTTTCACAGGTGGAGGAAGACAGAAATATAAAGCGGACGCGAAGCCAACAGTATGTCTGGGTGTTCAATGATTGTACCGTTCAGCTCCTTCAGACCAGTGGAGGAATCCTTTGATATTTTCGTTCAAAGATTTGAGGCTGCCTTTGAGGCGAATGGGCTGGAGGAGGGAAAAAGAATGCCCATCTTTGTTTCTCTTCTGGATTCGGAAATGCTGAAGCTGGGCAATGATTTGTTTTTCCCGAGTACCATGAAAGAACAGCCGTATGAACGGTTAATACAAAGAATAAAACTGCATCTGGCTCCAAGAAAGAGGGTGATTCCTCAGCGATGCAGGTTCTTGAAGAGAATACAACTCGAAAATGAATCCGTCTCAGAATACCTGCGTGAGCTCCGGCATTTGGCTATGGATTGCACTTTTGGTGAAATGTTGGAGGTCATGTTACGAGACCGTTTTGTGGCTGGTATAAAATCGGAAAGCCTTCAGAAGAAATTGTTACAGGAGGATGACGATGTCACCTTGGACAGGGTATTTTCTATAGCAGTCTCGTTTGAGCTAGCTGAACAAAATGCTAAGGAGCTGCAGGATGGACTAGTGGCTAAGATGGATATTGTTCCGGGAGGAAATAGAAAGAATGAAGCTCGTAGAGGATGGCAGTATGGGCCTGGTATGCAAAGAAGGAGACAATTTGTTTCCGATGCGGAAAAAAAAAACTCTCACCTGGCACCTGCATGTCCACATAAAACAAAATCTTGTTTTAAATGCAAGAGAATTGGACATTTGAGCAGGGTGTGCAAAACGGGTAAATCAGTGCCAGACTGCAGATATGCGCAGGACGAATTAATTTATTCGGTACAAGGTGATACTGATGCAAAAATAAATCTACATGTTGACGAGTATCAATTGTGTTTTGTGGTGGACACAGGAAGTCCCGTCACACTGATACCGAAAACAATTTATGAAAAATACTGGAAAGATGGTAAATTGTCTCCATCTTATTTAAGATTGAGGTCCTTTTGTGGAAACCCAATAAAAATTATTGGTGAGAGAAGAGTTTTTGTGAAGGAGGCAAATCAAGATTTGCGGTTGATAGTTGTAGATGAAGATATTTCGATATTTTTGTTGGGACGAGAATGGCTAAAAGGTTTAAATCTTGATTTTTCTAGGTTATTGAACATTAGACAAGTAAGCGAGTCCGATATAAAAGTTATAATAAATAAGTATGCTAATTTATTTAGCAAAGAATTAAGTTGCTTAAAAAACGTCCATATTGATTTTTATTTTTAAAAAAATACGACTCCTGTATTTTGTAAGGCGAGAAGTTTGCCTTTCTCTTTGAAGAAAAAAGTAGAAAATGAAATCGATGGCATGGTTAACGAGGGAAATTTACAACCTATTGAGTATGCCAACTGGGCCGCACCTATAGTACCAGTACTGAAGAAAGATGGGAGCCTTAGAATTTGCGGCGATTTTAGATGCACCGCAAATAAGGCCATAGAATTGGATAAGTACCCGCTTCCATCAATAGACGAAATATTTTCAAAATTGTCTGGAAATACAGTATTTTCGTCATTGGACTTATCCAGAGCTTATTTGCAGGTCAGATTATCTGAAGAGGCCAAAAGAGTGGTGAACATTAATACTACGAAGGGGTTATTTGCCTTTAAAAGGCTACCCTATGGAGTAGCTGTAGCACCAAACAAGTTCCAAAGAGAAATGGACAATCTATTTGCAGATATGTCGGGAGTGGCTTGCTACATCGATGACATCCTGGTAGCTGGAAAGGATCATAGGGATCACGAGCAAAAGCTGGAATTGGTCTTTAAAAGGCTGCAAGAAAAAGGTTTAAGATTAAACAAGGATAAATGCAAATTCGCAGTAAATGCTGTTGAATATTTAGGTTTTAAAATAGATAAAAAAAAGGACTGCATCCCATAAGTAGTAAAATAGAAGCGGTGGTAGAGGCGCCTGAACCTACAAACGTTTCTCAATTGAGATCTTTTATAGGTCTCCTTATGTATTACTCTAGGTTTATAAGAAATATTGCAGATATTTTAGCGCCCTTCTATCACCTCTTAAAAAAGAATTCCAAATGGAACTGGACTGGCGAACACCGTATATTATTTGCAAAATGCAAAGCATTGCTAACTAACGAGTCGGTGCTGGCACATTATGATGCAACTAGGGAACTAGTCCTTGCATGTGACGCCTCTAGCTATGGTTTAGGAGTGGTTCTGAGTCACAGGAACGATAGAAAGGAAGAAACTCCTATAGCCTTCGCTTCAAGAACGCTAACTGAAGCGGAAAGGCGGTATTCGCAATTAGAAAAAGAAGCCTTAAGCATCATTTTTGGTTGTGAGAAATTCCGATAATATCTATTGGACGTGAATTTGTGTTAATTACAGACAACCGACCTTTAATGCACATTTTTTCACCCCAGAAACCGATCCCCATATGTGCTGCATCAAGAATTAAGAGGTGGTCGTTAAAATTATCTGCATTTAAATACACTGTGGAGTTTCGAAAAACTGATGATAATGGAAATGCAGACGCGTTATCACGATTACCTTTAGTCTCAAAGACCACGGAATCTTTGGATGAGGATCAGGTGCTTCTCCTTCGGAAAATGAGTGAGGTCCCCTTCTCATTCCAGGATGTTGCAGTTGAGACACGCCAGGATAAATTACTATCAATTGTGTTGAGAAATGTTAGGGAAAATAATTGGGAAATTCCAAAGGTATCGCAGGAAAATCCACTTTGTTCCTATTATAGGATAAAGGACGAATTAAGTTGTGAGTTTGGATGTCTGCAATGGCGTGAAAGAGTGGTAATTCCCCAGAAATTAAGATCCTCAATTTTGAACGATTTACATGAGATGCACCTAGGGATGGTGAAAATGAAAATGATTGCTAGACGGTATTTTTGGTGGCCAGGCATAGATAAGAACATTGAAGAGTTGGCTAGAGATTGTAGAATCTGCCAAGAATCTGCAAGTTTGCCGCCGTCTATCATTTCAGAGTGGACTTGGCCTGAGAAGCCGTGGCACCGTCTACACTTAGATCTAGCAGGTCCCTTTATGGGACGAATGTTTATGGTCCTTGTAGACGCGTACACCAAATGGCTGGAGATTGTCATCATAAAGGACATTACGAGCAGGACCATCATAGGACATCTTAGGGAGATCTTTGCCAGATTTGGATTACCTGAACTTTTGGTAACCGATAATGGCAGACAATTTGTCTCAAGTGAATTTGAGGAATTTACAAAAATTAATGGTATAAGACACACATAAACGAGTCCGTACAATCCCAGCACTAATGGCTTAGCTGAGCGATATGTACGTGAATTTAAAAACTCTTTACGAAAGAACCAAGGAAAGGACAGTGTAGAAATCAATCTACAGCGATTTTTATTCGTCCATAGAGCTTTTCCTCAAACGGTATTAAAGGAGTCTCCCGCGGAACTTTTAATGAAAAGAAATCTAAGATCAAGATTTTCAAATTTGATTCCGAAAATGGCGAAGGTAGGAGAGGTGTACCATGATGCCATGAGTAAGCAAAAGCATTTTGCGGTCGGCTCTGAGGTGTATTTTCGGAATTTTGCTAACGGACCAAAATGGAAAAGGGGCAGGATCATGGAACTACTGAGCAGCCGACATTACCTTATAGAAGACGAAGGCCGTTATGTGAAAAGACACATAAATCAACTAAGGCCAGTTATCAAGAAAGAAGTTCCTGAAGTGAGAGATTTGGTATTGCCGGGTACATCAAGATATTTTATACTGCCTGGCACTTCTCGAGATCACCCTGGGCTTGGAGGACAGGAGAAGACAAGGGAAGAAGCCCCGGAGGTGGACGAAGAATTGAAGGGAGCGGAGTGTTCAGCACAAGAGGACACTCCAGAACCAGAACCGGGCCCTGCTGCTGCGGCTGTCCCTGTCCCTGTGCGCAGTCCAAGACCGCAGCGATCCAGAAGACCGCCAGAACCAGAACCGGGCCCTGCGGCTGTCCCTGTGCGCAGTCCAAGACCGCAGCGATCCAGAAGACCGCCAGACCGGCTGCACTACTATTAAGAGGGGAGATGTGTTGTGTATGCAAATTGTTAAATATCTGTATGTATTTTGCATGTTTTTTTATTATTAATATGTAAATATTTATTTGTATATATAGAACATGAACGGTGCAATTAAAGAGAAATTGACCAGTAACTATAGGCTCCGTGTCGTGACGACTACTGGGAGGCGACACAACAGAAGGGATTGATCCTGGCTGATCCTTCATATTTTAAATCAAGAGAAATAGATGTAATCTTGGGGTCAGATATAGTATTCAACCTCATTCAGGAAGGAAGGAGAAATGGAAATGAAAATGAGCCATCTGCTATCCATTCAAAATTGGGATGGCTCGTATATGGTCCGACCTCAGTGAGTGAAAGGCAGTCATTCAGAAATTTAGCACATTTCTCTTCGGAATTGGAATCTGAAGATTTAATAAAAAGGTTCTGGGAATTGGAATCCATTCCTTTGGAAGAAATTCCTACAAAAGAAGAAAAGGATTGTGAAAGTCATTATTTAAAAAATGTAGTCAGGGATGAATCAGGAAGGTATATTGTAAGGCTTCCATTTAAGGAATCAGCTGAAAAGTTAGGTCAATCGAAATCCATCGCAATTAGCAGATTTCTTAATCTAGAGAAAAGGTTAGAACAAAATGAAAAAATATATGTTCAATATAAACAATTTATGAATGAATATATAAGATTAGGTCATATGAAGGCAAGTTGTTCTCTGCAGACTGAACCAAAATGTTACATTCCTCATCACTGTATTCTAAAGGCACAGCCAAATAAGTTACGTGTGGTATTTGATGCATCCACCAAGACTACCACCCAAATATCATTGAATGATCTTCTTCATGTAGGTCCAAAACTTCAAAATAATATATTCAACATCCTACTCAAGTTCCGCACGAACTCTGTTGCTTTAGTGGCCGACATTGAAATGATGTATCGGCAGATTAGATTACATCCAGACGATATTAAATATCAAACCATACTGTGGAGAGATTGTAAAGATCTAGAATTGCAGGAGTATAAATTGTTGACAGTCACTTATGGCCTTGCATGTGCCCCTTACTTGGCAATTCGAACTCTACATCAGATTGCCCATGAGGTACAAATTTCTAATCCAAGAGTATCCAAGATTATTCGTGAGGATTTCTACGTGGATGACCTTCTGACTGGATGCCCCACAGTGGAAGACGCCAAGGGACTCGTGCAACAATTGATTGCTGTATTGGGTTCTGGTGGATTCGTCCTGAGAAAATGGGTATCCAATGAAACTTCTATAATTGAAGAGTTACCTTTATTATTGAGAGGAAAAGGTGAGGTGATGGAATTTAATAGAAAGGAATCAGGCGTGAACGTTCTTGGAATCCAATGGGATCCAAGTTATGATACCCTCAACATTTCTTGTAAATCTGGTCCAGCTGATATTAAATCAAAGAGACAAATTGTATCGGCTATAGCCAGAATTTATGACCCCTGTGGCTGGCTTTCCCCTACCACAGTTGTGCTGAAACTTCTCCTCCAAGAAATATGGAAATTGAAAATAGGCTGGGATGAAGATATACCTGCTTCTATTCAAAGAAAGTGGAATACTTTTGAAAGAGAAATGAAGCATTTTCAACAAATCAGTATTCCAAGATGTATATTCCAAAGTAATTTATTAATTTCCAATATGCAGATGCATGGATTCTGTGATTCATCGGAGTTGGCTTATTCTGCTGTCTGTTATCTAAGAATAACTTATGAGAATAATCAGATTGAGACCATTCTTTTGACAGCAAAAACAAAGGTTGCGCTCCCATCAAGAAAATAACCATACCAAGACTTGAGCTTTGCGCAGCCTTGATGTTGGCGCAACTTCAATCGCAGACAACTCAAGCACTTCCCTTTAATATCGATGAACAATTCTATTGGACAGATTCAAAGATTGTTCTAGCGTGGATTACTTCTGAATCAAAGAAGTGGCAGATATTTGTGGCCAATCGGGTGGCAAAGATTCAAGATCTGACTGCAGTCCATTCATGGCAATATATATCAGGCAAGCAAAATCCAGCAGACCTTGCAACGAGAGGAATTTTGCCTTCCTGTTTGATCAATTCATAATTATGGTGGCATGGACCCGTTTGGTTGGCATTAGATGGTTCGGAAAATATTCCTTCATTCACTATAGACCCTTCTATGGGCTTAGAAGAGCGCAGTGTTATACTGCATGCTACCATAGCAGAACCATGCCCAGAGTTTTTCTCAAAATATTCTTCCTTTACCAAACTTTTAAGGGTCATGGCTTGGTGTAAAAGATTTATTAATATTACCCGAAAACAGCCAACTCAAAGACTCTCATTTCTAACATCCCAAGACTTAAAAGATTCTCTATTACAAATCGTCAAGATTATTCAGAGATGTGAATTCACCCCAGAAATCAATGCTTGCATAAAAAATATTCCATTACCAAGAAAAAGCAGGCTTATTTCGCTTAGCCTTTTTATAGATTCCCAAGGAATTCTTAGAGTAGGCGGACGATTACGTCACTCGGATTTAGATATTGATCAGAAGCATCCTATGCTAATTCCTAAAGATCATTTTGTAACCAAATTAATTGTACTACACTATCACATAAACAATCTTCATTCTGGAACTCAATTAACTTTGTCTTTGATTCGAAATAGGTTTTGGATTCCTTCTGGAAGAAACTTAATCAAAAGGGTCTTAAATCAATGTCTCGTATGCCTGAAGAGTAAATCTAAGGCTATTCATCAGATAATGGGAGACTTACCAAAAAATAGACTTCTTCCAGGTAGACCATTTGAAAAGATTGGTATTGATTTGGCCGGTCCCATTCAAGCTAAACCTATGTTGAAACGAAGCAAAGTTATTTTCAAATTCTACATAGTCCTATTCGTTTGCTTCACCACCAAAGCCATTCACTTAGAAATTTCATCAGATTTGTCTGCGGAAACCTTTCTTGCAGCATTGAAAAGATTCATCTCTAGAAGAGGAAGACCAACTGATATATACTCAGACAATGCAACTAACTTTAAAGGTGCAAGCAACATTTTGAAAGAACGATGGAAGTTGTTCAATGCTGCTAATATTCAAGATTTTTCAGCCATAGAATCCATTAATTGGCATTTCATTCCTCCGTCGGCACCTAACTTTGGTGGATTATGGGAAGCTGGCATTAAATCAGTTAAAACCATCTTATCTAAAACGATGAAATCTAGGTTATTGAATTACGAGGAGTTACTGACCTTATTAGCTCAAATTGAAGCCTGTCTTAACTCCAGACCATTAACTTTTGTTAGCAATGATCCAAATGACTTGGGAGCGTTAACACCAGGACATTTTCTTATAGGAAATGCTATACGACATGATGCGGAATCTGATCACTCTGCTTTGAATCTTCGCTCCAGATGGGATCTGATTCAACCTCAAAGAGACTACTTCTGGAACCGTTGGAGCTGTGAATATCTACATCAACTCCAAGAAAGAAGGAAGTGGAGGACTTCACATCCGGATGTCAACATTGGAGATTTGGTTATGTTGAAGGAACAAAACAAACCACTACAATGGAAACTGGCGAGAATTGTCCAGATATTCCCAGGAGAAGATGATCATGTCAGAGTGGTGCTTCTTCGTACTCCTAAAGGCCTTCTGAAGAGACCAATAACCAAGATATGTCCTCTGCCTTACAAGGAGTGAGCTCTTGGGCTGGAATATAGTTCAAGGTTGTGGGGGAGTATGTTGGAGTCAATTGTAAATATTCATTAATTCATTTATTTGCATTTTTCTTAAATTCATTTTGTTTCATTTATTTATTTATTTTCTTTTAATCTGTGATTTGTTACTTGGCACTGTTGGTGTTTTGTTGACATTTTTAATCTCCTACCATTGTCATTATTGTAATCGAATTTGTGGTAATAAAACCTACTCTATTCTTTGCAAAGTTTTATTCATTCATTCATTAACTAAAACCTACTCTATTCTTTGCAAAGTTTTAATCATTCATTCATTAACTCAAATCTAAATAAATACTCAAATCTAAATCTACAATTCGAACACCATGTAATAGATTAAGAGCTGAGCTAAGCAAGAGATCACATATATATTTTAAGTTTTCCCTGGATGACTCTTTTCTGTCAAATGATATGATGCAAGCGATTATATTTCTTTCAAATAAGTTGTTTAAACTTTTAAAATGTTTCTCATTTGATTTTTAATAGCTATTGGGTATTTTTTAGAATATACAAATCACAAAAATGCACTTGCCTTAATGTAAAGTTACGTGTGTCAATCAGACCAACGTTATCAACAAAACAGATTTCTCTTCAAGAGTATCCAAGATAGAAATGAACTTCTCCGTGGAACGCCGGCGGTCGAGGATGGCGGACGCCGCCCGGGGCCCGGCCATAGGGGCGGCGTTGCTAACAGTAGGCGTGGTTGCCACGCCTTCTTCCATGGGAGGGGCCAAGTTGTGGGCGGGCGGTTTGGCTGCCCTCCTCCTCACCAGCGGCCAGATCCTCTCCGCCCAGACTCCCAGAGCATTCCCCGTACACATCTCTTGGCTAGGTAAATATAAAAGTATTTCGGCTTAATTTTTAATTTATATAATTCACACACGCACATATTCATTGAATACATATACAGAATATCAATTATTATTCAAATAAAAGTATACATTTTAAATCGAAAAATTATAAAAGAGAAATGTTTACTGTCAAGCTGTCAATTAGCTTGAAACATGAATATTTGTAAAGGATATTTTCTATCTCGAATAAATATGTATTTTGCAGTTTATCAGGAAAAGCACAAATGGCTAAAATTCAACAGAATATATTGTTTAAATAAAAATATATATATTTTTTTTTAATTTGTCTAAACAAAAATAATTATATTTTTCTGATCCTAGCATTAAATTTGAAGGCGTTATTTAACAATTTATAAAATCAAATAATCTCAAAAATAGTTATATTTAGGATATTTATGCCTCTATTAACAATTATTCACATATTTTAATTTGTATTGATATTTGCTCTTATGAAGCCATTCAACATTATTTAATATATATATGTTAATTTGAACCAACAACCCCATATTGGTAACTATAACAAGATTGTTGTGTTGAATATTAGAAACACCTCTGTAAATAATCATGATGAAACTAGTCTACGGATATCTAAAAGCATCATGATATTTTGAATATTTCGTCAACGGGCACAAACCACAAATTGCGCAACGCAAAGTTTTAATCTGTTCCATGCCATTCTTAAAGGCACAACAGCACCTGTGGAAGCTTGAAATCATTAACTTACTCTATAAACTCCCAATGAATTAGTCATAAAATCCTTAATCCTATCACTAAATTACAATATTTGAATATATAGCAGTAAAATCATATATGTACGCGTATATTAGATATTCCGTGAATCTTCCCTTCCACTTAGAGGAATCCCATCAAGAAACACAAAATAATTATAAGTACAACTGAAAAAACATAAAACTATAGAAAGATCCACTTTTTTCAACAAATACACAAACGAATAAAAAAATAAGACTTCAAAATACTAAAATCATACACCGCAATGTACAGAGCAAAACAGATAGATTAACAATTAACTCCAAAAATTCAAACTCTATAAATAGGGTAATATAATTTCCAAATCAATACCTTTCCCTAATTAAGCCACAAAATACAAAATATATTGTTATATAGAAAAAAGCGCTTTCCGGAATAGAATGTTTAAGAACGTTCTATAATAAGGTAAAAATTATCGGAGAACAACTGATCGGCCAATTAAAAGCGATTGGGCAAGGCTTAGTGCTGGTTGTTCTCTGATCTGCTGACTGACCTTGAGCGCTCTAGAAAAATCTTCTCCGGAATATAAAGGGATGAGGAGTTCATGCCAGGAGGATAAGAAGAATAAGATTAAAGCTACGTGACGTGCTTCAAGCAAGCGCGAGCTGCTGACTCAATAGATCGGGCTTATACTTACCGCTGAAACCGGTGTAATTTGTGGAAGATTATAGATGATTCTACTAACTTCTGTCTCCAGTTCGCTTCTATTTTCTTTTACTGTGTTGCAGTTGGTCATATTAAAACTGCTCTTTTCTTTTTTGTTGTTTTATTTTGCATTCTTCTTTAATTATTTTATTGATCAGGCTTAAATAAAGTCTTAAAGGTCCTTTGTACCCACGGAAATTATTCATTGTAAACCAATAAGGCAACAGTATTGAGAATTTAAAAAATAGACATTTCAATGTCTATAAATTACACTTACATAATATATTTTATGAAATTGATTACATATACCTTTGCCCATTTTCTCAATTTATTATCTCTTCGATACAGCCACTTTCAAGCAAAAAAATATTTTATCTGTTGTATATTCCTCTAGCTATATATATATATTCATTTTTTATTTGATCCCTAATCATTTAGTTTCTCACTGTTTGTGTGAGTGTTCACTATCTTTATTTACCATCTTGAATATTTCTTGTATATATTCTATTCTTCACTGTGCATTCCATTTATTTTACCTAAAGGTTAAGAAATAGAAAAACCTGAATGCTTTCAATATATATATTTTTTTTTGTAAAAACTTGCGGCAACACATTTATTCATTTTTTTGTCAACATAATATATCCCGCATTTGTTAAATTGCAATTATTTCAATATATATGAACACATAGCAATATTTGAATAATATTTTTGGATATATAATTAACTAACTAATATTTGGTTTTGGCAGTGAAAAAGATGTCACCTCTCTGGAGCACTCTCATATCAGTCCTAGTGATTCAAACAGCGGTTCTGTATGTGTCAAATCTTCAAGTCGCTCTGCCCGCCTTCTTGGCTCGGTGGGTGGAGTCACCGACGGTTAGAGCGATTGGGTGCCGCCTCCCCCTCGTTCTAAGCCCCGCCCATATCGCTCAGAATCCGCCCAGTTGGCCAGCCCTAGCGGCTTTTCTGGATCGCCTCTTCTTACCTATCTACGTTATTATAGCCATCATTCAAATAATCTCTCTCTGGACGTATTAAACATATAAACACATCTAATGATTTATACAACTCTTCAATCTATAATATAAGAAACTAGTTATATATATATATATATATTTATATATATAATTTTTTTCAAGATAATTTAGCGATTTCGATTTATTTTTATAACTATGAACATAAAAATACATATTAAATTTGAAATAGTTTTGTTCAATATTCCGAATTTGATCTCACTCTATATTTCTCTTTTTTGAAGATGTTTCAACTAAAACACGTGAGCAGGTGTGACATTTTCGCTCTGCAAGACTATGGTAGATATTATCTTAGGTTTAAATATTATATCAATAAATTATATACACACGACCTTATAAATCGATCTATTCCATACATGTACGCCTCTGAAAGAATGTCAGAATTTTAAAGAAATACAATATAATCACAATATATTAAACCGCACTAATCCTTAAACAAATCTACCGCCATTGTGATTCTAAGCAAATATATATTTGAAACAACAAGATAATAAAAATACAGTGTACTTACATTGAAATCCAACAAACCATTAAATGAATGGAACAACCAACACATAATGCAGCTTCAATAAATTACAAACCGTATCCCTTCTAATCGCTCACGCCTTCAACAATAACCACAGACCTGAATATGGTAAGGATTCAATCATATACCAGAAAGTGACAGAGATCATAGAAGAATATTGTTGAAAGGTTGTGTTTTAAAGATGATTAAAAAAGCATAAATAGAAAAATTGATTCTTCAGAAATGAATAAAGTGGTTTCATAGCATCCTAAATTAATTTGAATTATTGTGTATGATAATTTATATAATTTCGATAATTTATTTATATATCTATTGTTATTATTTTTGGAAAAATTATATACATTGAAAACAAAAATAGGCATTAATAAATTCAATTGCCATCTATCAAAAAATAGGCATATCCTTACCGCGCACATGAGTTTTTAAATAGCAAATTTGTTGACTTTGCTTAAAATTTTGAATAAAACTCTGATTTCAAGAATATTATTCAAACATTATATTTTTTGAATCACAAGAGAGAGAACAAATATAAAAGAGAAACTGATATTAAAAAAGAACTACTTTTATATCGGTTAGCGCCTATTAATCTGTGATCTTACACACATACTCTGTGGGAATAATTAATTAATTAAAATATATATACAACATTTAATTTAATATCAATACCAATTTTTTTCTTTTTTTTCACATAAATATATATTCATATACCAATAATATATTTATAAATATAGATTTTTATTCATTTAATACTGTTTTAATATCTCATTTATTTAATAATATACTAGCCGAATGGCCCGGGCAAAGCCAGGGTTTTACCCGATTAAATGTTTTTATTCAAATACTATTCGTTACAATTATAAATTGGCGCCATGGATGTCACTCTTGTGAAACGTCTCGCTCCAAACTTTGTGTCTGAGAAGTGATATTTTTATAGAAAGATGATCTGGCTTTGTATCTTTTGCTCGAATGAATGTTTTTCTATTAGAATTTTGTTCTTGCATACTAAAAATGGTCCCGTTATTATTTTGTATCTGATAATCAAACATGATACAGCAATATTGTCATGATCATTTTCTGAATAAAATACAGCTATTTTTGTCCAGATTCTTTCAATTTCAAATTTTCTTGGCTAAAAATCCGATAAATATCTCTTCCAGATTTTTCTCTATGTCCTGTTGAAACACGTTTTACATGTACATTAGGTCAGTTGATATTACCTCCCATTTTCACCGCTAGAGGCACTGCTTGCGAGCGAAAGGGCAAATTCGCAACGCAATTT
The DNA here is from genome assembly GCA_030710605.1 of Cordylochernes scorpioides. Classification (NCBI taxonomy): domain Eukaryota; kingdom Metazoa; phylum Arthropoda; class Arachnida; order Pseudoscorpiones; family Chernetidae; genus Cordylochernes; species Cordylochernes scorpioides. The sequence continues at coordinate 47,664,185 of CP092882.1, forward strand.
GCAAATAACTCGAAAAATATTCGGGATAGAGACCTGAAATTTTCACTATAAGTTTTTCCAGATTCTACTGCTTTTCCTGATATACTGTTAAACTTTCAGTCAGATTAGTTACGTATTGTAGACGTGTATAGCCGACATAGGAACAAACACACATACATTCATACATACACTGACTTTTATATATATAGGGATAAAATAATAATGTATTGTAATAAATGTAGAAATTATAAGTTGTATATAAATTTTCTTGATATAATACTTAAATCAGAGATAATTCCTTGTTTACAAAAAATATATATACAGAAAATATATTCTATTAAATATATATATATATATTTCTGATTTTGAGAATATAAAAATCACAAAATTCCTATTAATGAATTCCTCAATTATTTGTTGTTTCGTTATGTTTCAAATATATATTATTATGTTTGAAAGAGATATATCCTCAGAAAAAGATAATATATAAATTTATTAAATGTATTTTTTAAAAGTATTTCAATATATATTTAATAATGGAATGTGTGATATGGAATATAAAATTGTTAAAAGTGAGTTAGTTTCTTCATTTTGTGTATTTTTAAATATCACCACATTTACAACATGTGTGTTTATAAACATACCAAACCCACATAGATTCGCCTTTTATCCCATTCCACCAGTAGTGTCTAAAGACATTTTAATAGTATAGGGTTAATTTTTTATACAGGTGTTTTCCTATGTGATTATCATGATACCTCTCTCTAGAAAGAATGGTATTTCGGAGAACAAGAGAATTCATAACTTGATTATGATATTCCCTCTTTTCATATGTAATCGTGTTGTTTGGACTGACTTTGCGATATAGACCTCAATAAAAATTACGCGTCATCGCTTTCTTTTATATCACTGTCAGCCTTTAACGCTTTAGTTCCAAATTGGCTCGGAATATTTGAAAATAGCTATTCTTCCAGTAAAACATTTAATCTGACAATCTCGGCTTTACGAATTTTACGAAGCAGCCAGACGGCTATCGCATTCTCTCCTCATCACATATAATAAAGCGTTTGTTCGTTGAAGCCGAATAGGATTGGTCCATTCTGTGTCACGTGTTCAAGTTACGTAGTCTGGATGTTTGTTTGTTCCCTAACTCCTCTCTTAATATTTTTATTTTATACGACAATATTTCGTATACATATTACATTTAGTCCCGGAATTATTCAGGTAACTTCAAAATTATATTTAAACTTTTAAAAATAACGCAGTTAGCAAAAATACGCATTTAGCTCGACGTTAAGCTCGACGTTAGCGACACGCTCGGCCATTGATTGAAATAAAACGAAATAATTTGATATATAAATATTCGTAATTTACACTAGCCACATCAGCCACATATTTGATAATATTCATAATTTACACTTTAAAAATACTTTTCATACTTGCCTTCTCTTTTCTAATTTTTATAGTCTAAATATTTAAATGCGTACTTTTAACGACGACATTTTTCATTTTAGTAAATCTTAGTAATCTTTAGTAAATTTTACACTTTAATAACATTTTTAATTTTTCATTTTAGCACCGTTTTTATTTTGTTAAGGTCGTTTTTCATAAAATGTCTGTTTGTCTGTATGTATGTTTGTTCCCTAACTACTCTCTTAATATTCTATTTTATACGCCAATATTTAATTACGCCAGAAATTGGCTATTTTAATATTGCTTATATTAAATATGCCTATGCGTATTTTTTATTTTATTAAATATTTATATTCTTTATTCGATTCGCTCGGCCATTGATTGAAATAAAACGAAATAATTTGATATATAAATATTCGTAATTTACACTAGCCACATCAGCCACATATTTGATAATATTCATAATTTACATTTTAAATACTTTTCATACTTGCCTTCTCTTTTCTAATTTTGATAGTCTAAATATTTAAATGCGTACTTTTAATTTGCGTACTTTTTCATTTTAGTAAATCTTAGTAATCTTTAGTAAATTTTCCACTTTAATAACATTTTTCATTTTTAATTTTTCATTTTTCATTTTAGCACTGTTTTTATTTTGTTAAGGTCATTTTTCATAAAATGTCTGTTTGTCTGTATGTATGTTTGTTCCCTAACTACTCTCTTAATATTCTATTTTATACGCCAATATTTAATTACGCCAGAAATTGGCTATTTTAATATTGCTTATATTAAATATGCCTATGCGTATTTTTTATTTTATTAAATATTTATATTCTTTATTCGATATTTAGTTAATATTCATTTCGATATTTAGTGAATATTCAAAATAGACGCTCAAAATAAAATAGAATAAAATTTCAATATATATCGAAAATTGATCTATGTCACATTGTTATATTATATAGTGTTATATTATAGTGTAACGTTTTTTTTTTTTTTTTTGCATTTTTACACTATACATTTTTACACTATACTATAAAATGTTGATATTATGCCGTGAGAGTACAACTGAGAGTACACACTAAATAAAATAGTAAGAATAATGTTTTTCCAATTAAGGTTTTTCAATAACGAAAACATATTGATGTTAGAGTTTCAAAGAAAATCTAAAAATGAAAATGTTGTTAAAGTAAAAAATTAAATTGTGCTGTCTTATATTATTGTTTTTTATTGTGGTCTCTTATAAATGTCTTAAAGTTGCAAAACCTATATATAAAGAAAAAAAGAATGACCGTTTCTCTTTATTATATTAATTAATATAGCTCAATTGTTTTTGACTTATAATTTATATTCGATATTTATCATCATATTTGGTTTGTTTGGTAACAGAAAAACTGCGAATATATATATTTTTTTATCTCTGGCTCACTGTTCTTTTTAAATTATAATAACAATTTTGATGTCGATTTGAAAAATTATAAAATATCATTTTAACTAATAGAAAAGTTAACATATTTACCTTTTACCTCGAACGCTTCCGATTACATATTATTAAGTATCAAAAAGGAATGTGAGAAATAGAATTAGGAATCCACCTGCTCTAGCCGTCCTTGGACGGGCTTTTCTACTAGTTTGATACATAAAATGTTAACTCTCTGTCCTGTAGCTTCAAATGCCATTTCATGAGCCTGCTTTCTCGATTTCCCATGGTTTTATATTTTGCAGCGGTTTAGGATAATAATATGTCCCAACCTACTGACTGCATATGTGTGAAGGTCAAACTACTCAAATAATACACCATAAGAGCAACTAATGATTCATGTAAATATATCAACACAATTGATATATGTACAAAGGGTTGGTGTGCAAATTTAGTTAAATGAAATCAAATTGTTGTAAAGTATTGTGTGTATTCGAGAAAAGCAATTTACAGATTTAAAAAAAAAAGTTTTAAGGAATATTTTTGAATGAAAATATGCTAGATATTAGAGAATTATTCAATTAAAACAATAACAAAAAGAATTAATTTCTAAATAAAAGCGTTCCAATAGAATTTAGTAGTTTTTTATAAAATTCAAAATAAATCTGCAAAATGGATTGAATTTTAAATATTTGTCTTTTGTTGAAATTAGATCAAACGGGTTTGATACATTTAGTCCATTGTTTATTCTATACTTTTGGAAGACGGGGCAATTTGGCAGGAGATGAATAGAAGTCTGTTCCTCACATCCACAGAAGCATCTCGAATCTTGCACTGCTTTGATGAATTTTAAAAAGCTCCTAAAATTTCCGTGATTTGTAATAAATTGAGAGTTGTAAAAATTTGCCCGAAAATATTTCGGAATATTAGCGGGAAAGAAACTTTGAAATGTTTGGTTAATATTTTTCTTCAATAGTGTCATTTTATATTTTATAGAATTTTCAATTATGTCTGGAATATCCAAGTCATATCGCTGTTGGTCCTCAATCGATAAATTATTCAGATCATATTTTATATTTCTGGATTCCATATAATCCGTAATCAAAGGAAGATTTGCAAGGGTATGCACACAATTATTGCTAGTTGTTTTATAAGTTTGTGTGTACACCATAATAATATTTGATATTGAAGTGAATTAAATTTGTGTATATACCTTTCACTTATATATTTATACCAGACCTCAGTTCCATAAGTGAGTATCGGTCTAAAGATTGTTTTGAATAAAATGAGTCTTTTCTTGGTGCTTAGTCCACAATATTTGCCACATATCGAAAAAAGTAAGTTTTTTAGTCTTTGAGTTCTATTTAGTAAATTGTTCAAATGAGGATTAAAATTTAATTTATTCTTCCTTCTATGGTTGGCAAATGTAATTCCCAAAATTTTTATTTCTTGAACAGGCGTAAAAATATTATTTTTTAATTTATTTTCAAATTTATCTTTGTTATGAAAATGTAAAATACTAGTTTTATCAAGACTTAATTTTAATTTGTTTTCTGTACACCAGTCGTCAACTTTTTCCAAAATACGCTCAATTGAATTTTTGAGGGTTGCTAAATCTTTGTTCCAGCATATTATTGTGACAACATCGGCATAGCAAATTATTTCTGAGTTTGGTAGTTGTATTTTGGTTAACATATCATTTATAAATATCATTCAAAGCAATGGAGACAATGGTCCACCTTGTGGGCAACCTTTTGATAATGTTTTAGATATTTTTCTGCTACTATAATTGAAAATTATTTTTCTATTTTTCAAAAGAGATTGTAAAATTTTGAGCAGGTCAGCAGGCATATTATCTTCATCAATTCTTTTGATCAAAGCTGGCCACCATGTATTGTCAAAGGCTCCTTCAATGTCTATTGCAATTAGCGTCACTAACTGTTTCTGTCTATGTTCTATTATAGCATCTGTTATTTTATTCAAGCACGTTGTCGTTGATTTTGATTTGACAAATCCATGTAGTCTGGAGCTCAAAAGATTATTACTTTCATCAAATTCATAAATTCGATTTTTCAAATATTTTTGAAAAAATATTTGAAAGATTTGAATTTAATGAGATAGGTCGATAACTTTTTGTTGATTCTAAATTAGATTTATGTGGTTTAGGAATTACCTTTAGAGCTGCTATTTTCATTTCTCCGGATAATACCCCTTTTGAATACATTTATTAAATAGTTTGCATAACATAAGCTTAATTTTTGGGTAAGCACATTTGATCATATTGTTACTTAAGTTGTCTAAACCTGGAGCTTTTTTAACTTCAGAATTAGAAATTATATTAATCATTTCTTCTTATTCTATTATAATTATACTTGAATTATTCATTCGTGGCTTAAAATTTCTAATTATTTGTTGTTGAAGATTATCCAAATTAAGATCGTCTTCAGGAATTAAATCGTCCATTAATTTGATCATTGTTTGCTCTTTTAGATATTCTGGTGAATTTTCAATTATGGGAATTCCATTCTGTACATTCGAGGATCTTAATTTATTGAAGAACTTATAGGCATTACCAAATGGATTATCTGTGTAATTTTCTTCAATAACATTTCGCCAGTTAGTCTTTTAGTTTTTTTATTGCATTAGTGTATTTGTTTCTTGCCAACTTAAATGTATTGTAACTGATTGTTTTATGACGGTAATACGAGTTTCTAATATAATGAAAATGATTTTTCATTATTTCCAGTTCATTAGTCCACCGGTCAATTCTGGAAACATGTTTATTAATGGGGGATTTAACCTTCAAAGATTTATATGCTGCTTCTCTCAATAAATTCGTGAGTGCGTCCACTATCCCATCAATGTCTTCCTCATCTTTCACTCTGCTTATATCAATTTCCAGTTTGTTTGTATCTTGTAATGATATGTTATTAGAAAAATCTGCTCATTTCGCATCTTTTTCCAAGAATTTCCACGTGGAAATTTGATTATTGAATAAATGACCATTCTTTAACCTGATATCAAATTTAACAGCAACATGGTCGGAAATATTAGTCAGATCAGAGGTATGCCAGTTTTTTTATTAAACTAAGTGAGTGTCTATTCGAGATTGTGAGATCAATTATACTTACTCCGCGGCAGGTGGGTGTTTTCAGGTTATGCATAAAGAGGTTACACTCGTCTACGATAGGTTGTAATCTATATCCATTACAGTTTATTACATTGTCAAACCATATAGTATGTCTTGAATTGAAATCACCACAAAGGATTACAGGTTGATTTATATACGTTTTTAGCAGATCTCTAATGAATATTCGATGAACAGGGTTAAAGGTATTCAGATGAATGTAGAAATTAGAAATAATTAATTTAGCTTTAACTGTAGAAATAGATATTGTTGTACAAAAAGAATTTGTGATATTTTGCTCTCTGTTGAACTTTATATTTTTATTTAAAATTATAGGTGCCGTATATTTTTCCTCAGTTTTATTCGAACATATAATTTGAGAGTCCATATCATAAATAACATTTTCATGAAAAACATATGGTTCTTGAATCAAAATAATGCCAGGTGGGTCATCTCTAGTGTTGGCCTGTAGTTCACTTATCGCAGTAAAACTTCTTCTTACATTTTGTTGAATACATCTCACATTTTCAATCATATAGGATATTAATCTATTTAAGATTGAGCTTCAAATTGTATTTGATACATCATTTCCCTCTTATATTTGTGAATATTGTGTCCTTTGGATAATTCTGTCTATTTGTGATTTGTAAATCGGGCATTCACTTGAATTTGATTTATGGTTTGTAGAAAGGTTTTTAAATTTTGGGTGCTTAGAGCAATTGTGACAATTTGGTGCTTCAGTACAGTTGTGGCTACCCTGTACACCGCATATTTTATATATTTTAATGTTTTGGCAGTCTTTTGTTTTGTGGTTCGGATTAAATTCAAAACAATTTTGGCATTGTCTTACAAATATTCTGTCTTGTGTAGAACATCGCTCAAAATCGGTGTATATCTCATTATCCATTTTTCTTAAAATTTGGTAAACTTTAGGAGATACTCTTAACACTATATTGTGATATGAAGAGTTAGATCTCATTGTAAATAGAACTTTAATTTCATTTTCCATTTTTTTCTATATCAGAATTCATTCTGGATATGGTTTGAACGAAGTTTGCGTATCTGTAATTTTGGGTACATTTTTTACTACTATAGTTGGATCTCTTAGTGTCGTTATGTAAATTTTACTAATCAATTTCAAATATTCTGATTTGTTTAATTCATCCAGTAGTATTTTATTATCAGTTTGGTTTGGAACCTTTATAATTACAGACTTTTTAGCGTTTATAATTCTATTAATCTTAATCTTTTTTACCATTTTCTCTGACATTTTTAATATTATTAGAAATTTTTTGAAGTGCATCAGAATTAGGTATACACCATCATTTAAAGCCACAATTAAAGTAGATTCATCTTTGAATGACTGCTGTTTTATTTTATTTAGTTCTGCTTCCTGTCGCACAACTTGAGCATAGGAAGGTGTCTGTTTGGAATCTCTTTAAGAACTTTATATAGTTTATTATCTATAGCATTTTCTATTGTGTCGGTCAAACTATCTATTGTATATTGTTTATTTAGCTCAGATATAGATTCAATTCCATTTTTGCTTGGTTAATCATTGAAGATAAGTAAGTTATATCATTTTTTGTTATATTTTTTTGATTAGTTTTAAATTTGTTATCAAAATATATATTAATATTTCATCGAGTTTAACATCTATTGTGATTTCAAAATACCATCCATGTCTTCTGTCAAAAAGAAAAAAAAGGAAGGGAAATAAAATCCTTTTGAAGTGATATTAATACTATACTTATGATATAAATAATTTAGGACAGAAAAATATATAAGGTAATATTAAATTTAAAAGAGGAAAGAAAAAAGTACTTAGCTTAACGAGACTAGCGAAGCCAAACACGTCTGCATAGTTGGCTTCAGAAGACCCTTTGACCAACCTTATTAAAAAAGTGAATCATTTACTTGGACAGAAAGGCAAGAGGAAGCGTTTCAAACCCTGAAATCAGCACTATTAAGTCCGCCAATTTAGGTCACTTCAATCCAAATGCACCTACTTATATTCATACTGATGCGTCCAACATCGGCATAGGTGCAACACTTGTCCAATACATCAGTGGGGAAGAGAAAGTGATCTCATATTTGAGTCGTACTCTAAGTAAAGCGAAGCAAAATTATTCAACCATCGAAAAAGAATGTCTGGCTGTTGTCTGGTCAATGTCAAAATTAAGGCCCTACCTTTATGGAAGACACTTTAGGATAGTAACAGATCATCACGCCTTATGCTGGCTCAAAAACTTGAAGGATCCAACAGGTCGATTGGCAAGATGGGCATTGAAAATCCAAGAATATGACTTCGATATAATACATAAATCAGGAAAGAAGCATCTGGACGCCGATGGCTTATCTAGGGGACCCTTACCAGAAACTAATTGGGATGAGAATTTTGAAAAGCTATTTTTGATTCAAATAACAGACGAAGAGGATAAGTTTATCGAAAGTGTTAAGAAAAACCTTAATTGAAGCAGCCGATCAATTGCGCAAAACTTTAAAGAAGAAGATGGATGTCTCTTTAAGAAAATCCCGAACCCTGAAGGCAGGGCGTGGTTACTTGTGGATCCAGAGAAGAAAAAGAGATAAATTATGAAAGAATATCACAACCATATGTCGAATGGACATCTGGGTGTCGCCAGAACCATGTACCGAATAAAGAGTAAATACCTTTGGCCATCCATGCTAAAGGATGTCTCAGAATTCGTTAAGACGTGTCACCTTTTCCAAAGTAGAAAGGCTTAAACCGATTACCTTCTGGCCTACTACAGCCCATTCCCCCAGCCAACTTTCCTTTCGAAAGAATTGTAATTGACTTTGTTGGTCCATTGCTATCTACAAAAAACAGGAAGAAATGGATAATTGTTAGATTTAATTACCAAGCTTATTATCATTGATTATATTTTATTGATATTGGACTACTCTGTTGTTTGTTGATTGTTCGATAACACATATATATTTAGATTGCTGTATTTCCCACATATATATTTTTCTTCCTATTATGTTTTAATTGTAATGTTTGTAATGATTAAATAAAATCATTAATCTAAAAACTCCTTCATTAATTAAAACTTCCTTCAATGGTTATGGGCCGAGCACTTCTCCCACCGCGCAAATAAAAAAAGGCTTAATAAAAAAGGCTTAACTCGAGCGTCAACATTCTTGAAAATAAAACAAATTTACCGAAAAGGTAAGATATACACATCTTCAGAAAATGGAGAATAGTGTACAAGTTCCCAAATTTGACGGGAAAAACTTCGCTTCTTGGAAATTTAGGATCGTATCAATTTTAGAAGGCAAAGAATTGGACGACCTTTTGGAATGTGATCCACCAGAAGATGAAGTTAAATTCAAAGAATGGAAGAAGAAAGATGCTCAAGCTAAAGGAATCATCACATGTGCAATGACTGACTCCTTAGTCGCCTTAATATTAAATTGCAAAACAAGCAAAAATATTTGGATAGCGCTGCATGAAAGATATGAAGGAGATAAAAAGAAAAGGATCATTGAGGCCCGAAACGACGTTTCAAGATTGACAATGAAGAAAGAAGAAAATTGGGAAGAATATCTATACAGATCAGAGAAGCTATTAGAACAAGCAAGAAACCTTGGTGCAGAGATAGAAGATCAAGAATTCACCACTTCAGTGATCAGAGGACTACCCCAAAAGTATAACCTTGTTGCACTTCAACTGAATTCCCAAATGAAGGTAAGCATTTCTGATCTTAAAAATTGCTTAAAACTATACCATGAAAGATTCACTCATGAAGAAAAGGAAGGAAATTCCAAAGCATTCAATACAATACATAAAGAATCTTTCTCAAACAGTAAGCATTTCCACAAAAATAGAAATGGTAATAAGCCTATTTGTTTCATTTGTGCTAAGCCTGGCCACAAGGCTATAGAATGTTGGCATAATCCTAAAAATAAAAGAGCGAGTGAAAATAAACAAACCTCAAAGAATAAACCTGAACATCAAAATAAGGCAAAATTTGTAAATTTGCAACCTGAGGAACATGTGTCCAACATCAAAGAATATGAAACTACTCAACAACCTGGTTGATAGTGGGGCTAGCTGTCACATGACATCAAATAGAGATCTATTAAAGGAAGAAAGAGAGGTTCACAAAACAATAAAACTTGCAGATGACTCTGAAATAATATCCAATGCAGAAGGAGCAATTGAAATTGAAGGACAGAATAAGTTGATTAGGCTTAATGATGTCCTATATGTTGAAAAATTGTCAGGTAACTTAATGTCTGTTAACAAACTGGTAGATGACAATAAAAAAGTACTTTTTGATAAGGATGGAGGACATATAATGGAGGAAGATGGAGAGGAAATTTTGATGGCCCAAAGAAAAAATGATTTCTACATAATCAAAACATCAGCACCAGAAGAAATTCCATCACAGGCTTTAAAGGCTGCTATTCATACCTGGAATGATTGGCACAAAAGATTGGGACACCTAAATGAAGAATACATGAAGCAAATGTTGAAGAATAATTCAGCTCACAATTTCAATACCCAATCCCAGAATATGGACACTTGTCAAGTTTGTATTCAGGCCAAACATCCTAGAACACCCTTCAAACCAGTTCTATATCCTCAATCTACTAGACCATTGGACTTAATACATATTGATTTGATTAGACCAATTCAAGAGGAATCAATTGGAGGTGCTAAATATGTATTAACACTTGTTGATGACTTTTCTAGAAAAATATTTGTAGAATTTCTCTCATCCAAATTGGAAACTTTTGACATCATCAGATCTTTCATTGAAGAAATTGAAAAGGAAAAAGAAATCAAAGTCAAACAATTAAGATCAGATAATGGAAAAGAATTCACAAATAATCAAATGACTCAATATTTAAAAGGTAAAGGCATAAAGCACCAACTGACAAATGTTTACACACCCCAACAAAATGGTATCTCAGAAAGGTATAACAAAACACTGATTGAAGGAACAAGAGCTTTGCTGATAGACTCACAACTTCCATTGAGATATTGGGCAGAAACAATGTCAACCTTTGCTTATTTGAAAAATAGAACACCTTGTAAAAAATTGGGATGGATAACTCCTGAAGAGAGATTTTCAAATAGAAAGCCAACTGTAGCTCATCTAAAGATATTTGGATGCATAGCTTACTACTATGTACACAAGCACAAAAGAGGAAAATTTCAACCTACAGCCAAGGCTGGAATATTTGTTGGATATTCAAGCACAAGAAAGGCTTGGAGACTAATTGATCCTGAAAATGAAAATGTAATTGAAACAAGAGATGTTAGATTTCTTGAAAATAAATTAGGAAAGGAAATACTAAACAAAAATGATTCAGATGACACTCAAAAATATTTCCTTTACAATTTTCCAGAAGAGACTATCCCAGAAACTTCTGAAGAAGTAGAAAATCATGATGATCATTCTCATTCTGATCTTGAAAATCAAGATGAACATTCTGAACTTCCTTACAATCTCAGACCAAATTGGAAAGATAAACTTTACTATGAGCTTTCTTCAGATGATGAACCTATTGAAGACAATGAAGACAAAGATCCCACCTATGATCCAACTGTAGGAGCACTCAAGCTTTCCCATGGAAACTTGCTACCATCATCTTATGAAGAAGCAATTAATCATCCTGATTCACCTTTGTGGCAACAAGCAATGGATAAGGAAATTCATTCTCTTCAGAACCATCATGTATGGGACCTTACTGAATTACCTGAAGGTGCTAAAGCAATAAAATCCAAATGGATATTTTCAAAGAAAATGGATCCTCAAACCAATCAGGAGATCTACAAAGCAAGACTTGTTGCTTTGGGCTGCTCTCAGGAATATGGGACAGACTACACAGAAACCTTTTCTCCAGTGATGAAAACAGATTCATTCAGAACTCTTCTAGCCTATGCTACAATGGCAGGATATGAATTTCACCACTTTGATGTTGAAACAGCATTCCTGTATGGGAAACTTTCAGAGACCATCTACATGACCCAACCTCCAGGCTACCAGGATGACAAGAAAAAGACCTCTGTATGTATACTAAATCAGGCATTGTATGGACTTAAACAGAGTGGTAGGGTATGGTATGAAACATTTACAGAATACCTTTTTGAAATAGGTTTAACACAACTTAAATCTGATAAATGTGTTTTTACTTTTAGAAATGGCAATTCACATTTACTTTTAGGACTGCATGTTGATGATATGATAATCATTAATTCTAATCCTGAAATTTTGCATGATATAATACAAAAAATAAGACTTCACTTCAAGATAAAGGAAAGTTTAACAACTTGTAACATTTAGGCATTGAAATTATTAAAGAGGATGTTAGACTGATTTTAAAACAGGAAAATTACATAAATAAAATTTTACAAAAATATAACATGCAAGATTGCAAGCATATTTCAACCCCATTAGATCCTAACACTAATTTAGATAATTTTAATAGCTCTAAGGAAGTCAATAAGACTCAATATCAAGAATTAATAGGTTCTTTGCTATATCTCTCAACTAAATCTAGGCCTGATATTGCCTTTGCAGTTACTCTTTTAAGCAGATATAATCAAAACCCCAGAGAAATGCACATGGGTGCAGCTAAGAGAATTCTTAGGTATTTAAAAGGAACTAAGCAGTATGGATTAATATATACTAAAGGAGATGTCGAATTAAAGGCTTACACAGATGCATCATGGATTTGTGGCAGATCCAATACAGCAAGATCAACTGCTGGATTAACCTTTTATTTAGATAAAAATCTCATTTCTTGGTCAAGTAAGACTATTAATAACACATGTCTTTCAACTTGTGATAGCGAAATATGTGGATTACTTCAAACTGTAAAAAAGGCCATTTACATCCAATACTTATTTGAAGAAATTACATCTAATTTTGTTAAAATACAAATATTTTGTGATAACAAAGCATCAATATTTTTGACTAAGTCTGGTCAAACAACTGATAAATCTAATCATTTAGTTAGATCTATTGCTTTTTTACATGAGAAATTGAAAAATAATATTTTTGACATTCAATATGTAAAAACTGAAGACAATATTTCTGATTTTTTAACAAAGGCTTTATCAAAGGAAAAATTAATCCATTTGTTATCTTTATTTAATTATAAGACCAACTCAATATAAAAATGTGTGTATATTGTTATTTTTATTTGATATCAATGTGTGTATATAATATTCCTTTGGTATTTAGGCCTAAATGTTCCGGTAAACAAAAGAAAGTAAAGTAGCGCCATCTTAGGCCGTGACGTCACGTTGTGACGTAGCAGCTCAGCTATTCGCCTTCAAGATATTTAGCTTGAAATTAAAGGGGGGCTTTGTTAGATTTAATTACCAAGCTTATTATCATTGATTATATTTTATTGATATTGGACTACTCTGTTGTTTGTTGATTGTTCGATAACACATATATATTTAGATTGCTGTATTTCCCACATATATATTTTCTTCCTATTATGTTTTAATTGTAATGTTTGTAATGATTAAATAAAATCATTAATCTAAAAACTCCTTCATTAATTAAAACTTCCTTCAATAATTTTGCTGACGGACTACTACACTAGATATGCAGAAACAAGAGCAATCTCGGAAGCAACAGTGAAATAAGTTTCTAAATTTCTAGTAGAGGATATTTTTCTCCGGCACGGAGCCCCACAATATCTTATTAGTGACAGTTGATCTCAATTCACCAGTAATTTAATGAAAGAGGTGATGAAAATGTGCAAGATTAAACATTGCTTCACAACGAGCTGTCATCCCCAGACTAATGGATTGACAGAGTGCTTAAATAGAACATTGATCAATATGCTCAGTGTGTATGTGAACACTGATAAGAAGAATTGGGATGAAATACTCCCATTCATCACCCATGCTTACAATGTTGCAATTCAGGAAACCACAGGATATTCTCCGTTTTTCTGATGTTTGGATGAGAACCCATGCTCCTTTTGGACGACAGGAATATCTCGGTGGACATTGACAATGATGATTATGATGAATACATAAAACATCACTTAGACAAAATAGACATAACAAGAAAATTAGTTATTAACAACACAATAAAGACTCAAAAAAAATGAAAAAGAACTATGACAAGAAACACATGGAAAGAAGCTCTAAACCAGGAGAATTAGTAGCAATTTGGACACCAATTAGGAAAATAGGAAAGCGTGAGAAATTTCTGAGAAAATATTTTGGTCCATATATAATATTAAAGAAGATGTCTAGCGTCAATTATACTTGTATAATATAACCGAAAGATAAACCGGCCCAAGACCCTCTGATAGTTCATGTTTTAAGACTCAAGCCTTATTATGAGAGAATGAATGAGGTCATTCACGAGGACGTGTCAACCTATGGAGAGGGGGAAATGTTGCATCAATTTTAATGCGCCCTACATTCATTCAAAATATTCTATGCTATTTAATATTTATTTAAAACATATTATTTAGATTATAATAATTCCTTTTTATAGTTTCACTCCTTTTGTAATATTTTATTAGCGAGAGAGGACCTGGACCAAGACTGCGGATCACGACCTACGAGGAAGACAACGATTAAATAAGCAAAATATCTTTAAAAGGAAATTTATTTTTATTTACATTTCTTTATTTGCTCTGAGTATGGAAACCCGCTTGGGAAACGTGTATAACACCAAGAAGAAGGAAACTAAGGTCGACGACCCTGAGGTTTTTACATTTTACAAGTGTATATTTGTGCATTTTAATTTGTCTATCTGTAATTTTTAAGTGTGTATTTTAATATTATTCATATAAGAGAAGCGCAAAGATTTTTGAATAACAAAATATCAAAATTGATATCCTATAAATAAAATAATAAATATCTCGAGTTACTATATTATTGAAAATCTTTAAAATAGAATATTCAGATAATATTGAGTCAATAACAAGTTCATTTATATTGGTATTTTATTTTAATAAGGAAAATTATCTTTTAGGCAAAGAGTTTTTTTTTTTTTGAGGTGTTGCTATCTTTCGAGATATTTTGCTCTTCGACGGGAAAATAATATAAAAAATAAATAGAAAGCTTTCAATACCTGAAAATATAAATAAACTCTTTGCCCAATAGCTAATTTTATTGATTCAAATAATTAATGGATAACTATTACTCGCCTAATATTTTATTAACTATAAATATATATTGAGGTTATTGCATTAAAATATAAATGTAAGAAGAATGTAAATCAAAATAATGAAACTAAATAAAATGATGTTGAAATTTCAGAATTTAAATATGTTGGCAAAAAATAACAATAAACGAACCAGCGAAATTCAAAATAAACGTTATATACAATTCAAAAGAACGTCCATGGGGACGTCAGTATTATTTGAAATTCAGATTTTCAGGACACTTGGATCACCTAGTACAAAGATAATATCACCCTTTAACTTCGATATCTATATGATGATTTTGTACTTTAAAAAGATGAAATTAAACTAAATACTAGGAAATTTGAATTTATTTCATCTAAACTTATAATTCAATTTTTAAAATAAATACAATCAACTACCCATCCTCGATATACTACTCTGATCAAAATGTTTCGACACGTTGCTCATAAATTCCTGAAACCTCAATATATTTTCTCCCGGTTTGTGGCAAACGCAAGCGTCTCCCTTGGCTTGGAGACCTGCCAATTTTCAAAAATCACGCGCCACAACAGCGCGAGCAGCGGCTGTTCGAAGTGAAGCCATTTTGCCCGTGCTTCGATTTCGTTAGTCACCGAAATGGAGGATCAACGAATTTGCATCAAGTTCTGTGTGAAAAACGGATTCAAGGGTGCCGAAATTTTTTGATGTTGCCAAAATCCTACGGGGATGCCGTCATGAGCCGAAGACGAGTTTTCTAATGGTACAAGCGCTTCAAGAAGGGTCGGGAAGAGACCGCCGACAACGAGCGTTCCGGGAGACCGTTCACATCAACCACGCCTGAAAAGGTGGACAAGGTGTTGGAACTAGTGCGTGAATACCGACGAATAACTGTCAGGGAGGTCGCCGAAGAAGCAGGGATATCATTCGGGTCGACTCAATCGATAATGAAAGACATTTTGGGAGTGAAAAGACTCAACGCCGTTCTCGTTCCCAAAGATTTGACTATTGATCAAAAGAACGCCCGGAAAGAAACGGCCAGTCTCAATCTCGAAGCGACAACCGACGACCCCGAAATGCTGAAGAGGGTCATTACTGGAGACGAAACATGGATTTACGGCTTTGATTCGGAAACTACCCAACAGGCATCGGAGTGGCGCTTCAAAAATGAGCCGAGACCAAAGAAAGCGAAGAAGGCTCCCAGCAAAGTCAAGGTCATGTTGACGGTGTTCTTCGACTACCAGGGCATCTTTCATCATGAATTTCAACAATAAGGCTCTACAATAACTGCTGACTCCTACCTGGGAGTTTTGAGGCGATTGAGGGAAGCGAACAGGCAGTAACAGCCGAAGCTGTGGAGGAGCAAGTCGTGGATCCTCCACCACGATAACGCGCCGGCGCTCACAGCCCTCAAAATCTCGAAGTTCCTGCAGGACCACTTAACCTCTGTGTTCGCCCAACCCCCCTACAGTCCCGATTTGGCCCCCTGCGACTTCTTCCTTTTTGGAAAGCTCAAAAAAAGTTTAAAGGTCGTGAATTTCAGAGCATAGAAGAGATCAAAGTGGAATCGAAGAAGGCCATGAAGGCGATCCCGAAAACAGACTACCAGAGGTGTTTTGCCGACTGGAAAAAAGGTGGCTGAAGTGAATCGCGGCCAACGGGGACTACTTTGAAGGGGACAATTTGAATTTGGTAGAATAATAAAGTTTTTTTTAACTTATGAGCAAAGTGTCGAAACTTTTTGATCAGAGTAGTATCATCGCTTAGAAAGAACCACTAAATACCACCAAGTAATTTCAACAATTCCTCAATATTTATATTATGAATTTTTATACATTGCCATACAAAATTAGAGTTTCGAAAATTCCTTTACCCACTTCACCAGAACTAACGACTGCCACAAATAAAAGGAACTAGTCCACAAACATCTAAAGGCATCAGGATATCCTGAAAGTTACAGGCACAAACCAGAAAGTGCGCAACGCAACTTTTATATCTGTTCCATGCCATTCTGCCATTTCATGCCAAAGTCATCGGCAGCACACTTGCGGACGATTAGATCAGTAACTTACTCTGAAAACCGCCAATTAATTGGTACTTAAAATTCTCAATTCCATCATTAAATTATAATATTTTAAAATCAACAATGTCATTAGTGTATATCAGATATTCCATGAATCTTCACTTCCCCTTACATGAAGCCCTTTAAGAGAGAGAAGAAACACTAAAATTATAAATAACACTGTAAACAACATGATAATATACTGAAATTCGTTCTTTTTCCAAAAATATCAGCAAACCAACCACAGATTGACTCCAAAATTATAAAATCGTACACCGCAATTTACAAAGAAAAATAGCTAGACTAACATTTGTGAATCCAAGAAATTAAACTCTATAAATAGGTCAATTTAACTCCCAAACTACCCCTGTACTACCGCTACTACACCTTTCTATAATCCAATCACAACGTATAAAACATATTGAGAATTGTTAAAACTATACCATCCCACCTGGACATTCAATTACTATAAATTACAATTACATCAGAAGGTTTTATGAACTTTTACGTGTATTTGCTTTTTATTTCCAATTTATTTACTCATTGCATGATTCATCCGACTGAAACATATTTTATCAGTTATATTTTCATTTATTTTTTATTTTTTTACTTCTCATTCAATTTCTGACTGTTTGTGTTTACTATATTTATTTACCATATTGTATCTTTCTTGTATATATTCAATTATTTACAGTGCCTTCCATTTATTCTACCTAAAGTTTGAGAAGTGTCAAAACCTGAAAGAGCTCTCAATTTTCATTTCTTCAAGAAAACGTGTATCTATTCATGTTTTGTCAACAGGGTATATCTTGCAGTAGCGCGTTTAAATTTCAATTATTTCAATATATATGAAAATATTTCGATATTTCTAATTAGCTTTTGTGTTATATATAATTTACTAACTTATATTTTGTTGTGGCAGTGAATAAACTGTCTCCTCTTTGGAGCACTCTCATATCAGCCCTTGTGATTCAAACAGCAGTTTTGTATGTGTCAAATCTTCAAATCGCTATGTCCGCCTTCTTGGGTCGGTGGGTGGAGTCACCGCCGGTTAGAGCTATTGGGTGCCGCCTCCTCCTCGTTCTAAGCCCCGCCCATATCGCTCAGAACCCGCCCAGTTGGCCAACCCTAGCGGCTTTTCTGGATCGCCTCTTCTTACCTATCTACGTTATTACAGCCATTATTCAAATAATCTCTCTCTAGAGTTATTGAATATACAAACACATTTAATGATTTATGCAACTTTTCAATCTATAATCTGAAACTAGAAAAAATATATACAGGGTGATCCAAAAGTCCCGCACAACTTTAAAAATTAATAACTCCGCGAATATTTGCGCTAGAGCAATTCGGTAAACACCATTGTGTTCAGGATGCAATGGGGATTTTTATGGCAAATAATGAAAAATTCGAAATTGATTTTAGTTACAACTTTATTCGCTAGATGGCGCCCTACCAGAATCAGCGATTAAGCGGCCAAATTGTTTGATAAATTGAAAAATTTAACTGAACGACACGTATTTTTACTTTTTGGATACCAGGAAAGAACCCTAATAATATCAAATGATAAATTAATAAAACACCATTTCGCCAAAAGTTAGAAGAAATGGTTAACGATTTTTAAATACAATCTGAGATATGTAAAATAGGTATATGCAAATTAAAACATGTAGCAAAAAAAAAACTGATATTATAGATGAGGTTTGCTGGAATCTTCTCAGCTATTTATATTTCGAAAATAATAATTTTCTATTTTTTTTAAATTCAACTCTCTCTCAGTATCGATTGTATTTATTTTAATTCATTTGAAAAATATTTATCTATCTCTGATGATTTATTTTACTCTGGAATGCCGTTGTTGTTTTTGTCGTGTCCAATAAAGAGCCTTAGATTCTTTTCGTTTGGCCAACAAAAAATGTCCAATTTATATACACATATCTTTTTACATAATGAGACTTTGAATAATACAAATAATATCCATCTATTTACATAAACAACAGTTAATATATAGAGAGAAGAGTAGAGGACTGAGCACAGATCCCTGAGTTACACCAGCCCATGTTCTTCGGTCCTTGGAAAATGTTCCATTGACCCAAACTTTATCCTTCTTCCCCTTAAGAAGTCTGCAATCCAGATTAAGGTTTTTCCTCTTACTCCGATGTTGTGCAGCCTTTCAAATAATTTCTACACTCGATCAAAAGCTGAGGTCATATCCAGGAATACGGCCGTTGTCTTCTTTGGCGGTTTTTCCTAGAAATCTATTATTGATTGACAGAAGTAGAACAGTTTATCAGTTGTACAGTGTCTGGATCTTTAGGCAGTTTGGTAGAAGTTTATTTTATTATTTTTAGTGAGCCAGACTATGAGCCTACAGTGGATAATTCATTCTGTTATTTTACAAAGTATGCTGGTAAGAGCAATTGGCCGATAGTTCTTGCATTCCTTGGCATCTTTGTTTGGTTTCAGTATTGGCACTATAATTGATATCTTCCAATTCTTTGGTAGTTGACCAGTTTGCCATGAAATGTTCAGTATTCGTAGGAGTTGATTTTTAGCTTCGTCTCCAAAGTGTTTAATCATTTGACTAAAGATTAGAGCATCTCCAGGTGACATCTTGGATTTAACTTTCCTATTGATGAATTTAGCTCATTCAGTGTGAAGTCTCTCGAGTAAATATCTTGTTGATGGTAATTTCTTGCTTGTTTAACTAACTTGTTTTTATATTATTTTTAGAGTCCTGACTTCATTCGTATAGCTGAGTCTGGAATTGCTTGAAAGATATTCAGCAATTATGTCAGCCATCTGATTGTTCGTTCTCGCTGTTCATATCGGTTAGAGTATTGGAGGATTATTGTTGGTTTTGATTGTTTTATAACACTAATCATATTCCAGTGATGGCTTTCCTTTTTGGATCCATTTTTTCGCAGAATTTTGCCCATTTTTCTTGTTTGAATATCCAAATTTCTTGTTCTATTTTGTGACTAATTTCAATGAGTTGCTTTATGATTTCTTCTGTTTTATTTATTTAAAGAAGTTCATTTTTATTGTCTCTCTCTGCAATCATTGCCTCGATATTGTGGTCCTTCCAGTAAAGTATTCACAGGTCTTTACGTCTACCTCTAGGTATCGATAATTTTGCAGCTTTGGATATGTTCAAAGAGAATTTTTCCAACTTTTTGTCAATCGTTCTGTGATTTAATTCTTCGTTGCACAGTTCTTTGAGATTTTCTGTAAATATTTTTCCAGTGTTCTTTTATTCTGTTGGAAATTCTCAATTTTGAATTTTAAGGTTGTTAAAATTGGTCTGTGGTCACTGATTGCACTTTTCAGAATTTTCCATTGTGTTGTGGGTGCGATGTTGTAATTTATCGCTGTGATGTCTATTGCGGATTCTGTGCCTGTGGACTTGGATAGATAGGTGTTCTTTTCGTTATTTAACGGCGTAAGGTCGAGGTCGGTTAGCATGTCCTCAACCTGCTGACCTTTGTTATCCTGGACAGGTGATCCCCAAGTTGGTCTTTCGGCGTTAAAATCACCAAGTATGATTGCGATATCCGAAGACGCTTCACTTAATGTCTCTATCAGGCCTGTATTGATGCTAGTATTATCGTGGTGATAAACATTTATGATTGGAATTGTTTTATCTGTAAGATATATTTCTATTGCCTGAGCTTCTGTCGTGCTTTCTCTAAGCTTACTCTGATTATAGGCGATTTCCTTAAATTTGATTTCTTGAGTTTTAATCAAAACGGCAAGTCCTCCTCCGAATTTTCCCGGTCTGTCCATTCGTAGTGTTGTATAATCTTTGATATTGAATCTCAGATTCTGATTCAATTTTATCTCCTGAGGACAATTAATATGTACATTGTTGTCACAGAGAAGACAAGTCAGCTCTTTATTTTCCTCTGGGTACCATTTATATTGAGTTGTAGTAGATTGAATTGTGTCCTCGTAGTAGATTTCTCATCATGAGCTCGAGCTGCAGCTCCTTACGCGGCGGTTACCTCGGACGCGGTAGCATTACTGGGGATATCAGTTTTGCTCTTCATTTGAAAATGGGTGCCGTTGCAACGTTAATTATCTTGGAAACGAACCAGAATTTGGTCAAATATTCCAAGGGTCCAGGGGGGACCGCAAGGAGGTGTGGTCGAACTTCTCCCCTTCTCCCTGGAATGCCGTCACTACAAGATAAAGCACTCTTGGTGAATTATTTTAATTGTGATTCAAAATCTGCCACTGAAGCTTTACGAACGTTTCGTTCCTTTAAAGATATTCGAAGCGGTAAAGGACCAATGAGTTGCTACTCTCTAAAGCGATTGATTAAAAGTTTTGAGGAAACTGGATCTCTGGAAGCAAAACCTCTGAGTGGAAGACCATCGACATGCAAGTCAGTGGCTGTTACGGTTTTGCAGAATGCTGAAGCTATTGAAACGTTATCCACGTATGGAGAAGTAAGTGCTAGACAAGTTTCTCGACAAACGGGGATTTCGTATGGAACAGTTTGGAGAGAACACACACATTTAGAATTTTTCTATAAAAATATCCTAACAAAATTCAAAGTTTTCACGAGTTGAAAGTAAGCGATTTTGAGAAGCGTCAAGAATTCGCTGCATGGGTTTTCCGGCAAATTGATATTGATGGAAACTGGCTGTCAAATGTTCTAAGAACAGATGATGCTCACTTTTATCTAAAGGGAGAATTTAACATTCAAACTGCCTCATTTTGTCAACAGAAAACCCTAGGATTTTTACAGAAATACCACTTCATCAGCACAGATTTACAGTTTTGTGTGGGTTCACTTCTTCTTTTATTATTGAGACATTTTTCTTTGAAAAAATCAACGGAAGAACTTTTAAAACCGTTTTTGTAACTGGTGAACGTCATGTTGAGTATGAAGGGCGCTACATTGAGCAAGGAATGTGACCTAATACAAAAGAGAAGGCAGTTACCTCATGTGTTATATTTTGCAGCTCTTTGTTTTGGGTTATGGGAATAATAAATGCTGTCCTCACATCTTAACTCTTTTTTTTTCTGTGAAAGTAATTTTTTTGTTTGTCATTTGCCCACATCTTATGTCGTGTAGGCCAAAGTGTTATAACTTCTCGAATAACACTGGTATACACAATTCTACCCCTTATGTTTAGTTTATCACTTTTCGCTCATTAGAAGAAATAGCATAAGCAATAATCTCTGTATCCCCCCCAACTTTAGATATTTTGCGCAAAATATAATACAAAATGATTTTACTACCACGTTTTTCAAAGCAAAAGGTCGATTTAAAAATGATTTTTTTTTTTGTGGGGATACCTTTTCAAAATTATGTACAGCATAATAAACAATGATACAATTTGACAAACCCATAGTAAATTTGGAATAAAGTACGACAAATATATTTTGTCACTCCCCTCTATATTTCATTTTTGGATCATGACAAATATCCAGTTAAATAGTCAAGTGTCGACAATTAGTCAAGAAACTATACATTTCTTATAGCAAGAAATCCTATTAGTAGTGCCATAATAATTTTTGGTACTATATTAACATTTCAAAAATCGTGTATTGATATCAGTAGTTATTTTCAAACATTCAATTTATTTCACAAAACTCCATCTGATATATAAATATTTTTTGCTACATGTTTTAATTTGCATATACCTATTTTACATATCTCAGATTGTATTTAAAAATCGTCAACCAATTCTTCTAACTTTTGGCGAAATGGTGTTTTATAAATGTATCATTTGATATTATTAGGGTTCTTTCCTGGTATTCAAAAAGGAAAAATACGTGTCGTTCAGTTAAATTTTTCAATTTATCAAACAATTTGGCCGCTGAATCTCTGATTCTGGTAGAGCGCCATCTAGCGAATAAAGTTGCAACTAAAATCAATTTCGAATTTTTCGTTATTTGCCATAAAAAATCCCATTGCATCCTGAACACAATGGTGTTTACCGCATTGCTCTAGCGCAAATATTCGCGGAGTTATTAAATTTTAAAGTTGTGCGGGACTTTTGGATCACCCTGTATATATATAATTTCAAAGGGATAGCGATCTATATATTGGCAACTATAAACATAAAAAGGCATATATTGGATTTGAAACCTTTTTGTTCAATATTTGGAATATCATCTCGCCTCTTCATAGAGGATGTTTGAACTAAAACACGTGAGGAGGTGCGAAATTCTCGCTTTACAAGACTATGATTGAAATCCTCTTGGGCCTAAATATTATATCAATAAAATATATACACACACAACCTCATAATTATCTATAGTTAATAAGCTAACAGAGTTGACAGTTGTAAAGTTTGAAGCTATCTCCTCCAAAGATACTTAATCTATATTCCAAAATTTTCGTTATTTTTTGCTTCACATGACCGATTTATTTTCATTTTCTAAATATTAATAGATTTATTTATTTTTAATTTATTCTATTTTGCAATCGTAGATTATTTGCCTTCAAATGGGGCTTATCTTACCTTATTTGTTATTTATCTTATCTATTATTTATCATCATTGAATTGTTTGTTTTTAAAACACGTTCTTTTTGTATTATTACTTTTTTTGGCTCCTTCAGATAACAACCTACCCTTCATTCTGAAGAGGTATCAGTTTCCGTTAAGGTTGGTTTTTGCAATGACTATAAATAAAGGCTCAAGGCCAAACCTTTGCTAGAGTGGATGTCTTGCTACAAGAATCTGTGTTTACACATGGACAACTCTATGTGGCTTTTTATCAAGTGCGAATTTTGAATAGCATACATATAAAGTTGAACCCACATATATATAAAACAAGATTTGTAATTTTATTTTCTGATTTGTTATATATTTTTTCTTTTTTCCACTTTGAATATATTTATTTAAACATTTCACCAATGGCTATATTTCCTCACAGAAATTGCTTACCAAACATGAGAATGTAGAGAAGCAAAATAACTACTTTTTTTATTTTGAATATATTTATATAAATTTAACCAATGCCTATAGTTTCACCCCTGAAAGGATTTTTAGTATTATTTGTTTGCTAATAACAATTTATTTTCAATTATTTCGATTTTGGTCTTCTCTTTATTTACTAATTTTTTCCACTGCTCCATACATAAATTTTGTATATTTTCAGTTGCAGCCGTCGTGTCTGTAATACCTTTTTAAGCGGTAGCTTTGTATTTAAACAACAATCGACTGTCTAAATTTGAATTTTAAAATAGTCGAATTATCAATAGTCTCGAATTACAGTTTGTTATATATAAATACTGTGAACCCATGTAATATATAAAACCATTTATATTTAGTTTTTAATGAGGTCCTTTACATTTATTTATTTAATAAATCGTCCCTATACATAAATTTTGTACATTTAAAACGGCGCCGCCCGCCTCTGTAATACCTTTTCAGGGGTGAAATTGTATTTAAATAACAATCAACTGTCGAAATTTGAATTTTAAAATGTTCGAATTATCGGAAGCGTTGGATTATCGATAGTGTCGAATTACAGTTTTATTACATGTCATGCTAAATGTCAATCTATGTCATTCTAAAAACGAAGATAACCAAAAAGTCAAATATCAATGAATAAAAATAAAATATATTTTCTTTTAAATATAGAAATATCTGAGTTTTTATATTATATAAAATTTCCCCCCTGTGAAAAATATTTTGAAAATTTAAAATTTTAAAATAAAATAGATAATTACAAAATAATTAATTAAACGAAATAAAAAATATATAGGAATAATTAAAAATGAAACGATAAAAAAAATATAAACGACAATATTCATTTTTTTTTTCAAAATAAAGTTTGAAAAATAGTACAAATGTGATGTTGTACTGGGATAAGGTACATTAATTATTAAAAAGGCATTTCCTTATCGTGCAACTGAAACTTGATGATGGCTTGCGCAATCTATCGTATTGAATATCAACTCCTCTCGTTGATTTCTAATTATTCCAGAATTGGCCAATTACCCATTCTTGAATAATCAAGAAAAGCTAACCACGTATGCGTTTCGGCTGTTGGCCCTCATCAGCGTGGTGCAAGCTGTACCTCAACGGCCAAAAAAAAAAAAGACTGGTCCTTCAGGCACCTTGAAAAATTCTGAAACGGGTAGTTAAGGCCAGAATTGCGTGAGACCGCGACACACTGTGAAAAAATAGTACAAATGTGATATAGTACTGGAATGAGTTCATAAATTATAAAAAAGGCATTTACTTATCATGCAACTGAAAGTTGCTGATGGCTTGCGCCATCTATCGGAATGAATATCAACTATTCTCGTTGATTTCTAATTATTCTAGAATTGGCCAATTACCTATTATTGATTAATCAAGAAAAGGTACAGCTTGCACCACGCTGATGAGGGCCAACAGCACAAAACTCGTACGTGGTTAGCTTTTCTTGATTAATCAAGAATGGGTAATTTGCCAATTCTGGAATAGTTAGAAATCAACGAGAATAGTTGATATTTATTTCGAAAGATGGCGCAAGCCATCAGCAACTTTCAGCTGCACGATAAGGAAATGCCTTTTTGATAAAAGAAAGTTTGTTTATAAATAATTTATATAATTATGAAATTATATTAAAAGTATATATAAGTATTAATGATTGATTTATATGAAAGATGTATATGAAGCAAAAAATGTATTTAAAATATGAGTAATTATGTCATTATCCTAGTTACATTTCAAAATATTAAAAAGCAGTAGAAAATCTTATTTTTACACAAAAATAGTTTTAAATGAGTTGTTTCTAAAATATTAACATTTGAATGTATATGAGATAATATATAAAGGTATTTCTTAATAATGGTTGAGAAATGAAATGCTAATAGAGATGCGAGGTGTGTTCAAAAAGTATCGCGACCTTTGTGTTTTTTCAAAAATTATTTATTTATTCATGAATACCTATTCTGTCCCCTTCAAAGTAATCCCCATGATATATTATACACTTGTGCCAACGGTTTTTCCAATCTTCGAAGCACTTCAAAAAATCATTTAAAAAAAATCTTTTTCAGCTCCTCCTTCGATGCCTTCTTTATCTCGTCAAGCGTAGTGTAACGTCGTCCTTTCATGGGCCTCTTCAGTTTAGGGAACAAGAAAAAGTCACAGGGGGGCAGATCTGGGGAAAACGGTGGCTGCGGCATCATTAGTGTGTTGTTTTTGGCCAAAAAGTCGCGCACAAGCAACGATGTGTGAGCAGGGGCGTTATCGTGGTGCAAAAGCCAATTTTTGTTCTTCCACAAATCCGGGCGTTTCTGGCAGATTTCTTCGCGCAAATTGCGCATAACTTGCAGGTAATATTCCTTATCGGCCGTTCTACCCTGTGGCAAGAACTCATGATGCACCACGCCCCTGCAATCGAAGAAAACTGTCAACAAAACTTTCACATTCGACCGAACTTGGCGCGCTTTTTTCGGTCTTGGTTTGTGCGGCAGCTTCCATTGAGATGATTGAGCTTTGGTTTTCACGTCATAACCATAAACCCACGCTTCGTCACCAGTTATGACCCTCTGGAGCAAATATGGGTCGTCGCGGACAGAGTCCAACATCTCATTAGCAATGTTCATGCGATGCTGTTTTTGGTCGCAATTGAGCAATTTTGGTACGAATTTCGCGGCGACCCGTCTCATGCCCAAATCATTGATAAAAATCGAATGACACGAGCCAATCGATATGTTTAAGTCCTCAGCAACTTCTCTAACGGTGATTCGACGATTGGCCAATATCATTTTCTCCACTTCATTAATTTGTTCGTCTGTTGTTGAAGTGCTCAGGCGTCCGGCACGCTCTTCGTCGTTCACATCTTCTCGGCCTTCTGAGAACATTTTGTACCACCGATAAACGTTGCTTCGGTCCAAGGTAGCTTCTCCGTATGCCACAGTCATCATTCGGAATGCATCCGCGCACTTAATTTCGTTTTTCACACAAAATTTGATACAGGTTCTTTGATCCATTTTTTTAATAGGTAAAAATCGAAGACGAACCAAAACACCTGCAAGCAAAGCAGCTGTCAACAATTAAGTGAACATTCAAAATGGCCGAGCTTGTCGGCATAAGTGAGAGACATGAGTACCATTTTCTATGTTAGTGCTATAGTGAAGTAAAATATCTGCTTCTGGGTAAAGTAATTTAGGCTTATTAGAGTGTATAATTTCTTTTTTTTTTTCTTTGGGGTAAATTGGGTTTATTAATTTCATATGTGACTGGAAAAGTTGTTTTAAAATTGTAAATGGGCCTATATATCTTTGAGTTAATTTACCAGTGTTTGAATAAATAAAGGTTCTTACTAATACCTGATCTCCTTCTTTAAAAATTAGTTCTAGGTGTTTATTATTATAAAGATTTTGCTGTGTTTATGGGAATTTATGGTTCTTTGAATAGCTAATTTCCTTGCCTTTTCTATTGGTGTATGTGTTTCTGTGTCATGTTCTATATACTGTGGTTGTATTCCATAGTATAAGAACCTAGGTGTAAAGCATGTTATGGTATGTACTGTTTCATTATAGCTTTCAGTAATTTTAGGAATATATTCCTAGAAAAAAGTCCAAGAGGAATCTTTAAATTATTATTATATTCACATCTTAACCCATTAATGATAGTGGAATTTAATCTTTCTACTTATGCATTTGTTTCTGGGTGATGGACACTGGTCAGTAGATGTTTAACATTATTTCTCTCTAAAAAATGTTTAGATTTACTGCTAAGAAAAGCTCTATTTCTGTCAGTTATTAATATTTCAGGTTTATTAATTTGGAATAAAATTTTCAAACAAGTTATATAAGAGTCAATTTATACAGATTTAGTAGGAAAAGCCCAAAGGAATCTATTATGATGATCTACTATCATATGAATATTGTATTTTGTTGTCCCATAATTATGCAACCTGCCCAATGTATCTAGAGGAAAAATGTGATTGGGGTGTGTAGCTATAGGCATCTGTAGTGGTCCATAAACAATTCTGTTATCCCTAGACTTATTCAACTGGCAAGATTCACAATATTTGGAGTAATTAGCAATATTCTAGTCATATGTGGCCAATAATAGTGTGGAGAAATTATTTTAGCCATTTGAGTTGTTCCAACATGTCCATGCTTTGTATATACCTTGTTTAATAATTTGTGTTTTAGTGTTTGTGGTACATAAGCTCTTTTAAAACCCTTTTTATAAATTATGTGAAACCATTTTGAATTTTAATTTTAGCACTACTAATTTGTTCTGTTGATTGGTGTTCTTTTAACTCATTACATTTTAGGTAAAATGAGACAGGTGCTCTTGACAGCATGTCTGCTTCTATATTATTTAATCCTTTAATATGTTTTATATCAAAGTTATATTGAGATATAATTAAGGACTATATAAATAATCTACCATCTGGGTTTTTAACAATTTTGATCCATTTTAAAGGTAGGTGATCTGTGCGCAATGTAAAATGTATGTCTTGCAGATATGTGTGAAACCTTTGTACTGAATTAATAATAGCTAATGTTTCAATTTCTGAGGCAGTATAATTCTGTTCATATGGATGAAATTTTCTTGGAAAATACCCTATTGGGTGTAAAATGCCTTGTTCATCTGGTTGTTAAAAATCTCCTGCTACTTCTAGACTTGAAGCGTCTGTGAATAAATGGCATGGTTTTGATGGATCATAAATATATAGTACAGGTTGTGATATGAGTGAATTTTAAGTGTTTGGAAGGCTTTTTCATGTTTCGCACTCCATAACCAAGTAGCATTTTTTAACAAAAATTCATTCGAAGGTGCCCTAATTTGCGCATAATGGGAAATAAATTTATTATAAATGTTAATTGTGCCTAAAAATCTTTGTAAGGTCTTAATATTATATGGTATATTTAATTTTAAAATTGCTTCAATATTTGTGTTATTTGATGTATATTTTCCCGAGTTAATAGTATATCCTAAGAATTGTATTTCTTTATATAAAATTTACATTTATTGAGATTGAGCTTTATATTCTCTTGTTCTTTTGACTGTGATAACCTATCTATGATTTTTTCTATAATAGGAATTAGGGTATGTTCTGGAACTGTTTTTTGATTAAGTTTCTATAATCTATACAGAGTATTGTGGGGTGATTTGGGGCATCAGATTTCTTATTCACTAATAATGCAGGAGAACTATAGGGGCTAGATGAGGGCCTAATAATATATTATTTTAATAATTCAGTTATTTGTTTTTGTATTTCAGCATTATTGTAAAAATATGTCTTAAAAGGCTTTTGTGCTATGGAAATATTATCTAAAAGAGATATGGAATTATGTAACATATATAAAAATTGTGTTTAGAGAAAATATTCTTATACTTATGCAATATCTCTGAAATATTGTTTGATCAGAGAAATTTGGATTAATATATACTTTACAAAAGTTTAAATATGAATTATAATTTGTTATAGGGGGCATGGTCTTCGCATACTGTGATATGAGTTAGAATCAATAATGGGATTTGAATTAGGATCTATAAGTTTAACATTTATATTTGGTATATCAAAAGAATTGAAATGATACAATGGGTTGATATTTAGAAGAGATGAATTTTTAAAAAAGTATGGGTCTGGAATACATAGGGTATTAGCATATGACTTCTGAATATCAGTTTTTGGATTAAAAGAATACATGAATTTATAATTTTGAAAAAGAAGTTTTTTGGGAAATCTATTTATATAAAAAAACACAAATATAAAATGTTAGTAAACCTAAAATAAGATATTCTATTGGACAAACAAACATTTCTTGATACCTTGTAATTTTTCCTAAGCTAAGCCTAACCACTATTTTGCATAATGGGTAACTAAATCCTTCTTGTAGAATAGTGTGAAATATATAAGTGATGTGAATATAAGAAAATGGAATGAAGAACAATAGACTGACGGTGTTTTGTAAACATATAATTAATCTTTACTAAAGTTAAATGTGTGTGATAAATAAATAATTAAATAATAAATATATAAGTTGTAGTTTATAAAAGATAAACAACACAACATATTTGGCGACGAGGATTAAAAAAAATAATAATTAAATAAGCGTAAAAGAAGATGGCAAATAATTTGACGTCTCCATTACCGTTGAACCTTTTTTAATGCTACAGATTTGTATTCCGAGTACAAACATTGGATGAATTCATATTTAATTTATGAATTAGCAAGCGGTGTTTCAACAAAGATGACGTTAAAAGGGCAACACTTTTGCATTGCCTTGGACCACAGGTCCAAAGAATTTTCTTTAATTTGCCAGAAGAAAAAGATACGTATGAAAAAGCAAAAGAAGCTTTAACTAAATATTTCACACCACAAAAAAATATTGTATCAGAACGATTTAAATTTAGGCAAAGAAAAAAAATATTGCAGATATATTTTCAAGAAAACCTTTAACAAATATATCATGTGAAAATATTGTTGATGATTATGTGGAAAAAGTACTTTCCATATTTTCAGAAGAAATGAAGGCAATTTCCCTCAATGATATCAAGAAGCAAAGTGAAGCAGATCCATTTTTCAAATTTCTAACTGAAATAATTCAAACTGGAAATTGGCCATATCAAATTGATGATGATGAACTTAAAAGTTTGCACAAATTTAAGGAAGAACTTTCAGTTTATGATAATCTCATTTTAAAAGGAAAGAGAATTGTTATACCAACAGATCTTAGAAGAAATATTTTAGACTTAGCTCATGAAACTCATCAAGGGATTGCTAGAACTAAACAAATTTTAAGAGAAAAATACTATTGGCCCAATATGGACAAAGATATAGAAAGACGTATAAAGAATTGTTACATTTGTGAAGTCAATCAACCTTTAAGGCATGACCAACCTTTAACAACCATACCAATACCTCCTATACCATGGTATAAAGTAGGAGTAGACTTAGTTGGACCAATTGATTCAAAATATATTTTGACACTTATTGATTATTATTCATCGTTCCCGGAAGCGATTATAATACATGATATTTCTTCGAAAACTATAATTTCAAAATTAAAAGAAATTTTTGCAAGATATGGATTTCCCATTGAAATAGTTTCAGATAATGGTCTTCAATTTGTAAGCAAAGATACTGAGCAATTTTTTATGATATCAGGTATAAAAAATATAAGAGTGTCACCATATATTATCCTAAAAGCAATGGAAAAATTGAACGTTTCCACAGATATTTAAAAAAGCAACTTATTTCAGTAAAATTGCAAGGAAAGGATTGGAAAGAAGAACTTCAATGTGTTCTAATGGCATACAGGTCGACTCCACACCCTTCTACTGGGAAAACACCAGCATTATTGCTTTTTTCCAGGGAAATTAGAAATAAGCTCAATGATATATATGACAATGATTCTCTTATGGATAAAGAAGTGATGGAGCATAATCAAGCCTATAAAGAAAGAATGAAGAAATATGCTGATAGCAAGAATAAGGCCTTGCCTCATGACTTCAAGAAAGGTAATATTGTTTATGTCGCAAAAACTGAAATGAAAAGCAAGTTGACACCAAATTATGACAACCAAAGATTTATCATTCTAGAGACTATATCTCCAAATTCATTCAAGTTAGTCAATACTGAGACAGGTAGCTTTATCATTAGGAATGCAAAGCATTTAAGACATGCCAATGTCTTACAAGATTTTAACAAAGGAAATGATTTGAATACCACTTTGATTAAGACTCCAGAAATTAGAATGGAACTTCCTAGTACTTCAAGGTATCTACCAGAACAAGAAGCAACCTTAGAAGATATTGTACTAGAAGAGCAGATTGCTATATCTGATATGGACTGTTTATACCCAAAGAATCACCTAATGAGAATGAAAACAAGACTGTCATCACTAGAAGTGGAAGACAAATACATGTTCCTTCTAGATTTAAGGACATGATTAGATACTAACTAAACAAGGGAGGAATATGTAGAATAGTGTGAAATATATAAGTGATGTGAATATAAGAAAATGGAATGAAGAACAATAGACTGACGGTGTTTTGTAAACATATAATTAATCTTTACTAAAGTCAAATGTGTGTGATAAATAAATAATTAAATAATAAATATATAAGTTGTAGTTTATAAAAGATAAACAACACAACACTTCTACCTGACCTATTCTTTCTTTTGGGGAATTGTCTAATATTTTATAATAAATATAGTTTAAATATTTTAAAGGGATAATGGAAATATATGATGCAGTGTCAAGTACACAGGGTAAAGATATATGGTTTATAAGTACAGAGAATAGCAATAATGTTCTACCTGGGTTGATGGGCTTTGGGTGAGTATTTTTCTTAAGTGGGCAGTCACTATAGAAATGTATCTGATTGGGTAACTGGTGTGATGCACATATCTTGCAGGGGTATGGAGGCTGATTCATTGATGTGTTGGTTTCTTGTTTGTGATGAGCTGCTGCTGCTGACCTTGGAAAAGGTTGGAATTGATGACCTTGAGAGGAGTTGGGGTTAAATATTCTTGTTGGATGATATGGTCTATTGCTTGTACTTGTAGAGGGCTGCTGAGTGTTTGAAATATTTTTAAATTGTTGGGGTTCTTCTTTATTTGTGGAGTATTTCAACTGAGTTGTAAATTTAATCCAATCTGAGGGTTCTTGGATTCTTGCGGCAGTTAATTATTTTTTTGAGGTGGTACGGCATCCCATCTGTGAGAGCTTCTAATAAAAGGAGTTAACCTATATTAAGTTTTTTAATCAATGAAGATTTTTCTTTAAAATATTGATACATATCATATTTTTCATAATATTTTAAATTTATAAATTAGCTAAATGGATTTGAGTCTTCAATTGTAAAATATGATGTTAGTTTCTGTTCTATTTCCCCCCAATTATCAAAATCTTGCAATTCTTCAATGAAAAAAATAAATGCTTCTCCCTCAAGATAATTTGCTATATTTATAAGTTTAAAATCTTCATCAAGAAGTTTCTGTTGACATTTTTTGTTGAAATATTTGAGCCAGGATATTATATCTATATTTTTTCCATTAAATTTTGGCATTTCTAATGCACTTGTATTAGGCATTATAGCTTGTTCTACCTTTCTTTGTTCACGCGACATTTTGTAAAATATTAGTTCTATAAAATTTGAATAATAATCTATAAAGTAATTGAGTTGAAATTCAGATAATCCTGTCCACTTATTGTTATGGATAATTTGTTTGTTGCTAGACAAATGGTTTATAAGACAAATGATCGATAAGATAAAGGATTGAAGGTGCAGTCGTGATAAAAAAAATATATAATTTTTTACCGTCAAGTAGCTTTTATTACTTGTAGCTTATTACTTGAGGAAATATTACACATTAGTTATTTTCACAAAATATAGAATTTAAAAAGTTAATCCTATATTAGCGATTCAAAAAGATAGATATGTTAACTACGCAAATTTACATCAAAACTGAAAGTCATTCTAAAAACGATGATAACCAAAAAGTAGAAATATCAATGAATAAGAATAAAATTTATATATATATATTTTAATATAGAAATGTTTTAGAGTTTATATTATATAATATATATATATATATATATTTTTAAATAGAGCAATCCATAAATAAATCTCTGATTAAAATGTATATATTGGATCAAAACTGAAATATTGGTAAAATAAATGATATTTTGAAACAATATATGTATTTTTAATTTTTAAAAAATATATATGAAAAACAATAGAAAAATATTTTTTTAAAAGTGGTTTAGGTGTTGATATTAAAAATAAAAAAGGCCTATCCTGACCAGGAGCACATGTGCTTTTCAGAAGGCAGAGCGCCATCTGGTGGAACAGAAATCAACTAAACATTGATTTAGCCTGTTTCCTGATATTTGGCCAACCCAATTTCTTGATAAATCAAGAAAAGCCATCCACGAACGCGTTTCACGCTGTTGGAACTCGTCAGCGTGGAGTAGGCTGTACCACTGCGACAAAAAGAATTTTGGTCCCAGAGGCTTCTTGAGAAACCAAGAAATGGGTATTTAAGGCCAAATTTGCGTAAATACGCTAAACGTGTGAAAAAATAAATAAATGGTCAGGTGTTTGTTATTAAGATAAAAAAAATAAACAAGAAACAAATAAAAAATAAGTGGGTTAGGTCTTGATATTAAAAAAAAAATGGGTTGGCCAAATATCAGGGAAAAGGCTAAATCAATGTTTAGTTGATTTCTGTTCCACCAGATGGCGCTCTGCCTTCTGAAAAGCACATGTGCTCCTGGTCAGGATATGCCTTTTTCATTTTTAATATATATATAGTTAGAGAGGTGTTTTATTATACCATACGTTGTTCATCATACAATATTTTTATATTACAACAATATGGGGTTGTGGTTTAAATTACCATATATATGTGTGAAAAAAAAATAAATGTGACATTGTACTGGGATAAGGTGCATAAATTAAGAAAAAGGCATCTCCTTATCGTGCAACTGAAAGTTGCTGATGGCTTGCGCCATCTATCGGAATAAATATCAACTATTCTCGTTGATTTTTAATTATTCCAGAATTGGCCAAATACCCATTCTTGATTAATCAAGAAAAGCTAACCACGGACGCGTTTCGGGCTGTTGGCCCTCATCAGCGTGGTGCAAGCTGTACCTCAACGATTTATATGTGGTTTAACGGGCTACTAACCAAAAGTAATGATTTTTGAGCCCATGCGCGATGTGAGGAGGCAAGGAATAGGGGTATGTAGCGGCAGGAGAAGACTCGCAGGGAAGTGGAAACGTTGGGAAAGCAGGGGAACAGCGCCTGGGAGAAGTGAGGCAGGTGTCCAGTAACCAGTGGAAGGTGGCAGGAGGAGTTGGAGGCGGGGGGTTTCTTGAAGCCTAAAACGTGCGGGCCTTAGACTTCAGGATGGGGTAGATTGAGGCTCTCGCCTCGTGGTTGTCTGAGAGGCCTTTTTGGCAGCAGTTGGCACATTTGGAAGTGTGCTGGTCAGCTCTGGTTGGGCAGGAGCGGCCTTCATGGCCGTCTTGACCGCAGTGGAAGCACTTGGGAGCTCTGGAACAGTGGGTGGAGTTGTGGCCGAAGCCACAACAGCGGAAGCAGACGCGGGCGCGGATGGACGCCTCGAAGTTGAGGATCACACCGTCAACCACGATTCTTCCGCGGTTGCCCAGGACTCCAAAGGTCTTGAGGTCCACCTCGATGAAGGCGGTGCAGGTCCCGTTTCTGAGTGAAGAACGGTGCGCCACGCGCACCACTTTGTTCCCGGGGAGCTGGCTGACAGCGGCGGTTGCCAGGAAGGTCTCCTCGATTGTGGAATTGAAGGTCTCCTCATCCACTCTGAAGAGGCAGATTCTTGGCAGGATTTCCTTCTGCTGGCGGACCTTCATTCCCGTTAGCTTGCTGGCCAGGGAGGTAGTCACCTCAGGGATGATGTTGGGATTGCTGGAATGGAGGACCAGCTTCCCCTTGGTGCGCAGAGAGGCCCAAACACCTTGGGGTAGGGGTGGGCAGCGCGGACAGCCTTGTAAATGTCCCTGGGGTCAGCCTGTGGGTCGTCAGAGACGACCACTGTGTGGGCCGCCGATCTTTCCCCATGGAGGACCACTTGGGCGGCCGCAGGCTTGGAAACGCGGGATGACGCAAGTTTGTTTGGACCTTTTAGGTTGGGTCTTTTTGCGGGCGGGTTGAGAGCCTCAAGCTGCTTCCTCTTGGTTGCAACAGGAGCAGGCAGGGTGGAGGCAGGCTTGTCAGCAGGAGAAGGAGTGGCAGGCTTGGTGGGGTCAGTCTGGGAGCTTTGGCAGGCAGTCTGTGGCATGATTTCGTCCAGTTCCTTAAAGGACGCGAGGGTGCCAGAGAGGTTATCTACCTCGGCAATGAGGGCCTTGATCTGCTCGTTCCGTGAGCTGGTGATATTCGTAATGATTTCGCACAGGCATTCTTGGGAGATAGGATGAGGATAGCGTAATGCTATCTCGACGTCCTCCATAAACTGGCTATGCTCCAGCTCTAATAGGGCGAGGGTTACGAGGGGCTCCTCGGCATTCTTCTTCTCCTGGGTTACGAGGGGCTCCTCGGCATTCTTCTTCTTCTTCCTAGAGGGAGCCATGGCAGAGAACCGGGGGGTAAGTATGGTAAGTATAAGGTAAGGTAAGTATAAGGTAAGTATATGGTAAGTATTATACCTCAACGACCAAAATATTTGGTCATAACGGCATCCTGAAAAATCATGCAACGGGTAGTTAAGGCCAGATTTGCGTGAGAACGCTACACAATGTGAAAAAATAGTACAAATGTGACATTGTACTGGGATAAGGTGCATAAATTAAGAAAAAGGCATCTCCTTATCGTGCAACTGAAAGTTGCTGATGGCTTGCGCCATCTATCGGAATAAATATCAACTATTCTCGTTGATTTTTAATTATTCCAGAATTGGCCAAATACCCATTCTTGATTAATCAAGAAAAGCTAACCACGGACGCGTTTCGGGCTGTTGGCCCTCATCAGCGTGGTGCAAGCTGTACCTCAACGACCAAAAAATTTGGTCATTAAGGCATCCTGAAAAATCATGAAACGGGTAGTTAAGGCCAGATTTCCGTGAGAACGCTACACAATGTGAAAAAATAGTACAAATGTGACATTTAAATTAAAAATCAACGAGAATAGTTGATATTTATTCCGATAGATGGCGCAAGCCATCAGCAACTTTCAGTTGCACGATAAGGAGATGCCTTTTTCTTAATTTATGCACCTTATCCCAGTACAATGTCACATTTGTACTATTTTTTCACATTGTGTAGCGTTCTCACGCAAATCTGGCCTTAACTACCCGTTTCATGATTTTTCAGGATGCCTTAATGACCAAATTTTTTGGTCGTTGAGGTACAGCTTGCACCACGCTGATGAGGGCCAACAGCCCGAAACGCGTCCGTGGTTAGCTTTTCTTGATTAATCAAGAATGGGTATTTGGCCAATTCTGGAATAATTAAAAATCAACGAGAATAGTTGATATTTATTCCGATAGATGGCGCAAGCCATCAGCAACTACAAAGCGAGAATAGTATCTACAGGATATAATCAAGTACAGGTAGTGATTATCAGCAAATATTTTCTCCAACTGTGAGACCTGAGACCATAAGAATTTTAATAAAAATAGCAGCAATTAAGGATGTTATTCCCCAAAAAAGGATGTTCAAACAGCATTTTTGTATGGAGATTTAGAAGAACAAATATATTTGTTTCAAATACAGGATTTGAAAAGGGAAACAATAAAATTTGTTATCCGATGAAAAGTATTTATGGCCTAAAACAAGCAAGTAGAATGTGGAATTAGAAATTAGATGAGATATTAACCAATGCTGGAATGAAACAATCTGTGAATTTTATTCATGTCTATATTATAGAAATTTTGAAAGTCATTTCTTGTATTTGGGAATTCACGTAGATATACTCAAGTGTAGGATCTGGTGATGATTATGAATAAAATATTTGGGAGAAAATAAAAATGTGGATCGATATCACGGATTTAGGAGCTTCAAAAAACTTTCTTGGAATGGAATTTGAATATAGGAGTGATAACAATTTTATAAATCAAAAGAAATATATAGAAGAAATATTGGAAACTTATAATTTGAAAAATTGTAATCCTTCAAAAATCCCGTTATGCATTTCTACTAATTATGATTTATTTGAAAATAGCAAATCGATTGATCAAAAATATTATCAATAAATCGATGGAAAATTATTTTACATAGCAACTAGAAAGAGACCGGACATATGTTATGCAATAAGCAATATGAGTAGATTTAATAAAGATCCTAGAGAAGTTCATATGAATGGATTAAAGAAAATATTAAGATATTTAAAAGACACACACAACACACTAAAAGCTAAGGATTGATTTATTCTAGGGGAGATTCGAGTATTGAAACTTATACTGATGCCAGTTGGGACAGAACAGCTGATGCAAGATCGTATTCTGGATTTATTATAGAAATGGGAAACAATTTAATTAATTGTGGAAGAGTAATAAACAGCGATCTGTTGCTTTATCAACTGCAGAGAGTGAATTAGAAGCATTATCTGAAGGAATTAAAGAAATAATTTGGACTCGTAATATCCTTAGAGAAATGAAGATTAATTATATGGATCATATTACCGTTTATTGCGACAGTCAAAATGCTATATCAATGATTAAATGAAAATATATATGAAGGCAAGCACGAAGTACTTAAATAGAAAATGCCACTACATAAGAGAAATTGTTGAAGATGAAGGAATTAAAGTTTCCCAATCCCTTCAAGAGAAATGAAAGCTGACTATCTTACAAAGACTGGATGCTGTCAAGCTTAAGAACTGCATATTTGGTGGAATAATCTTCGGAGAATAAAAATTGAAAATTTGAAGGGGAGATTTGTTGGATGTTTTTGTGTCAAATATTATTTTCATTCTATGATTGTAATAATCTATGGCTTAAAATCTGTGGTGTCAGGAATTCTATATACAGTTACGAGCGTCATGGCCTCTGTCACGGTTTGCCGGCGCCCTCCTATTGGCCGGCTACGATCACGCCACCTTTGCCCCCCCCCCATCATTTGATGCCGCCAATGCGCGAGACACTTCTGTCAACGTTTGCCTTTGGTTCAGTGGTAGAATGCTCGCCTGCCACGCGGGCGCCCCGGGTTCGATTCCCGGCCGATGGTTTGGGGCAGGACGTTTCACAAGAGTGACATCTACGGCGCCAATTTATAATTGTAACGAATAGTATTTGAATAAAAGCATTTAATCGGGTAAATCCCGGGCGTTGCCCGGGTCATTCGGCTAGTATATATGCAGGTTGATCCAAAAGTCCCGCACAACTTTAAAAATTAATAACTCCGCGAATATTTGCGCTAGAGCAATGCGGTAAACACCATTGTGTTCAGGATGCAATGGGATTTTTTATGGCAAATAATGAAAAATTCGAAATTGATATCAGTTACAACTTTATTCGCTAGATGGCGCTCTACCAGAATCAGAGATTCAGCGGCCAAATTGTTTGATAAATTGAAAAATATAACTGAACGACACGTATTTTTCCTTTTTGAATACCAGGAAAGAATCCTGATAATATCAAATGATAAATTAATAAAACACAATTTCGCCAAAAGTTAGAAGAATTGGTTGACGATTTTTAAATACAATCTGAGATATGTAAAATAGGTATATGCAAATTAAAACATGTAGCAAAAAATATTTATATTTTAGATGGAGTTTTTTTAAATAGATTGAATTTTTAAAAATAACTACTGATATCAATACACGATTTTTAAATGGTTAATATAGTACCAAAAATTATGATGATGGCACTACCAATAGGATTTCGTGCTATAAGGAATGTACAGGGTGATCCAAAAGTCCCGCACAACTTTAAAAATTAATAACTCCCCGAATATTTGCGCTAGAGCAATGCGGTAAACACCATTGTATTCAGGATGCAATGGGATTTTTTATGGCAAATAATGAAAAATTCGAAATTGATTTTAGTTACAATTTTATTCGCCAGATGGCGCTCTACCAGAATCAGAGATTCAGCGGCCAAATTGTTTGATAAATTGAAAAATATAACTGATCGACACGTATTTTTCCTTTTTGAATACCAGGAAAGAACCCTAATAATATCAAATAACAAATTAATAAAACACCACTTCACCAAAAGTATGAAGAATTGGTTAACGATTTTCAAATACAATCAGAGATATGTAAAATAGGTAAATGCAAATTAAAACATGTAGCAAAAAGAAAATTGATATTTTAGATACGGTTTGTTTCCGAAGATAATAAATTTCTAATATTTTTAATTCAACTCTCACTCAGTATCGATTATGTTTATTTTAATTCATTTGAAAAATATGTATCTATCTCTGATAATTTATTTTACTCTGGAATGCCGTTGTTGTTTTTGTCGTGTCCAATAAATAGCCTCAGATGTATCCATGCATTTCTATCACAGCAGCAGCAGCAATGTCCACTATCTTGGATGTATAAAGCTGCTGCTCTGGGTCTATGTCAATTTTCTGCAAGGCTGCGGGAATGAGAATATGTGGGTAGGTGTTAGTTCCACACCAGGACAGTTGTTGCATGTTCTATAGGTTCTTGTGCCATCTGGATGTATTTTCATTCCTTTATAATGTTTTGTTCTAAGTATTGTTATAGTTTTTGTCAGTTTTCTCTCAGAGTTTATTTCACATATTTGATTTTTTCTTATTTTTTGTTTAATTATCTTGTATTTTGCCAAAGCATCAGCGTCAAATACTGACATTTTTTCTTTATTTTGGCTCAGCTTTCTGGCTTCCTTTGCCAATTCATCTGCCATTTCATTACCCCGATCTCAACACGGGCAGGAATCCATTGTAGAATGCAGTTATTCTCCAATGATTCCAGTTGGGTAAGTAACGAGTGTATTTTCTGTGTGATTCTAGTATTGCCCTTCTGAATTGCTTCTAGAGCGGATATGAAGTCGCTGTATATTAAAATTCCTTCTGCTTGATGCAGGGATGGTTGGTTAAGGCATAAATCAAGAGCTTTCCAGATAGCTGTCAGTTCACAAGTGAAGTTTGACGAAATCTGTCCTGCTCCTTCTTTGATTTTGATGTTTGTTCCATCTTGCAGTATTATGTTAATTCCGGCCCCTCCATTACTCAGGGTAAGGTCTGAAGATCCATCTGTATATGCTGTTAAAGGGCGTGGCCTAGCATTTTTAATCAATAATTTGTACTATGAGGACATAGCCGTTAATATTACAAACACATTAGACCTCGAAGCCCAAGGTATCAAAGTCTACCTCAATCAAAACAAAGCCATCAACATATACAATATGTATCACCCTCCAAACAATACATTTATTGACGATGGAACAATGGCTCAATTTCTTACAGACAACACTATTATTGTAGGTGACCTTAATGCCAAACATCAACTATGGGGATGTCCTACGCCAAACCCAAGAAGCAAAATACTTTCAAACATATTTGACGACAATACCTTCATGTGCTTAAATGATGGGAATCCTACCCATCATTCATACAAGCTATAATACCGCACAAGCCCTTGATATAAGTTTTTACTATCCTGACATTTTCCACAAATGCAAATAGCAAATATTAAAAAGTTTTGGAAGTGATCATTTGCCTAATTTGATAGAAATTAGCACCAAGACCCCAAAACTAGCTCAATTAAGAAAAATTCTGGAACTTCAAAAAGGCTAATATGATATCTTTCGAAAACACCATTATTAAAGCAGCCAAAGTTTCAATACCAAGAGGTAATATTAAGAAATGGATTCCAAATTATACACACCAGGCAAAAAATATTCAAACACTTATAACTAAAAGAAATGAACTACAAAAAAGTGCACCCAAAACCAAACAAATTGTATAACTGAACTGAACATTGTGATTGCAAAAATAAAAAGATTATACGTAAATGTGAAAAGGAAAAAATGGAAACAAACTTGTGAAAACCTGAACCCAAGAAACCCAAATACAAAACTTTGGAATTTAGCAAAACAAATTGACAGAGCCCAGCCAAAAACTGAAAACACAAATATGATTAAGAATACAGATAGTACACCAGCAACTAATGACAAAATTGCTGCCAATCTTTTAGGTAATTCATATCAAATAAGTAGTAAAATCAAGGTTGAAAAAAGGCCCGAAAGATTATTCATGACTGTAAAATGTCACCAGCACTCATAATATTTTCCATGAAAAAAATCAATATGAAAAAGCTAGTTTATGCATTAGAAAACACTGACCTAAACAAGACTCCTGGGCCAGATGGAATCCATGGCCGAATGATATCAAACTTGGGCAAAATTGGCAAAGAAAGACTTCTTAATATTTTCAATAACTCCTGGAAAACTGGAAAATTGCCTCAAGACTGTAAAAATGCTACAATAATTCCCATTAAAAAACTTAACAAATCTGCTGATGACCCAAAAAAACTACCGACCTATCTCCCTAACAAATATTTGCTGCGAATTAATGGAAAAAATTATACTCAGACGAGACTCACCTACCACCCTGACACAAGAAATCTCTTACCAGAAGAACAATATGGATTTAGGAAAGGACATGGGACAATAGACCAACTCTTATTTTTCACACAAAAGGTAAAAGATGCACAAATAAAAAAACCAAATAACCACACTTTAGCTGCTTTTTAGACCTTACACAAGCTTTTGATAAGGTATGGAAAAACAAGTTAATTACAAAATTATAGAAACATTTCAAAATTGATGGAAAAGCTATCACTTGGATAAATGATTCCCTTAAAAATATATAAATCAGGGTCAAATATAATGGCACTCTATCTAAAACCTTCAAATTGTACCTAGGATTACCACAAGGATCAATCCTTAGCCCAACTCTCTTCACCCTATTTATTGCAGGCATAGAAGAAAAATTTTCAAACAAAACCAATATTGGACTTTTCGCTGATGACATTATTCTATGGAGCAGTAACACTAACTGGAAAAAAGCTGAAAGAGATTTGAACAAGACTCTTCTCCACCTAGAAAAATTTGCTAATAAAAATAAATTAGAATTTAACCCCCAAAAATCTGAAACCTGTCTTTTTACTACCGATAAGAAACTATACAAAATAAGACCAAATATTATTCTGAAAGAACAACAATTACAATATAATAAACATCCTAAATATCTTGGCTACACCCTGGATCCAGAAATTAAAACCAGTAAGCA
Source organism: Cordylochernes scorpioides (assembly GCA_030710605.1). Lineage (NCBI taxonomy): Eukaryota > Metazoa > Arthropoda > Arachnida > Pseudoscorpiones > Chernetidae > Cordylochernes > Cordylochernes scorpioides. The sequence goes on from CP092882.1 coordinate 47,707,005, forward strand.
TATTGAAGGAGTTGTTAGAAAATGAAGAGACCGACTAAAAATCTTGAAATATATTTCAGGAAGAGTGGGGAGCTGAAGCAACAACACTAAAATTAACTTACACATCTCTAATGAGACCTATCTTGGAATATGGATATCAAATCTATGGTACAGCATCTGAAACAAATCTAAAATCACTGGAAAGGATACAACTAAGTGCAGCCAGAAATATTACAGGTCTTCGAAAAACCTGCCCTAATAATATTGTACTTTACGAGGCAGACATTATGCCCTTGAAGGATAGAATAAGCTACAATCTGCCAAAATATATAAACAAAATCAAGAGTTATGAAAACAAACACAGAACTTTCAATTACATACTTAATTGGGAACCCAATATAAGATTCAAAAAAGAAGGCCCTCTCCACCTGGCCAAAAGAAATGGATTTTTAAAATATAAAGTGGAAAAATATTATTTAGCTGAACAAATATCTCCATGTGAACCACTACCAAAATGTTATTTTTAATGCCACTTTAAATGAACCCACCAACAGACAATACCAAAATCCAGAATATTTAAAACAATTATCATCAGAAATAATTAATAAATTTCCTAAAAATGCAATAACTATCTATACCGATGGTAGCAGAGACGAGTTGGGACACACTGGCAGTGGCTGTCTCATCAAAACCACAAATGGCATTGAGAAAATAAACAGAAGAAACCCAGAATTTTGCTCAGTCTTCAGGTCAGAACTTATAGCCATCTATGAAGTCTTAAAATCCATCAGAAACATCAAACATCACGATATATGGATTCTTACTGATAGTAGAAGTGCCATACAACACTTAAGTCACACAGGGGATCTTAGAGACAAAGTAAGCAGGAACATAATTGGTTATCTCCAAAAACTCTCAATACCTCAAAAATTCACCTTCAATGGATACCCTTACATGTTAGCATTGAAGGCAATGAAGCTGCTGATGCGCTAGCGAAAAAAAAGGCACAAAAGAACCCTTGCTACAGAAAAATAAATTTACTTTTAAAGAAATAGAAACAGTAGCAAAAATAAACAAGAACTGGAGGATCCCACCTAAGCACAGTTGGTATACCCTAGAAGCAGATGGCCACCCAGACCTTTAGGTCCACAAGCCGGCATGCGAAGGATGCCCTTCGCTGCTATTCTGTTCAACTCATAAGCCAAGTAACGGTATCCATGCTAGTGCTTGGACATTGTATCTGGGAACACCACCTCCCAGACAACGTCTCTGGAAGGATTTCTATACCGGTGGCCTTTAATCACAGCAAAATAGGAAACTATCTACTGTGTCCAGCAGGGACCGAGGGGAGGCAGCCCCCGGTCGACTCTGTTCACTCACAGCTGAGGAAAGCTCAGCTGCCACGTCGTGGGCTTTCTCAAGAAGCTTGCTGTGATTTCTCAGCAGCTTACTCTCGATCGCGCCCCTCGCCCTCCTTCTCTCTTCCTGCACACCCACTACCCTTGGACAATCCAAGACGTAGTGGCGTGCATTCATATCCCTTTCTCCATAGACGCAATCAGGGTTTCTCTTAATTTTAAATCTGTGGAGACTTGGGGAAGAGCCCATGTCCCGAACTACCCTAATGAGTTTGTGGGACATTACCTTACAGAGGTACTTGGGTGTTGTTACCCCATTGAATACCTCTCTCTCCTTCACACTGTTCCTCCATCTGTCCAACCATAAGTCCTGTACGTGCCCCCTGATCCTCCTATAAACTTCTTTCTTGGTCACTGGGGTCCTCAGTGATCTACCTCTAAAGCACCCTGCCTTAGCGATCCTGTCTGCGAACTCATTACCTTCGATGAGGCTGTGTCTACTAAACCAAGGGAGCTCCGGAGCCCGCGTCATCATCTCCAGCTCCTGGATTATTTGATGCGCGAGTTGCCCTTTCTCCAGATTGATGGCGACGAGGGCCGACACACAATCTGAATAGAGGCGGTCCGGGCTGAAGTTCTTCTCGGCACACACTCTGAGGGCTACCCTGATCGCAACCAGCTCGGCTGAAAAGACCAATTCGTCCACTCTGAGTGTTAAACTTTCTTGGAAGATCAGCTCTCCATTAGTGAATATCACTACCCCAGCTCCAGTATTGGTTCCAGACTTATTACAATCAGTGAAAACCTCCGTGCCAATCCCTGTCGGCCCTCCAGGACTCCAATTCCACTTTGGCAACCACTGCGGAGGCTTCCTTGGATCCCTCTTCGATTCCAGGGCCCCCGCTTCAAGTCCCAGGGCATCTTCCCTGTTCTCCCAGATCTTCTGTCTGATGGTCTCCTCCTCTAGTTTAAATCCCAGGGGAATAAGCCCAGCGAGGACCAATAAGGCCTCACTGCTGGTAGTGCGATATCCCCCTGTGATTCTGAGTGCCGCTGTCCTCTGCACTCTCTCTAGAGTTGTCGCCAACTTCTGATCCCTGTTTCAACGCCACCAAGCCCCGGAAGCATATAGCAAGATTGGCTCGACACAGGAGAGGCAGAGGTTCCTAAAAATAGTACCCTCCTTCTCCCCCCCCCCCCCCCTGTTGAGAGCCAACCAGGACAGGCCTGCACAACGCCTCCCTGCCTCTCGCCACCATCTCCTCCGCCTGGTATTGCCAACCCATCTTGTCATCAATGACCACCCCCAGAATGGTCATCCTATTGACCAACGCTACCCTCCGTCCTTCCATCCGGATAGCCGGCTTGTGTTCCCATTTGATCCCTTTCCTTTTAGTTCTTATGTCCCTAGGCTTAAAGCTGAGGGCTTTAGTTTTGGAGACATTGAACTTAAGGCCAGAGTCATGGGCCCAGATCGAGAGAATTTGGAGAGAAGTTCCAACACACTTCTCAGCCTTCGCTCTCGAAGCAGCCTCAATGATGAGGAACTGGTCGTCAGCATAGAGAACCAGCCTGGCTCCCTCAGGGAGCTCCTCCTGGAAAACAGTGTTTACCAGGATATTCCACAGAATAGGTCCGCAGCAAGAGCCCTGGGGGCAACCCCTAGCACAGTTTCTTTCCAACTTCCGCCCACCAAAACTGAGGCTAATCCGTCTATCCCTCAGGAAGTCATGAACCAAGCTGCACAAATTATCAGGACAACCCATGTCCATCAAATTTCTCATCAGCTTGTTCCAGCTCATGGAGTTGAACGCACCATCAATGTCCAGGGCCACGAAAAGAACCCAAGCACCCTTATTTAAGCCCATCTCAACCCTCTCTAACACCTCGTTCAGAGCTGTGGTTGTGGACTTCCCTTCCCTAAAACCATGTTGGAAAGAGGAAAGGAGTTCATTACTCTCTAGCCAATGCTTCAGTCGCTGAGCTAGTAGGCTATCCAGGTCCATACCTAGACACACTAGTAAAGAAAGCGGACGATAATCATTAGGAGAATTACCCTTTCTACCAGACTTTTCGAGAAGCACTACTCGGGCAACCATCCATGCCTCAGGAAATGTACCAGTGTCCAGGCACCTATTGAATAACCTGGAAAGAGGCGATGGGTGCATCCTTACCAGGGCTTTCACGACCGTGTTATCGATCCCTTCGGGACCAGGAGATTTCCTTTTCCCGAATTTGAAAGCCGTCAGTTTCACCTCATTCTCAGAAAAGGGCGGATCTACCAAACCACAAGTGGTCAGAGAGATCTCGTCCTCTGTTTCCTCGTTTCCGAAGTGCCGATCCAAGTTGTTTTTATTTTGTCTTCTGCTTTCGAGCGAGTAGGTCTAGAACACATTCTTTCTGAATTTTCTCATTGTTGGTGGATGAAACAGCACCAGTGATTATTTTGGCCGCTTTTGCTTGAACACTGTGTAGTCTTACTTTTAGTGATGAGCTTGAGGGAGCCCAGACCGGTGTTGCATATTCCATTATCGGCCTTATTAAGGTGGTATATCTTGTTCTGAGAAATCTGGGTTTTGCCCCCCAATTTGTTCCACATAGCCTTCTCAGAAATTTAGTTTTCTGATAGCTCTATTTGAGGTGCTAATTATGTGTTCTGAAAATTCCAATTCCTCATCAATAATAATTAAAATAATTTTGTTGACATCTTGTCAATACATGCACAGTCTGCACTATTAAAAAAAGATAATATGCATTATATACACTATGTACAATAAATATGGCGCCTCTGCCAGCGCTGCAGAATTTGGTGGAGAATCGCCAGTGGGTCTCCAGCGACACAACGCATTTTGCGATCTACGATGAATACGTAGGTCGCGTACTTCGCCGCTTAGGAGATGGTGATGGCGTGGTCCTCGAGACCAACTTGAAAGATCCAGGACTGCAGTATCACACCTAGGTATTATGGATTTTTAATTGTATCAATTATTTGTTTGTTTATGTTATTTTGTGGTTATATTTATGCCTTTTTCCCTGTGAGTGGAGAAGACGCATAGGTTTGGTTTTATTGGGTTTATGGTCATTTGGAGTTAAATTGCCCACTTTTCCAGTCCTCTCATTGATGTGTTCAGTATTTTTTACGATTTTTCTATGCTGGTACTTGTGTGCCATATGGCTATATCATCTGCATAACAGGCAACCTTTGTGTCTTCAGTGAGGTAAGGATGGATGTCGTTAATATATAGCAGATAGAGTAGAGGACTGAGCACAGATCCCTGAGTTACACCAGCCCATGTTCTTCCTTCCTTGGAAAATTCTCCATTGACCCGAACCTTTAACCTTCTTCCCCTTAAGAAGTCTGCAATCCAGATTAAGGGTTTTCCTCTTACTCCGATGTTGTGCAGCTTTTCACGTAATTTCTCCCTCCACACTCGATCAAAAGCTGAGGTCATATCAAGGAATATAGCCGTGGTCTTCTTTGGCGGTTTTTCCTGGAAATAATCTATTATTGATTGACAGAAGTAGAACAGTTGATCAGTCGTACAGTGTTGGGATCTATAGGCAGTTTGGTAGAGGTTTATTTTATTATTGTTAGTGAGCCAGACTATGAGCCTAGAGTGGATAATTCGTTCTGGTATTTTACAAAGTATGCTGGTGAGAGCAATTGGCCGATAGTTCTTGTATTCCTTGGCATCTTTGTTTGGCTTCAGTATTGGCACTATAATTGATATCTTCCAATTCTTTGGTAGTTTACCAGTTTGCCATGAAATGCTCAGTATTCGTAGGAGTTGATTATTAGCTTTGTATTCAAAGTGTTTAATCATTTGACCAAAGATTAGATTATCTCTTGGTGACCTCTTGGATTTTTTTATTGATAAGTTTAGCTCATTCAGTGTGAAGTCTCTCGAGAAAATATCTTGTTGATGGAAGTTTCTTGCTTGTTTAACTAACTGGTTTATATTATTTTTAGAGTCCTGTCTTCATTCGTATAGTTGAGTATGGAAGTGCTTGAAAGATATTCAGCAATTATGTCAGCCATCTGTTTGTTCTCGTTCTCGCTGTCCTATTCATATCAGTTAGAGTATTGGAGGATTGGTGTTGGTTTTGATTGTTCTCCAACACTCTAATCATATTCCAGTGTTGGCTGTCCTTTCTTGGATTCATTTTTTCGCAGAATTCTGCCATTTTTCTTGTTTGCATATCCAAATTTTTTGTTCTATTTTGTGACTAATTTCAATGAGTTCCTTTCTCTTTTCTTCTGTTTTATTTTTTTAAGAAGTTCATTGATATTGTCTCTCTCTCTGAAATCATTGCCTCGATGTTGTGGTCCTTCCAGTAAGGTATCCACAGGTCTTTACGTCTACCTCTAGGTACCGATGCTTTTGCAGCTTTTGAAATGTTCGAAGAGAATTTTTCCAAGTTTTTGTCAAGCGTTCTGTAATTCAATTTTTCGTTGCACAGTTCTTCAAGCTTTTCTGTGATTTTTTTTTCAAGTCGGCTTTCCTAAAGTTCCATGTTCTTTTATTCTAATGGATATTCTCAATTTTGAAGTTTAGGGTTGTTAAAATTGGTCTGTGGTCACTGATTGCACCTCTCAGGATTTTCCATTGTGTTGTGGGTGCGATGTTGTAATTTATCGCTGTGATGTCTATTGCGGATTCTGTGCCTGTGGACTTAGATAGGTAGGTGTTCTCTCCGTTATTTAACGGTGTAAGGTCGAGGTTTGTTAGCATGTCCTCAACCTGCTGACTTTTGTTATCCAGGACAGATGATCCCCAAATTGAACTTTTGGCGTTAAATTCGCCGAGTATGATTGTGATATCCGAAGACGCTTCACTTAATGTCTCTATTGTGTGTACCCATACAAAATTCAAAGATTTCACGAGCTGAAAGTTGGCGATTTTGAGATGCGTCAAGAATTCGCTGCATGGGTTTTACGGCAAATTGATATTGATGAAAACTGGCTGTCGAATGTTCTGTGGACAGATGATGCTCACTTTTCTCTAAACGGAGAATTTAACATTCAAAACAGCCGCATTTGGGCAACAGAAAACCCTAGGATTTTTACAGAAATGCCACTTTACCAGCCTAGAGTTACAGTTTTGTGTGGGTTCACTTCTTTTATTATTGGGCCATTTTTCTTTGAAAAATCAACGGAAGAACTTTTAAAACCGTTTTTGTAACTGGTGAACGTTATGTTCAACCTTTGAGAGAAAAGGGTATTCCCATATTGCAGGGCAAAAGCACTAAGCGAAATAACATTCATGAAAGATGGAGGACCTCCTCATATCTCCCGAGGTGCCAAACAATTGCTGAAGGATACGTTCGGTGAAAATCGTACGATAAGTCGCCACTTTATATACCAGTAGCCTCCAAGATCACCAGACTTGAGGCCTTGCGATTTTTGTCTATGGGGGTACATTAAATCGTGTGTTTATCGATGCTGGCCTACCACATTGGCCATGCTGAAAGCTTCTATCAGATGGCACGTTTTATCAATTTCAACAGATATGTTATTTAATGCTGTCCATTCTGTCATTTATCGTCTCCAGGCGGTGATTGAGAATAAAGGGTGCCACATTGAGCAAGGATTGTGACCTAATACAAGAGAGAAGGCAGTTACCTCATGTGTTATATAAGCTGCCATGTATTATATTATCTACCAATATTTTGCAGCTCTTTGTGTTGGGATATGGGGATAATAAATGCTGTCCTCACATCGTGACTCTATTTTTTGTGAACAGTAATATTTTGTTCGTCATTTGCTCACATATTATGTCGTGCAAACCAGAGTGTTATAACTTCTCGAATAACACTGGTACACACAATTTTCCCCCTTATGTTTAGTTTTCGCTTTTCGCTCATTAGAAGAAATAGCATAAGGAATATTTTCTGTACACCAATAACTTTAGAAATTTTGTGAAAAAAAAATACATAATGATTTTACTACCACGTTTTTCAACGCAAAAGGTCGATTTAAAAATTATTTTTATTTGAGGGGACACATTTTTTAAAATTGTGTACAGTATAATAAACAATGATAACATTTGACAAGCCCATAGGATATTTGGAATAAAGTACGACAAATATATTTTGTCACTCCCCTCTATATTTCATTTGTTGGATCATGACAAATATCCAGTTAAATAGTCAAGGGTCGCCAATCAGTCAAGAAACTACACATTTCTTATAGCAAGAAATCCTATTAATAGTGCCATCATAATTTTTGGTACTAAATTAACATTTCAAAAATTCGTGTATTGATATCAGCAGTGTTTTTCAAACATTCAATCTATTTCACAAAACCCCATATAAAATATACATATTTTTGCTACATGTTTTAATTTGCATATACCTATTTTACATATCTCTGATTGTATTTGAAAATCGTTAACCATTTCTTCTAACTTTTGGCGAAGTGGTGTTTTATTAATTTGTCATTTGATATTATTAGGGTTCTTTCCTGGTATTCAAAAAGGAAAAATACGTGTCGATCAGTTATATTTTTCAATTTATCAAACAATTTGGCCGCTGAATCTCTGATTCTGGTAGAGCGCCATCTGGCGAATAAAATTGTAACTAAAATCAATTTCGAATTTTTCATTATTTGCCATAAAAAATCCCATTGCATCCTGAATACAATGGTGTTTACCGCATTGCTCTAGCGCAAATATTCGGGGAGTTATTAATTTTTAAAGTTGTGCGGGACTTTTGGATCACCCTGTATAGTTTCTTGACTAATTGGCGACACTTGACTATTTAACTGGATATTTGTCATGATCCAAAAATGAAATATAGAGGGGAGTGACAAAATATATTTGTCGTACTTTATTCCAAATATCCTATGGGTTTGTCAAATGTTATCATTGTTTATTATACTGTACATAATTTTGAAAATGTATCCCCTAAAAAATTCATTTTTAAATTGACCTTTTGCGTTGAAAAACGTGGTAGTAAAATCATTTTGTATTATTTTTTGCGCAAAATTTCTAAAGTTGGGGAGGGGGAGATACAGAGAATATTCCTTATGCTATTTCTTCTAATGAGCGAAAAGCGATAAACTAAACATAAGGGATAAAATTGTGTACCAGTGTTATTCGAGAAGTTATAACACTTTGGCCTGCACGACATAATATAAGATGTGAGCAAATGACAAACAAAAAATTACTGTTCACAGAAAAAAATGAGTCAAGATGTGAGGACAGAATTTATTATTCCATAACCCAAAACAAAGAGCTGCAAAATATAACACATGAGGTAACTGCCTTCTCTCTTGTATTAGGTTACAATCCTTGCTCAATGTGGCGCCCTTCATTCTCAAACACCGCCTGCAGACGATAGATGACAGAATGGTCACAATTAAATAGTTGAAATTTAAAAAACGTGCCATCTGATAGAAGCCTTCAACATGGCCAATGTGGTAGGCCGGCATCGATAAAAACGAGACTTAATGTACCCCCATAACCGAAATTGTAAGGCGTCAAGCCTAGTGATATTGGAGGCCACTGGTATATAAAGAGGCGACTTATCAACGAATTTCACCGAACGTATCCTTCAGCAATTGTTTGGCACCGCGGGAGATATGAGGAGGTCCTCCATCTTGCATGAATGTTATTTCGCTTAGTGCTTTTCTGTCCTGCAATATGGGAATACCCTTTTCTCTCAAAAGTTGAACATAACGTTCACCAGTTAGAAAAACGATTTTTAAAATTCTTCCATTGAATTTTTCAAAGAAAAATGGCCCAATAATAAAAGAAGAAGTGAACCCACACAAAACTGTAACTCTGTGCTGATGAAGTGGTATTTCTGTAAAAATCCTATGGTTTTCTGTTGCCAAAATGAGGCAGATTTGAATGTTAAATTTCTCCTTTAGATAAAAGTGAGCATCATCTGTTCTTAGAACATTTGACAGCCAGTTTTCATCAATATCAATTTGCCGGAAAACCCATGCAACGAATTCTTGACGCTTCTCAAAATCGCACACTTTCAACTCGTGAAAACTTTGAATTTTGTTAGGGTATTTTTATAGAAAAATCCTAAATGTGTGTTCTCTCCAAACTGTTCCATACGAAATCCCTGTTTGTCGAGAAACTTGTCTAGCACTTACTTCTCCATACGTGGATAACGTTTCAATAGCTTCAGCATTCTGAAAAACCGTAACAGCCACTGACTTGCATGTCGATGGTCTTCCACTCCGAGGTTTTGCTTCCAGAGATCCAGTTTCCTAAAACCTTTTATCAATCGCTTTAGAGAGTAGCAACTCATGGGTCCTTTACCGCTTCGAATATCTTTAAAGGAACGAAACGCTCGTAAAGCTTCAGTGGCAGATTCTGAATCACAATTTAAAAAATTCACCAAGAGTGCTTTATCCTGTAGTGACGGCATTCCAGGGGGAAGGGGAGAAGTTCGACCACACCTCCTTGCGGTCCCCCCTGGACCCTTGGAATATTTGACCAAATTCTGGTTCGTTTCCAAGATGACTAACGTTGCAACGGCATCCATTTTCAAATGAAGAGCAAAACTGATATCTCCAGTAATGCTACCGCGTCCGGGGTAACCGCCGCGTCAGGAGCTGCAGCTCGAGCTCATGATGAGAAATCTACTACGAGGACACACAATTCAATCTACTACGACTCAATATAAATGGTACCCAGAGGAAAATAAAGAGCTGACTTGTCTTCTCTGTGACAACAATGTACATATTTCTTGTCCTCAGGAGACAAAATTGAATCAGAATCTGAGATTCAATATCAAATATTATACAACACTACGAAAGGACAGACCGGGAAAATTCGGAGGAGGACTTGCCGTTTTGATTAAAACCTTAGAAATCAAATTTAAGGAAATCGCCTATAATCAGAGTAAGCCTAGAGAAATACGACAGAAGCTCAGTCAATAGAAATCTATCTTACAGATAAAACAATTCAAATCATAAATGTTTATCACCACGATAATACTAGCATCAATACAGGCCTGATAGAGACATTAAGTGAAGCGTCTTCGGATATCGCAATCATACTTGGTGATTTTAACGCCGAAAGACCAACTTGGGGATCACCTGTCCAGGATAACAAAGGTCAGCAGGTTGAGGACATGCTAACCGACCTCGACCTTACACCGTTAAATAACGAAAAGACACCTATCTATCCAAGTCCACAGGCACGGAATCCGCAATAGACATCACAGCGATAAATTACAACATCGCACCCACAACACAATGGAAAATTCTGAAAGGTGCAATCAGTGACCACAGACCAATTTTAACAACCCTAAAATTCAAAATTGAGAATTTCCAACAGAATAAAAGAACACACTGGAAAAATATTCACAGAAAAGCTTGAAGAACTGTGCAACGAAGAATTAAATCACAGAACGATTGACAAAAAATTGGAAAAATTCTCTTCGAACATATCCAAAGCTTCAAAAGTATCGATACCTAGAGGTAGACGTAAAGACCTGTGAATACTTTATTGGAAGGACCACAATATCGAGGCAATGATTGCAGAGAGAGACAATATCAATGAACCTCTCAAAACAAATAAAACAGAAGAAATCATAAAGGAACTCATTGAAATTAGTCACAAAATAGAACAAGAAATTTGGATATGGAAACAAGAGAGAGAGAGAAATGGGCAGAATTCTGCGAAAAGAAATGGATCCAAAAAAGGAAAGCCATCACTGGAATATAATTAGTGTTATAAAACAATCAAAACCAACACTGATCCTTCAATACTCTAACCGATATGAAAAGCGAGAACAAACAAACAGATGGCTGAAATAATTGCTGAATATTTTTCAAGCACTTCCAGACTCAGCTATACAAATGAAGGCATGACTCTAAAAAATAATATAAACAGGTTAGTTAAACAAGCAAGAAATTACCATCAACAAGATATTTACTCGAGAGACTTCACACTGAATGAGCTAAACTCATCAATAGAAAAGTTAAATCCAAGATGTCACCTGGGGTTGTTCTAATCTTTGGTCAAATGATTAAACACTTTGGAGACAAAGCTAAAAATCAACTCCTACAAATGCTGTACATTTCATGGCAAACTGGTAAACTACCAAAGAATTGGAAGATATCATATATAGTGCCAATACTGAAACCAAACAAAGATTCCAAGTAATACAAGAACTATCGGCCAATTGATCTCACCAGCATACTTTGTAAAATAACAGAATGAATTATCCACTGTAGGCTCATAGTCTGGCTCACTAAAAATAATAAAATAAACTTCTACCAAACTGCCTAAAGATCCAGACACTGTACAACTGATAAACTGTTCTACTTCTGTCAATCGATAATAGATTTCAAGGAAAAACCGCCAAAGAAGACAACGGCCGTATTCCTGGATAAGACCTCAGCTTTTTATCGAGTGTAGAAATTATTTGAAAGGCTGCACAACATCGGAGTAAGAGGAAAAACCATAATCTGGATTACAGACTTCTTAAGGGGAAGAAGGATAAAGTTTCGGGTCAATGGAACATTTTCCACTTCTGTGCACGTACCCTCTTACACTCCTAGACCAGGGCCTGTTGCTGTGCACGTGCCCTCTTGCACTCCTAAACCGGAGCCTGCCGCTTCACAAGTGCCCGTCCGCAGTCCTAGACCTCAGAGAGCCAGGAAACCCCCAGACCGACTGGAGTATTATTAAGGGGGAGATGTGTTGTTTATGTAAATAGATGAAGATTATTTGCATTCTTTAAAGTCTCATTATGTAAGAATATATGTGTATATAAATTGGACATTTTTGTTGGCCAAACGAAAAGAATAAGAGCTAAAAAAAGAGTCATGGTCAAGTTTGAGTTGTTGTACATCTAATTACGACACAACCTTAACAACATCCATCCTCACTGAAGACACAAAAGTTGCTTGTTATGCAGATTATATAGCCATATGGCACACAAGTAGCAGTACAGAAATATCAGAAAAATACTGAACACATCAATGAGAGGACTGGAGAAGCGGGCAATGAAACTCAAAATGACAATTAACCCAATAAACACAAACCTATAGGTCTCCTTCACTGACAGGAAAAAGGCATGAATTCAACTCCAAAATAAGCATAAACAATCATATAATTGATAAAATTTGATCTGCAAATTACCTAGGTGTGATACTTGATGAGGAATTGCGATTTACAGAACACATAATTAGCACCTCAAATAGAGCTACCAGAAACCTAAACATTCTGAGAAGGCTATGTGGAACAAATTGGGGAGCAAAACCCAAAATTCTCAGAACAACATATATCACCTTAATAAGGCCAATATTGGAATATGCAACACCTGTTTGGGCTCCCTCAAGTTCATCACTAAAAAGAAGACTAGACAGTGTTCAAGCAAAAGCGGCCAAATTAATCACTGGTTCTATTTCAAATACCAACAATTAGAAAATTCAGAGAGAATGTGGTCTAGACCTACTTGAAAGCAGAAGACAATTAAAAACAATAAAATTCACCAATAGCTTAAAAACTAAAGAAACTGAACACATATCCCATAGAACCTATTTAAACTGGACACAAAAAGAAAGGCTCAAAAGATCTTCAACACTTCAGTACAACAACAATATTAGAAAGAGCATAAAAAATGAAACATAATGAATTTCAAATTCGAGAATAACCAATATTTCCTACCCCATTGCCATCAAATGTAATCATCAATCTTAACCTGAATGAACCCTGCAATAAAAAAAGAACAAAAACATACTTAAAAAGAAAGGACTTGACACAATTGGTTTATGCGATCAGATAAATTATTTAACAGCATATACAGATGGATCATCAGACCTTACCATAAGTAATGGAGGGGCTGGAATTAACATAATACTGCAAGATGGAACATACATCAAAATCAAAGAAGGAGCAAGAAAGATTTCGTCAAACTTCACTTGTGAACTGACAGCTATCTGGAAAGCTCTTGATGTATGCCTGAACCAACCATCCCTGCATCAAGCAGAAGGAATTATAATATACCGTAAAACGACTTCAAATTCGATCTAGAAGCAATTCAGAAGGGCAATACTATAATCACACAGAAAATACACTCGTTACTTACTCAACTGATATCATTGGAGAATAACTGCATTCTACAATGGATTCCTGCCAGTGTTTGGATCGGGGGTAATGAAATGGCAGTTGAATTTGCAAAAGAAGCCAGAAAGTTGAGCCAAAGGAAAGAACAAATGTCATTATTTGACGCTAATGCTTTTGCAAAATACAAGATAATTATACAAAAAATAAGAAAAGATCAAAATGTGAAATAAACTCCGAGAGAAAAATGACAAAACTATAACAAGATTTAGAACAAAACATTATAAAGGATGACTATACATCCAGATGGCACAAGAACCTATAGAACATGCAACAACTGTCCTGGTGTGGAACTAACACCTACCCACATATTCTCATGCCCGCAGCCTTGCAGAAAATTGACATAGACCCAGAGCAGCTGCTTTACACACCCAAGATAGTGGACAATGCTGCTGCTGCAGTGATAGAGAGATGCATGGACAATCTGAGGCTCTTTATTGGACACAACAAAAACAACAACGGCATTCCAGAGTAAAATAAATCATCAGAGATAGATAAATATTTTTCAAATGAATTAAAATAAATATAATCGATACTGAGAGAAAGTTGAATTAAAAAAAATTAGAAAATTATTATTTTCGAAATTTAAAAAGCTGAGAGGATTCCAGCAAAGCGCATCTAAAATATCTTTTTTTTTTTTGCTACATGTTTAAATTTGCATATACCTATTTTACATATCTCAGATTATATTTAAAAATCGTTAACCATTTCTTCTAACTTTTGGCGAAATGGTGTTTTATTAATTTATCATTTGATATTATTAGGGTTCTTTCCTGGTATTCAAAAAGAAAAAATACGTGTCGACCAGTTATATTTTTCAATTTATCAAACAATTTAGCCGCGGAATATCTGATTCTGGTAGAGCGTCATCTAGCGAATAAAGTTGTTACTAAAATAAATTTCGAATTTTTCATTATTTGCCATAAAAATTCCCATTGCATCCTGAACACAATGGTGTTTACCGCATTGCTCTAGCGCAAATATTCGCGGAGTTATTAATTTTTAAAGTTGTGCGGGACTTTTGGATCACCCTGTATATGGGTGAGAGTTAATAGAGATGTGTGGTTGGAGAGAGATGTTATTTTATTAGTAATGATAACTTAGACATATTTTGTAAATCATTTTAATTATTTTTCTACCTTCAATAAAGAATATTTATGTTTTAGAAAGTAAATAATTATTGAGATCCACCATCAACAAATATCAGGGAACAGGCTAAATAAACGTTTAGTTTATTTCTGTTCCACTAGATGGCACTCTACCATGAGAAAAACTAATAATTTATGTATATGGTATTCTAGAGTATAACTCGGCACTTGTAGAAACTGATGGACTGCAAGCGTTTTTAAATTATGATGACAACTATCTTAGATCGTTACCTGTCTCAACAAATATTTATTTATTTACCAACGTTTCAGTGAATTTCTATCACTCTCCTCAGAGGAATGGCTATATTTGAATCCCACTTTCAAACTATATTTGTACACGTTTTTCTAAAATACATGTGGAGCATAATTCAGAATTTCTTATGCATAATATTTAGGTAGAGTATGGAATTAAAAAATAGTAATTTCCCTGAAGAAAGTGATAATGGATTGACTGAAATGTCAGGAATTAAATGAAATATTTGGTTGATGTAGACATGTATTTTTCCGAACAAACTTCCATCCAACAAAGGATCTTCAAAACTATCTTACAGTTCAGTATATCACTCTGGTGCTTGGTGTGCATACTTCGATCTAGGTAACCAACCATTGGTGTCGTTCTAGTGCCAACCGAAGTTCAAATACCGGCTGCAAATATAGTAGGATACCTCACAACAACGCGGCAAAAACGGAATTAATCAGTAAATATATAGTAAAAGGAATACAGATAAATCCTAGTCTTCTAGAAACAGCACCTTTCCGTGACCACTGCAGTTAAAACGCATGCATAAGGTTATATGGAGATACAACTCTACCAAGGTTGTTGTTGTTTTTTTTTTTTTGCAACATCGTTAAACGAACTCCCGCCTTTTCGTAGCCCTTCAAATGTCCTCCTTTAGACTAGATTAGATCCTACCATAGCTGATAGCGATTTTGTCAGCTTTCTAGACTCAAAGTTACCTAACACGTCTGAATTCTGTCTCCCAAATTTTCTAAGAAATGTCTTTATGTTGACTTGGCCTGCAAAATCGCCAGAATCCACTCACATCTATCCCGTATAATGAAGTATCAGATCACAACTCCGGCATGGAACCCTATCCCACTAAATAAATTACTGAACAACAGAATGCATTATGTAGGTAAAAAAGGAATACTTTAATAAATACACAATTTATTTTATCGAAAAAATCTACAAAAATCTGAACCTGAGAAAATTTACAAAAATTTTTAAAATGAAATTAATGATATTACAAAACGAAATTATAAGATTTACATTCCTTACACATTTTACAAATAACATATGTTCTAAGCATTGCAAATAGATTAATGACAACGATTTATTTCTCAAATAATGTGAAAATTAAATATCATAAAATATACATTTTCAGATATCCAAAATTATTCCTTAAAATATAGGTATATATTAGATTATGCTCAATTTATATGTAAAACTGATAAATTATAATGCAAGACCTTTATTGAATTATTCGATGAATAAAACATTCCTAATAGGTGATTTTGAAATGATTGTATGCATCCAAAAGGCAAAGCATGCATGCACAAACGATAAATGTATTCATTATTTTTTTCTTTCTGCGTTTTCAGGCAAAGACTCTGTAGATAGTTTTTCCAATTTCCCTTCATTTTGCCATCCTTCATATATCAGGGGAACGATTGATCCTACATTAGGTGATGTAGATCTCTGGCCTTTTCTGAATTCATCTAATTGCGAGAAGAAAGTGGAATGAATGTATTTCAGAGATCTTGTAATTGTTACGAGATAGTTGGGATTTTGGGTAGAAGTCTTTGTATATTTGAAAGGACATTTCCCTACTCTGATATTTACCCGTGAAAAGAAGACAAAGGGTCTTACAATCACTTGATGAGTCTCATACTCCCAAACGTCACTTCGATCATCCAGAGAACAGACGATATCTTGTTCCGGGAATAGAGTTCTAAGTAATCGATCTTTCGTTGATTTTTGTTTGATCGCAGGATCTCTAGCGTAAATTTTCTTGAAGTATTTTCCATCTGGATCTATCAAGGATATAATTTTTCGAGAATATTCCATAAGAGAATTGGAAACAACTATCAATTCGTAGTAGTTGTTAATTTCTTCGAGAAAGTTTAAAAGGTCTCCTCTAAACTTGACAACATACGTCAAACCATTGACATCGATTATTCCATCGTGTTGCTCGTTATCAAGTTTATCAGTATTTCGTACAGCATGTACAAGAGTATTATCAATATCAACGAGGAGTATAAGTTTCTTTTCTTTTTTTATATCATCCACGAAATTTTCGGGAAAAGCCTCGACTGTTAGATCCATTCTATCCAAAGGCCTGTCATAAGCTCCATACATGATTCTTAGTTATTATTAGTAACACTATTAGAGAATTTTTATTGCTCTTTATGTCGTATAGAAATATATAAAAGAAAATTAGGATATTTTATATTTCATATAATCAAAATAGACATGTCAATGTAGATCAACATATATTTATTATTTTTATTTGAAAATCATATTATATGCAAATTTATAAATCTCAATACAATTTGAAAATTTGTATTTTAATACAAATTTATCAATTTATTATCATATTTTTGAATACTCATTCTATATTTTATCATAATTTAGGCTTTCGCCTCTTGTTTTTCCTATTTGTGTGTTTTTCGGTTGATATAAACACACTTGAAAAAGGTTCAGATATAAATCCACCTATTATAATCGATACATGATTTATTTATAAATGTGGTACATTTGTGAAACAATACATTAGCACCAATATGGCGGACCTGAAGGATAAATAAAGTGTGCGCATGATATATAAAACAAATTCCAAACTAGCTTATATTTCAAAACTAGAAAATAATTCATAGAAGCGGTATATCAGGTGATATGCAAATACTGGGTTAGGGGAAACAGGAAATTCTCAACAGACTAAAAATACTCGACAGGGATGTAAAGTATAAAGATCCTTAATCTCTCATATAATCAAACATAAAATAGAAACATTATCAATTATAATTTGAAGAAGTTAGAACATCACTATTTGAAATACCTTTATATCATCTCAATAAAATAGAATAAACAGAAATTATATATATATATATTTAGAATATCGTTTATATCATCTTCGTACAATAGTTAAATAAAAATATATATATTTGGAATACTTTATATCATTTCTTAATACAATAGTATAAAATATATTTGGAATCCTTCTTATCATCTTAATACAAAGGTATTGTGAAATGGATGACAAAAGCTTTTCGAGAGGCCAATATTCTAGAGTAAAGTTGGGGAAATAAGGTGGACGACAGCTACCATGTTTGAGGGGTACAGGTGCAAAAACCGCATTCCAGTGATGGTGGATATTTGAGACAAGTACATCTAAGTGTACCTAGTTCCCCATTCCATTAACAGCTCCTGGCAATAAAGTATATCGAACTAAGCTGTATCCACGAAGAAGCTACATTGAACCTTGTATGCAAACAACGACCTTCGAAAAGCGTCGTAACTTTGGTGCTAAAATCGGGGATTACAGTTTACTTTTGATTCTTGAATATTTTACATTTTAATGTCAATTTAAAAGCTATATGGAAGAACTAACCGGCCTTGAGTTTGAATAATTAAATAAATTGATCGGAGACTTCTCTAGGCAAATGACCCAGACAATAGATCAATGGATATATGAAGTTAAGATCTGAATCAAGCGCTATTTAAGCAATAATATTTCTGATAAATCCCGCCCGATCAATCGAAGACAGATTGGATTTAGGCGAGACTACTGTCATTAAGGACTTAGTTATGTCAGCGAAGGATCAAGATGGTTACATGGACTGCACTGAAAATAGTGGCATGGAGAAGAAAATGGTCCAGACAGATATTGTAGTGGAGGAAGACAGACTTATCGTCTCCGACAGCAGATGCGGAACGAATGCTTTGAACCAAATCAAGCAAACAGAATGAAAAATCCCTTTAGATGGTGTGTTCGTCTCCCTGTACCCCTTCAGAATACCTCTAGGAAGACACCAACTATTTTGGAGAGATATAATGCGACGACGTGGCTAACTTCTGCGACGGTATCAAACTGTCAGGGACTACAGCAGCGATTTAACTGGACCGGACGGATCTGGGTGCTCTGTGGATGTGTGAAAATTCTAGGTGGTAGAAGTTTATTTCGAAAATATGTACTGGGATTCGAGACCCTTGTTGGAATAAAGTGCCCTAAAAGCTCGTCAAGGGCTTCGAGGACTATTTCGCGTCGAATCCAAGCTTTGCCGGAATCTTCGAGGAGGAACACAATTTGCCTTATCCTCAAAGCGTACAAGGTTCTGTTCTAAGCCGTTACCGTCTATATCTTTGCCGACGGCGGACTAAAGATTCGTCAGCGGCGTTTTTCTGGATCGCCTACGTCGCCAACTGCCTACTCCGTTATGGGAATATGCTTTTTCTGAAAGATCGAGTACATGTCTGACCAGGAGGCCCTGGTCTTCAAGAACAAGTATCCGCTGGTAGTCATCTCCACAAATCTTCACTTCGCCTTTGACAACATGGACCGAGAGTTCCTCTACTCTACACGGAGGCCGATTCTATCATAAAGATCGATAGAAAATTCACCTGCCCATTTAGAATGCACGGAGATCTTCTGCAGGGTACAGGTCGCCTGCAGTGCAGCAATTTACTCCAGTCTGACTGGTCCGAGTGCACGCATTGGAATACACTCAGCGGTGAAGTTGATCTCAATGAAGTTACTTGGGTAATTATCACTTGAAGTAATTATTTATTATATAAATTTGTTAATATTTTCCCTCAAATTTATATATAATTGACAAACTACTGAAAATAATTCAATGAAAATTGAAAAATACTCATATACACACAAATAGATTATCTCTCCCAAAAGATGAAAGAGACTTCACTAAGTGCCTACTTATTAAAAATCTTCTAGGGCTATATTATTTTACCGTTGGCAGGGAAGGTATGCAGACTCCACCCCCCTCCAACATGCCTACGGACAGCGCAGTGATACAGGTTGCTGGAAATGTGGACAAAATAGCCAAAAAGTAAAAACTATCCAGATAACTCTAAAACCTCCTCAGCTCGTTATATTTTTGTTTGTAATTGAGAAAATTGGGCGATATGAACCTGAATATTTGGATATCTCCCAATTTGAGGTCATGAATAATCGCTGAAAAAATAGTCTCAACTCCCAGCAGTTCCTGAGTTGATGTCGTCCATCACACACGTAAACATCGTATGCAAATAGATAATGATTTTACAGATGATATATAATAAATATATTGTACCAAAGTATTTATTTTTTATTAACAGATTATTATTTAGATATTTATATTTTGATACTCTGTAAACCTCCCTCATTGCTTATCTATTGTTTATCATTCATAGTTTGTTCTTGCCTTAAATAAATTGCTGTGTCATCTAGAAGTTTGTCTTTCCTAATTTTCCACGTGGTAATATGCATGATGCTATGTGAAAATCAAGTTGCTGAATTACAATAGCTATATTAATATTGTAGCAAATTATTTATTATTTTATTAACAGAGTATCATTTTTGATTATTATATTTTGCTACTCTGTAAACTTTACTCTTTGTTTATCTTTTGTTTATTATTCATAGTTTGTTCCTACCTTAAATATATTGGTGTGTCATCCTGAAGTTTGTCATTCCTAATTTTCTACGTGGCAATATTTATATTGATTTTGGCATCTCGCTATAGTGCAGTGCAAGAAAATGTTGCTCCTGGGTGGAGGATGAAATTCCCGGCGTTATTACGCAAACCTAGCACCCTCAATTGCTCTGATGCCAAGTTGCGTGTCGATGCGGTTTCACCATGCACCGCACCATTGGCCTTGGCCTTTTGAGAAGTTCGCTCTAATTCTCGAGACGCGCTTGAATTCCTCGAAAATGGGGTTCACTACGCTGATATGCTCGTCACGTCGTAGTCCGATCCTGTTTATAGCGATACACAGTTTTAAGCCTTATTAAAGTTGATCTTAAGCTAAGGCATTAACTCGATTAAGATTGTCGGAAAATCTCCCGAATAATCAAGCCTAAAAATGGGTCGACATAATAAAATCAAAGTATACTCACGCCGCTAAGTGTTCCATTATAGAATAAGATCAAGCGTCTGATCCCTATATAATACAAAGAATAAATAATCCTAATATCAGAGAATAATTCATATAAATACTACTTTTCATATATTTGCTTTTAAAAGTGAACAGATGTGATGACAAAAATATTTAATACTAAAACTACATAAAGGATAAATACTTACAAAAATCGAGCCCGCGATGTTATTTTTAATTTGTAATTCCAATGACTAATACCACCGAGATCGATGAAACCACGCTAATTGGCTAATGAATGCGATTCGGATTGGCTGCTAAAATTATGTAACAGTGAACAGCCAATCAAAGACAATTAATTAGTTTATATGATCTTAACAGCCAATAAGAGAGAGCGCGTTTAAAAAGATGAACAATATATACATATATAACTACCTATCTAGAAACATTAAAGCATTTATATAGTTGATATTCAGAGGTAAAAATTTAAACTTTTATATATATAATAAGTTCAACAAAGATTTCTATACTTAATTCATTCTACGAAAAGTCAATCTTTAAAAAATAATTGCATGTGGTGTTAAAATGAGTTGCTTGAGTTTAGTTATTATTATTATTTTCAATTAAGAGATATTTAAAATAATTGCATTAATTTAAAGGAAATTCATATGCCTTGCTTTACCGTGTGTATAAGGATCCATAATATTAAACAGTTTATATTAAAACACAATAAAAGAACAGCAGAAAAAGAGATAATTTATTGAAAATGGCGTCTTATTTCTTGTCATTCAGATTTTAGAAAATTTGTTTTATTACTATATTTGAAAGGCAATTATTTTAATAGTATGCTAATCAATTCAAAAATCATCCAATTCTTTGTTTGATGTTGAAGGTAACTTTCTAGGAATTTCCAAATCATCTTGATCTAATTGATCTATCTTGACCAGATTTGGCCGTATTGGAGATTTCTGTTTGTGATTCAACAAATCAATCCATTTTATAGTGGAAAACCATCTATTATTCTTGATGTCCTCGGCTCCATTCTTCATGCATCCGAAGCGTTTTGTAACATTGCGTTGTAAGAGACCTTTCAAAAGTTCTTTTAGATCAAAAGACATCCTACTTGAATACTTTATCTTACCATTGACAATTTTATCAAAAATATTGATTTGATTTGTGTCCTTGAAAGGCGTTTGACCATTGCACATTTCATATATGATAACTCCAAGCATCCACCAATCAACTGATTTGTTATAACCTTTATTGAGTAGAATTTCTGGAGCTAAATATTCTGGTGTTCCACAGAGACTCCACGTTCGGTCTTCAACTTTCTTCGCAAACCCAAAATCGGTTAATTTGACATAACCCAATTCATCTAAAAGAAGGTTTTCAGGTTTCAAATCTCGATGAATTATTTTAGCCATGTGAATGAATTCAAATGCAATTATAACTTGCGCTGAAATAAATCTTGCTGCTGGTTCATCTAACGTTTTATGAGCACGAAGATATCTGTCTAAATCTCCTGCTTTGGCAAAATCCGTGGCAATATACAGATTGCAGTTATCAGTAAAGTAGAATAAGAGCGTGATACAGAAGGAAAAATCAATACAAGCTAAGATTTTCTTTTCCGCTTTTGTGTTAGTAATTTGTTTCAAACGGATAATTTTTTCCTTATTTAAAACCTTCAAGGCGTATAGGGTATTTCTTGATTCTGTTTTTTGAACAAGAAAAACGACACCATATGTTCCGGCTCCCAGATTCCCTAGGATTTGAAAATCCTCTATTTTATACGGGCTTTCTTGTGGTGGAGAAAACCATCGATTTTCGAATATTTCAACTTTTTCTTCCAGTTGTTGATAATATCGCCTAGTATCAGCATCCATTTCGATGCAACATCTTGAAGGATTTTATTTTCTTGAACATGTCCTGAAAACACACATCGAATTATTCATTATATATTATTCTTAATTTATTAATAAACTAAAAAAATATATTTTAAAATTGTAGAATAAAGGATGTTTTTTCAGGATTTTTAATAGTTTAGTTTTAGATTCCTTGGTATATATATATATTTATATATAAAATGATACTCAGGATATATGATTTTAAAATGAAAGTAATAATATTACAAGGGTTATTTGATGAGCAATAAAACAGTAAAATATCGGGTAATAACTTCTAGCTCCATATTGTACTACTCTAGAATTAATCTTTTAGAAACGTCGCTCAAATTATTCTTGGGTTCCCTTGGAACATTTATGTTATAAATGTGATTGCGTGAGGTCTAGGAACATACTTTCGATTTACCAACCTTAACCTGAAGCGAAACTGAGCAGAAACTAACTTGACCCTCACTCAAACTAGCCTTAACTAACCTCATAATGGCTTGTAAAAACATTTTACGCTATATTAGCGAATCAAAAGGTTTGTCCCGAGATATACCCTGAATTAATAAATATTACGCGACGCTCTCTCTCTCTCTCTCTCTCTCTCTCTCTCTCTTTTGGAAGATATATCTAGAGATCAAATCTTTAGGACTCAAACTATACGATGAGTCGATTTTCGACACACATAAATTGATTCAAAATTTCTCAATCGGGCATTTCTACAAACTTTCAAAAATGAAAATTATTGATAATTCAAGTTCAAAATCTCTTTTATTCGGGAATAGGATTTGCGATACCTTTTTATTTTGAAAACACCACACTCACAGAAAAATATAATTTTAACGTACATAAATTCGTATAATACTTCATTCTATATTTCAAAATTTAAACTGATATTATGGAATTTTTCTTTTAAAATATTTTATTTATATAGCCACATTTTTTCACAAATTATGTTAAACCTCATTGTTGAGTTTATATCAAAAGGCTTCTAACCTTTTACTTCACGTGTTATGATTTTTAGCCTTTTAGCTTATAAAATTGATTTAAATTTTTCAAATATTATTTATACAATTGAAGAGTAGTGCATATTATATACTGGAATAGAAGACTTATTTATTTTTTAACTAATTTGATTTTTCAATATTCTTAAATAATCTGAAAATGATCAATGACTGGAGTTTAATTCATATCAATTTACCAGCCATTTGGACCCTGAAATATTTACATATTCTAACCTCTATACCGATATTATTTACCGAAACAAAAAAAAAACATATGAAAATATTTTAAATCAATTATTAATTTTTTTGAAAATATTTTGAGATTGAGACATATTTTAAAAATTAACAATATTCCGAATAATATAACATTTTATAATTATCGAGAAACATCTCTAAAAATAAATTATCAAATATAATTTTAATGATAATAAATTATCAAGAACTCTGGATGTCAATCCTCAATGAAGTGATGTCTTTCTTTTTAATATTACACTCGTAATATATATTATTTATTTATTGGAAATAGGTGTGGAGCCTTACACCGTCCAACTCGTAGTCATGGGCCGGAAGTGGGAACGCCCGAACACAGAGGACCAAATGTTTACCTCGGTTTAGGGGCAGCACCCGGGAAGGTGAGATGGACTAAGGCGAGTCCTGGGACCGCTGGTCATTCAGGCAGCATGGCGACCTAACTAGACCTGACCTCTTATTTTCTTCTGCTATCTACCGTGTATTCTGTCTACTGTTCTTCTGTTGCTGCTGCCTACTCTTCTGTGCTCACGAAATAAGCTAAAATGCTGGTGGTGACGTCAGATAGGGCGGAATTCGTTGTCCGTCCGCTTCAAACCAGGGAATGACTTGGCTAATATGTTTCCATTCTCCCTTAGTTGCTTGGACAATGTTAACGTTCTTTTGACGGACGACCTTTCCTGGGTATTGCCATTCTAATTCTGTGTCCGTTTTATTGACGCCATTGTGTAATTAAGCCAGAAAAAAAAAGAATTGGTGCTTCAAGGCAACCTATATATATTTATATATGATATAGTTCATAGTCGTTAAACCTGGCCACACATGGGAGAAGTTTAAATTGAACCAACTTCATCGATAATCCGTATTATATACATACCATAATTCCGAATTGAAACCGCTTACGTTTGGTGACTAGGCGGATTGGTTGATCTCAATTACTTCAATAGTTAGAGGATAAGGGTTATCAAAACCCCACTTTTTTTCTCAATATGTCAATTCCTCCTGCATCAATGGACTTCGTATCATTGCTATTTAGACTTGAACACTTCTCTTTTGTTCGAGTGGGTATCAGTTCATGAGGGTATTTTTTTCTTTCTTCGCATGCCTGCTCACTTTGCAGGCAGCAATTGAATTAAATGGCTTAAGGTTCGACGCATTCTAAATATCTCTACGTCACTTCTGTTACATCATATCCTCAATCAGAGCCATATTCCTATTTTTGAATAAACAACCATAGTTTATACATACATCAAGTTAAATCATTCAAGGGGTTGTAACTAGAGATCTGTAATTGTGCAGACAACCATAATAGTATCAACAAAAAATTGGTCCAATTTTAATTGGTTAATGCTAAAATAATATACACAATGGAATAATGTAACACCATTTGTTTATTTTTTTCTCTACAAATTTTATCTCGGTTTCTCAAACCTAAAATTCCATCTGATGTTGAATATATATGCTATATATTCGCTGCACAATGCACATAGTATACATATATTTGTATTATTTCTACTGTGTATATATGTTACGATATTTGTGAAAATGTTTTATATTTAGGAAGGATTCTTACTAAGTGCAGTCGTTTAGTAAAAAATCGAAATATTTATTTATTATTTTAAGTAGTTTATTTTAACTCTTGAGTAAAATACACAAAACATTTCATAAGTAATATAGAGTTTTTTAACCCAAAATTGTCAAGAATGATAAAAATAGTACAAGTATTTACATATAGTTTTAAAAAACTAACTAAAAGAAAAACCTAATCATTTTTTTAAAAAGACAAAGGCGTCTTGAAAACAATGGTGTGTGCGTGTTATGTGTGTCATTGCTGCTGTATTTGCCTATTTTAAACAAAATTCCTTCGCATAAGTGATACGAAAATTAAAGAAGGCATTTCCTTTGGACCTTATATTCGAGAATTGCTGCAGGATGTGTATTTGGATGATAGCTAAAGTGAAGTTGAAGCAGCTGCATGGAATTATTTTAGAAACGTTTGTGAGAACTTTTTGGGAAATGTTGAGCCGAAAACTACAGTGACTTAATTAATAAACTCTTACTTTCCTACAGAACACTGGGATGTAACATGTCTCTCAAGATCCATTTCCTGCAATCACATCTAGATTTCTCTCCTTATAATCTTGATGTAGTTAGCGATGAGTGGTGAGAAACTTCACCAAGATATATCAAGCATGGAGAAGCGGTACCAAGGTAAATGGAGTCCCAGTATGCTTGCTGACTACTGCTGGACATTCAAGAGGGATGTACCACAAGCAAAGTATAGAAAAAATCCACTGTCACTACTTTTCATTAAATGAAATATATTTCGTTCATATAAGCCTATATATTAAAATATTTTCAACTTTAAAGTAGGTGTCTATCAGAAACCTTGCATGATAGAAAAACACTAATTGTATATTTGGAATCGGCATGAAAAGTTTCATTAAGATGGAAAGCCGTTTCTTCTGGGACAAAGAAAATATTTTTTGATTAACTAACTAAATGTAATAAGGTTTATTCTTATATTTATTCTATTTTTGACATATATTAATTATACTTTTTATTTCATTTTAGGTCTGTTTTTATCATGGTATTATAAAATATTTTTACTCTATTGTGACATTGTACTGGGATAAGGTTAATGAATCAAGAAAAGGCATCTTCTTATCGTTCAACTGAAAGGTATTTTATTTTTATATTTTGAGCTTAGTGCTTTTGCTTTATTAAGCACTGTCTTCTAGACTCTTTTTTGTACATATTGTAATTTGATATTAGGCGTTCTATCTCAATTTTTATTTTTCATATTTTAATGTAGGCTTACCTACTCTATTTTGATTTTATACATTAAACTTTTTCTCACCTTAAATTTTATAATTTCTAGACATATTATTTGAAATAGGCCATTATATCACGATTACATGATAAGGAACAGAGTTACTTAAACGTCAAAATTATAATCCATTAGATAATATAGGTATATATATATATATGAGTTTAGATATGAAGGATAATTAAAAACTCATCATATTAACATTTTCAATTATCACGATATTTTTCAGGAATTAAAATCTCTATCGAAAGAAATGGAAAAGAATAGGCCTAATACATTTTTAGGTTTGGAAAGAGGAACGTGTGTTGGTACTAATTTATCCGGTAATATTTAGTAAAATGGACACATTTTAATTTCTATGATAGACACACAGAGAAACTGTAAACATATAAAAACCATGAAACTTAAGAGAGCCTATTTTCATACATATTAGCAAATATAGTCTTAACATATATGCACACACATGAATTGTTACCTTCAACATTTTCAAGTATATCAAGCACAATTATCAACAACTGATTAATGGAAAATTCATAGATAATGAAGGCTATCTTATAAGACCATTAGCGAAAAATAAAATATTAATAAATCTTTTTTTTTTTTCATAAAAACTAAATACACTTGTGTATCAAATAAGGTTCTTATGATGATTTTGCATCATAAAGTGATATATTGTCGGAATTTCAGAGAGAGATTATGCCATTATATAAATATCAAAAGAATATTCCAGTTGCCCGGCCTTCCTTGCAGCCCTCTAAATGGCAGACATCAATCCAAAAGGGGACATCCATACGGACAAGGCAACTCAGTTGGCCGGTATTGTGATCAGGGTGCACGGACCGATCTGATCTGCTCCATGGACAAGACACCACCACCAAAAGAATATTCAGGTACAAATCCTCTAATCTTAATTTATTTTGTTCATTCAAAATTCCTTGGAAACAACGTCCAAATTACCAGCTCGATAATCCAACTATATATCAAAGCAAGCGATCATTCTGATACTTCAGATATATTCTAGGTATTTCTATTTAAACTGAGAACATATTCACTCATTCATTAGAACTATATGTAAATATATTAATGAACTTTATCCACATTGTTTATATTGCGATCATCAAGAATGTCGTTTGAGAATTCTTATGGTAAAATTATCAAAATCCTCCCCACCATTGTTGCCGATTCATGGTCTATATGAGTTGTAGAATATATTTCTAAATCCTTTAAATCAGAACAATATTGCAAATATATATATTATATAGTATGAATATGGGAATGTCTTTTTCCTGCAGGTTCGTTACTATACGTTGAAATATATTTACAAGGTGATTTTAAATTATATTTGACCTGATAATAGCTTAACTAACTCAATGAAATTGTAGTTTTTACAAATTTTTGAATATCGTTATTTGTATCACGTTTGGCATATATCTTTGCAATTTTCTAGGCATAAAGGCTTCGTAAACGCTGTTTCTTTTGATGTTATTAGTTCACGAGAAAGAAAAATGTAATCATTAATTAAATTACATATAATTGATAATTTTCTGAGTTGATGGATGACTCTTTGAAGTTAAAATTTGGATTGATAATATGAATAAATATATTTTTATGACACTCGTGTGTTATTTATTAATGTGTAAATGTTAATTTTAATTAAATTCTCAGTAATCAAACTTTACCTCTTTTTATTGATAAATAATTATTTATTTTATAACTGAATTTATGTTGGTTCCAGCTTTCTATGTGGAAGAGATTGATCTGAGAATCCTGTTGAATGGCTGTAGAGAATTATGACGAATATCTTATCAATGCCTTGGCGCAATTTGAAGAGAGATGGGAATTAACCAGCCACGCTCTGCCTCTGAAGTTGGAAGATTTCGACGTATCTTCTACGCTCGGGGCAGGATCTTTCGGCCGGGTAGTTCTTGTACGGCGAAAACAAGACAAACAGTATTACGCATTGAAAATTCTAAACAAAGCCCGCATTGTCAAATTGAAGCAGGTCGATCATACTTTAAACGAAAAACGAGTGTTATCATCGATAAATCATGCTTTCTGTATACGTCTAGAATTCTGTTTCAAAGACAATGCAAACTTATACATGGCCCTGGATTATATACAAGGAGGCGAACTCTTCAATATCCTAAGGAAGCATAAAAAACTTTCAGAAAGTCATTCGAGACTATACGCTGCTCAAGTGGTTTTAGCTTTTGAATATCTTCACAATGTACATCTCCTTCATCGAGACTTGAAACCAGAAAATTTGTTAATTGACAATGTAGGGTATTGCAAACTAACGGATTTTGGGTTTGCTAAAAGAGTTCACGAAAGAACATGGACTCTTTGTGGAACACCCGAGTATCTTGCTCCCGAAATTATCTTGAGCAAAGGCTACAATAGATCGGTGGATTGGTGGACTTTAGGAGTACTCATATTCGAAATGGCCAGTGGCTATCCACCGTTCTTTGCTGACCAACCCATTCAAATCTACGAGAAAATCATTGTGGGCAAAGTCCGATATCCCGCTTTCTTTTCCAATGAACTTAAAGACATATTGAAAAATCTCTTACAGCCTGATTTATCAAAGCGTTTTGGAAATTTAAAAAATGGGGTTAACGATATAAAGAACCACAAATGGTTCCAGCCGATCAAGTGGATTGATGTACTCAATAGAAAATACCCGGCGCCTTTTGTCCCCAAGTTGTCGGGTCCTGGAGATACCAAGAATTTCGACCATTATGATGAGGAACCAATTCCGAAGGAATACACAGACAAATATCCGACCGAATTCGCTGATTTCTAGATTCAAAAAATTGGAAATTAATAAACGATTATGCTTGTTACTTTATCAAGTAGATATAAACCATTTGAAGCTGTATCACCTTTATTCAAGGTAAATAAGTAATAATATTAAAGGGTTTCCAAAATCACAAATTTCCATTCTACATATATAAAACTATGTTCAAAATTAAATATTACTCCGCGCCTCTCAAGATTAATAAAGGATTTGATACAGTTTCTGTTGAGTGGTTCGTAATAATTGATGCGATAACCGTGAAGGCCTACAGGGAACTCTGATATGTGGCTGACTAACGGGGTAATGGCACCCCCATTCCATGGAGCAACACCACCACCATCTATTAGCTCACACCTCTCTCTATATTATCTCACATATATATAAATTCCTGACACTACATATCATAAAGGCACAGATTAATATATTCATAGGATAAAATTTAATATTTGAACTATATAACAAAAGTTTTTAGAATAATTTCGGGTAGTAGAGACACAAAATCGTCACTAAATAGTGTATAGCACCAGTCGGGGCTGTGACAAGTCGCTAGATACTGTCCCCACTGGTGACTTCTGATTTGATCAGGTAGAGGAATAAGAGAATGAGTGATCATCTGAGTTTCTATTCCTCACTCGTCTTTATCAGCCATCTTAAATGTTTCCCTCTCCCAAGTCTCCAATCTTACAAATACGAGTCGGTGGTGTTATAACTAAAATGCGGGATTTTGAGAGCCATATTTTCAAAGAAAAGATCCTTGAAATTCTAAAAAAGATTCAAAAAAGAGGCAGTCATTTTCATATATCTACGAGGGCCATCCAATAAATAAGTTTCCCTTTTTTTAACAAATAAACCACATTATTTACAATTAAGCAGTATGGTGACGCGGCGATCTGCCTCCACCACATTCCGAACAGCAGCAACGGCTGCATTGTCCGTAGCAGTAACGGGCCTGCCGCTTCGCTCGTCACATGCACGTTTTGCCGTCCTTCTAAGAACCATGAACGCCATCGGCGAACCATTTGGATGCTCATACATTCTTCACCATACACTGACACTAAATTGCGATGAATATTGACCGAAGGTTCATTTTTCGCCGTGAAAAAACGAATTACAGAACGGAGTTCGCAAGTGGACACGTTCACCAGTGGTAGCTCCATGGAAACTGAAGCGCTACGGACTTGCGCGTACGAGTAGCGTGATTTTGAAGGTCACCAGCTTTCAACGCATCCTAGTGACCATTTATTCCATATAGTGACCATAGTTTATTCCATATAGTGACCATTTATTCCATACTAACTAATTTTTACAACGTTTCGTTTGCAGAAAAAGAAATAGGGAAACTTATTTATTGGATGGCCCTCGTAATATTATTTGAAAAAAATGTGTTTGTGTGTATTGCTAATATATATATTTTATGAATTAGAGATCGAATATAAGAGACATTGAATTCAAAAGAAATTACACCAAATTATATTTTTACTTTCACTATATTCTGAGGCAAAAGTCTGCCTTTGTCATATACTGTATATGCTAAAAAAATACAAATCTACACTTATTAAGACTCTACATATTATGTCTTTATTCATTTGTCCAAAAAACTAATGAGATATCTGGATTCTTCTAGAAACTGGAATTAATTTTATTTTTGAGAGAATATTTCAGTTAACACGTCTTTCTTTTCTAAAATCCATCCACTATTCTTCTTTCAAAAATAAGACGAATATAATTCCACTATGAAAAAATATAAAAGAAGATGCACTTACCTGAAACAATTAATCAAATACTTTTGGTTACAGCATGGTTATCTCCACCCAGTGATTTTAAAATAAAGTAATTAAATTTAATTTTAAGATAGAAATTTACTGTTTTTAAAATTTTTATCCACCTGGTATTTGCAGGTTCTGGTGGTAGAGATAATTTAGTTACTTTATAAGTTAGAAATGGATCTTGAAATATCAGACGAAGCAAACTATTTCCATTGGATACACATCACGATTCAACTAAGTGGAGTGCATTTATAAGAGAGATGTCATTTGAGTAAAAATAAAATTAGGTAACACTTCTTTAAAATTCGAAAAAGACTTTAGCTTGTACCAAAATTGATTACTGGTAATCAAACTTACTCTTTTTCGTTCTTAATTCTATTTCGGGTTAAAGTTTAATGTAGTTTTCATTAATTACCTGTTTTTTTTTTATATACAGTGGTACCTCGACATACGAGCGCCCCAACATACGAGTTTTTCGAGATACGAGCCGACGAGCAAGTGATTTTTTGCTTTTAGTTACGAGCGAAATTCGAGATACGAGTTCGGTTCGTTAGTAACACGCAGTCGCGCCATCACGATCAGTTAGCAGCGTGCTTCCGCTGTGATAAGTTGTGTTTTGTGTTCGCGTTTTGTGTTGCGTTTACATTTACAGTTTTAGTTCATTTATTTTTATAACCATGGATCGGAAGAAAGTTTGTAAAAAGTCAAGTGCTAAGAAAGAGATGATGAGTATTGAATTAAAACGTGAAATTTCTACAAGTGAGATAAAGGAGATCTTAGGAATGTGGGAGAGAGTTTCACAGTTCGTGTA
Organism: Cordylochernes scorpioides; assembly: GCA_030710605.1. Lineage (NCBI taxonomy): Eukaryota > Metazoa > Arthropoda > Arachnida > Pseudoscorpiones > Chernetidae > Cordylochernes > Cordylochernes scorpioides. Next base: position 47,739,022 of record CP092882.1, read on the forward strand.
AAAAAAAAAAAAACACCCAGAAAAAGTTGCAACAGGTCGTGCATCTGACCTTTTTAATGACACTTGCCTAACTCATTTCCGGAACATTCTGAGAGGGAGGAAGAAACAAACCTCCTTGGACATGTTTTTTTCTAAACGGCCTACAGGTGAAAGCGAGAAAAATGTAGCGAAAAAGGCAAAGACCAGTGAGGATATCTAATTTATTTCTTTACATTCTCTTTTTGTTTTTGTGCAATAAATATTTGATATTTATAAATACGTTTTTATTATTTAAAACCACGTAACAAAAATAACTGGGGTGACATTTTGGAGGTTGGAACGGATTAATGGTAGTTCAATTGTTTTGTATGGGGAAATTTGCTTCGAGATACGAGTAATTCAAGATACGAGCAAGGTTGCGGAACGAATTGAACTCGTATGTCGAGGTACCACTGTATATATGTTCTACTCTAATCGAAGTGAAATATTAAGTTCAAAAAAAGGATAATATATAATAAACGAGTAAATATCGGGTAGATAAAATGTAAGGAAATATATACAGTTGTATATATGTGTACGGATTTCTTCAGCAAGAGAGGTTTCCCCACCTTTGTGTCGACTCTAATCAAAGAGTGTTTAAAATATTGGATTGATCGGATTGCCATTTATCGCAATAGCAAGTATATGTTGTATAGGCATTTTACAAAAACAACATTATTCATAGGTGAATAAATAATACAAATGGGATATTAAAATAAAAAAGGCATATCCTGACCACGATCACATGAGCTTTTTAAATGGCAGGGCGCCATCTAGTGATATTGTACTGGGATAAGATGCACAAATTAGGAAAGAAAAAAAGGCATCTCCTTATTGTGCAACTAAAAGTTGTTGATGCCTTGCACCATCTATCGAAAAAAGTATCAACTATTCGTCGATTTTCAATTATTCCAAAATTGGTCAAATACCCATTCTTGATTAATCAGCTTGCACCACGCTGACGATGGCCAACAGCCTGAAACGCTTACATGGTTAGCTTTTCTTGATTAATCAAGAATGGGTATTCGACCAATTTTGAAATGATTAAAAATCAACGAATAGTTGATATTTATTCAGATAGATGGCACAAGTCATCAGCAACTTCAGTTTCACGATAAGGAGGTGTCTTTTTCTCTCTTGATTATTGATATGAAGACTGAAAGACAGAAAACTGTTTGTTCTGAATGTTGTTCACACATTTTATTATAGCAACCTTTTCTAGTATTTTAAAAATACCTATTTTCTAACAAATTTAAAACAAAATTCTCTAAGCCAAAATTATTTAATTTATAATTTAAAATTCGTTCTTCTAAATGAAGATTTATTAAATATTTTTTAGTAAAAATACACTCCATAATTCAAAAAAACATTCTTAGAGATATTTTTTATTTAAATATATATAAATTTAAATTATATATTTTGACCGAAATTATCTTTATTATTAAATTTATCTACCGCTCTAAATAAATACGCTGTGTAAAAACGGAAAATTTACTTCAACAACAACCTATTTAAAGGTATAAAAAAAAAGATTCAAAATATTTTTATAGTATGGTAGAGTATATACATACAAAGTAAAAATGATATTTTAAGAGAATTATAAAGTGTCAAACTAAATTATATGATCATAAAAATCCCATTAAGTTTTATGTATTGAAAAACGAATATATATATTAATAAATCTAAAAATAAACATACTTCACCCCTCGTATGTATTCAATATACACTGCGTGACATTGAAAATGGAACACCAAGAAATAGTGGCCAGAAAATTATGCAAATTTCAGGGTAGACGCGCCTAACCGAGTTATGCAAATGATGTAAAATGCGCAGCTCTCGTGCGCACATGGAGTAAGATATAAGGGAAGGAACTTGCAGAAAGGACAGTATTCGTGTCGTTATTTCTTCAAGGAAAATCATTGTAGAAATTTTGTTCTTGTGTCAAAAGACACGTGTAATAACAGAGAATGCCAGGTCATCGTAAACGGAGGCAGTTCAAGCAGACAGACGCTTTTACGAGGGGCATGGTGATCGGACTGAAAAGGGCAGGTTGGTCCATACGTCAAATCGCAGCTGATACACACCTTGGTGCGTCCACGGTGCACCGACTGTGGAGAAGATGGTTGGAACAAGGAAATGTGGCAATTTATAGGAATGTCGGTGCAACCAGAGTGACGTCAGCACGTGTGGATCGGCGTATCCTTCGACAAGCAGTGGCGGCCCCACAAGCCACTTGTACCGCCATCCTGCAACATGTGCAAGACACCCTAGATCATTCCATCTCGACCAGAACCATTTCCCGTCGATTGGTTGCTAATGGCTTGCACTCATGCCGTCCGCTAAGAAGACTGCCATTGACCCCACCGAATAGGCGCCAACGTTTGGAATGGTGCCGGGCTTGATCGACGTGGATGACGGAATGGCACAGGGTCGTGTTCTCAGATGAGTCGCGTTTCTGCTTGTCCAGTGATAGTCGCCGTGTACGCGTGTGGCGTCGACGTGGGATCATGCTGCGACCGGTGATACTCCTCTACCTTCAGGGGGTACCCAATGCCCTTTATCAGCAGGATAACGCCCGACCGCACACTGCTCGCATTAGCCAACAAGCTCTGCAAGATGTACAGATGCTTCCCTGGCCACGGTACTCTCCTGATCTCTCACCAATCGAGCACGTCTGGGACATCATTGGACGCCGTTTGCATGCCTTGCCACAGCCGCGTTCAGAAGACGAACTGTGGCAAATGGTTGAGAGGGAATGGAGAGCCATCCCTCAGGACGCCATCCGTACTCTGATTGACTCTCTACCTAGACGTGTTGCTGCGTGCATCGCCGTCCGCGGTGGTTCTACTTGCTACTAAGCCGACGCCGTTCTCGCTCTGTATTATGACTATCATTTTGAAATAAAGATCACTTATTGTTCGTCCCTGTCTTTCTCTGTCTGCCGAGCTTCATCACTTTCTGGCCACTATTTCTTGGTGTTCCATTTTCAATGTCACACAGTGTATTTCACTATAATTAAATTTTAAAATATTAGATAGATTATTGGCTAGATCTGTAACTACACCCGTAATCAATTCCACTATATAAATATTATTTTTAAAAATGAGATTTCTGTTGATTTTTGATTATTTTGAGGATTTTATGCTATGGCAATGCAGTCGTGGTTAAAATCTTGAAAGTATAATAATAAAAAATAGTTTTGGTCAGTAATTGCTTTAATTGAGCATATAGGATATATATAAAATAAACATAATTTGATAAAAGTACTGCCTGGCTTAAGGCGTAAGAATAAAAAAATGAAAAACCTATTTACATAACACTGGTCAACAAGATTTTTGCACAAGAGAACCTGATTATGTTTCTAGTGTAACCTTTCATGCTGAACTCAAAAATCTAATCAGAAATTTCCCATCACCTATGGTTTTTGCGTGACGGTCTTTTTTTAGTATTGGGATAAATACACTAAAAATTGCAAACAATGTCACGTAACTGGTTTATCAAAAAATATTTTTCTTTGTCCACAAAGAAATAGCATCTTATCTACATGTCCTGAATCCAAATATACCATTAGTTTTTTTCTATTACACAATATTTCAGAGATACACCTACTTGAATTTGGAAATATTGTTAATATATAGGCATATATGAACGAAACATATTTATTATTGAAAAGCAGTGACAGTGGATTTTCTTCTATACTTTGCTTGTGGTAGATCCCTCTTGAGTGCCCAGCAGTCGTCGGCAAGCATAGCGGGACTCCATTTACCTTGGTACCGCTTCTCCATGCTTGATATAGCTTGATGAAACCTCTCACCATGCTCATCGCTAACTGCGCCAAGATTGTCTGGAAAGAAATCTAGATGTGAATGCAGGAAATGGATCTTGAGGGACATGTTACATCCCAGTGCCTAGTAGGAAAGCAACAGATCATTAACTATGTCTCGGTAATTTTCAACCTTGACACTTCCAAAGAAGTTTTTGCAAACGTTTCTAAAGGAATTAGATTTTTTAGAATTAGAATTAATCTTCGCTTCACTTATACTAGAAATTTTTGTTTTAGGTAGGCAAATCCACTGGCATTTCGATCCATTGCCTTGACAAAGTTCTTCATTAATCCCAGTTTAATATGTAATGGTGGTAAGTAAATATTTTCTGAATCGATCAGGGGTAGATTTGCAATATTTTTATATCCTGGAGTAAAGATTTTACGGTTTGGCCAGATTTTTTTAATGTAATGCCTTTCCCTATCTCTGCTATCCCACTCACACAGAAAACAACAAAATTTTGTATATCCAAGCTGTAATCCACGCAAGAGAGCAACGACTTTCAAATCGCTGCATATTTTCCAACCGTATCTTTCATATTATATCTTTTTCAAAAGCAGTTTCATGTTTTCGTAAGTCTCTTTCATGTTGGATGCATGTATTTATCCCAATACTAAAAAAAAGATCGTCAGGCAAAAACCATGGGTGATGGGAAATTTCTGATTAGATTTTTGAGTTCAGCATGAAAAGTTACACTAGAAACACCATCAGGTTCTCTTGTGCAAAATAGGGAAGTGTGAACTCTGGCGGTTGATTTAGCAGAGTATTTGAATCTGAGAATTATAATTTTAAATAAAATAGTATTTTATATAATATATATATATATTATAATATAATGCGGCTTGTGATTGTGAAAAGACATTAAAAAATTATCCCGCAGGTGTTTCTTTTGAAGGAAAAATTATTTTTATATTCCAAAGAGAAATAACGATTATTTCTAACCTTAGGGATGAGGTATGAAAGGATGAATTGTGAAAAGTAATGATATATATATATGTGTAGGTATAAATAATATATACAGAGCCGTCGAGGTAAATCCGGATAATCGGACACGAATATTAAAACTTTTATAACGCAAACAAAAACGATTTATTTTTGATACAACTTTGCACTATTATACAGAATATGCCTTTTAAATTAAAGATATATTTATGGATTACTCTATTTTATAAACTATATAAAATCTGTTATAAAAAGAAAGATGACGTTGGCGAGACACATGGAGTCATCCCACTTGTTGTATCGCGCCACATGCTGGAAATCGCTCAGCCAAATCTGCGAATCTTCCCCACGTTCTCCCGAAAAGACAGTGGGATCTCTCTAACGATGGCAGAATGGTCGGGTTTCTTCTCTCTCCATTGTCTTCCGATCAATAAAAGCAAGCACTGTATATAGCTCTGGTTGCAATCCTTGAAGGCGACGATTTCGTCTGGTGATCGTCTCGTTACCCGGCGTCTCGACCACAATTGTCGCGAATAAAATTAATTAAATAGGCTTCCGTATTACTTTAAATATTTATTTAATAGTTATATGAAATATTTAAATATAAAATAAGAGTTACTATGTACATGATACAAATCGACCCAGCAGTTAGAGCAAGAGGGGAGAGAACTGAGTTTTTCCCCCTTCCACGTGGCGCCACTGTTTTCCCCGACCGGTCCGTCCAGTCCAGATAAAAGGGAATACCAGGAAACTCTGTCCTCCTGACAATATATAATTCACTGTATATATATATATACATATGTATGTTTGTCGGCTATACACGTCCACAATACGTAACTAATCTGGCTGAAATTTAAACAATATATAGAGTTGAATCTGGAAAAACGTATAGGCAGATTTTCAAGCTTCTATCTCGAATATATTTGAAGTTATTAACAAATTAATAACATTTTTTCCCACTTAACTCGTAACCAGCGCCTCACTGCGGTAACTTCGAGAATTAAACGACCACGTAGGTCGCTCCCTCGATGCGACGGAGATTGGTGTAGCGGGAACTTTCACAAGAAGGACGTAATGACGGCGTAGGGGCAAGAAATCACTTGCTCTCATCATATTAAGTATATAGCATATTTAAAATATATTAATATAAAAATCTAAATAATACAATATTGTTGTGAAAATTTACATTTTATTTTCATATTTTTAAAACACACACAGTTTGGAGCGGGACATTTCACAAGAGTGACATACACAGCGCCAATTTATAATTGTAATGAATTGTATTTAAATAAAAACATTTTTACAATATATACGCATTCGGGTAAAACCCGGGCGTTTCCCGGGTCCTTCGGCTAGTATTTAAAAACGTTGAGACATTACTTTGTAGAGGTAATTTTGAAAATTCAAACCGCATAGTTTGGAAGGTATATTATTACTTATTTTTTAAATTTATATAAAATTGAATTTCATTTTTGACATATATCAATTTAGTTATTTTATATATTCAATATCAATTTCCTATTCTCAATGGATTTTAGTTTAACTTTAATTAAATTGAATTACAAGAAAAATTATAATATGGTAAAAGGAATATTAATTTATCCAGTATTACCTCACTCAGAAATGAGACTGGTAAAATATAGAATACATCTCTAAATTTTAAAAGGAGAGAAAAAACTTTAAATGCTGAAAGTATTAATATGGATAATTCGGTTAGTCACAGAGTGTTAAATTAGATTAATTTGGGCTAGATTATGTCAGTTTTCATTAGGTTAGTTGATTCCAAATTAGACACATCAGGAGTGGGTCTGTTTTGTGAAGTGTTTGTTATGTTTGGTAGGTTTGATTAAGGATGGTAACGACGCTGCCATTTCATTGATTTGGGTTAACTCTTGTCACCTCTTTTTTTAGTTACTAAACTACAATCTAAATTTCATCGTGTCATATTAAATTGAATTGTTACAAATTATAAGTTTTTTTTTTTGTATCAAATAAATTTACTGCCAATGAGTTTATTTTCAATATCATTCAATATTATCTCTACAGTACTTACTGCAATGATATATTGTAACAAATATTGTTGTCAATTTGTTTCTTTTAAATTATATCATCAAATATATTATCATTGCAGTAAGGGGTCTGTAGAGATAATATTTTATGATATTATTGAAACGAAACACATTCACAGTAAATTTATTTGTTACAAATGTTATCGATATATTGGAAATTGAATTTATAAATATAAGTTTAAAATAATTTAAAAAGGATTTATGTAGGATTTGTGTCTGAGACATTAAAGTATTAGTTTAGGTTGAGTAATATTTAGATTAGTATATTTAGGTTTAGATTAAATTCAGAATTTTAAAATAGGAATTAATCAATATAAAAAGTTAAATTTATATAGTTAGGTTAGAGATCTTTGAGAGTTTGAATAATAGTAAGATAATTTATAATCAAAAAACTATAGAGATAGACGTTAAAACAAATTATATAAATTTAAAAGGGTTAAATTAGAATTATAGGATAAAGTTAGTCTTTAATAAGTCATAATGAGTTAAATTAGGTTCGATTGAAAATTATTTATGCTGGTATAACTTAAATCAGAATTAAAATTTGTTTTGGATAAATTAATATTTAAAATATTATAAATGGAAAATAATTTGTTCTTTTCTCTCTTCATTGTAGGTTGTGGTTTGAATTTTTAGGGTAATGTGTAAATTGTGCTCTTTATTTACACAATTTATTTTTATCTTTGAGAAACGTCGGTGACGTGTTTTTGTGGATTTGACTAGAGACATCTCCCAAAATTAACTTCAAATATCACATTTTAAACATTAAAATATCACAAATTTACAGTTGAACCTCTCTGTAAAAGACCTCGAATTAGAGACAAATTATCCTCTAGGTAGAGATATCCTATTATCATAGAGTTGTTTTGTTTAAGAATGATAATTCGGTGATAAAATATATAACTTGTAGAAGGTTGTCAATTTATATTGACAAACATAAGAAGTTTTATCTTATTTCAGTTTTTAGCGGGAAGAATGTTGTTTTCGTTTGTTAAGTGAACCAATCTCTCACGCCTTCTCATTGGACGAATGTAGCCATGTTTGTATGTAATAGGGGGCTAAGGGATTGCACACACACACACACACACACACACACACACACAAAGCCTTTATTAAGACATTAGTCTTATACAGATTCTCCGTACAAGGTGCAATAACAGGAAAAGAGTAGCACAGGAAACCAGTAGTTCCGCAACTATATACAATTATTAGTAATAACACGATGGCCCCTCGATGTTTCGTCATCATTCTGAGGTGTAAGAACAATAGCTTCCAAGTTCTCTTTTCTCCCTCTTTACACCTACTGCCTTGTAAAAATTATATAGGGCCTGAGCAACTAGTCTGCTTGTTTGGGCACTGGATAACATCATTTGGATTGACCTAAGTTGGCTGGTGTTTACCATTGAAAAGAATGTCCTTTTCTCCTCACTAATATCTTGACATTCATAGATGTAATGAGATAGTTCAGTTTCCATATTTTCTTTGCAGAGATCACAAATCTAATCACCCTCTTTGAAAATCTTTGTATGGTTTTCCTTGAAAAACGAATATAGTATTCTCTGTTGTGCGATATAGCGTTTTACTGGGAATGGAAAGTTGCTAAGTAAATAGTTTTCAATTCGGAATGAACTGTGTAAATACTTATAGTGAGGGTAGAATTTAGAATTCTCTATTTTTGCCTGGTCACTTTGAATAGATTGTTCTATTGCAATTTTAGTTATTAAAGGTATTTCTTGCCGGATAATCCTTGCATCGTTGCAGTTAATTAACCAAGAAAATCCTGTTGAGTTGAGTATGTTGGTCAAACTTTCCGCAAGTCCAATATATATATTTCTATTTCTTGATATCTCATATAGTTGAGCTAAGCATATATGGGGGAGTCGGCTGCTGTTCATTTTTAGAATTCTAAGCCAGAACCCGAGTGTAAGTTTCAGCACCGTAACTCCCAGTGACGTTCTTCCGCACTCCATACGTAGAATAAAACCAGGAGTATATCTGGGTAAATTTAGAAGTCTCCGTAAGAAATTGTCTTGTACCCTGTCAACCAAGTTTTTTTGGTTGTTTGCCCAAATTGGAGCTGCGTAGAGCAAGATTGACAGAGCCATTGAGTCTAGAAGCTTGAGTGAGGATCTGATAGAATTGATTCTTGTTTTAGTCGATATTGCCCAGACCGTATTAATAGCATTTAGCGCCTTGTTTTTAAAATGCTTTGCCGCCTGTTGAGTTGAGTTTGACGCTGTCAGCTGGTAACCCAGATACGTGTATTTAGATGTTATAGTGAGAGGCATGTGTCCCCAGAACCAAACATCCGATCGGGCCTTTCGACCTCCATTTCTAAACACCATAACCTTTGATTTTCTCTGGTTCAGCGTTAAAAAATTATCTTCGAAATATATTCTGAGTACATTGATCTTTTTTTGTAAATTTATCTTGGATTCTCCGAGAAGTACGATGTCGTTTGCGAACAGAAGGAGATGTATATTTCCATAATTCGGTAAATAAATACTTGGCAAATCAGCGTCATCGTACAGAGAAACCAAGTCGTTTAGAAAAAGGATAAATAGATAAGGTGACAGGAGTTCACCTTGTAGAACTCCAGCTTGTATTTTTATAAATTCTGTAAGTGGTCCGTTCCATCTTATTGTTGCTGACATTTGATTATAATAGCTTTGTATAAGGATGATAAATCGGGTACTTAAACCGTAAACTGTCAACTTTTTCCAAAGCAGGGAGTGTGGTACTGTATCAAAGGCCTTTTTGACATATACGAAGAAGGCATATAACTTCCTCCTTTTGCGGCTCAGCGTCATCTGTATCAGTGAGGTAAGGGTAAAAATATGGTCTTGACAGGAATATCCACTTCTGAAGCCCGCTTGGTTTTCCGCTAAGATTCCCCTTTTTTCAATCCAATTATTCAATCTTGTCTTTAATATGGATGTAAAGAGCTTTGATAAATTGGATAACAATGATATTTCTCTATAGTTTGATGGTATATTTGGGTCGACATTTTTGAAAATAGGATGAATAATTGTTCTAGTCCAGGCTAAGGGATTGCGAAGAGGCCAGTGAGGATTATTATTGTGTAAGAGGCGCTTGGTGTTCTCTGAATGCTTTCCTCGTGTCTGGTGATCTCCTCGCATACCTGTGTGACCCCGGTCCGATCCTTACCAACGCTACAATAAAAGATAAGTGCTGTTAATTTTTATATTACGAATCGTGCGTTTTCATTTATCTCCTTTTTTGTTGTTGTTGTTGTTGTTTTACTCTTGATTGTACGCTTCTCTGTGTGTTAAGTTACTCTTACTTTAGGCTCGAGTAAATTCAACTTTGTGTGTTAAAGCCGTGAAGTTTTACTTTTGTCAAGGTGTCCTTCATTAGAAGTAACCTTTCGGGAAAGTCATACTATGACATTCTTCACCTACAGTAAATTCCTCTACTGGAATGGATTATATGGTCTCTCCATATCTCCCTCCTTCAGTGCCTTCATTTACTGAGGGTGGACCACACGGTCTCTCCATATCTCCCTCTTTCAATGTCTTCTACTACTCATGGTGGGTTACATGTTCTCTCCATATATCCATCCTTCAGTGCTTTCCTCTACTGGAGGCGGGCTACATTGTTTCTCTATATCTGCTTCCTTCAGTGCCTTCCTCTACTGAGGGAGGGCCACATGGTCTCTCTATATCTCCCTCCTTCAGTTTCTTCCTCTACTGAGGGAGGGCCACTTGGTCTCTCCATATCTCCCTCCTTCAGTGCCTTCCTCTACTGAGGGATGGCCACATGGTCTCTCCATATATCCATTCTTCAGTGCCTTCCTCTACTAAGGGAAGGCCACATGGTCTCTCCATATCTCCTTCCTTCAGTGCCTTTCTCTACTGAGGGATGGCCACATGGTCTCTCCATATCTCCATTCTTCAGTGTCTTCCTCTACTGAGGGAGGGCCACATGGTCTCTACATATCTCCTTCCTTCAGTGCCTTTCTCTACTGAGGAAGGGCCACATGGTCTCTCCATATCTCCTGATATCTCGCCACTGCTTTTCTCCTCCTATATGTATAGAAAGTTGGAAACCTCTGATGAGTATAAGTAAAAGATTTGAAGCGTACGAGGTTACGTTTCTTTTAAACTTTAATAAAGATTCGAGCCTTCGGGCCTATAACCCTTCGTAGTCCTGTAGAAGGGTTATAGGCCCGAAGGCTCGAATCTTTATTAAAGTTTAAAAGAAACGTAACCTCGTACGCTTCAAATCTTATACTTATACTTATCCTCCTATATGTGTCGTTCAGTCCATTGCTTCAGGTCATCCATACACTCTCACAGTCTTTGCACGCACGACCACTTCTCGTGGATCTTTCCCTTCTGAACCATCAGCAGTGTCTCCCCCTCTGATACACGTATCATATGTCTAGCAAATGTCAACTTTGCTGCTTTATGAATATCAGAAGCTGAACGCTCACTCCAATTCGTTCAAAACCTTATTGTTACTAATATTATCTGACCATAAAATCTTAGGTGCTCTTCTCTTTGAAGGTACATCTCGAAGGCACTCACACAAATTTATTAAAAAATTATATTTTATACTTGAACTACAGTTGAAAATTTCGATTTCCTTTAAACCAATGACTTGGTAATTTTTAATAAAAGTTAATAATTATTACTAAAAATCGTATTTAAATCATATTCTTTGAAACAATTTCCCCTTTATATTTGACCTATTTTTGTAACTTTTATTCCTCTCAAAAAGAGAAGAGGGAAAAGAGTTAAATATTCACAAGTGAAATTATATACAAAAAAAATAGTTATAAAATATTGTATTATTTCTAAACACCATATTTTGACTTTTTTTTGTTTGAAGATATAAACTACAACTTGTATAACAGTAATTAAATAAATATTGATAATACATATTTTAAAACACTTTTATTTGATTCATACATAACATTGAAAACCAAAAGCAATTGAACTGATTGAGTGAAACATTGAATCTCACAATAACATATGTGACGTGTTTCCTAAACCTCGTATTTATATTTTATCACAATAACACACAACACACATTTGTTTCATCTCATAGAAAAAAATATAAATATAAATAGAAAAAAAAACAATTCATTTCAATTACTTTCTATTTCCCAAATTGACCCACCTCATCTTATAGGTCCTATACAATGTCTAAAAGATTGATAGTGCTGTCAAGTGAGGGGTCGAAACAGCCGCCAGGTTAACTTTTGACGATACTCAGCCGGATACCAATCACTCTCCATCCCAAATGAGCCATTAGGGTTTCTATCTTTTAAAATATTAAAGAATAACAGCAATATATATATGTTATCTCCAATTTGCATTAGGATTTTTAAACTATAACTTAAAACTTATTTATAAAAACAAAACACAAAAAAATTAAAAACCTTTAGAATATTTTTATTATTTTATTTTGAAATTTTATATACTTTATCATGGTTCTGTATTTAACTCTTTTTCTAGTCTAAATCTATTTTCCTTTTCTTTTTTCTCATTATGTTCCTCATATATGACGAGCGAAAATGCCGAAGTTTTTGTATGAACCTTGTTATAGCCCTCAAGTGTTTTAAAAAAGAAATATTTTTGAAATTTATAATATATATGTTCACTATATATTTTTTTCTTTAGTTAATCTATTTTATCCTTTTCACCATATTAACACACACACATTTTAAATTTCTAACATAACTACTTAAATATATTTTTAAAAACATTTATATAATGATATATATATATACATATATATATTCAGATGGAACTATTCCATTCCTGCCCAAAATATACTGGGATATTAGAAGGTTATATTATTTGAACAGGTAAAACCTTCTATATTGAGTTTTATAGTCGATTCTTATATATATTAATTAGTTTTTTTATGCATCTTTGCAATATTAAGACTTGTTGACTAAAATGTAAATTTATTTTTTTGTTAATTGATTAACCTTGCATTTTTTATTCTCTCATTATTCACACTTAAAAATTAACGAAATTTACCATTAAATTTCAATTTACTTCAAGCGAACTCGCAACTCTTTGAAGTTTATTTTCTATATATATATTATAAATTGTTATCATATATTTTCTCTTTTTTCATATTTAAATTAATGGATTTTTCAAAAATCAGCAAATTCTCTTGTGAACGTATCTTTTTCTTCTTGAGGTATTGGCTCAAAAGTTTGTTTTCTGAAATTCCTTGTATCTGATAGGCTTGAAATTTTTATATCATGGGGAGCCTTGTATTTTCGATAGAGAACATCAAACCAATTGATATTTGCAAACCATTTGTGTCGCTTGATATCATTGATACCATTCTTCATACATCCATACCGCAAGGTGATATCAGCAACGAGAATGTTCTTCAGAAGATGTCTCAAAGTAGGCGAGAATGATTCTGGATAGAATGGAGCAGCTTGCATGATCTTCTCATACATTATCAACGTCTTCCTATCGTTGAAAGGCGTGTTTCCACTGCACATTTCATAGATAAGAATTCCTAAAGTCCACCAATCAGCAGATTTGCTATACCCTTTGTTTTGAATAAGTTCTGGGGCGAAATACTCAGGTGTTCCACATAAAGTCCAAGTTCTGTTTTGAACTATCTTGGCTAACCCAAAATCAGTTAATTTGCAATATCCAAATCGATCTAAAAGAACATTTTCAGGCTTCAAATCGCGATGAATTAGATCAACATTATGGATATATTCGAAGGCCAAGACGATTTGCGAAGCGTACAATGCAGCGTGTTGTTCGCTAAACTTCTTTTCTCTTCTCAACAAATTGAAAAGGTCGCCCCCTGGAGCATAGGTTTGGCCTAGATAAAGATTTGCATTGTCCTTTAAACTAAATTCCAATCGGATACAGAACGTATGATTTAGTGCAGCTAGTACCTTTTTCTCATATATTGATCTGGATACTTGCTTTAGATTAACAATTTTGGCCTTGTTCAAGATCTTGAGGGCGAAATAATTACCATCTTTCTTTCGTTTCGCAAGGATGACTCTTCCGAAACTACCTTGTCCAAGGTTGGCAATGATATCAAAATCTCGTAATACCATTTGTGGAGAGGGCTTGCTTTCTTTCCAAATTTGGGTGAAATCATTTTTCCATTTCTTAAGTAAAACATTATATTTATCAGTACTCATTTATACATACTAGCCTTTTTGTATTTATTCACCGTCTTTTTGTCAGAATTAGAAGAATTCTTGCGGTAAAAACGTAGATCCTGGACACACGAATATATAATTCAATCCAAAGCCAAATTTAAAGGAAGTTATATGATATTTCAATTATAAAAATACAAAACAATACTATATATAATACTATATTTTTGTGATAATTGATTTAGGTCTTGCAATCTTCTGAGTCGAGTTCCGATGGGACTTTTTTTATGTTCTCAAATGAGAAAATGTGTACGAATTAATTGGAAATTATTGAATAAAATATTTTTTATAGATTATAAATTTTATTTATCATCCTTCAACTTTAATTTTATTAAATTGCTCATATGTGCGCGGTCAGGGGATATGCCTTTTTTGTATTTATAATATAGGTTTCAATCATTTTCATTCTCTTTTTATACTTTTTGTGATTATATTAAAAGGAATTTTCAATTTTGATTGGACGTTTTCAAAATATTTTCATGTATTCATGTGTTAAAATGCTTAGAGAAAATCATGAAATTTAATATAACAATATGAAGTTGCGTGACGATGAAATTTGTTTACCAAAGGATGCACATTTCTCTACAAATAATTATTAAAACAATACATAATGTAAATCACCCCAGGAAAAAACCTAAAGATGATATTATTACATTAACGATATATTAAATCATAATTTACTCTATGTTATATCTCAAATAGCATAATTATGCTGTAAATATATATCTAATTTTGCATCTAAACCAACAAAATTTGTTTTAAATGTGAATGAAGTATTTATAAATGTAAATGTTATAAAAAAAATACAAAATGGGGGAAGCCTTCAATTTGAAAAATATATTTAAAATTCCTATATAAATATTGAGTTTTAAAAATTAAATATTTCATTACACTTTAAAATATTGTCTCAAAGTGTATATTATTTTTTATATTCGCACAAAATTCAAATATGCTCCTATCAAATAACAAAAAATAGCCTAATTTACATCAAAAATGCAATTATAATCAAAGGTTTTCTTAATAAAATCAAAATGATTCAAATGTTTGCATATATAAATTAAGTAATTTCAACTTAGATAAATGACATTTTTCAAATTTCCCTTGATCACTTTTAAAATCACATTCTCTTATTTAATTAATATAAATAAATATTTATAAATTATTTCACCAATTTTTCTGATCTTATATAAAATATAAAGGTTTCGAATAAAATTTTCAAATTCGTTGATTTTTCAACTAAATTTTAGCAATATTAATTGTTGAAGAGATAATCACTTTAGATTAGAATATATTTTAATTAGTTTAAATTATACTTTTCGAATTCTAGCTGCCAAGCTTTTGAATTAATTGATTCTCTAATTGAATTTTAAGTTAGAGAATAAGAATATTAAAAAATATATATTTTAATGAATCTCCATAAAATTTTCTTTTGTTCACTTCATATTTGAAAGTTACATTCAAAGTTATTTACCCATCATATCTATATTTTATTTTAGTATTATTTAGCATTTAATTTTGTTTTAACATTTCATTTTAATTTCGCAGAAAATGGTTATTTAAGAACAATGGCATTCGTGGAGACATTATGTGAAGAATAACTTGTAAATTATTCAAACTATGTATAGAATTATTATTTTAAATTTAAAAAATAATAAATTTTGAATCACTCGAAGATAGAGAGAAGGGAATATTAAACATTTGATAATTAATTTGATAAGATATATATATAAATTATTCAGCAAATAAAAAGTTTCGAATAGATAAAAAGTACCAAGCGCTCTTGATAAAAATTTCAAATTTCACAGCTGGATTATATATATTTTTACAAATATACTATCAAGCACAATTTTGATATATTAAACTATATAAAATATGAATAATTCACATATATAATTAACAAAATGTAGATATTTTTCTTCAAAATATTTATCTTAGTAAGCTTATAATGATACTATCACAAATTCAATGACCTTTCTGTGTCCAATTTCACCCTAAAACAAAAAGGAAAATGATTGGTTTTAAAAATATTTAAAGGATAGAAGTAGAAGTGGATCACGCTTGTTAAATTAATAAAATAGCACTTCAGGATCTTGCAATTGAATGTGTTGCCGGTGGTCCACTGCATGTTTTCGGTAGAAATATTATATCAAAGCTGTTAACCTTCGTCAGCATGGTACAGGCTGCATGCTGAAAATCCACCAATTGGATGTTAAATGTCTCTTTGCACTTAAGAAGAGGGTATTTGAGGTAAATATCGATCAAAATTTGTTTTCAAAGTTAGAAGTAAAGGAAATTCTCAGGATAGGATAATTGAACGGACAATTGAACTTTAGCTAACAGTTATCTATCAGAAAAAAAAAACATATCTTCAATTGAAAAGATACGGCGTAAAGCAATTTGATGGATTTTCAGTATACAGACTGCACCACATTGACGATGGCTTGCAATCCTAAACACGTACGTTGTTGACTTTTCATAATTATTCAAGAATAGGTAGTCTCATATATTTTGGTAAATAAAAAAAAAAAACATTCAATTTCTCTTCGATGGCTATCAGCAACATTTAGTCGCACGATCAGGAGGGGATATTCAATCAATATTTAAGAGCAAAAATATCTTTAAATTTATATATAGGCATTTTGATATATATAGTATTTATTTAAATAGAACAAATGCCATGAATATCAGCTCTTCTCGATATCAAAAGATCATGATTTTGTTCTTGGAAAGAGAAAGCCTTGGTTTTTACTTTACTGGCGATGTTGTATGGGTCCATTGCAATGATTCGTGCTTTAAATAAAGATCATAATGATATATCCAATTCTCTTTTTAAACACCTTAGAAGGTTCTCCAGAAAAAATGTCCCATGAAGTCCAAACATATTACTTTTCGAATTTGCATCATTTCTCATGTTAGAAGTTTTAGAACCTAATTTGAGCATGATTTTCGATATTCAAGATCATTAATATATATAGGAACGCTTCTTTTTAGAAAAGGATTTTTTTATTATTTTTCTAAGGCGTCAATGTCCGATTATTATTGATCAATTCTTCCGTTAAAGCTCAATTTTGTTCCGTCACTACAGAGGTGGGTCTACCTGGCCTTTCTTTATCATTAATATCAAAATCAAACGGTCTGAAAGCGCTGAATTTATTTTTTTGCTGTGATTCAATCAATGGTTTAGAGTCAATTCTCAATATATCAGCTTCGAGTGAATTACAGTAGCTGAAATGTCTCCGGACTTAAACAAGTACTCCATTACCGACCGTTGTCAGATTCTTAGGTTTACTTCAAGCTTCATATCTCAAATGGTACGAAGGATATATTAATTCTGTTCGGAAATTTGAAGAGACGAATGCTTATTTAATCAGAACCACTCACACACACCAAATACATTATTGTTATTAATTATTTTAACATTTTTCTATAGGTCATTATGCATTACTTATTAACTTGCCCTAGGGTTATATATTGTTAGTCATTCTATAAGGCTTTTATCCATAGATTCCTAGAACATCCCTAAGTTGCCTTTCATACTAAATTCAGTATATATAAGAAAACCAATCCAATACAATAGTATAGGAGTGTGAGAGTGATATCCAATACTGCCTCATACCATAATACCCGGTACTAGACCAGTGTGGCGGTGCATAACGCAGATGTTCAGCATCCTCTCTCAACGGTGTCTCCAGACTCGAATCCGACCATCGTGGTGTTTCAGACCGAAGCGTGACTCGTCAGTAAAGACAATTTCACAAATTCTGCCGTCCACATCCTTCTTTCATTGTACCATTGGCGGCGGAGAGGTCTGTGGCTCTGCGTCAAGGGTAGACGAAGCAATGGACGCCTTGCGGACAGACCACTCTGCTGCAAACGGCGTCGAATGGTACGCGCAGACACTGGATGATGCGTTACAGACTGAATGTGCTGTACTACGGTTCGTGATGTGACTGAGCGATCTTTCACTGCAATGCGCACAATTTGTCTGTCATCACGTGAAGTGGTGCACTGAGGTGGATGCGATCGTACACGTCGGTCCGTCGTACGTTCCTGCATCCAACGATCACATATCCGCATTACAGTTGCTCGGTTTCGTCCAACACGACTAACGATTTCCCTTTTAGATAATCCACAATCTCGGTAGGCCACTATTCTTCCTCCGTCGAACTCGGATACTTGATCTAAAGATAATCGCTGTTTTCTACGAGGCATATTTGATCGTTTTTTTTTTGTATATATAAAAACACAAGAAAAACAATTTCCGAACTTGAAATCGTCGAAATATCCAAGCCTTAAATAGTTCTTTGAAGCGCGCGTGATGTGCGTTTGCGCTGAAATTCCAATCATTTGCATATCTCACCTCCGCTAATGCATGTTGTAAATTTCATGTTATTTGCATGCTTCTTTTAGGGTGTTGTATTTACGGTGGCCAGCAATTTATATTCAAAGGATATTTTATATTTGGAATAGGGTAATAACACTGATTAAAAAATGCCAGTCTAAGGCGGGACCCAATGGTTAAATAGCTGGATGAACAACCGGTAAAGGTAGGAATGTGTAGTTAAGAACTTTAGCATCAAATAAGTTTTGCTGACTATATCAGGTTATCTCTGAATATTAATTCGATTTTCAGTACTATATCATCACCATTGTGAAATACTAAAAGGAAAATTAATATTTAAAAAAAAAGATATATCATTGAAATTATCAATATATCAATAACACGCGTCGAGAATAAATGGCAGTGTGTTTTTTGACAGATATTTGTTTCCCAGCGGCAAAACAAAACAGAAAAGTTATAATCAAATAAATGTTTGGAGTTTGAATGACTCAATCATTGGAAAGTTTATTCATTTTACTAAATGGGATTCTCTCATCAAATTGTGGCTGCGTGCAATCACTGTGTTTGTTGACTTTATTCCGCACATTGTCGATTTTCTATAAATCCTCGGTGAACTCAATGAAAGAGTAGAAACTATTGATCCTAAAATCTATCCGTTGCTTGCTAGATGTATGAAGGCCTCATAAACTTGATAGAAGTCTGTGTTTCTATTTATATAAATCCTTGTATCTAATATTCCTACAGGATATATGTAAATACAAACTCCAAACATAGTCAAATATTGTTCTCAGCTGTCCTAAACTACTTTTAAATGAAAAAAAAAATAATAATGAGCACACAAAGAGATAAAGAGAGAGAAATTCCCATTGATATTATACAGCATACAATTGAAACTACAGCTAGAAGAAATATTTTATTTTGATAAGCTTTTCTGTGAATGTTATTTACGTTCAGCTGGATATGATAATAAGACTTTTTTTTTTGTGAACGGAAGTCGTGTTCATATGTGATATTTCGATCTTCAGAATAGGTTTTGTCTGCTGCAGTATATAAAGGTTGTCCAGGATATATAAGAACAATATAATATAGATAGAGAGAATCAGATTCATTTATGCAAATTTCATTTTCAATAGGTTGCCCAGACATCCCAGGATTCCCTGGTACTTATCAAATGTGCAGGGTGAGGTATGCAGGGCCAATTCTGCATCGGGCCCCGAGAAGCAAGAACTTCTAAGTATTGTCGATTCGATACCCTTACGGGAACATGTATGATGGTCACCCATCTCTCCAAAGGTTATGCAGAGCAGTTTTCCAGCAGACGGCGGGAGTAGTAAGACCTATGGTGGATTTTCCGCGCACAACTAGGATATTTGCCAGGTTAGAAAGCCAATAACTTTCTCGACGTTTTTAAGCATGAAAATCTTAATAGGAATTTCTTAGAACACAAGTTATCAATAAAATATCGAGTACACAGTAGTAATTTGTGATAATGTTCCTTAATGGAGTCTGAAAAGACTCTTTTATACCTCTCGAATTCTGTCTTTTAATTGGGCTCCTCTTTACAATATAAATGTAATATAACAAGGGTCTCAAATACATGGTATAGAGAAAATGGTAATCATATGAGTGTGTAAAGGCTAGTGAATATTATTTCTATAAGTACACCACAAGTCTACACAAGGTGACAAAGCCTCGTTGGTTACAAGTATTCATTAATATGTATATATCAATTTTAACATTTATAATGAAAAAATAATTTTTAAAATAGTTGGTCCCAGAGGCTTCTTGAAAAACTAAGAGATGAGTATTTAAGACCAAACTTTCGTGAATACGCTTAACATGCGAAAAAATAATTTTAAAAATATAATACAGTCGAACTTGGATAATTCGAACCCCAAGGGACCATAAAAAAATTCGAATTATCCAAAAATTCGAATTAAAGATGTTAAATTATTTATATAGGAAATTCTAGGGACCAAGATAATTATTCGAATTAAAGAGGTTTTCGAATTAAAGAAGTTCGAATTATCCAAGTTCTACTGTAATAAAAAAAGGTCAGATGTTTGGCATTAAAATAAAAAAGGCATATCCTGACCACGTTCATGCGCGCTCTGCCATCTAAAAGGTTCATGTGAACGTGGTCAGGATATGCCTGTTTTTGATATTAATATATATATATGTTATGAATATTTTGTTTTGTGGATGAAAATGATAGAGAATTGAAGGTGCACTCGCGAAAAAGGAAAGATATTTATTTACCTTTCAAGTAGTTTTTATTTTCAATTACTTGAAAAGAATTACACATTAATTATTTTTCACAGTAATATAGAATTTATAAAATGAATCCTATATTCGTGAATTGAAAAAAATAGGTAGGTCAACTATACATCTAAATTTAAGGTCAAAATTAAAAGAATAGTCAATGAATGAAAATAAAATATTTGTTTTTTAAAAATAAAATAATTACATTTTAGATTATAATATATATATATATAATTCTATAGTTCATTTTGGTTTCAAAATGTTATATATCTCACTTTCTTTCAAAATATATTCGTATTTGTAAAGATGAAAATCTTTTAGGTTAACTTGATATCCTTTAAAGAATTCAGATATAATTTTTTTATAATCACACACACACACTACTGCAAATAAATTAAGGAAATAATTAAAATCGTCAAAAATAAATTTTTGCTCCAAATGATAATGAAATATGACTGAAAACAAATACATCGAATGCATATTTTATGTGTTTAGTTTTTGGAAAACACAAATAAATATATAAGCCCCAATCAAATAACTTTAATTATTAGAACCTCCGTCCTTCCAAAAACAAAGAATTAAAAGTATTTTAAATATAATAAACTTTTCACATTCACTAAACAAATCTAACTTATCGATCAATATTATTTCTAATCAATAGTTCTATTTACTTTTTATACTGATTCTATTGTACTGCGTACTGTGATGTGTGCACAACAAAAACCTAAGCTATATTTCAAACTCTTTTCATTAAAAAAAAAACACAAAAATTACGCCTTTCCATTAGTTAATGACGTTTGATGAACATTTATTTTTCGATTGAATAAATCTACCAATAATTTTGCCTCTCATGTACAACGCCATACCCACATTTAGAAAGGCCGCATCCGTTTGTAGCTTTCCTATCCGGTAGATTCATTTACAAAATTCTAAGAATATTCTGAATATTCTGATTGATGGATTTACTGAAACTTTCAACTCTATAAATTTTACGATCAAATTACGTTGCAGTAAAAGATGACAAGTATATTTGCAGAATCTCAAATTGCGGGACTTCGAAACATAGTCAATGCTAAATCGTCCCTGACAAAATGGGTTAAGAGCAGTATATTTGTACTATGTTTGTTGGGAATGTTCTACCAGATGCTTCAGTTCATTCTGATGGTCCTGGAATACCCCGTCATGTTGACAGTCAGTGTCGAGTACCCTGACAAAATGATGGGTCCCGCGATGACAGTCTGCACTTCTAACAGGTAGGAGCAGTCTGATTATACAATGCTTACCTACAGAAATATTGGCACTTTTTAAAAATATTTGTTCAACTGATATCCATGAATCTTCTTATTCAAGATGTTTTCTAGCCCTTATCCAAACAAAATGACGACAATTTTTTAGTCTTTTTCAGAACCTCTAGTTTTTATTTTATTATTTATTTTTCATTTATTATCAAACAAGACACGATATTTAAATATTTGCGTTTAGTCTCTATTGAGGCAATATAGAAAAAAGAGAAGAGAGATCTCATTATAATGAAAAGGGAACACGCGTACTTGGAGTAGGATTTAAAATATTGAATAAGATAATGGTTATACATAAAAAGAATTATTTTATAAGTATATAATTATTCAATAGAGCTAATAAATTAGAGATATATTAGTAATATATTTTGGTAAGAGAGGATAAACAGTAGTCCACAAAAACACACACAAACACAAACGTCTAATATTAATAATGATAATAATATTATTAATAATATTATTAGTAGTAGTAGTACAAAATAGAAGCCCAAAACATCACAATGAAAACTCTGAAAGAAAAACAGATTGAAAATCTAAGAGAAATCATTGGCCAGAAAATAATCCACATGGAGACCAACCGCTATTGGACATGATAGAATCCTCACAGTGGCTCAAAACGGGAAACAACACACCACAAAATGAAGGATTCTACATGTTCATACAAGATAGAAACGTGTTCCCGAAGGATAAGAACCTAAAATGCCCTCACTGTGAAAAGGTACAGAGGACGGTGGACCACCTTGCTACAAACTGTGGAAGATTGCTTCCTTACGACTACAATGAGAGGCATAATGAAGTGGTGAGATGCGTCCACTTCAACTTGGCTAGAAAATATAATTTCACAGAGAACAAGAAGATAAAGCTCCACAAAATAACGACTAAGATTGAAAATTCATACGCCAAGATAATAACGGACCTGCCAATGATAAGCGATATCAATATCAGAGCTAACTAACCTGATATAATAGTATATGACAAAATAAAAAAAGACATAACAATCATAGAGATAGGCGTTATCTCCCAAGACAATATCCAAACTACGGAGCTAACAAAGAAAATAAAATACCAGCTACTGGCGAGAGAAATGGCCCAAACGGAAAAAATGCCCGTAAAAGTAGTGCCGATAGTCTTAACATGGGATGAAATAGTAACCAAATATAACAAACAATACAGGAAGGAAATAAACATAAGAAAAAGGGACTTTGCATGTATTCAATCCCTAGTGCTAAAAAAGACGGTGGAAATTATCTCAACAGAAAAGAAGAATGAACCTTACGATAAGTTACAGAGAAATAAAGAAATGGAAGCCATGGATAGATTGTTGGAACGATGTAGGGAGCTGGCATGTGATGACGAGGAAGGTGGAACACCGGACATGGAGCACAGGGATACGACGACCATAGAAGATATCCAGGAGAACGACCTAGAGCAGATGACAGGAGACCTGACAGACAAGAATGGATCAAGGCCAGGGGACCATCTTATCGAGGAGCTACTAGGAGAGGCCATAGAAAGACTGCTGGAGAGCTGCAGGACATCAGGGGACCATATCTGCGAGGGCCACAGCACTGACCAGGAGTCAAGATAACAAATGTAAATATCTTTGTTTACTTTTACTGTTGTCATTTATTGAAGTTGTAAATAAAAATATGTAAATAGACTGACCATTCGCTACACTTTTTAGAGAAAAACTTGTAACCTTTTTGAAAAATAAATTATTATTAATATTTGTGGAATATTGTCGCGTTGAAAAATAGTCAAGAAGAGAGGCAAGTTCATACAAACTTTATTCTCTGTAACAACGGTCTGAAATTTTAGCTATGCACATGTGTTATATAGAAATGATACAATTCACCCAAATATGTAAATCTAATAAATCTAAAACTTTATATTATGTAACTAACATATGAAACATGCTAAGATATCTTTAATTAAGTCAAGATGTGAGTCATATTTGTTTTTTTGATTATCAACATTTATTTTTTGAAGATGTAAAAAGATAAAAATAATCATTAAATGTGCATCTTTAAAATCGATAACATTATTGGTATTAGGTAGTGCAATTGTGTACCTGTTTAAAGTGCTTTGTATTTTGCTAATTGATATGGTAAATAGGTCTTTATTTCTTTTAACATCTGGAATTTTTCGCGCGATGTCTTCACTAAAATTGAATACATATGGTATCATCAGTTCAATATACTATATACCACTTTAACACTGTATTAGGCTACTCAATTTACATATCCGGAACATGGTAAGAATTATTAGTTAAAGTGTTTATGTGAAAATTTGATAAAAAAATTTGAGGACAGTTGAATAGTCATAAATATATACGTACTACATATACATTGCGTTTAATTTATACGAACAGGTTTATTATGAATTTTCGCCGAAGTGCAAGTATATAAAATTTCTACTCTCCTTAAAGAGAGAGATTTGAGAATTTATTGACAGCTAGTCAACAATTATACAATAAAAAAAAACAATTGAAATCAAAATTATTTACACCAGATTGAAGGGAGTCTAGGATTCATAAGCTTTACAAGCCGCCTTGAAATCAGTCAGATTCTGACTTAGATAGTAGGTGCTGTCCCCAATAATCGTAACCGCATAGTCTAGAAATCTTGAAAGAATGATCCTCTCTCCGGGTGTAAAGTAGGTGAGGACATCCTCCCTACCCTGGCTGCACAAAACCGCCCATTCAATCTCGTGCCTGTCCAAATCTATAGGAGGCAGGCAGTCTAGTATGTCAAACAGATCCAATCTATCTGTTCTTTAGCGGTTTGAGGAACCTCTTTGATTTGGGGCTTGCTGGAGGATCCCAAAGTGATGATGGAGAGTGCAGCCTCGGGACTTTTCTCTTTTTGGGCTGATGGTGTAGAGGACTCCTGCACCGAGGCAGCCTCTGGCGCAAGGTGATCGAATCCTGCAGGTGGAGGTGCAGTGGTTGTGGGAGCAGGCGAAGGGGTCCTTATGATGTTACCCTAGCTTGAGGCCTGGGGAATGCTTGCCACCTTAAGGGGACAGTTTATTCTTTTATGGCCCATCCGATAGCACTTGGAGCAACGGAAGCCGTCCTCCAAGTAGGCCAAGGCAGATCCGCCCTTGACAGTCACGATGATCTTCTTTGAAAGATCCGTGATTCTTTTCCCCTAGGTCATGAGGATGAAGGCCGTCTTTTTAATATCTAGCCAGGTGTAGCCGCCAGAGGTGTTCACGGTAGGGGCGATGGAGGCCACTTGGCAGTAAGGTCTAAGTGTTCTGACAATGTCCGCGTCTTTGATGACGTATGGCGGGCCGCTGATGGTGATTCTTTCGGCCCTTTTCTGGTAGGGCAGGGCCTTAAGGAGAAGCCCGTTAATTAACAGACCATCCTCAATGATGGTCTCCGCCATTTCAGGCCGCTCCAGACCAACCAGGACTTGCCCGAAAACCTTCCCTAGCTGCACAACGCAGCCTTTGCCTAATTTGTTCTCAAGGGCTTTGACGTAGTCTACCAGAGTGAATTCCGGGAGGTATTCCAAGTATAGCATCTGGTCAGAGGTTCCAGATGCGGATATTCTTCATCAATGCACGAGAGTTTGCCTCGAGACTTTTATCTGTTCGATGTTGATTTGGGAACGCGATTGCTGGTGCGGTGCTGTTCCCTTCCGGGTGGTGGCGGCTTGACGAGATTGTTCAGGAAGAGGCCGGCGCTTCTTCGTCACAGGAGACGAATTTTTCCTCTTTTTCCTTTTTTCAAAGATGTTAAATTCGTTCTCAACTATTTCAGCCCAATTCTGGTTTTTCTGGTAAGAATTTGCATTATCGTCGCCTTTCTTGAAGGTCGAATTTGCATTATTACCTTTTTTAGATTTTAAAGATGTTTTTCCCTTCCTTTGAACCTTCATCCGTCGACAGGTCGACGTTGGATCGTTTCACATAGATGGGAGTGACACTATCCTCCCCCGGTCATATTGGCCATCAGCCAATACCAAATACCGGCTGGATATTATTATTATTTATTTAAGTAACCCAGGTTCCTGGAGCGTACAGAAGTCGCCAACTACCCGGGATGTCCTTCTGACCTAAGTCTTCTTGGATTTATATACAATGCCAGTGGAAGTCCAATTAATGAGGTGTCGCCAGGCAGATTTCTTTCTTGGGAGATTTTCTAGGGATGCTGGACATATGTTGGTGATACCTAGGAGAGTGGCTGTCTGGAATCTTTGGTATTGGAAGGTTGGGCAAGTGAAGAGGAGGTGGTCTACGGTTTGGTCTTCATCTTGGCAGTGGGGGCAAGTTGGGTCTTCTTTCGATACCGTTGCAAGGTCTGCCTGAATATAACCATGGCCGGTCAGGTATGTTGTGGAGGTAGATCCATGCTTGATGTTTCGAAGCATTTGGAGGAGTAGCTTCGGGGTAGCAGCAAATCTTCGTAGAATTCTGGTGGAATAATATTGGATGTAGAGGTCTGTACACATTTTGAGGGCTATCTGTTCTTTTTTCCGGCTGGATATATCCATCCTCTTTATCTCCAACGCCGGAAAACGCGGAGCTCGCGCAGCGCGTGGCCGCACGGCCGAGAGAGAGAGAACTTAGGTCAATTAGTTTATTTGAATACCTTAACTAAGAATTTATCTGATGTTGTACCCCGAATATTTAAACAGAGAGTAATCCAAAACAGTTTTAGAGGAGTATGTTAAATTAAACTGATGAAACAGCTGAAAGGGTTCTCCGCTCATGAGCCAGGCCTTCCCAATATGTTTCCTCCGCAGTGAAGACATTAGAAGTTGGTATTTTATAACAGAAAATATCGCGATAAATGATTTTATTTTTATAAACAGATGACCCGCATATACTTCGTGTTTAATAGAATTGGTTGATCAGACTCAACGCCGAGCCATGATTTCACATGGAAGATAATATTCTGACAATAAACTTACAAGGTACAAGAGAGGTAGGCTATGTGTGATGACATTGTATAAGAATAGGAAAGCAAATATGATTAAAAGCTGCTAAACAGTGGGTGTTAAACTAGGTCTTAACTCTGCCTAATAGAATTAACAGATATACACAAAAATGTTCTAAAAAAATGTTATGCTTTTCAGGTACAATAAGCAGAGGTTTTGTCGAGTGAACCCGGACAAGTGTGATCAAGAGAACAACACCTTGGTATATATTATTTAGTTTTCCACATTAACAAATGTCTGCCTTATTTATAAGTAGAGGCAGATGATTATTTTTCCTACCTATCCCCTTATGTCCAGACGGTCAAAGAACAATTCAAATTCCTGGACTTCAACCCATCCAGAGAAGAGCTCCGAGATAATGGCATCCGTTTTGACGATGTAGAATTCTACTCCTCAGACTCCAGTTTGACAGGAGAGGGATTTCTCTCGTAAGTTGAGTCAATCATTCTGTCTTATCTCTCTATGTACACCTCGTTGTTCTTATCTATATTATTATTTTATGAAAGGAAAATTTGTTGTTGTTTTCTATTCTATTGATAGGTCTAATACGAAACATGCGGAAAAATGGTATCCATATACCTGAATGGGCACCACTATCTTTAAAATTGAATTTTCAAAGGAAGATATTTTCCTTTAGGTACATTTATAAATTTATTTTTACTTTTTCAAATAATTTCTGGGTAACTATATCTCACATTTATATATCTATATATTGTAATATATATTATATATATGTAATATATAAATATTTCTAATATATATTATATAAAATGTAAAATATATAATACCCGAATTATTATTTTTTTAAGTTTAAAATTTATAAATTATATACACATTAGAATAAAATTATAATTCCATAGTCATGTTCATTGAATTACGTAAATAGTATAGAAAAAAGAAAACTTTCAGTTTTACATATTAAAATGTAAATCAAAATGGAAGCTATATAAATAATTGGTAATGCAAGAGCATCTCAGTAGAGCACAGACTACGTTTCTTTGAATGGGTGCCATACGTCTGAAGAACTTATGTCATTGGCTTTATATTTATGGAAAAAAAAGTATACTGATTTATATTAATAAGTATGATGTTCGCCATCAACAGCGTTCAGTGGTAGGATCAGGTGATAATTTAGTCATCACATCTCTAAACTTTCATTCACTTAATTAATTCTTATTTTTAAAAATAAAGAAATTAGAGTGTCGGCCCGAAACCTCAGCAGAAAATTGAAGACACAGGCACATTATTATATGAAACCAGTATATATATATTAATAGTATTTTTTTTTTTGGAAAATAGAGGAAAAGTAAACTATTAAGAACTACAAATTTTGAATTAATTTTGAGTCAGAACAGCAAGCTAATTCTGTATCAAATAGTATAGTTATGAAAAATTTTAAGATTAATACATTTTTTTATTTAATTTAAATGTGTGAGGTTTTTTTTTTATTTTTTGTAATAAATAATTAGTTAGATTATATAAAAAAAAAAGAAAGAAAAAGTAACACCAGCAAAGCATCGGCAGTTACGCGTCATAGGCTGGGTGAAAAAAAGGAATAAGCGAAGAGAAAGTTTTAAAGAGAAGAGCAAAGACAGAACCATGATAATAATTTTCCAAATATAAAATAAAGCTAATTAGAGAGAGAGAAGTTTTTTTTTTTGCTCTATTTTCTAGTAGAAATTAGAGTACCATCCTCTTTCCATCTGGTCTAACCTTTATGGTTTTCATCTGGTCTAACCCTTAAGGTTTTCATCCTTCTTAATTTAACATATTATCTTATATCGTGTCCTCCACATTTACACTAGATTGTCTTTAAAATAAGCTTATATAAAAAAAATCAAAAAAAAAATCACAAAAATCTATTTTCTTTCATCAAGAGAGAAAAAAGAGCAAAAAAATACTTCTTTCTCTCTAATTAGCTTTATTTTATATTTGGAAAATTATTATCATGGTTCTGTCTTTGCTCTTCTCTTTAAAACTTTCTCTTCGCTCATTCCTTTTTTCACCCAGCCTATGACGCGTAACTGCCGATGCTTTGCTGGTGTAACTTTTTTTTCTTTTTTAAAAATATAATCTAACTAATTATTTTTTACAAAAAAAAAATTTAAAAAAACAAACCTCACACATTTAAATTAAATTTAAAAAAAATTATTAATCTTAAAATTTTCATAACTATACTATTTGATACAGAATTAACTTACTGTTCTGACTCAAAATTAATTCAAAATCCGTAGTTCTTAATAGTTTACTTTTCCTCTATTTTCCAAATATAAAAAAAAAATACTATTAATATATATATATACATCGATATATCGTTGAAAGGCGTTCTTATCAAAGACGAGAGTGTCTTCATCCATACACAATTCATATGCACTATATGCCGATTCTTCCGTCTGTTTCAGATGAATATTATCTTAAACCTCTGTCCAGATCACTGTTGTAATAGGTAGAACACTTACCCTAGGCAATGTATGAGAAATGAAGACATAAGAGCAGAAAGGTCGGTGGCTGTAGATACGACAACGTGCTGAACCTGCCCATGCTGGACGACCGAGGGAACGTTGCTCAGTGTTGGGTGGTCAATCATCAGATCTTCGCACCCAATTCTCAACCTGCCGGCATCAAAATTCTGCCTTGTAAGTTCCCATACCAAATTGAGGTCTCACTCCACCAGTCGTATACGATAACATACTGTCAGCTATAAAATAAATGCCAATTAAAGACTAGTGGAAACATCAATGGAGAGAGAGAGAGAGTGGTAGCAAATTGTAGCTGCTTGGTTGATTAAATTTGCGAAATTGCTGAGTGGGTTTAATATTAATACTGATGAGCAAAGATCTCCAATATATATTTTTCTCATTCTTTCGTTCAGTGTTTTTTATAAATTCGTATTTCAAATAAAACAAAAATTGTGCTAGTGATGAGTATGAATTCATATAATTCCCAAATATATTTCCATTATAAAAAGGTAACGGTAACCACAATTTAATTCTATGGTAAATAGCACACTAGATATAATTAAATGTATATCCAGAATATAATGAGAGTCGGTGGACGAGTGAAATAAACCATAGGTTTCCAACTGATACGACCCAAGATCGAAGCCCACATTAGACACTTTCTCTAATAAAAATATTGCTCCAATAGCTTCCATTTCTTGCGAAATTCCAACCCCACCAGTGAGTGCAAGTAATAAAACGGGGCTCTGAAACGCTTGTAAGTGCATAGGTCGAACTGCGCTTTCCACATTTGTAGACATGTGGCGCACTTACAGTAAAAGCAATCGCCAACTTCTATCCACTATTTTTTTAATGGCCTGTAACACGTGTACTAGGGATAATTTAAAATTCAGAATTTTTTCTATCTGACTTTTAAATGAGGAAGAGAATTTCCTGATGCATTTCCCCAATATTATATTTCTAGATCCTAGAATATTGGGTTCGAAAGTTATCTTGAATAGCATTAACATGACATTTTCTTATAAAAATATATTACATTATATAATAAAGCCTTTGATGAAATAGAAGAGTGGATTAAATTTAAACCGAAGTATGAAACTCCATTCGTTCCGAAAGACCTAGTACAGCAGAATTTGATCAGCTACAACAGCAAATATAATGTGTACAGATTAGCTTTTATAACCTCAGAGTGATTTTATATTGAGTGAAATTTCCATTTAGCTACAACTCATCATATATTGTACAGCTTGACTTTTATAACCTCAAAGTAATTTTACACCGAGTGAAAATTTCCGATCAGCTACAGTACCTCATTTAATGTACAGCTTGACTTTTGTAAGCCCAGGGTAATTTTACGCTAAGTGACATTTTCCAATAATCAATAACACATAGTTTAATGTACAGCTTTACTATTGGTAAGCTCAGAGTAATTTTACACTGAGTGAGATTTTACAATCAGCTACATCACCTCATTCAATGTACAGCTTGACTTTTGTAACCTCAGGGTAATTTTACGCTGACATTTTCCAATAAGCAATAACACATAGTTCAATGTACAACTTGACTATTGGTAACCTCAGAGTAAGTTTACACTGAGTGAAATTCTACAATCAGCTACAAGGCTTTATTTAATGTCCAGCTTGACTTTTGAATCCTCAGTGTAATTTTATACTAATCGAAATCGTCCAATCAGCTACAACACACCTTTATTCAATGTACTTCTGACTTTGGTGTAACCTCAGAGTAATTTCACACTAAATGAAATGTTCAAATCATCTATAACACCTCATTTAATGTAAGCTAGACTTTGGTAACCTCAAAATAATTTTACACTAAGTGGCATTTTTCAATCAGTTATAACATCTCATTTTATATGCAGCTAGACTTTGATACCCTCAGAGAATTCACACTGAGTGGCATTTTCAAATTAGCTACAACGCTTCATATAATGTACAGTTTGACTTTGATAGCTTCAGAATAATTTACATTGAGTGAAATGTTCCAGATCAGTTGCACCACTTCATGAAATCCAGCCTGACTGTTTGCCTCATCAATGATCCCCGGAGTAGGTTTCGTCCTGGATTTTACCCCTTCCATATGGTCGTACATTCGCCTTTCGAAATCATGAACCCCTTCCTTGATGGCTATAAAGTTGCAAACGAGCGGTTCTACAACCAATTATTTACATTGGTAAGTTTGCCATATTTAAATACAATGTACATGCACTTGATTTCATAATCTAAGCCTGAACTTGTTGCAACGATATTTACATTATCCATTTGTTCATACACATCCCCATTTCTTTCATTTTAATTTCGAGGCAATTATTCGAAAAATTGATGTTTCAAAATTTCGTCTCAGTCTCTAAGTTCTCTCTATTCTATCTTTAAAGGCTTATTTCATACCTTAATATTTTATCTTCAAATTCGAATGTTCGTGCATATTCGCACACACAAAGACTTAATTTAGACATTTCAATTTCATCTCCCATTTCTATTTGGAGTTTTAAAACGTTTAAAATTAAAATTGGAGAAAACACACCCCACCATTCAAGTCTTATCTAGGAATGCATCGAAAATCGCAGTTACCAAACATTTGCAAATATCTCAATTCCTATTTTATTATATTTTTACAAACTACACGCTATATTATATGTGTATATTTGCGTATTATTATTATTATATATTATTTGCGCTCAAACTATTTCATGTACATAGTTTCAAAATATATACAAATTAGTTCTAGTTTTAAAAATAGAGTGAAATTTTATTTAAATTTATACATCTTAGAGCAATATTTATATAAGAAATAAGGGTTTTCACATATTGGAACTTATTTTATAGTTTTTGATCAATCAATATTGTTTGATATTGTTACACACACATCGTACCCAGGCACTGTTCGTGTTCTTTGTCTAATCAGGATGCCACAAAGATACACAAGTGAGTTCGAAGAGATGCAGCAAAACTTATCGCTTTATTATACGTGGCACTAAACAGAAGAAGTACAATCAGTGGGACTTGCTTCAACCTACCCGTCCGAAGAATCCTTGGCGCCTTGTATGTCACTCTTGTGAAACCTTCCGCTCCACACTGTACACGTCCAGCCTGGACTACACCGCCTGGTAGGTCGCTCCGATGTCAGGTTCTCCTGGCACCGTCTTGTAGGATCATCCACACGCTCGGAGGCAACTTCCCACGTCTTATACTTGCCCCAGATGTCACCAGACTGTCCGTTGTCTTACCCCCACGCTGGAATGTCAATCTGGACTGTCCCCACCCCTGTAATCTTTCTGCCAATCGTCAATTTCTTGTGTGTGTGTGTGGTGGGGGGGCTGCATTTATTTCCCCGCTTGCCGACATACCTTGACTCTTCTTTAACACTTCACTGCCGTTCTTCTACAATGTGGTTTGCTGCACTGTTTCACTATATTATAGTATTTAACCACTGAATCAACGATAGAAATAAAGGTTATTTGAAATAATAAACTCTACAAATTGAAGCTATAATTATCAATTCATTGGTATAATTCAGGTCCATGGTAGTTGAAATAGAGTCTCAGAACTTGTTAAATTTTATATATTCTTCTTTACTGGAAACCGTTTGGCTTAAACTGGAACTTTTTATTTGCCATTGTACTCTATTATCTGCAACAAGTGTCCCTGGATTAAAATATGCTCAGCATTGTGAAATTCTTGGTCGGATAAGTTTATTGAAGAATCAATTTTGCCAATTATGTATAAGTGTGTATTAAATTCAGAATGTCCCGTAAAAATGTGTATTTTAAAATTTAGCTGGATAAATTTTGGTAATCTTGAGTTTACAAAAAATCTCTGAAATTATCATTAAAATCTTCATGGAGGTTTTTCATTTATAAAGTAAGATAAAATTATTTTTCTGGATCATTTCTATAATAATAAATCCAATTAATGTTTAGATATCTTGTTTATATATGGGTACCACAGATTGTTGAACCAAAAGTTATTGTGTTTCTAAATAAGGTATTATATAATGTTAATGACCGCCTACAATCCAATCCCCAAGATTTATTTGTTAAACAAAGAAGATATCCACTAGCTCGAGTTGTTGTTGCAATAATATTGTGATGTGTGGCATAATATCTATTTTTTTATTGTTTCGATGATTTTTGAAAGCCAAACCTAGTATTTTTAAGTTTTTAAATGGTTTAATAAGATTATCGTGCAAGTTGATTATATTGTTTTGAATATATATTAAATTCCTTTGTTTCTGTCTTGATATTTTAAGTTTGTTGTTTAACACCACACATTTATTTTTTCTATTGGAATTCAATTGTGATATTAAGATTTTTACATTTATATATTCCAACATATTACCGTTAGATCATCTGCATAACCAATAATTTCGCTATTAGATTCCTGAAAGTTGGTTAAAAGCTAATTTATTCTGATGTCTGCATAATATGTAATGGCCACCGATGTTCATTATACTACCAACCATTTGTTATATTGGCCTTAAATCGATCTCAAAACCTACACTTCTATTTATTTTGAAAATAGAGCAATCCATATTTAAATCATTAGATAATAAAAAGGCATATATTGAATTGAATGGGAGATTTATTTGCCAATATTTCGGTTTGCTGAACGCCAATGTATGTAATGCGTTGATAAAGGTTGGCGTTCAGCCAACCAAAATACTGGCAAATAAATTTCTTATTCAATCAATATCTGCATTTTTATTATCTACTCCTATTTATTTATTATCCAGAAAGGTGTGGTATAAATAAACTTATACTCGGATAATACATTTAATATAGAAATATTATAGAATAATTGGGTATATTCGTTAATTCTCACTCTTTAATTATATATATTTTAGTGTAAATAGTACATCAAATTATATATATCCTTATATATTCATGTGAGAGCGGTCAGGATCCGCTTTTTTTTTATATCAACACCTGACGTTTTCTTATTTTTCACAAGTTCAGCGTAATTACGCGATGGTTTTAGATACCCATTTCTTGAAACAATAATTGGTTAATGAGATAGAACTTGCACTATGCTGCGAGTGCCAATAGCTCGAAATGCGTTTGTGTTTGGTTTTACCTGATTTATCAAGGAAATGGGTTGGCCCAATATCATGGAACGAGCCTAAATCAACGTTTAATTTATATTTGTTCCACTAGATGGCGCTGTGCCATTTAAAATGTTCCTGTGAGCGGTCAGGATATGCCTTTTTTGTTTTTAATAACCTTATATGTTCATAAATAAAGTTGTCTGATTCGCTCTGTTTGTTATTTTTTTCACTAAAACTACTATATGAAAATTGAAACAATGAATATGTCTATTAGCTAATAGACCATTTTAAACCTATGCAAATTCGACTTGAAAAATCTAATTTGCACATATTGGATTTATAAAATGATGGTGTATTCACTAACCTGACTTTTGCTACGACTACCTCTATAACTTCTAATACAATGCTAATAGAATTAAAAATCGTTAAATATATTTTTTGGTGCAAATTTTCACTTTATAAAATCCGCGAGAAGCCTAGTCATTCAGAGCACGTTAATATATTAATATTTTTAGCATCTCTTCTACAGATTATTTTAAATGATGCAATGCATATTTATGGACACATCAATTTTCACATTACATTTCACAATGCATACTGCACAGATATTCATTCAAAATTACTCCAAAAATACAAAATAAATCTAAGTTTCAAAATAAAAAATGTAGATATCTCTAATTATGAGTGAGTAATTAAATTAATAAAGTTAAATACGATTAATTAATTGATAGTCGAAAATCCTATTAAGACTTGAGAAGGAAATAAAATTTGGGTTATCTAAATGTCAAATGATGAGCTTTTTGTAATTTCTTTTCCAAATCCGCCAACAAGTTAAAAGCAAAGTTTAATACAACATAATAATAATGTACCATCATTAAATTCTTAGAATTTTTTAAAATGAAAAAATAATAAAATTTTGAATTTTTTTAAAAGTAATTTCCCAAATAATCCCCTTCCTCATCCAAACACCTATGCCATCTCGCCTTCTAAATTTTATAGAATTGTTTATATTCGTCTTCTTTCAAGCCTTTGAGGAACTCCAGCCATTTTCTATTATCAGATATCTTGAATCGATGCCTTTTAAGAGATTTTTCAATTTTACTCTAGGGAGAAAAGTTATTTGGAGAATGAGTATAAGTATTTTATTCTTGGCCCAAATATTCAAAGCAGCAACAGCCAGATTGTATATGTCGCTGGTTGAGATCCAAAAACCTTCCGAACATCTGGTCCAATCGCAGATTGTCGGGGAATAATGGAATAAAAAATAAAAAAAATGTTTTAAGCATATTTTTAAAGAATCGAAGGTTAAAGTCTCCTATTAGTATAGAAAGAAACATGGTCCATTTAAATGTTGTCTCGTAATATTATTGCTAACACTTGAACGTTCTAAACCGTGAACATGTGTCTCATTACCATCTGTCACACAAGGAATTAGTTAGATTAAAAATACAATCTCGCGAATATGACATCTCGGTGAATAAATTAGAGAATTTTCGAAATGATGCTTTAGTATAGCGTTCATACATATTGTATCAAAGTATTTATTATTTTATTAACAGAGTATCATTTTGATGTTTATATTTTACTACTCTGTAAACTCCCCTCATTGCTTATCTTTTTTTTATCATTCATAGTTTGTTCTTGCCTTAAATAAATGGCTGTATCATCCTGAAGTTTGTCTTTCCTAATTTTCTACCTGGCAATATTATTAGAAATGTTTTCCATTCATAACGCTTTGTTTCTTTCTGATTGTAACAATTTTCTACAACCTTTACTGCAATGATAATAATAATAATGAGAGGGCTTTTGGCTCACCATTGGCGAACCCTCTATAAAATTTCATCAGTACAATAATAGCATTAGAAAATTGATTTATTAAAAAACACATTTTTAAAATTTTACATTCCCAATAAAATACTGTTTTGATAAATATTTCATTTACACTGTAGAGCATTAACAGCATGTATCCAGTAATATAAGTCTGGTTTGAATGGAAACAAGAAAAAAAAAGGAGAAAAGAATCATCAGAAACGCAGATACTATATGCATGTTAAGGAGAGGTAAGACGCAGCTCTGTTCTTTTGAAATACGCTGGATGCTGGATTAAATCAGAAAAAAAACGTCTTTTTAAACTCTTACCATGGCATCCATTCCTTGCTTATTTCCATTATATGTAAAGCCGCTGACTCTATGTGACGTTCTTAGGTTCACCTCATCCAAAGTTCATTTTGTACACTTTGACAATCACAAATGAAAGTGATAAAATAATATTGTAACATAGTATTTATTTATGTAACGTAGTATTTATTAATTTTACTATTTTTTATTAACAGAGTGGTCATTTTTATGTTTATATCTTGCGACTCTAAATTTCCCTCGTGGCTTATCTTTTGTTTACAATCCATAGTTTGTCCTTCCCTGAAATAAATTTTGTTTCCTCCTGAAGTTTTTGTCTTCCCTAATTTTCCACGTGGCAATATTAACATTTTAAAGAGGCGTATATGTTCCTTTTTAAAATAAAATAATTTATTAATGCTCTTACACTGAAATGATAAATTAATGGGAAGGCCTTTCTCATCATTGGCTGTCCTCAGGGTGGACCATTGTCTCCGTTGTTATGGCTGATATATTTAAATGATCTCCTAACTAATTTGCAATCACCAAACTCTGAAATATTTTGCTATGCTGATGATGTAACTATTATATGTTGGAATAATAGGTTAACAAATAAAAAAAAGTCTAGTGAGTTTAATTTGGAAAAGATATATCAATGGTGTGATGAAAATAAGCTAAATATCAATCTTGATAAAACTAGTATTTTACACTTGCACAATAAAGACAAAATTTCAATTAATTTTAGAGACAATATTATTGTGCCCGTAGATGAAATTAAAATTCTTGGAATTACGATTGCGAATCATAGATGGAAAAACAAATTGAATTTTGGCCCTCACCTTAACATTATACTAAACAAAACCCAAAGATTGAAAAACCTTCTTTTTTCAATATGTGGAAAATTTTGGGGTCTTAGCACCCAAAAAAGGCTTACACTTTATAAATCTATAATAAGACCAACGTTAACTTACGGAACAGAAATATGGTTTGAATTTATTAGCAAAAAATATATGTACAAACTGAACTCAATGCAATATCAAATTCTGCTATGTTGTACCCAAACATATAAAACAACCAGTTATAACTGTGTTCACACCTTAGCCAATATTCCTTTGATCACTGATTATATGGAATCTAGAATTATAGGTTATATATATATATATGAGTTTAATAATTTTTCAACAGAAGATAAACAATTTTATGATTTGTATATTCCAGGTATACTCAAAGATTTCATTATATCAAGGATTAATTTACTGAAAAAGAATACTAATCAAACATTTAAAAGTTTCTTTCCTTATGAAATTCCGAAATATTTTCGACCAAACTATTATAATTCACAATTTATCACAGATCATGGATATTTCAGGTTTTTTCTTAAGAAAATTAAGGCTGTGCAAGATTCGACATGTTTCTGTGAATTGGGGGAACAAACTTCAATACATCTCTTGCTAGAGTGCCCTGTCTTTCAAGATTACAGAGTCAACAACGTTTTAATAGCTTTTTTTTTTAGGCCCTAGTGATTTAATTTCAAGTAAGGACACATATATAAAATTTAATTTCCTTTGTAAATATATTTTGGATTTCATTAAGAAAAATGGTCTTTGATGTAACGATCTCAAATAAATATTGGACATATTATATGGTTGTAAACAATATATAGGTGTATGCGTTTATATGTGTGTATATATGTATATATTTAAAATTTAATGATGTAACTGTAAATAAAATTCAAAGAATATCTCTATATGTAAATAATATTTATAAATATTTCTAAGTTACTTTCTGTGTATCTTTCCATGTTGAATATTTTCTTTGTTATATTTGTATGTACATTTAGCGCAAGTGTCCCTAGGGGGACATAGCGTTTTGAATTAAGATAAATAAATAAATAAATTGGCGAACTATCCCTATTCTTATAAATGTTCAACTTTTAGTTTTTCTCTCCGTTTAAGTTGTTTGAAAATTTAGTAGCACAGAAAGTGAATTTCTATTAGCTTTCACACACATTTATATGTATATACATCAGCCCATAAAACTTCATTCACTTTATTTTAATTCCTCATAAGAATAATTTACCAGGTTCCAATATACCCTTCGTGGAGTAACTTCTAAATATATTAGGTATAATGAGTTTTTCGCAAAACATTACAAGTCGAACTTGGATAATTCTAGGCCCAAGGGACCAAATTATTTTTCAAATTATCCAAATATTTGAATTAAAAACGGAAAATCTATTTATAGGAAATTCTAGTGACCAAGATAAATATTCGAATTAAAGATGTTCGAATTATCCAAGTTCTGCTGTTTTTTGAGGATTGCTTTTCTTGATCTATCAAGGAACAGGTTAAACCAATGTTTAGTTGATTTCTGTTCAACCAGATGGCGATCTGCCATCTAAAAAGCACATGTGCTTTTGGTCAGGATATGCTTTCTTTATTTTTAATATCAACACCTGGCCTTTTTATTTTTTATTTTTTCTATTGTTTTTCATATATATATATATATATACATTCGTGGATGGCTTTTCTTGATTTATCAAGAAATTGGGTTGGCCAAATATCTCGGAGCAAGCTAAATAAACGTTCAGTTTATTTTTGCTCCACTAGATGGCGCTCTGCCATCTAAAAAGCACATGTGCTCTTGGTCAGGAGATGCCTTCTTTATTTTTAATATCAACACCTGACCCACTTATCTTTAATTTTTTTCTATTGTTTTTTCATATATATATATACATATATACTAGCGGATGTGTACCCGGCTTCGCCCGGGTTTTATCCGAGTGAAAGTTTGCCTAACGAATATTATTGATAATAATTTTAAGCATTTATTTTAATAAGAATGAGCGCAAAGAATATTTTTTTATTTCTAGTATGATGCTTTTATTTCAAATAATATATTATTTAGATAAACATCAAGAAATTTAGAAAAATATATTAAATATTTATATCTTTAAAAGACTAATATATTCAAAAGAAACCAAACAACTGTTCCAAATTCTAAATTAAATTTAAATTCCCATGTTGGGGGAGGCCAATAAAATTGAATTTTGAAATTATATTTAAATATATTTCTAGCTCTCGGTAGAAAGCCAATTTCGGGCCAAATCGAATGTAAAGTGGAAGCCAAATTGGATTAGGTTCGAAGATAAAGTATAAAGGAAGTTTAATGTCTCAACCTTTGGTTCAAAAAGAATCTTAAAAGGGTGGAAAATTAATAAAACACCAAATGCATTTAAATTTTATCTCTTATATATTTATTTTCCGTATAAAAGAGGGTATTATCGTATAACATATATGTGTATATATTATATAATTATAATAATATTATTATACACATACTTGTATGTGCGTAATTAATGTAAGATATTTTAGATATAAAAAAACTTCATTTTGTTTTTATAATACAATATATATATATTTCTCTCGATATAAATATGTATATTAAATTATATGTATTTAATAATACGTTATTTGAAATATAGAATAATTTGTTAGAGTTACAGATTTTAAATATTAAATATATATTAGACATCAGGTCAAAATATCACCAGACAATTCTACATTATGTAGTATAATTAAGATGATTTTAATCTATAAATATTTGTTAGAAAATTTAAAACATAAGAATTTGGTTTTAATATAAAAAAAAAAGTAGATAAAGCAGAAAAAACTATCCAGCGGAGTTTCGGCAATTACGCGTCATAAGCTGGGTAGTAAAAGGAATAAGCGAAAAGAGAGGTTTATGGAAAATAGCAAAGACAGAACCATGAAGATAATTTTCCAATAATCAAATACACACAAGCCATGGTACAATTTCAAATGCAATTATCAACGAGTGAATTGTGAGCAAAATAAGTAAGCGTTTTTTATATTATAGAAATACATCATTGTATTAACTAACTGGAGTGATGAATAAATATTTTATTAAGGGAAATAATTGATATAAAAATGTTTGAATGCTAATATATAATTTGACACAAGCCAATAATTTATAAAAGTTACAACATTTTTTTCCTATCCTAAGTACACGTGGTAAAGGCTATGATAATCATGGTGGGTAGAGGTTGACGACTGCTTTTAATGTAAGTGCACACCATATCTACACATGTAAAATTCAGTTCGACTTTGCACTTACAAATGTGCCAGAACCCCGTTTGGTCACTTGCACTCGCTGGTGGAGTTGGACTTTTGCAAGAATCGGGGGCCATTGGAGCATTTTTCTTTTAATCAGAAAAAATGGCCAATGCAGAAATCGAACCTGGTTCGTAGCTCCAACGGTTTAGACCATCTTTCCACCGAACCCCACAAAGTTACAATGAAAGTTTTAAATTATATGCGATATATGTCAGCAATACATTTATTTCTCATTAGCTTTGACTATATTGATAAAATGTTATTATGGTTCGGTTTTTTAAATTATTTTCTACTCTTTATATTGTCATTT
This sequence comes from Cordylochernes scorpioides, assembly GCA_030710605.1. Taxonomy (NCBI): domain Eukaryota; kingdom Metazoa; phylum Arthropoda; class Arachnida; order Pseudoscorpiones; family Chernetidae; genus Cordylochernes; species Cordylochernes scorpioides. The sequence continues at coordinate 47,779,990 of CP092882.1, forward strand.
CTTTATTTTTTATTATATTCCTTTTATATAACTCTCGAAGCTTCAGCGTTATAGCCTTATGTTGTTACTAATTATATATTATCTTTTCATAGTCGGATATCAAATAGTTTCTCCCTGGCTCTCATGTAGATCAAACCTTCCTGGACCGGCGTTGACCTCTCTCTCTGAGGTGACATCAAACATTCCTCGTCCTTTTGTACTATCCATTGACGCCTGTAACCACTCTGACCATTGTAGTCACCACGACTGCATCTAACCTGCCTATCACGACAATCAGGAGCCAGGAAAACTCACCACATATATACATTTTATATTCATATAAATTTAATATCTTATATATTTATTTTTAATATACAGGGTGATCCAAAAGTCTTGCACAAGTTGTTTGCGTAAGAGCATTGCTCGATGCAAATATTTGAATGTAATTCTACTGTCCTATAAGCTTATGTCCATAGTTTTCTTGAAAACCATTTCTGAGATTCCATCCTTCAGTGCTGCGTATATAAGCAGAATCCTCCAATTTAGTATTAGAGCTCTGAGAAGCGGTCTTGTGGATTAAATTGGCGAAACCGCTGGGAGGGTTCACCACTGATGAGCCAAGCCCTCCCAATATATTTTTCATCGCAGTAAGGGCAGTAGAAGTTTGTATTGTGCATAAAAGAAACATTCGTGCTTTTAAATCCTTTCATTCTATATGTATAGATGGCGCGTTATTGCTTTGTGTGAACAATAAAAAACATTTACCAAGATTGCCTAATCCTGTAGTGACGGCATTCCAGAGTAAAAAAATTATCAGAGTTAGATAAATATTTTTCAAATGAATAAAAATAAATATAATCGATAGTGAGAGAGAGTTGAATTTAAAAATTAGGATTTCATTATCTTCGAAATTCAAATCGCTGAGAGATTTCCAGCAATTCCCAGCATTTACTTATTTTACATATCTCGGATTGCATTTAAAAATCAGCATCCAATTCATCTATTTTTGGCGAAATGGTGTTTTATTAATTTATCATTTGATATTTTTAGGGTTCTTTCCTGGCATTCAAAAAGGAAAAATAGGCGTCGATCAGTTATATATTTCAATTCATTAAACAATTTGGCCGCTGAATCTCTATTCTGATAGTGACTCCAGTTCTCCGCAATACATCAATGCCCAGTAGTATATGTTAGGGAAGGACCCTGACTTCCTGATGATGTCCAGCCAAGCTCTGGTCGGGTTGACCAGCGTCTAGAATAACTAGAGTTCCGAGTCAAGAATGCATCGCTAACACCCATTTTTATGTGTTTCCGAAAAAAAGAAAGGGTAATAAAATATAAAAATTTAAACCAGTCCAATCATGTGAGGGATGAATATATTGCGACACTACCGCTTTACTGCAGGATTGTCTGAATGAATTACGAAGTACACCTGCACTACCGGTAAAAAGGAGCCTTAATGACCAAAACCATTCTTCAAAACTAAGCAACAAGTTAAAGGTTAAAACGAGGCCCTCTACATCACCCACGATGCCAAATCTAGTCAGTGACACAACCAAAAGTACACCGTGAAGCCAGTAGCTTCCGAAGAAGCATGGTTGAACATTCAACTTCAGAGCCTTCCCCCTTCAGGGTCTAGGGTTGCTACCTCTTTCATCTGAGGCACCACCCACCTCAAGACATTCCGCAACTTAACCAATGTTAAACCCTCACATTACACCTGAACCAATAGAGTTTCTGTTCTCATGTTGTCTACATCCCTTATCCAACACGTAACTTCAAACTCCATCGCGCCAACCACATCAGTCTGTCTAAGAGATCATGACCAGTGTCACATTAGCTATCCTCCAAGACAAAGATAAATCATCCTACGATACACCAAATATGAAATCTTATCAACTCTAGCGTGCTCACGCAAAGAGGTCCAAACCTGGACATGTTGGAACCGAAGCTCTTACTCCTCGCTTGTGATCATCCGTCGCCAACGCCTGCTTTAGCTGTAGATGCAAGTCTCGCATATTATGGATCCTATTCAGAACCTATTGAGCCTTCCTCTCGTTGGAGCCTTCAGGTTCAGCCGTCGCCTCAACGCGGCGCCTTGTCGTGCGCGTCCGTTTTTGGCGGGCCTTTTTCCGCCATTCATCACTTCGCGGGGTGCTAACGTCAGCGCAGCATTTTTTGGTGCCTTCTGCCAGCAAGTTGTCGCGGAAAACTTATAAAGCACACACATTTACAGCTTTATTAAGAACACCGGTCTTATACAGATTCACCACAGGAAGGAAGCATAGATGGAGCTCCTATACTCCAAGAAGCGCAGAGCCCAACATCCTCCAGGTCCGACACATGTCCAGTGGCCTTCATCATCAGTATACTTATAAATCATTTTAAAAGAATAATAGCTTAGAAATAACTTTGGTGCTGACTGGTAATATTTCGATAAATATTTCATTATTTGCAGCTCTTGTTATGCCTTATTCTAATCTTTAAAACTAATTTAGACCTAAGAAAAAAAAATAAAATTGAAATTTCCGTGTGTAAGAAATGTAAACTCTTTTTAACGCGTATGATTCTTTTTTAATTTAAACAAATTTCTACTACTACTTCTGCAATGTTTAATTATCATTGCAGTGTAAGGGAAGTAGAAAATTATTTATTTCAAAAGAATCATCAAAATAGTTTAAATTTCGAATAACGATAGTGCGCTGGTGCATCATTTTAATTTTTGGTGTGCATATATGATATATAGAGGCAAAGGTCGCCTCTCCCGTCAAAACAGACGTCAAAACTAGACGCCATCTATTGACCGTCGCCGCAAACTAGCGGCCTCGGGTCGGTGACAAAGCCACAACACCAGCTTTGGCAAACTGAAAAGCGTTCACTTAGAGACCATGGTTTCGAGCTAATGGCCCTCGCCAGCCACACGGGATCTAGTGGAATATTTACAATATGCCAAAGAGGTGTTTAGCTGGCAAAGTGGCTGAGCCAAATCTATGGCTAAAATATAGATGGAAATTTTGCCGGGAGGATATTGATCTAAAGAGACAAAGGTCGCCTCTCCCGTAAAAATTAATATATATGATATATATTAATTAATATTAGTTGCGTTCTCTCTTATAGTGTACTGATATAATGCACCGTATCCAGACCAAGTTTGTCCTGCTCCCTCCTCCCTACAGCACCAACTGCTTCGACTACCTCAGCAACTGGAAGGAGACTGGAGTGACGTCAAGAAAGGTAAGCAGTATTAACATACTGTTTATTTATAAAATATTTTAATTACGTTTAAATTGTTCTATTTTCATTTCGAAAACTTGCACTTTAGAAGTATACTAAACATAGACAGAAAGATATTTGAAATATGTAAAAAATTCAGTATACAATTTAGTTAGATGAAAAGAGAAAAAATATCAACACAGTTGAATTATGTATAATGGTTGGTATGCAAATTTGTCTAAATAAAATAATTTGTAAAGTAATGTATTCGAGGAAAGCAATTTACAGATTGAAGAAAGTTTTAAGGAATATATATATTTTAGAATAAATATATTCAAGATATTAGAGAATTATTCATAATTGTTCTATTTGGTATATGTAAACTTCTATTGGCTTTAAATAAACATATTTCGAAAAAATATATATATAAATGTCTTACAGCTAGACAAAAATCTGAATTTATAGTTTTCTGACTTCACCCTTTCTCAGCCTGTAGTTAAAATGAATGTAGGATTCAATGAGATGTGAAACAATTAAGTATAATATTCTATATACAGGGTGATCCAAAAGTCCCGCACAACTTTAAAAATTAATAACTCCGCGAATATTTGCGCTAGAGCAATGTGGTTAACACCATTGTGTTCAGGATGCAATGGGTAATTTTTATGGAAAATAATGAAAAATTCGAAATTGATTTTAGTTACAATTTTATGTGCTAGATGGCGCACTACCAGAATCATAGATTCAGCGGCCAAATTGTTTGATAAATTGAAAAGTATAACTGATCGACACGTATTTTTCCTTTTTGAATTTCAGGAAAGAACCCTAATAATATCAAATGATAAATTAATTAAACACCATTTCGCCAAAAGTAGAAGAATTGGATGACGATTATTAAATGCAATCCGAAATATGTAAAATAGGTAAATGCAAATTAAAGCATGCAGCAAAAAAATGATATTTTATATGCGTTTTGATAGAATCTTCTCAGCGATTTAAATTTCGAAGATAATATATTTATAAATATCAAATTCAACTCTCTCTCGGTATCGATTATATTTATTTTAATTCATTTGAAAAATATTTACCTATCTCCGATAATTTATTCTACTCTGGAATTCCGTCACTACAGGATAAAGAACTCTTGGTGAATTTTTAAAATTGTAATTCAGAATTTGCCACTGGAATTTACGAGCGTTTCGTACCTTTAAAGGTATTCGAAGCGGTAAAAGTTTCGTGAGTTGCTACTCTCTAAGGCGAATAATAAAAAATTTGAGAAGACTGGATTTCTGGAAGCAAAACCTCGGAGTGGAAGACCATCGACATGGAAGTCAGTTGCTCTTACGGTTTCGCAGAATGTTGAAGCTATTGAAGCGTTATCCACGTATGAAGAAGTAAGAGCTCAACAAGTTTCTCGACAAACGGGGATTTCGTATGGAACAATTTGGAGAGCAACAAGAATTTTTCTTAAAAAATACCTGTACAAAATTCAAAGATTTAACGAGCATAAAAGTCGGCGATTTTGTGAAGCGTCAAGAATTCGCTGCATGGGTTTTCCGGCAAATTGATGTTGATGAAAACTGGCTGTCGAATGTTCTGTGGACAGATGAAGCTCACTTTTTTCTAAACGGAGAAGTTAACATAAAAACAGCCGCATTCAGGCAACAGAAAACCCTAGGGTTTTTACAGAAATGCCACTTCATCAGCCCAGAGTTAAAATTTGGTGTGGGTTCAATTCTTCTTATATTATTGGGCCATTTTTCTTTGAAGAAATCAATTGAAGAACTTTTAAAGCCGTTTCTTTAACTGGTGAACGTTATGTTCAACTTTTGAGAGAAAAGGTTATTCCCATATTGCAGGACAGACAAGCACTAAGCGAAATAACATTCATGCAAGATGGAGGACTTCCCCATATCTCCCGCGATGCCAAACAATTGCTGAAGGATACGCTCGTTGAAGATCGTGTGATGAGTCGCCACTTTATACACCAGTGGCCTTCAACATCACCAGACTTGACGCCTTGCGATTTTTGGCTATGGGGTACAACAAGTCGCGTTTTTATCGATGCCTGCCTACTACATTGGCCATGTTGAAGGCTTATATCAGACGGCACGTTTCATCAATTTTAGAGATATGTTATTTAATGCTTTCCAATCTGTCATCTATCGTCTGCAGGCTGTGTTTGAGGATGAAGGGCGCCACATTGAACAAGGATTGTGACCTAATACAAGAAAGAAGGCAGTTACCTCATGTGTTATATAAAAACTACCATTTATTATCTACCAATATGTTGCAGTTCTTTGTGTTAGGTTATGGAAAAAAATAAATACTGTCCTCATATCTTGTCTCTTTTATTTTTCGTGAACAGTGATTGTTTTGTTTGTCATTTGCTCATATCTTATATTATGTCGTGCAGACCAAAGTGTTATAACTGATTGAATAACACTGGTGCACACAATTTTACCCCTTATGTTTAGAGTTTCGTTTTTCGCTCATTAAAAGAAATAGCATAAGGAATATTACCTGTACACCCCTAACTTTAGGAATTTTGCGCACAAAATTATTTTCCTACCACGTTATTCAACGCAAAAGGTCGATCTAAAAATGATTTTTATTCGAGGAGACACATTTTAAAAATTTTGTACAGTACAATAAGCAATGATTACATTTGACAAGCCCATAGGATATTTGGAATAAAGTACGACAAATATATTTTGTCACCCCTCCTCTTTATTTGATTTGTTGGATTATGACAAATTTCCAGTTAAATAGTCAAGTGTCGCCAATTTGTCGAGAAACTATACATTTCTTATAGCAAGAAATCCTCTTAGTAGTGCCATCATAATTTTTGGTACTATATTAACATATCAAAAAATCTTGTATTGATATCAGCAATGTTTTTCAAACATTCAATTTTATTTCACAAAACCGCATCTGAATTTTTTTTTTTTTGCTACATGTTTAATTTGCATTTACCTATTTTAAATATCTCGGATTGCATTTAAAAATCGTCATCCAATTATAATTTTAGCGAAATGGTGTTTTAACAATTTATCAATTGATATTATTAGGGTTCTTTCCTGGTATTCAAAAAGGAAAAATGGGTGTCGATCAGTTATATATTTCAATTTATTAAACAATTTGGCCGCTGAATCTCTATTCTGATAGTGCGCCATCTAGCACATAAAATTGCAATTAAAATCAATTTCGAATTTTTCATTATTTTCCATAAAATTTCGCATTGCATCCTGAACACAATGGTGTTTACCGCATACCGTCTAGCGCAAATTATCGCGGAGTTATTCATTTTTAAAGTTGTGCAAGACTTTTGGATCACCCTGTATATCAAAGCTATATGATAAATACTTTTTAACCTGTGGTAAGTGATTTACTTTTTTTTATGTTAACACACATAATATAGATCTAGCACTTTCTAGCCAATATTTACACCATAGTGAGAACGCATTTTACAATTTAGTGATAATATATTTCATTTTAAAAACTACATTTTACCCTTTATAATGAGGTTTCTAATATTGAGTATCAAAAATTAAAAGAATATTATATGTTTTTTTATACATTCTAGTACATTACTTAGACCTTCATTTAAATTGTGACGGTGATTTATATGTTCTGAATATATGGCAATATAAATATCGAATTTGATATATAATTGGACTGGAAAGTGACCATTGTTTAATCATAATCTGGCAACCAAGAAAGATATACAAAATTAATGCGAATAATTTTCAAGAGGAAGTCAACAAACTTACTTATCAGAAGACAGTCCTGGCAATTCAAGTGATGTCGGTTGTTGGGAAAACAGAGAAGCCGATCAAAAAGGCGAACAAGAATTGTTCTCCTTAGTAGTCTGCTCTCAAATTCAAATATCAAAATATAATTCTTGAAAAAATTATTCTTCCATAAGGGAATTTGTTGAGAAAATTGAGAATAAATTAAGAAGTTTAATATTTAGCCTTCCTTAGAGGTTTTCCTTCAGAATAAATATAGAGACCGAAACTCTGGCGTAAGATACCCTTTCGAAAAGACAGTTATGGATCAAATGAAGAAATATTGAAAGAATGTCGAGTGAAGCCTCTTGTAGACGGTCTCTCTCTCTCTTATAAATGAAATATCAATTTAAAAAAATCCCTATGAATGGTAGTCCTTTGAAAAGACGCTGGTTAAGCAAACGGAGAAGCAATCAAAGAGTGTAGCCCTCTGTAGGCGGGCCTCGAAATCAAATATCAATAAATGAAACCCTATGAGTTATTCGGAAAGGTTCAGCAAATGGAGAAACAAACAATCAAAGAGTGTAGCCCTCTGTAGGTGGTCCTCAAAATCAAATATCAAGAAATGAAGCCCTATGAGTTCTTCGGAAAGGCTCAGCAAATGGAGAAATAAACAAACGAAGAGTGTATTCCGCGGTAGGTGGTCTTCAAAATTAAATATCTCCAGTAGACCTCCAGCATTAACTAATAATATTTATTTGAACATATAATTTTATATAAAATTAACTCGTATATTATTTTAGAAAACTTACTTATATGTTGGATTAAATACTACTTGGCACCGCCCGAGACCTTGCCTAGTGAATGTTTGCCTATGCAATATTGTGTGTATTAGCCGAAATATTTTACATTATTTTATCACAGTAGTGATGAAGCTGTAATTATGCAAATAATTAATATAATAGCACCTTAGATAAAAAATAAATGGAAGCTTCTTATTATATTGTTTCATCATGGCTCTAATGCACCAATTTTATTTTAATTTGTAAGGTTATTTTTAATATATTTTAAATTCATATTTATATTTCATATTTATTTATTTTATTAAACAGAATATATATATATATATTACAAACAGATGTATGCATTATAAAATCACCATTTGTTTTTTGGTTCCCTGTGTGACTTCACTGCTCTATTTGATGTGAGAAATAAATAAATTATGCTGGAGGCTACTTAAAGTAAGGTTATTCCATTATTCCCTTATCTAACCTTGTAGGATGGTTGAAACACGCTCTGGTAACATACCAGACCCGGCTCAGGAGATAATCAAAGTTGAAGAGTTTTCCAAGCCGCAACCTGGTGCAACAATATTTTGCTATATAACTCAATTTTGATACTGAAAAATATTTTATATTTGAAATATAAATAATGTTTAAACCTCATTACTAAACAATAGTAAGCATTTGATTCAAATCTACTTGGCATTAATTAAATAACGTCTCCAGAAACTCCAGAAATATTTTTAATTATTTAAAAAATAATAGTAATGTTAATACGTATTTTTATATTGAACTTCAATTCATCAATAATATAAATTTAATTTTTATGTGGGTGTATCAATTAAAAATTATTTTAAAACAACGCATATGAAACTCTTAGACGTATTCAAGGAATATATTTAATTTATGGTCCACAATTTCAGCCTTAAATTGAGAATGGACTGTACTTAATGTAGGTTTTCTTCACTCTATATTTTTATACTCTTTACTTACATTCTATATATATATAGCTGCGTTGCTTCACAACGCAGTTTGGCTTCTTTTTGTAATCAGTATGGTACAAAGGCCCGCACTTGAGCTTGTAAAAGGATGTAGCTAAAGTTAGGGATTTATTAGAATGGTACAAAGTGGAACGATTTCAATATAAAAAAAAAACTTGCCTTAAATCTCCGACGTCAGAAAGATTCTAGGCGCCGTTGGTGTCACTCTTTAAAATTCTCCACACACATTGTCCAAGTCCAGCCTGAACGACACCGACTTGTAGGCTGAACCGCTGCCGACCGATTCACTGGTGTCCAACCTGACTTGGCCAACTTTAGAGCACGCTCTCGGTCAGGTCAAAAGTTGCTATTCACCGGTATTTGTTTATTTTTATATTTCACACATACCTTAAAAGCAAATTAAAATGAAATAAAAGCAAGAATGTTTTATAATATATCAAAATGTTTTTTAGTTATCTTGAGGATTATGCTATGTTAATGCAGTCATGGTTAAGAATCTTGCAAGTATAATAAAAATAGTAAAGATCAAAAATAGCTTTAATTGAGCTTATAGGATATATAAAAACATAATTTGATAAAAGTACTGCCTGGCTTAAGGCGAGTAGAACAAGAAAAATAAAAGATTATTTACATAATGTACAAAAGGTTTGAGCCGGCCATCGGGAAACAACAACAATGAGTTTTTATAGGGGAAGCGTGACCTCTGGCGGTTGTTTTAACAGAGTATTTGATTCTACGAAATATAATTTTTTAAATAAAATAATATTTTAATATAACATACATTTATTCCTTTTTTCTACTTTTCCTTAATTTTTTAGGCCGAGATTCTTCGACATTTTTTTATTTTTCTACAAAATATAGATTTACCTTTTTTTCTTCAAAAATATATTTACGTGTGTGAATCTCTTTATATATTTCACAGAGCTATTCCTAATACGTATTGTTAATCACTAATGAAAAGTATTAAGAACATCTGACGCACACCAATAAATAATATTCATAGTATTTTTTTAAAGGTCGCCTTTCTCTTCAAAACAGACGCTAAGACTAAGCGCCATCTAATGACGGTCTCTGCACACTAGCCGACTCTGGCTTTGGCAGTTTAGTGTGGAGATTTCTTTTGATCTCGTGTGGATCTCATGAGATGAATCCCGCCCATGATCTCCAGGTTCGCGTCTCTCAGTTTGCCAAGGCTGGTGTTATATGTTTTTTTCTGTTATCGTGCAAAGACGGTCAATAGATGGCGCTTTGTTTTAGGGTCTATTTCGACGGGAGAGGTGATCTTCATTGTTTTAGGCCAATTTCCTCTCGAAAAAGTTTCAACCTATATTTTGATCAAAGATTTGACCTAGCTACTAGCTAAATATATTTTTTTGAAGATTGTGAAGATTCCATTAAATCCTTTGTTGATCTCATGAATTTTAAAAATCACCACCCAGTACTGGGCTATTATCCCAAAACATTGATCTCTAAGTGAACGCTTATCAATTTTCTGAGCTCGTTTTTGGCTTTGTCACCGACCTTAGTCCGCCAGTTTGCGGAGATGGTCAATAGATGACATTTAGTTTTAACGTCTATGTTGATGGGAGAGGCGACCTTTATTTTTAAAAATCAATTTCTCCCGAGAAAATTTCCATTTGTGAATTTAGTTATTAGATCGTTTTACCCCAAATATTTTAACAGATTCAAGTTGGAATCCAATATCAAAATAATTTCCTAACGTTCAATAAAATAAATATTCATATTTATTATAGATTAAGAATTTGAAAAAAATAAAAGGAATGTAATTATTTAATAGTTATATCTCTCTGGTTATTTAAAAAATATAACGCAATTAAAATATAAGAGCGAGGGGGGTGAAATAAAAACCATTTAAAAGTAACCAACAGATAGTCCCCTAGTTTCTGTATGGCAACGACAAAGAAGTTCTAATGAGATCCTCATTAAGTCAAGCTGTCTAACCTCACCGTTTAGCATTTCGACCTCTTGGGTTACTAATAGGCTGAAAAATACACTCGTCTTTCATATAAATTTTTTATATTTACATTACATTTGCTTTACATTTTTTTCATGTACATTAGAGGTCGGTGGAAGGATGGTCAAAACCGTTAGTTTTCGATCGCTACGACCCGGGTTCAATTCCCGCATTGGGCACCTTTTTTTCTTATTTGAAAAAAAATGCTCCAATGGCCCCCGATTCTTGCAAAAGTCCATCCCCACCAGCGAGTGAAAGTAATCAAACGGGGCTCTGGCACATTTGTAAGTGCAAAGTCGAACTGCTTTTCACATGTGTAGACATGTGGTGCACTTACTGTAAAATAAGTCGCCTACTTCTACCCATCATGATTATCATGGCCTGTACCACGTTTACTAGGGATAAGCAAAAAATGCATCTAGGTATATCTTGAAGAAATATATATAAATAAGAAACGCTCTAATAGCAAAATAACAGAAACATTAAGGGCTAGAGACAAGATTACTGAATGTTTCCAGAAGCACCTCAGAATAGAGCAAACATTAGAGATGATCCATGTATCGGAAGATAATCCCAGTGTTGACCGAGCGCGGATATAATACGGTGGGATTTATATTACTTGGATCGCTCTAGGTCGCATTATACATGTACGTACAGCGTTAAGTGGTGTTGCTGCGTTAAGTGGTGTTCCTTTAACAGATAACGATAATCAATATGCGTATGCATATAGGCAGATGTGCATATCAATACGCACATAATAGTAATTGTACATTATATATGTACCCAAATCACTATGAGCAGTACATTATTATATTTATTTGGAACTTATTTGTGTTGGAGATATACAAAGATTTACATAAGCGCAGAGTATTCAAATGATTATAGTCTTAGCCTAACGATCCCATGGTTGTGATGCCAGTACGATCAGAATCACATACTCATACACACATATGCACACACATACACACATATACATTTGCATGCACACACGAACACACACATATACATGTGATATCTTGCCGACTCTATACTGTGGTAACCGAGAGAGTCAATCCTGTAGTAACCGAGAGAGACAGTCAGGGTGTGGAGAGTTCTCCAGTTCCTCTCTGCACCTTGGAAGACCTTTAACAGTTCTCACAGAGTACAGGCAGTCGTGGTCGAGGCAAAGTGGAAAAATTGGGAATGTCCACACAAAAAAAAAAAACGAAGGGACACAGTTGTATTAGGAGAGTTCCGTGAACAGATAGAGTTGAGCTAGGAGCGAAAAATGGAGATGGTTAAGATGAAGCTTCTTACGAGTCTACGGCACGGTCAAGTGACTGTTTATTTCCGGCGTGGAAAAGTCATCCACGAACACGTTTCGGGCTGTTGGCCCTCGCCAGCATGGAGCAGGCTGTACCACTGCGACCAAAAATGCTTTGGTCCCAGAGGCTTCCCGATAAACCAAGAAATGGGTATTTAGGCGAAACTTGGGCCAAAATGTGAAAAAAAAATGAAAAGGTCAGGTGTTGATATTAAAAATAAAGAATGCATATCCTGACCAGTAGCACATGTGATTTTTTGATGGCAGAGCGCCATCTTTGGCCTAAACCCCCCGGTCAACAGCCCGAAACGCGTTCGTGGATGACTTTTCTTGATTTATCAAGAAAGTGGGTTAGCCAAATATCAGGGAACAGGCTTAATCAGGCTCTGCCATCTAAAAAGCACATATGATCCTGGTCAGGATATGCATTTTTGATTTTTAATATATATATAGCGATATAGCGCTCTGCCATCTAAAAAGCACATGTGCTTGTGGTCAGGAGATGCCTTCTTTATTTTAAATATCAACACCTGACCCACTTATCTTTTATTTTTTTCTATTGTTTTTTCATATATATATATATATAACTATATTATGTTTCCTTAATAGGTTGCTATATTGACACTATATTCTCAACTCAATATCTATTAATTATAAAAGTTTCATTATATATATTATAATCAGTATGAAATATATCACATATATACAAATTCGTTTCTATAATCTATTCTTGACCATCATGACTATCCAGAATTCTGAAATTTTGTCCACTTACATTATCTTTCGGCTTGACCAAGTATATCTAATTTCAGACTTATCAAAGCTCTATGAACATTTAAAAATGTATTATGAGATATACGAACAGACATGAAAGAAACCAAAAATAAAAGCTTTTAGATATAGTACAGAAATAAAATATAATCAGGGGAATATAAATTAATAAAATATATCTCCTGATCATGCAACTGAACTTTCCTAATGGCTTGTACCATATTTTGGAATAAAAATCAAGCCCAATTTTTATATTTGATTCATTGCGAGACTCTAGGCTAAATGCCCTCTCTATATATCAATAAAATCTAGCCACGTACACGCATCAAGCTACTCGCTTTTGTCATTGATTTTTTAGCAAGCCTTTAGTCTTTTATTATGGTTAAGGTACTGCTTAGTGCTACCATGCTTACGCCGGTTAGAAGTCTGAAATGCGTACGAGATTGGCTTTTTTCGATTTATCTTGAAAGAATATTTGGTTATCATAAAAATAGAGGCTGCCTGGCCTGGCCGGCATTCATATTTATATGAAAAATAGACACTTAGGCCAGTTGGAGTTTTTTATTTTCTCAAAATAAAATCCAACTGGCCGAAGTGTCTATTTTTCATATAAATATTTGGTTAATAATCTGGAATAATAAAAAACAGCGATTAGTTAATATTTTTTTCCGACAGGTGACACAAGCCACCGCCCCCATACATTTCATACATGTGAATTTTCTTTGGTCTACCTATTCTTTTGTGTTAATAAACCTTGTTTTAGTCATATGAATTTTAAGATATCCCAATACAACTATCTTAATACCTAGAGATGGAAACTATGGCAACATTTAATTTGTATGTTACAGTTGTGCATCAATAAATGCACGCAAGAACTTATATCCAAGGCCTGCAATTGCAACTACCTCAAGATTTTATTTCCAGGCACAATTCGATTCTGTACCCAAGGTAAGTTAATTTATACTGTGATCAAAAATTGCACACAGTGTATAATAAACTGACAATCATCATACAGATCGAATTTAATCATCTCCTAGTTTAAAATCAACTCCCAATGCCACACAGAGAATGCTATATTTTCATATAATTCCTCTCTGACAGAAATAATTATTTCGGAATTTTAAAAGATTTAACAATATAATTTTATATATGTATTTGATGCGCAAGTATGAATCCGAGGTTGTTTTTTTTTTTGTTTGTTTGAAAATGCTATGAAATTGAAACAAAAGTATATTCGACATATATAAAATGAAAGGATTTAAGCACGAATGTTTCTTTTATATACACTGGTCCGCAAAATTAAAGGAACAACATATTTTTTTCATTTATCTCATATTTTATTGAACATTTATCAATGAAATTTTATACACAAATTTATTATTCCATTATTGATTAGAAAACCCGAAATCAAAGAATTCTAACACGTATTTTATGCAAATTAGCCGGTCAAGCAATGGTCTTCTTGCAGTCAGTGCATATATATATATTGGATATTGTTGTTAATATGGGGGGTGATCGCCTTTAACTGATAGACAGGCTCTACATCGGTGACCCATACTAAGAATTAGGGAGTTTATCAGCTCCTGTGAAATCAACGCCCACTCATGTGTTAAGGCTGTTTCTAGCTCATGAGTGTTTCTAGGAGGGTTTGGAGGGATGAGATCCGCCATCCTAGGTTGTCCCATACATGATCAATGGGATTTAGGTCTGGGGATCGAGCTGGCCAATTCATCCGAGCAATTGCATGGTTTTGGAGAAAAGTGTCGACCACACCAGCCCTATGTGGACGGGCATTATCATCCATTAGAAGAAAGTTTTCTCCCATTTCCAATGCTTGAGGCATCGCATATGCTGCCAAGATCTCGTCCCGATACCTCTGTCCAGTCAGGGTTCCTTGCCGAAAAATATGGAGTGCTGTGCGACCGCCCAAAAAGATTCCAGCCCAGACCATAAAACCTTGGCTTCTGTAGGGATCCCTTTTAACCATATGCCGGGGATTATTTCTGGTTCCTACCTCTCTCCAGACAAAGACACGACGAGAATCGCTGTTTAGAGAGAATCTGGACTCATCAGTGAACATTACACGCCTCCATTCATCTGGATTCCAGGCGACATGTTGTCTGCACCAAGGTTTCCTTGCTCTCTTTTGAGGTGGTGTCAATGGCGCACACAAATTGTGGGTCGTCGAGCATAGAGGCCCTTCTTGTGAAGCCTTCTGCGTATTGTATCGGTTGATACTAAGACTCCTGTAGCTGCATTGATGTCACTTCGTAGTTGCGATGCTGTCATTCTTCTATTGCGACGCACAAGGAGACTCAAATAACGGTCTTGATTTAACGTTGTGACCCTTGGCCGTCCTTGTCCGGGTGTTCTGGCAACATTAGCTGTCGTTTGAATTTTTTTCCAAAGCCTTGTGATGTTTTTCAATTTTTTAAAATAAAATTACAACCTTTCGCAATAAGTTTCTTTTTGAAGAAACTTATTGCGAAAGGTTGTAGTTTTATTTTAAAATTTGTAGCGCAATTTTTTCATTTACTTCAAATGTTTTTCAATGTGGGATCACATTTTAATCTCGAAAAATCAATCTTCTTTAAAGTATTAGCCATGCCTCTGAAATTAGTCCCATTATCCGAATACACAATCAATGGTCGGCCTCTTCGAGCAATAAATCGGCGGAAAACTTGGAGGAAGGCTTCAATAGACAAAAATGTCACAAGTTCCAGATGAACTCCTCTATACACTGCACATGTGAAGATGATAATCCATGCTTTCTTCTTATTCTTTAAGATGAGATGCCCAGTTAGATCAAATCCTACTATTTCGAAAACTGCAGCATCTCGTACTCTGTCTTTTGGTAATGATGTTGATTCGACGGTAGCTGGTGCCGCGGTGAATCGTTTACAGCGAATGCATTGATTGATGATCTTCTTGACGGTTTTCCTGGATCTTAGTATCCAATAGTTTTCTCTCAGAATACCGAGGAGCGTTAGTAGACCGGCGTGCCCGTGGGTTTCATGGTTCCACCTGATGAGCAAAGAGACCAAGAAGTGATCTGAGGGCAATAAAATGGGCATTCTAAAATTAGCGAAATCTTCTCTTCTTCAAATTTTAGTTTTTATTCTTAAAATCCCTGAAGAGTCTACTAGCAACTTGAAGCCTTGTAGTTTTTTATCTTCATGCCCTGAAAACGATTCTCTCTGGATAAGTCTCATCAGTATTATTTCTGACTTAGTGACTTCTTCTGCACTGAGATCTTCTGAAATTATCATTCTTCTATCAATCTTGGCGTTGTTGAAGAATCTGTATATCCAGGCGGTGATTCCTACTATTCTCAAAAAACGGGAATAACGTTCAAATATTTTTTTTATTTTCTCTTGTCGTACACAAGGTGTTCAGGATGGTCTTGCGCCTTTCAGAATAAACAATCTCCAAATCAGGGATAATGGTTGATTTGGGCCACTCTTCTTGAGATACCTTTAACCATGCAGGTCCCTCCCACCATCTTGTCTCCTTAAGTGTTTCTGCTGAACATCCCCGAGATGGGAGGTCTGCCGGGTTTAATCGACCTGGTATGTGGCGCCAAGATTCGGGGAGCTAAGATTATGAATTTCCTTAACACGGTTCATCACAAAGGCTGCCCAGTTGTCTTTCCTTTGGATCCAACAGAGAGCATTGGTCGAATCGGTCCAATAAAATCTTGGAATTTCCTCAAATTCCCGATCTTGTATGACGTTAGCTGCCAAACGAGCTCCAATCAGACAAGCCAAAAGCTCCAATCTTGGGATGGTGAGTTTCTTCAGTGGAGCTACTCGTGTTCGAGCCTGTATTAATTGGATGTCCACTCTATCTTCCTTTTCAATGCGGAGGAAAATACAGGTTGCATAGGCAAACTGACTGGCGTCGCAAAAGATGTAGAGGGTGGTTTTCTCTACATAGGAATCCATAAAACGGAGTCATCTAGGGATTTCTATGTTAGGCAAGTGTTTTAGTTCACTAAACCACTTCCAAAATCTTTATACTAAACATTCATGTACGACTTTGTCCCATGTCAACTTCTGTGTCCAAGTTTCCTGTAATATCAGCTTGGGAATTAAAGTCACAGGACAAGCAACTCCTAATGGATCAAATATCTTGCTCGCAATGAAAGTATTTTTCTCTTGGTGGTTGGTCCAATTCGAAATCTTCCAAACCAATTGTCAGTGTGTCTCTATTAGTGTTCCATGTTATTCCTAAAATGTTCATTACCTTATTCAGTGGGTTCGTAAAATAAAAGTATGTAACGTTGCTCACCCAATCTCGGTAATTGAAACAAGCTGTAGAGAGCAGTTCAGTAGATTCTTTCTCTAATTTCTCCGTTTCTTCAACATTCTGAAAACTGGCTAAACAATTGTCAACATAAAAGGATGATTTCAACTGTTCGGCTGTGATTTTTAAAAGTTCAGAAGCCTTATCTAAGTGGAGAGATAAGGTAGCCTTTAAAATATATGGACTAGTCGTAATTCCAAAAACAACCCTTTTATGTCGATAAGTGATCGATCTTCTGTGTGTCACAGGAATCTTAAATAATCTCGGTCTTCTTCTATTATTTCAATTTGTAAAAATGCTTTCTCAATATCGGAAGAGACACCTACTTCATATTTCCGGAATTTATTTAAAAGTCTTGGTATAAATTATATAAAATTGGGTCCCTTATCCAGACATTCATTCAGGGAAAGTTTAACTCTCTTCAGGGCCGACGCATTGAATACTGGCCGTATTCTAGAAGTTTGACTGTTTCTTTTATACACTGGTCGATGTGGCAGGTAGTGTACACCATCTAGTTTATCCTCTCTGGCATACTCGATTATTCCCTGATTCATCCATTCTTCAAAGATTTGTCCATACTCATTCATGTCTCCAACTTCTTCAAGTTTTCTTCTTACAGAACATAAATGGTTTTCGGCTAGGTCTCTATTCGATGGAATCCTTGCCTTGTCTTGCACCCAGGGTAGAGCTACCTCATAGCGCCCCTCGATATCTCGCGTCGTGGTGTGGGTGAAATGTCCCTCCATTTCAGCTTGTAATGACTGAGTCTTTTTCTCAACCTCCGCGTCAGAGACTCCAATTGCATCTAATTTCCACAAGTTTTCTAAATCTAAAGATAGAAGTGTGGTCACGCAAAGGGAGATGGTGTCATCTCTCACCTCCGTCGGAGGAATTTTTCCCATCACAGTCCATCCTAGTTTGGTACGGATTGCCACAAGTCCAGATGAGATTCTTCTCTGATCATCAGTTAGCAATCTCCCGGCGATGTCCGCCCCTATAAGGACTTCTATACGGTCTCTCATCAAATCAGACACGTCGAGTTCTTCACTCCCTTCTAAAAATGATCTTGGACACACCGGAGTTATGCTTCCACAGATAAGGGGTTGACCTAGTGCTTCAAACTCACAGCGATAGGAATTATTGATGTCAAATAAATGAATTGTATAGACCTCATGTTCAACTACATCGGTACTCGATCCTCCAAACAAGGAATGCCGGAAGAACCCTCTCCTAGATTGTTCGTATTCCATTTCCATTGCTGTGCTATGTAAAATATATGATCTTTGGGATCCGGTGTCTATTATAGCCCGTGCCGTCTTCTCCCTTCTGTTCCCTTTGAGGGTCACTCTCAAAGTAGGTAACAAGACGTCTGGGGAGGTTGATAAGTTGGCGAGAGTTTCATCTTGCACCGTTGGAGCCTTAGAAGATCCAATTCGATCTAAAATCCGTTTTGTGCACATAACATCCAGGTGGGAAGACATGTTGCTGATCGAACAACGGACTACATTTCTGCAAAATTTACTTAAATTAGAAGGCCGAAGACATTTATAACAAACACATTTTTTCCTCATGAGTGATCACTTTTCGTTTAAACTCGAATTAGCGGCAAAGTCACGCTTAGGGCTTCCATGATTGTCTTTACCACAAAATACACATTCATTCGATTTGTGAACTGAATTCAAAATTCTGAAGTTGCCGCAATTGGTTTTTCGTTGTAGAATCTGGTCTTTGGATGTTTGTTTACTAAATTAGGTTTAGAAGTTGATTCATTCCCGGTACCAATTTCGTTTCTAAAACTCTTCACCCGTGCAGTTAACTGTCTTTCTAGAAAGGTAATCAAGTTATTAATCACGTAACCTGTCGGGAGTTATTTGTTCAACTCCTAATTAAGGTCGGCAGGTAAATTCTTTATTATTATCAGACACAACAGTTGTCCGTAAATATCAATGGACATGTTTAGTGACTCGAGACTTCTTATTTGAACAGAAAGGTTGTCAAAATGTTCGCGGAAGGTTCTTACATCGCTTGACGTTTTGAGGGGTCTCATTGACAACAAATTGTTCATATGTCGGCTAATCAGAATGTCTCCTCGCCCAAATCTGTCTTTAAGCAATTTTATAGCTTTTTCATAATTGTCCGCATATAAAGCGAAACCTTCGACTGTGTTTAGTGCAATTCCGCCGAGATGTGTCATCAAAAAGTTAAATTTATCGATCGGGTTCAGTGAGTTGTTCTGGTGAATAGCTGCATCAAAAGAATTCCAGAACGTCAGCCATTCACTAAAGTTTTCCATAAAATATCGATATCATCAATTTTGGAAGCTTCACAGTCGCGCAGGAAGGTACATAATGTCTCATTTCGGGTTCATCTATTCGTGAGTTTGAATCTTGTATATTTTCGCCACGAGAATCTGATTGGCGAATCTTTTTATTTGCCCTAAATCTCCAAGTAATATATTTCTCTCGATATTCCTCTACCCCCTGTAATTCCCTCTCTAAATCGCCAGTTTCAAGAAGCGTTTCTATTTCGCGATCAACTAATTTAAGTTCATTAAATGATTCATTCAATTGTTCTAATAATTCTTCAAGTTCAATTCTCATTAGCGTGTCGAGTCCACTTTCAATCTTATTGCATGTTTTCGTTGAATATGATCTGTTAATAGCACGCTTCTTCTTCAAACGTAGAATTAATTCTTCCGCCATCATGTAAACAAAGCGGCAAGTAGGGTTATCTAGCGAGTTCCAAAATGGTCAGCTCAAAATGCTTTTTTTTCTTCTAGAATTTACCTTCAACAGTCCCGGCTCGGATGCCAAAAATATTGCGATTTCACCGCCACTCTGTGTTTTGACGACGATCTAAGTTCTATAAAGGGAGTCCCTTACCTCTATTCTTGGTCGGCGGGGTTGAAGGTTCAAAATTGTGGTGTCGCTGTTTATAACACTTTTAAAATATACGACGAAAACAGGAGGGAAAATTATATTTATTATAAATTAATAAAATAAGTAAAGTATTATTCAATTAATTATATATTTAAATATTTACACTAAAAGAATCGGGGATCAGGGCAAATTATCGCGTTCGAAAGTTGTTTACAAGTTCTTCTGTCATTGTTCTTCTCATTTCAGCCGCTGCATCCCCGTAGCCCCCTCCGTCGGCCTCCCATTGGCTGCTTCGAACTCCTTCTTTTTCAACAATGCTTTGCTATACGTTCATACCTTTTTATCCAGCTGTGGGGATCTTCACCAGCAGTACTTATACAAATTAACCTTTTAAAACTCTGTAAATTAATTTGATATTACAAAAATATATATAATTATTCTAGTAATAAATTATAATATAATGTGGTGAATAAATATCATTTATATTTATTATTCATTTTAATTTATTTATTCGAAGAAAATATTTGGAAACATATTTATTATTTTAAATTTGAAAATCATCATTTAGTTGCCTAGCTTGCTTGCTCGATATTCTCTAGCTGTAGATAGTTTGGTTGATTTGTTAATAATTGTCGACTAGTCGCCGTGACGTCATCAATAAATACTTTCACACCTTCAGATATACAAATACTTGATTTCTACGCTACAACTGGTGGAGAAGCTGGACCGATATCTCTTAAGAAAAAAAAAGATAAATTGAATCTCTTCAGGAAGAAGAAACCAACATGAACATAAAGATAGAAGCAACAACTCAGGTAGGTTCATTGTTTGTACAACATCTACCTAGAAACCCCTCGATGTTCTCTGGTGAGGGTGTTGAAGATTCTCGTAACTGGTTGAAAGAGTATGAACGTGTGGCGAAGCATAACCAATGGGATGAAACCCTTTGTCTCGCTAACGTTTATTTCTATCTGACAGGCACTGCCCTCAAATGGTTTGAAAACAATGAGGAAAGCATCCAGGCATGGACGGAGTTCATGTCACAATTAGAAAATGTATTTGAAAAAAAGAAAGCTCAAGACTAAGAGCTGAGAAAATACTCCAAACTCGCGCACAATTAAAAGGGGAAAGCACCGAATATTACATCCAAGATGTCCTGCGCCTCAGCAAAAAGGTTGATCCTCAAATGAGCGAGGAAGATAAAACCTCCAACCACATGAAGGGATCGCTGAGGAGCTTTATCAAGAACTCCTACCGAGGGATGTACAGAGCACCGAGCAATTCATTACAGAATGTGGCAGTGTCGAAGCGCTCCGTTGTAGGCGAGTTACCCCAACCAGTTACGAACGCCTACCAAATGTACCCTCTCTCTGTGACCAGGATGACGGAGAAGAACTGTCATCGCTGATCCGAAAAATTATCCGCGAGGAGATACAGAAAGCATTGCACTCTCCTCAAGAGGATCCTAAAATCGCTGCCATTGAAGATTTAGTGAGGGAAGAGATTGTAAAGACCTTGGCGCCTATATCAAAACCTACAATTAGTCCCCCTCAAGCACCCAGGCCGGAATCAAATCCTAGATTCGAGGCTCAACCTAGAACTCCCCATCCTACAACTAAATATCAGGAACAGGAAAGAAGACGTGGCACTAATGAATGGCGAACAACTGAGAGAATGCCAATCTGTTTCTACTGAGGACGTCCAGGTCACGTCGTCCGCTATTGACGCGACAGGAAGAGACACAATGAGGAAAGGAGAAATGAATATTTCCAAAGAAAGCAAGACGCAATGGCATTCTACAACTCTCGAGCCGTATCTCAGGAGCCAAATGACGAATCATCGAGGAACAATTTCAGTCGCTACCGAAGCCCTACTCCATATTCCGATCGAAACAGACAACATTTCTCACCGGCTAGAAAATCTAGCTGGACGCCCCGCCATGAAACCTAGATGATAGACCATATTGGAGGTGAGGCCGCAACTTTAGAAAATCCTCCCTTGCCGAACACCTAGAAAAAAACTACATTAACGTAAATATAGACCTGCCAAGCCCTCATGAAGAAGATATCTCAACTGAAAGAAGACATCCATTGCAGACACCTGAAGAGATCCCTGGCCCTATTACTAGTTCTTGAGACTGACGACGTAAGTCTTCTTCTGAGCATCGGGTCGATGCTCTTTATAGGAGGAGGCTATGTGGTGAAGAAATATAATTTATATTTATTATTTATTTTAATATAATGATTCAATAAGAATATTTGAAAAACAGATTTATTAATTTATATTTGTAAAAACATCATTTAGTTGCCTAGCTTGCTTGTTCGATATTCTCTAGCTGTAGATAGTTTGGTTGATTTGTTAATAATTGTCGACTAGTCGCCGTGACGTCATCAATAAATACTTTCACACCTTCAGATATACAAAGACTTCATTTCTACGCTACAATATAATAAGAAATATAGAAAAATATAGTAGAGAGATAAAGATTTAAAGAAAATAATGGGTTTATAGTTAAGATTTATAAAATATATATTTTAAAAACAAAAATAAAGCTTCAACAGGAATCATGCAGATATTTTTTCAGTTACAAGTCATAAATTAGATAAATAAAGGTTATAGCTTGCTATGTGTGTGGCAACATATTTATATTACAATTCCTTACAATTGTCTCGTTAATTATTAATTACTTCCAATTATTTATATATCTGTAACAACATTTATTGAAAATTTCACTTTTTTTTTAATAAGTATTTTTCATATTTCTGTGAAAAATAGACACTTCGGCCAGTTAGTTTTTTATTTTCTCAACGTTTCAGCAAAATTCTTTTGTCTTCGTATGGAGAAATAACTAAAAATAAAGAATTTGGCAAGGCGAAGTTTGAATAATTTTAAACGCCTTGCCAAATGCTTTATTTTTATTAATTTCTCCTGGCGAAGACAATAGATTTTTGCTGAAACGTTGAGAAAATAAAAATAAACTCTAACTGGCCGAAGTGTCTATTTTTTACAGAAATATAAAAGCCGGCCAGGTAACCTCTATTTTCAGGATAAGTACTTTTCATTTGACGAAACATATAAATATTTTTTAATTACAAAGCAGACACTCTTTTATTGAATCAAAATATTTTACAAGTATCGACGTGGCCCGCCTTCCTCTGTGAAAATATTGCCACGTGGAAAATTAGGAAAGACATAAACTTTAGGAGGAAACAAAATTTATTTCAGAAAAGGACAAACTATGAATGGTAAACAAAAGATAAGCAATGAGGGGAATTTACAGAGTATCAAAATATAAACATAAAAATGACCACTCTGTTAATAAAAATAATAAAATTAATAAATACTTTGTTACATAGCTTCTTCCCTATGGGAGCTGTGACCCACAGCTAGCAATTATTGTAGATACTGACATAGATCTGACGTGCTTCTGCCAAGGATTCCATCGAAGTCTTGGAACTTTGTCCTTAGTACCTTTGCGTCCTTTTTCTTGCGGCGTGAAGAGCGGTTTTGTCGTCGTATCGTCTATAGGAACATCATCATCTTCGAGGGAAGTCTTGGCTTTAGCACGGCGGTGGAATCCTGGAGCCAGTCTCCGAAAATGCAGATCACAGCATCCATGGCTTCAAGGTATTCTCGGCGGTCTTCAGTTTGTCTTGCCTAATTTACCCAGCATCTCCACCAAAATGCCACGAGGAAAATTAGGGAAGACCTAAACTTCAGGAGGAAACAAAATTTATTTCAGGAAAGGACAAACTATGAATGGTAAACAAAAGATAAGCAATGAGGCGAATTTACAGAGTAGCAAAATATAAACATAAAAATGACCACTCTGTTAATAAAAATAATAAAAAAATTAATAAAAACTTTGTTACAATATTCAGAAACTTCAGCCCGCATATATACTAGCACAATAATGTTTTGGTTTTCACAGAAGACATGCGATGTATAGAGAAGGTCGACGTGGAGGCTTGTTTTGTCAACTGTAAGGAGGAATGCACGTGAGTTTCTGGCTATTTTGATGGAATTTTGGGATGCCGCTGGTTTTGTCCTTGCAGAAAATTCGACTACAGACATCAAAGATCCGAGCGTGCTGCTGAATATCGGGTAAGTGCGGATTGATCAAGTCTGGCAAAACAACTTATCTATCTGTTATGATACAAAATTGTCGGCTTGCTATTGTATTAGATATTTTTAGATTGCATTTTTAGCTTGTTTCTAGGATACATGAAAATTATTTTATTTGTTATGGTAGACCGTATATGAGTATTTTATTATATTGCAGTCGTGGTGAATATAAAAAGAGACCAAATCATTAATGCTTTAATTGAGCTGATGGAAATAAAACATAATTGTCGCTCATTCGATGTTGAGATCGCCCACCACCCAGGCGTTCTCCTGGATCGCGGATGCCGTGATGGACTACAGCTGCTCGAGCCGCTCGCGAGGAATGTGTGAAAGGTGGCAGTTGATGACGCGCACTTCCTGGCCGCGGACGTCGATGGAGACGATGGAGATAATGCCGGGCCACAGGACGCGCTGCCGCAGGACAGCGACCTCCGGGGCGAAGAGGCAGGCGAGGTCCGAACCTCTGAGGGCTGCGGGGGGCACGATGACGGCGCTGTAGCCCAGACACAGATGTTGGATGGCGTCCAGCGACGAGGCGTTGGTCTCCTGGACAAAGGCGACGTCTACGCGATGTTGACGCAGGAAGTGACAGAGCTCAATGCTCCTCTCGCGAGTGGCGAGCCCGCGGGCGTTGATGAATGCCAGACGGAAGCTTATTGGGCGCTCCTCGTCTAGAAACGGAGTTCGCTAGGTGCTTGTAAATAGCGGGATGTGAGCAGGGCATCCAGCAACTTCTATCAGATTGTCGAAGAGTTTCACGCTGGAGAAGCCGACCATCTTTGTCAGCTGGTAGATGGTGCCCTTGCCCAGCTTGGTCTCCAACGCCCGGAAGTATTTGTCTTGCGTAAAGTGTGGGCAGAACTCCAGGTAGACACAGTGATCCGCCTGCCCCGTTGCCGACCTGTCTCGGAAGTTTGCATGTTTCTGCCTAGTGGTCTGGCACCCGTGCACCTTGCTGAACTTTATCGTGGCTCGTGGTCGACTGCTGTTTAGAGGGATTCTCGGTGCCTGGACGCAACCCCTTTTGGTCCCCGAATTGCCGTGGTAGGGTCATGTGACCTCTTCTTTGAGGCGCCCACTGTTAAGAAGTTCACGTGTTGAATCTCGAGAAACTGGTTTTACTGCTCCGGGAAATCAGCCCAGTTGCGGCGAGAATTCGCATTCTTGCCGTCCCCCGCCGACTCAAAATTCGCATTTTTGCTGATGTTTAAATCAGATTGGTTTTCAACCAATTCTCGGGCTTTTGCCGATATTTCAGTGGAAGCTTGTAAGTTTAGGGTGGAGTTTGTATGGGCTTGCAGCCCATTCCCTTGGCTTTCAGGTAATACCCCAAAGGGGTGGCTCTTCTCCATGGCCTCCATCACAATCCCAGAAAACCTGGATCTCGCGCGCCGCGTGGCCGCAAGGCCGAGGGAGAAAAATATTAAAAGTTTAATTCTAAAACTAGAAGCCACACTCAAGAAAATTCGCGGAAACATAATCAATTCTCGCTTTATGAAGATTTAATTTCGGATGCAATATAATTACTGGGTTAAAGTCCAAGAACCGCCAAGATACCTAAAGCCGTCAATAACATTCGCGAAAGAATTCAATCTAATCCTCTCCTGAAACATAAAATTCTCCTAGAAGTATAACTAGAATTTTTACTAGTAAATCTAGAAAATTGGGTTATAAAATTAGGGCCTCTGATGGAGAATCTAGAATCTTTGCTGGTATATCTAGGGTCTTTGATAGGAAATCTAGAATATCTGGCCCTGGTGAATTTAAAGAGTTTGCAGATGAATTTAGGTTATTTCCTGGTAAATTTAGGATCTTTCCTGGTAAATTTAGGATCTTTGCTATTAATTCTTATATATATTTTAGTGATATCAGGGTATCCGCTGGTGAATATAAATTATTTTCTGTTAAATATAGGGTATTTTTTGGTAATTACAATTTCTTTGCTGGTATGTAGGAAATTTGCTGATAAATCTGGAATTTTTCATAGTGAATCTAGTCTTTAATGGTTAATCCAGGATCGTTTTTGGTAATCATAGGGACTTTATTGGTAAATTTAAGATCTTTATTGGTATATACAGTAGAACCTCCCTGTAAAGAACATCTGATAGCAGAGCCAAAGTGTCCTTTGAGGAGAGGTATCCTCTTACCGGAGAGGGTCAAAATAGTAAAAATGGTAATTTTGTTTTTAAAAAAAGTATTTTGTAGAGAGGTGTCGTCTAGCGGGAAAGTCCTCTCGCGGATGTTCTACTTTAAGACCTGTTTAAAATTCTCAGTTTGTTTCTTTTTACGATCTTGGAGTTAATATCTAAGTTATACATTATCCCTCAATACATTTTCATTTTCTTTTATAACCGAAAGGTTTTGTTTTTCGACTGAAAATATAATATTATAATAGTATAGATGCATTTTTTTTATATAATCCTGCATATACTTTAAATTGTAAAATAAAAAATATTATGAAAAAAAACTATATAATTTTAATGCATTAAGAAAAGCATTCAATATTGATAACAATCAGGTAATATTTTGTTGTAAATGGTAGTAGTCTCGATATATTACATACCATTTTATTGTATATTCAATATTTATCTATCTTTTCGAATAGGTTTTAATATAATTTGAGTCGGTGGACGAGTGGGTAACACCCTCGATTCCAGACAGCCATGAACCGGGATCGAATCCAACGTTGGACCCTTTGTTTTAATATGTGAATAACCTTCATATATTATTCATTGTTGCATATTTCATAAGCTATGTTTCTCCTTTTGAGTAGTACCTAATAAAGTGATTTTGTAATTTATATAATTTGTATAATGGATGTGCAGATTTCTATTATTCTCAGGTCGATAACTCTACTCGACCAAAAACAGAAAATTATCAGCATCGAAAATATGACTTCAATGTAAATATTATTTTCCTTTCTCCTTAAAATACTCTTCTACAAAGTGCATCTGAAAAGTAGTAAGAAAAACTCAATAACATTTTTTAAAATATTAAAAGACGCGAATGTTTTTTTTTTTCACCAATAAATCAAACTCTACTGTCCTTACTGAGAATGAAAAATATATTGGGAGGGCTTGGCTCATCAGTGGTAAACCCTCCCAGCGGTTTCGTTAATTTAATCTAACAGACCACCTCTTTAGAGCTCTAATATTGTATTAGATCATTCTGCTTTTAATTGCTGCACTGAAGGGTAGAATCTTAGAAATGGTATTTAATCAAACTATGGATATAAGCTTTTATATAACTATATATACGTATATAATTAATATATATATTTATATTAAAAATGGCATATCCTGACCAGGAGCACATGTGCTTTACAGAAGGCAGAGCGCCATCTGGTGGAACTGAAATCAACTAAACATTGATTTAACCTGTTCCCTGATATTTGGCCAACCCAATTTCTTGATAAATCAAGAAAAGCCATCCACGAACGCGTTTCGCGCTTTTGGCGCTCGTCAGCGTGGAGTAGGCTGAACCATTGAGACCAAAAAATATTTTTTGATCCCAATGGCTTCCCGAAAAAACAAGAAATGGGTATTTATAGCCAAACTTGCGTAAATACGCTTAGCACATTAAAAAACGAAATAAAAAAAAATAAAAGATAAAAAGATCAGGTGTTGAAATCAATATTAAAAATGGCATATCCTGACCAGGAGCACATGTGCTTTACAGAAGGCAGAGCGCCATCTGGTGGAACTGAAATCAACTAAACATTGATTTAATCTGTTCCCTGATATTTGGCCAACCCAAATGTTTAGTTGATTTCAGTTCCACCAGATGGCGCTCTGCCTTCTGTAAAGCACATGTGCTCCTGGTCAGGATATGCCATTTTTAATATTGATTTCAACACCTGATCTTTTTATCTTTTATTTTTTTATTTCGTTTTTTAATGTGCTAAGCGTATTTACGCAAGTTTAGCCTTAAATACCCATTTCTTGGTTTTTTATGAAGCCATTGGGATCAAAAAATATTTTTTGGTCTCAATGGTTCAGCCTACTCCACGCTGACGAGCGCCAAAAGCGCGAAACGCGTTCGTGGATGGTTTTTCTTGATTTATCAAGAAATTGGGTTGGCCAAATATCAGGGAACAGGTTAAATCAATGTTTAGTTGATTTCAGTTCCACCAGATGGCGCTCTGCCTTCTGTAAAGCACATGTGCTCCTGGTCAGGATATGCCATTTTTAATATTGATTTCAACACCTGATCTTTTTATCTTTTATTTTTTTATTTCGTTTTTTAATATACAGGGTGATCCAAAAGTCCCGCACAACTTTAAAAATTAATAACTCCGCGAATATTTGAGCTAGAGCAATGCGGTAAACACCATTGTGTTCGGGATGCAATGGGATTTTTTATGGCAGATAATGAAAAATTCCATATTGATTTTAGTTACAACTTTATTCGCTAGATGGCGCTTTACCAGAATCAGAGATTCAGCGGTCAAATTATTTGGTAAATTGAAAAATATAACTGAACGACACTTATTTTTCCTTTTTGAATACCAGGAAAGAACCCTAATAATATCAAATTATAAATTAATAAAACACCATTTCGCCAAAAGTTAGAAGAAATGGTTAACGATTTTTAAATACAATCTGAGATATGTAAAATAGGTATATGCAAATTAAAACATGTAGCAAAAATTATTTATATTTTAGATGGAGTTTTGTGAAATAGATTGAATGTTTGAAAATAACTACTGATAACAATACACGATTTTTGAAATGTTAATATAGTACCAAAAATTATGATGGCACTACTAATAGGATTTCGTGCTATAAGGAATGTATAGTTTCTTGACTAATTGGCGACACTTGACTATTTAACTGGATATTTGTCATGATCCAACAAATGAAATATAGAGGGGAGTGACAAAATATATTTGTCGTACTTTATTCCAAATATCCTATGGGTTTGTCAAATGTTATCATTGTTTATTATACTGTACATAATTTTGAAAATGTATCCCATCAAAAAAAAAAAAACATTTTTAAATCGACCTTTTGCGTTGAAAAACGTGGTAGTAAAATCATTTTGTATTATTTTTTGCGCAAAATTTCTAAAGTTGGGGGGGGATACAGAGAATATTCCTTATGCTATTTCTTCTAATGAGCGAAAAGCGATAAACTAAACATAAGGGGTAAAATTGTGTATACCAGTGTTATTCGAGAAGCTATAACACTTTGGTCTGCACGACATAATATAAGATGTGGGCAAATGAGAAACAAAAAAATTACTGTTCACAGAAAAAAAAAAGAGTCAAGATGTGAGGACAGCATTTATTATTCCCATAACCCAAAACAAAGAGCTGCATTATATAACACATGAGGTAACTGCCTTCTCTCTTGAGGTCACAATCCTTGCTCAATGTGGCGCCCTTCATTCTCAAACACCGCCTGCAGACGATAGATGACAGAATGGTCACAATTAAATAGTTGATATTTATAAAAACGTGCGATCTGAGAGAAGCCTTCAACATGGCCAATGTGGTAGGCCGGCATCGATAAAAACGCGACTTAATATACCCCCATAACCGAAATTGTAAGGCGTCAAGTCTGGTGATATTGGAGGCCACTGGTATATAAAGTGGCGACTTATCAACGAATTTCACCGAAGGTATCCTTCAGCAATTGTTTGGCACCTCGGGAGATATGAGGAGGTCCTCCATCTTGCATGAATGTTATTTCACTTAGTGCTTGTCTGTCCTGCAATATGGGAATAACCTTTTCTTTTAAAAGTTGAACATAACGTTCACCAGTTACAAAAACGGTTTTAAAAGTTCTTCCACTCATTTTTTCAAAGAAAAATGGCCCAATAATAAAAGAAGTGAACCCACACAAAACTGTAACTCAGGGCTGATGAAGTGGTATTTCTGTAAAAATCCCAGGGTTTTCTGTTGCCAAAATGAGGCAATTTTGAATGTTAAATTCTTCCTTTAGATAAAAGTGAGCATCATCTGTTCTTAGAACATTTGACAGCCAGTTTTCATCAATATCAATTTGCCGGAAAACCCATGCAGCGAATTCTTGACGCTTCTCAAAATCGCTGACTTTCAACTCGTGAAAACTTTGAATTTTGTTAGGGTATTTTTATAGAAAAATTCTAAATGTGTATTCTCTCCAAACTGTTCCATACGAAATCCCTGTTTGTCGAGAAAATTGTCTAGCACTTACTTCTCCATACGTGGATAACGATTCAATAGCTTCAGCATTCTGCAAAACCGTAACAGCCACTGACTTGCATGTCGATGGTCTTCCACTCCGAGGTTTTGCTTCCAGAGATCCAGTTTCCTCAAACCTTTTAATCAATCGCTTCAGAGAGTAGCAACTCATTGGTCCTTTACCGCTTCAAATATCTTTAAAGGAACGAAACGCTCGTAAAGCTTCAGTGGCAGATTCTGAATCACAATTTAAAAAATTCACCAAGAGTGCTTTATCCTGTAGTGACGGCATTCCAGGGGGAAGGGGAGAAGTCCGACCACACCTCCTTGCGGTCCCCCCTGGACCCTTGGAATATTTGACCAAATTCTGGTTCGTTTCCAAGATGATTAACGTTGCAACGGCACCTATTTTCAAATGAAGAGCAAAACTGATATCTCCAGTAATGCTACCGCGTCCGAGGTAACCGCCGCGTCAGGAGCTGCAGCTCGAGCTCATGATGAGAAATCTACTACGAGGACACAATTCAATCTACTACAACTCAATATAAATGGTACCCAGAGGAAAATAAAGAGCTAACTTGTCTTCTCTGTGACAACAATGTACATATTACTTGTCCTCAGGAGACAAAATTGAATCAGAATCTGAGATTCAATATGAAAGGTTATACAACACTACGAAAGGACAGACCGGGAAAATTCGGAGGAGGACTTGCCGTTTTGAATAAAACTCTAGAAATCAAATTTAAGGAAATCGCCTATAATCAGAGTAAGCCTAGAGAAAGCACGACAGAAGCTCAGGCAATAGAAATTTATCTTACAGATAAAGCAATTCCAAACATAAATGTTTATCACCACGATAATACTAGCATCAATACAAGCCTGATAGAGACATTAAGTGAAGCGTCTTCGGATATCGCAATCATACTTGGTGATTTTAACGCCGAAAGACCAACTTGTTGATCACCTGTCCAGGATAACAAAGGTCAGCAGGTTGAGGACATGCTAACCGACCTTGACCTTACACCGTTAAATAACGAAAAGAACACCTATTTATCCAAGTCCACAGGCACAGAGTCCGCAATAGACATCACAGCGATAAATTACAACATCGCACCCACAACACAATAGAAAATTATGAAAAGTGCAATCAGTGACCACAGACCAATTTTACAACCCTAAAATTCAAAATTGAGAATTTCCAACAGAATAAAAGAACACTGGGAAAAAATCACAGAAAAGCTTGAAGAACTGTGCAACGAAGAATTAAATCACAGAACGATTGACAAAAATTTGGAAAAATTCTCTTCGAACATATCCAAAGCTGCAAAAGTATCGATACCTAGAGGTAAACGTAAATACCTGTGAATACTTTACTGGAAGGACCACAATATCGAGGCAATGATTGCAGAGAGAGACAATATCAATGAACTTCTTAAAACAAATAAAACAGAAGAAATCATAAAGGAAAACTCATTGAAATTAGTCACAAAATAGAACAAGAAATTGGATATTCAAACATGAGAGAAAAATGGGCAGAATTCTGCGATAAAATTGATCCAAAAAAGGAAAGCCATCACTGGAATATAATTAGTGTTATAAAACAATCAAAACCAACACTAATCCTCCAATACTCTAACTGATATGAATAGCGAGAACGAACAAACAGATGGCTGACATAATTGCTGAATATCTTTCAAGCACTTCCAGACTCAGCTATACGAATGAAGGCAGGACTCTAAAAAATAATGTAAACAGGTTAGTTAATCAAGCAAGAAATTACCATCAACAAGATATTTACTCGACTGCACACTGAATGAGCTAAACTCATCAATAACAAAGTTAAATCCAAGATGTCACATGGAGATGCTCTAATCTTTGGTTAAATGATTAAACACTCTGGAGACGAAGCTAAAAATCAACTCCTACGAATACTGAACACATGATGGCAAACTGGTAAACTACCAAAGAATTGGAAGATATCAATTATAGTGCCAATACTGAAACCAAACAAAGATGCCAAGGAATGCAAGAACTATCGGCCAATTGCTCTTACCAGCATACATTGTGAAATAATAGAATGAATTATCCACTCTAGGCTCATAGTCTGGCTCACTAACAATGATAAAATAAACTTCTACCAAACTGCCTAAAGATCCCGACACTGTACAACTCATAAACTGTTCTAATTATGTCAATCAATAATAGATTTCTAGGAAAAAACGCCAAAGAAGACAACGGCCGTATTCCTGGATATGACCTCAGCTTTTGATCGAAGTAGAATTTATTTGAAAGGCTGCACAACATCGGAGTAAGAGGGAAAACCTTAATCTGGATTGCAGACTTCTTAAGGGGAAAAAGGATAAAGGTTCGGGTCAATGGAACATTTTCCAAGGACCGAAGAACATGGGATGGTGTACCTCAGGGATCTGTGCCCAATCCTCTACTCTTCTCGCTATATATTAACTGTTGTTTATGTAAATAGATGAATATTATTTGTATAATTTAAAGCCTCATTATGTAAAAATATATGTATATATAAATTGGACATTTGTTGTTGGCAATGGTCAAGTTTGAGCTCTTGTACGTCTAATTACGACACAACAAAAGTGGCGACGAGGATGCGGGATCTACAGAGCCAGTAAAAAGCTGAGGAAAACGGCGTCTATGCAAGTATAACAACTACATATTTTAAACTATCTGGAGCAAGAAAACAAAGGAGTAGAAAAGATCAGCATGACAAGTTCAAAGTTAATAGTACCTTTTAGATGCTATAGCCCAGTGGAGGACACTTCGATCTTTTTGTAAAAAAATTTGAGGCTTTCTTTTTGGCATCTGAAGGAGGAGATTAAAGTGCTGATTTTTACCTCGCTACCAGATTCTAAAACTCTGAAGCAAGGAAACGACATTTTCTTCCTGGTCTAATGAAAGATCAACCCTATGATACTATCATTCAAAGAATTAATCGCATTTGGATCCAAAGAAGAAAGTGATACCACAGCGATGCAGATTTTTAAAGAGAATTCAATAGAAAGGAGAAACAATTTCGGAATATCTTAGAGAATTGAAACATTTAGCGAAAAATTGTAATTTCGGCGATATGCTGGGAACCATGATGCGAGACCGTTTTGTGGCTGGAATCAAGTTGGAAAGCCTGCAAAAGAAGCTACTACAAGAAAACGACGATGTCACCCTGGATAAAGTTTTGCAGTGGCGATCTCATTCGAACTGGCGGAGATAAATACAAGAGAATTACAAGATAAATTAGTGGCCAAGATATCCCCTGTGAATGGAAAAGATAAAAAGGGTGAGTGCAATAATAGTATGGTGCAGCATAGGCCTTTCAGGCAAAGGGGAGAAATAATGTGTTATAGATGTGGTGAAAGACATTCACACGTGGCCTCTGTTTGCCCTCATAGAACAAAGACTTGTTTAAAATGTAAAAAACTGGGTCATTTAAGTAGGGTCTGCAAAGCTAGTAAAAAATGTGGGGATGAAAATTTGTACGAGAGGACTCTATATATTCTGTACAGGGCGAAACTGATGCCACAATAAATTTAACAGTAGATGATTATTCTTTGTGCTTTACAATAGATACAGGAAGTCCAGTTACGTTAATACCTAAAGATATTTATAAGATTTATTGGCAAGGTAAAAAATTATTTCCAACAAATTTAAGATTAAAATCCTTTTGTGATAAATCAATAGTGATTATAGGGCAAAGAAACGTTTTTGTAAAAGAAGCCAACCAATATTTACGATTAATAGTTGTAAATGAAAAATCCAGGTGATTTTGTTAGAAAGAGAATGGCTTAAACAGTTAAAACTCGATTATTCTAGATTGTTTAGCATTAAAAATTTAAAAAATGAATCTAATAGAAATAGTTTGATTGATAGATATGCAGATTTGTTTAACAAAGATTTGGGCTGTCTAAAGGATGTTAAAATAAATTTTAATTTAAAAAAGGATGTGACTCCTGTGTTTTGTAAGGCCAGAAGTTTACCTTTCTCTCTCTAAAAAACAAAGTAGAGAATGAAATTGATCGTTTAGTGAATTCTTGCATTTTGTAACCTATAGTTCATGCATATTGGGCCGCTCCAATAGTACCGGTATTAAAAAAGGATGGTAGTGTAAGGATATGTGGTGACTTTAGATGTACAGCTAATAAAGCAATAGAATTAGATAGGAATCCCTTTCCATCGATCGATGAGATCTTTTCAAAATTATCTACAAGCACCGTACCTTCGACTCTAGACCTATCACAGGCTTACTTACAAGTAATGTTAGCGGAAGAAGCCAAAGCTGTTGTTGATATAAACACAACAAAGAGGTTGTTTTCTTATAAAAGACTACCATATGACGTAGAGGTAGCATCAAATAAATTTCAGAGGATTATGGAAGCTCTATTTGCTGATTTGCCAGGTGTGGCCTGCTAAATAGATGATATTTTGGTTGCAGGAAAATACTTTGAAGATCATGAACAAGAGTTGGATCTAGTGTTTAGATGATTGCTAGAAAAAGGTTTAAAGTTAAACTAATATAAATGTAAATTTAAAAAGAAATCGGCGGAATATTTAGGGTTTAAAATGGATAAATATGGACTTCATCCCTTAGAAAATAAAATTAAAGCAGTGATAGAGGCGCTTGAACCTGAAGAATGTTTCGCAATTAAGATCTTTCATAGGACTCTTAATTTATTATTATAGATTCATAAAGAATATTGCAAACATTTTAGCGCTATTCTATCAACTTTTGAATAAAAATTGTAGATGGAATTGGACGAAAGAATATCGAATGTTATTTTAAAAATGTAAATAATTATTAATGGACTATGGACTAGGCGTAATTCTGAGTCATAAAAATTATAGAAAGGAAGAATGCCCTATAGCTTTTGCTTCTAGAACATTAACTAAAGCGGAAAAACGTTTCTCTCAACTAGAAAATAAAGCGTTGAGCATAACTTTTAGCGTTGAGAAATTCAGACAATACTTACTGGGACGAAAATTTGTATTGGTCACAGAAACCGACCCTTAATTCATATATTTTCACCTCATAAACCAATTCCCATATGTGCATCATCCAAAATTAAAAGATGGTCCTTAAATTAGCTGCATGTAATTATACTGTGGAATTTCGAAAAATTAGTGATAATTGTCACGTCTTCCTTTATAATCGAGTGTCAGGGAGTCTCTTGATGAAGACCAGGTACTTCTTCTTAGGAATTTTAATGAGGTACCGTTCTCTTTTATGGAGGTGGCATATGAGACGCCCCTAGATAAAATACTGTCTATAGTATTAAGGAATGTTAGAGAAGGCAACTGGAAATTCACAAGGGTACCGAGAGAATACCCACTAGCTCCTCATTATAAGATCAATGAGGAATTAAGTTTGGAGTTTGGTTGTCTTCAATGACGTGAAAGAGTAGTAATTCCCCAAAAATTAAGATCTTTAATTTTAAATGAATTGCATGAAATGCACATGGGGATTGTCAAAATGAAGATGATTGCCAGAGGGTATTTTCTGGTGGCCAGGCATAGGCAGTAACAACGAGGAGTTAACTAGAGAATGTAGAGTTTGCCAAGAATAGGCAAGCATGCCCCCGGCTACCTTCTCGGAATGGACTTGGCCCGAAAAACCGTGGCATCGACTTCATCTTGATCTAGCGGGTCCGTTCATGGGAAGAATGTTTTTGGTTCTTGTGGACGCATACTCAAAGTGGATAGAAATTTTAATCATCAAATATATTACCAGCAAAACGATTATAAATCATCTTAGAGAAATTTTTGCCAGATTTGGATTGCCCTAATTTTTGGTTACAGATAACGGAAGGCAGTTTGTCTCCGGTGAATTCGAGCAATTTACCAAAATGAATGGTATACGGCACACTAAGACCAGTCCGTATAATCCTAGTACAAATGATTTAGATGAGAGATATGTAAGAGAGTTTAAAAACCTTTTGAGAAAGAATAATGGGAAGGATGATTTAGAGACGAATCTACAAAGATTCATATTTGCTAATAGAGCATTCCCCCAAACTGTAATAAAGGGATTCTTCCGCGGAACTGCTAATGAAGAGAAGTTTAAGATCAAGATTCTCGAATTTAATACCAAGATGGGAAATCCGCGAGAGGTATTTCATGAGGCCGTAAGAAGGCAGGAGCAGTTTACTACAGGTTGCGAGGTTTATTTCCGCAACTATGCAACTGGACCTAAACGGGAAAAAGGTACCATTTTGAAATTATTGAGCTATCATCACTACCTTATAAGTTGCGAGGGCGTCGTGTATAAGAGGCATATCAATCAATTGCGACCTGTGAGAAAGAAACAAGTGGAGACAAGAAATTTGATACTTCCTCGAACATCAGGAGAGAAGCCTGTAGGTAGAAGTCAGAAATAAAGTGAAAAGGAGGTTCCAGAGGTTACATCAGGAAACAAGGAGGAGACTACTTCTGTGCACGTACCCTCTTGCACTCCTAGACCAGGGCCTGTTGCTGTGCACGTGCCCTCTTGCACTCCTAAACCGGAGCCTGCCGCTGTGCAAGTGCCCGTCCGCAGTCCTAGACCTCAGAGATCCAGGAAACCCCCAGACCGACTTGAGTATTATTAAGGGGGGAGATGTGTTGTGTATGTAAATAGATGAAGATTATTTGCATTCTTTAAAGTCTCATTATGTATGAATATATGTGTATATAAATTGGACATTTTTGTTGGCCAAACGAAAAGAGTAAGAGCTAAAAAAAAGAGGCATGGTCAAGTTTGAATTGTTGTAGGTCTAATTACGACACAACATTAACAACATACATCCTCACTGAAGACACAAAAGTTGCCTGTTATGCATATTATATAGCCATATGGCACACAAGTAGCAGTATAGAAATATCAGAAAAATACTGAACACATCAATGAGAGGACTGGAGAAGTGGGCAATGAAACTCAAAATGACATTAAACCCAATAAACACAAACCTATAGGTCTCCTTCACTGACAGGAAAAAAAGGCATGAATTTAACTCCAAAATAAGTATAAACAACCATATAAATGATAAAATTAGATCTCCAAATTACCTAGGTGTGATACTTTATGAGGAATTGCGATTTACAGAACACATAATCAGCACCTCAAATAGAGCTACCAGAAACCTAAACATTCTGAGAAGGCTATGTGGAACAAATTGGGGAGCAAAACCCAAAATTCTCAGAACAACATATATCACCTTAATAAGGCCAATAATGGAATATGCAACACCTGTTTGGGCTCCTTCAAGTTCATCACTAAAAAGAAGATTAGACAGTGCTCAAGCAAAAGCGGCCAAATTAATCACTGGTTCTGTTTCAAATAACAACAATCAGAAAATTCAGAGAGAATGTGGTCTAGTCCTACTTGAAAGCAGAAGACAATTAAAAACAATAAAATTCACCAATAGCTTAAAAACTAAAGAAACCGAACACATATCCCATAGAACCTATTTAAACTGGACACAAATAGAAAGGCTCAAAAGATCTTCAACACATAATGAATTTCAAATTCGAGAATAACCAATATTTCCTACCCTATTGCCATCAAATGTAATCATCAATCTTAACCTGAATGAACCCTGCACTAAAAAAAAAAAAAAAAGAGAACAAAAACATACTTAAAAAGAAAGGACTTGACACAATTGGTTTATGCGATCAGATAAATTATTTAACAGCATATACAGATGGATCATCAGACCTTACCATAAGTAATGGAGGGGCTGGAATTAACTTAATACTGCAAGATGGAACATACATCAAAATCAAAGAAGGAGCAAGAAAGATTTCGTCAAACTTCACTTGTGAACTGACAGCTATCTGGAAAGCTCTTGATGTATGCCTTAACCAACCATCCCTGCATCAAGCAGAAGGAATTATAATATACCGTACAACGACTTCATATCCGATCTAGAAGCAATTAAGAAGGGCAATACTATAATCACACAGAAAATACATTCGTTACTTACTCAACTGATATCATTGGAGAATAATTGCATTTTACAATGGATTCCTGCCAGTGTTTGGATCGGGGGTAATGAAATGGCAGTTGAATTTGCAAAGGAAGCCAGAAAGTTGAGCCAAAGGAAAGAACAAATGTCATTATTTAACGCTAATGCTTTTGCAAAATACAAGATAATTAAACAAAAAATAAGAAAAGACCAAAATGTGAAATAAACTCCGAGAGAAAAATGACAAAACTATAACAAGATTTAGAACAAAACATTATAAAGGAATGACAATACATCCAGATGGCACAATAACCTATAGAACATGCAACAACTGTCCTGGTGTGGAACTAATACAGGGTCCATTATGAAAGTAATGAGCATTTACTGGCAAAATACATTTATTGATCGTAATTTGTGCGAATGTTCAATTTTCTTCAAAATACATTCCTCCTGCATCAATACACTTGCGGAGACGCGTTTGCCACGCCTGAAAGGCACCCTGAAACTCCTCGACAGGAATGCTTCTCAAGAACGTTGTAACATGGTGTTGGATGTTTTCTACGGTTTCCCAATGTTTTCCTTTCATCTCTCTCTTGAGTCGCGGAAACAAAAATAAGTCACATGGAGCTAAGTCGAGACTGTAAGGGGGGTGAGGGATCACCGGGGTGTTGCTCCGGGCCAGGAAGTTGGTAATAATGAAGGCTGTGTGACTGGTGGCATTGTCATGGTAGAGCTTGACCGTGTCTTTAATGTCAGTCCTCACGCGTGCGATCCGGCGTTTCAATCTCCTGAGCACCTCCAGGTAAAAGGCTGAGTTTACAGTTTGTCCCTGCGGTACAAACTCACAATGGACTATTCCTCGGATGTCAAAGAAGACAATGATCATCGTTTTGATGCGCGACTTGCTCATTCGCGCTTTCTTGGGGCGTGTGGATGATTTTTTGTGCCATGCACAGCTCTGCCTTTTCGACTCTTGGTCGTATTCAAACATCCAGGATTCGTCTCCGGTTACTACCGAGTTCAGAAAGCCCGGTTCATTTTGAATCAAATCCAACAATTCTTGACAGCGCAAAGCTCTAAGTTCTTTCTGGTCTTGCGTCAACACTTTCGGCACAAACTTCGCACAGACCTTACGCATTTGCAGATCCTCGGTCACTATCCCATGTACCACAAATGTGGACATGTGTAATGTGTCAGCAATTTGCTGGATGCTCAATCGACGGTCGGTACGCAAAACTTCGAGCACAGGATCCACGTTCTCGTCAGTTCTGCCCGTTGTTGGGCGTCCTGAACGGGGCTCGTCGGCGACCTCCTCCCGGCCCTCCTTGAACGCCTTGTGTCACTTCCCAGACTGTGATCTTGAAATGCAATCGTCCTTGAAGGCTTTTTGCAGCATCTGGAATGCTTCGGTTGCATTTTTTCCAAGCCTCACGCAAAACTTTATGGCGTATCGTTGTTCAAGCGAACGCTTCATCGCGCTATGTTACAAAAGTTGAAAACACACTTTAAGCGGAGGCATGTATCTCCCCTCACACTGCTCGAACTCAACTGACGGCTGCATGGATTGAAAGGGCATATCCCTCCAGCACATTTCCCACGGTTTTACCGTGCTGCTATCTATCGTCGACATATTCTCATTCCCGCAGCCTTGCAGAAAATTGACATAGACCCAGAGCAGCTGCTTTACACACCCAAGATAGTGGACAATGCTGCTGCTGCTGTGATAGAGAGAGATGCATGGAGACATCTGAGGCTCTTTATTGGGCACGACAAAAACAACAACGGCATTCCAGAGTAAAATAAATCATCAGAGATAGATAAATATTTATCATATGAATTAAAATAAATAAACCTATCCCCCGATTTTAACGGTACTTGTTTTACACGTTTTCGCTTTTACACGGTTTTCCAAATAAGTTTTTTTTTTTTTTATGCCGCACTATACTAAATGCTACTGTAATTGAACACATGCGCTGTGTACACATCTCACGAGGAATCCCGAGCTTATGTGCTGACTACATATATTAACCTGTCAATGCATTTTATTTTTATTTCTGTGTACACCTATCCCCCGATTTACACGTTTTTCTCAGGAACGTATCTACCGTGTAAATCGGGGGATAGGTGTATAATCGATACTGAGAGAGAGTTGAATTTAAAAAATTAGAAAATTATTATTTTCGAAATTTAAATCGCTGAGAGGATTCCAGCAAACCGCATCTAAAATATCAGTTTTTTTTTTTGCTACATGTTTTAATTTGCATATACCTATTTTACATATCTCAGATTGTACTTAAAAATCGTTAACCATTTCTTCTAACATTTGGCGAAATGGTGTTTTATCAATTTATCATTTGATATTATTAGGTTTCTTTCCTGGTTTTCAAAAAGGGAAAATACGTGTCGTTCTGTTATATTTTTCAATTTATCAAACATTTTGGCCGCTTAATCGCTGATTCTAGTAGAGCGCCATCTAGCGAATAAAGTTGTAACTAAAATAAATTTCAAATTTTCATTATTTGCCATAAAAATTCCCATTGCATCCTGAACACAATGGTGTTTACCGCATTGCTCTAGCGCAAATATTCGCGGAGTTATTAATTTTTAAAGTTGTGCGGGACTTTTGGATCACCCTGTATATTTATATTCGTTGTATATAGATTGCGCGTTATTGCTTTGTATCAAAATATCATTTAGTCACACTTGTTATTTATTTATTTATTTCAATTCAAAACGCTATGTCCCCCTAGGGACACTTGCGCTAAATGTACATACAAATTTAACAAAGAAAATATTCAACATGAAAAGATACATAGAAAGTAATTTAGAAAGATTCATAAATATTATTTACATATAGAGATATTCTTTGAATTTTATTTACAGTTACATCATTAAATTTAAAATATATACATATATAAATGAATAAAACAAAGCATCAAGGGCTGCGTATCTTTATTAGAACAAATATATACGAGCTTTCGGGCACATACGCCCTTCTACAAGAATTAATGAAACAATAATCCAACTAGTTTGAAATAAGATTTATATATAATTTAACGTGCATATCCACGATACACGTGCATATTAACTTGCATGGTATCCCATCAGACATGTGATATCTTATACTGTGAATGAATTTGTTTTCTTATTTTATTTGGGTCTATTGAATTATATGCTTCTGGTAAATCAATTCTGCGATTTATACTGCTATATTGTTTGGATACTATTGCTTCAATTATTAATCTTTGATAATTGTTATTGATATTGTTGTAATGTGCTTTAGGTTCATTTAAGTTAAATGTGTGTCCTGTTGAATTGGAGTGCTGTACTATTAATGATAATGGATCATTTCTGTTTATGTTTCTTCTGTGTTCAATGATTCCATTATGCAATTTTCTTCCCGTCTCTCCCACATATTTGGCATTACAATTATTACATTCTATAGAATAAATTACCTCTTTTCTGCTTGATATATATTCGGTTTGCCTGTTTTTTGTAATCGGGTTTCTTAAGATATCTGATAAGTTGGGAGAGTTGCTATAAAAGGTTTTTATTCCATATTTATCTAGTGTTCTAGAAATGTGGATGGATTTCGGGGAATATGGGATGTAGCAATTCTGTCTGTATATTTTAGTTTTTTGTGCTGACATGTTAGATGTGACCTGTGCCTGATAGAAATGTTTTAAAATAAATGTTTTGGGGTAACCAGCTGATGTCAAATTATGGATAACAGTTTGCGTTTCTTGCGTTTTGTATTGATTTAAAGAACAATGAGTATAAATTATTTTAGTTAATGTTTTCACTGTGTTAATTTTATGACTAATGGGGCAAAATGAATAAAATTTTATATAATTGGGGGTGAATGAAGGTTTGTAGTAAACTGTTGTTTGCAATCTATTGTCTATTTTAATTATTTTAATATCTAAAAATGGCAATGTGCAATTATCTTCTTTTTCTATTATGAAACGTAAGCTATTGTTATAATTGTTGAGTGAGGCTAAGATGTTGGGAATCTGTTTTTCTGTACAAATGCAAAATATATCATCTATATATCGTCTATATATTATGATGTCTGCTGGATATGATGAAGTGATCCAATTGTCTATTTCTCTCATAACTATTTCGGCTAATGGAGTTGATAATGGGCTTCCCATAGGGGAACCCTTGATTTGTTTATATTGTTTCTGGTCAAAAGTGAATATGTTAACCTTAAGACATAATGTAATTAAATCTATTATTTTATCTATTGTGTTAGAGTCTATCATATTGTTATTTAAAATACAGGGCTTTTTCAATTGATATATACATATATACACACATATACACGCATACACCTATATATTGTTTACAACCATATAATATGTCCAATATTTCCTTGAGATCGTTACATCAAAGACCATTTTTCTTAATGAAATCCAAAATATATTTACAAAGGAAATTAAATTTTATATATGTGTCTTTACTTGAAATTAAATCACTAGGGCCTAAAGCTATTAAATCCTTGTTGACTCTGTAATCTTGAAAGACAGGGCACTCTAGCAAGAGATGTATTGAAGTTTGTTCCCCCAATCCACAGAAACATGTCGAATCTTGCACAGCCTGAATTTTCTTAAGAAAAAACCTGAAATTTCCATGATTTGTGATAAATTGTGAATTATAATAGTTTGGTCGAAAATATTTCGGAATTGCATAAGGAAAGAAACTTTGAAATGTTTGATTAGTATTCTTTTTCAGTAAATTAATCCTTTATATAATG
The DNA here is from genome assembly GCA_030710605.1 of Cordylochernes scorpioides. NCBI lineage: Eukaryota > Metazoa > Arthropoda > Arachnida > Pseudoscorpiones > Chernetidae > Cordylochernes > Cordylochernes scorpioides. Next base: position 47,822,937 of record CP092882.1, read on the forward strand.
AAATCTTTGAGTATACCTGGAATAAACAAATCATAAAAAATTTTATCTTCTGTTGATAAATTATTCAACTCATCTCTATATATATAAAAGTCAATTTCTGTCTGTCTGTTTCGCGATAAACTCAAAAACTACTGAACCAATTGGTACCAAATTTTGCATGTCGCTTTTTATAAACCTGAGGGAAATTTTCGGCTGCATTTTGATTAGTATTTTTGGCTATTTCTTTTTTTTAATTTGAAGAACTTTTTTTTACGCGGACTAATCCGGAATGGAATGAATAGCTAAATATGGCCATTTCTTTAAAGCATCGGTGGTTCAGTGGTAGAATGCTCGCCTGCCACGCGGGCGGCCTGGGTTCGATTCCCGGCCGATGCATTTTTTTTTTTTACAATTTTTAAAACTCATTTATATTATATATAATATAAATATATATTATTATATCAACTATATCAATTAAATCAAATACCTAAACAATAATATAATACAATTTTTGCCATCACACACACTTTTTTCCTGTAGTTTATGTGTTACTTCTGTATTGCTATTCTATTGCACTTCTAATATTTATTATTGATATACTTTTAGTATGAAGGAAATTGCACCCAAGGGATTTCTCGGGCGAAGCCGGGTCATTCGCCTAGTACATATAACCTATAATTCTAGATTCCATATAATCAGTGATCAAAGGAATATTGGCTAAGGTGTGAACACAGTTATAACTGGTTGTTTTATATGTTTGGGTACACCATAGCAGAATTTGATATTGCATTGAGTTCAGTTTGTACTTATATTTTTTGCTAATGAATTTAAACCATATTTCTGTTCCGTAAGTTAACGTTGGTCTTATTATAGATTTATAAAGTGTAAGCCTTTTTTGGGTGCTAAGACCCCAAGATTTTCCACATATTGAAAAAAGAAGGTTTTTCAATCTTTGGGTTTTGTTTAGTATAATGTTAAGGTGAGGGCCAAAATTCAATTTGTTTTTCCATCTATGATTCGCAATCGTAATTCCAAGAATTTTAATTTCTTCTACGGGCATAATAATATTGTCTCTAAAATTAATTGAAATTTTGTCTTTATTGTGCAAGTGTAAAATACTAGTTTTATCAAGATTATCATCATCGAATATTGCAGCCATTTTGCCTCAAAATAATAGTAAAACAATACAGTTCGGACAAAAATTGAATGTTCATTCTTAACCAATTATCTATATTTTCTCACTACCTTTCAGACATACTTGTTAATTACAAAAAAAAAAAGATGACGCAACTCTTTTTACTAACTTGATTAAACGAAGCTTTCGGGCAAACCATTCTTCAATTTACTAAAACGAATGTAAAAAAGACTTTTATATATAAACGTTTTAGTAAGCTGTAGAAAGGCTTGCCCCAAAGCTTCCTTTAATCAAGTAAATAAAAAGAGTTGCTGCGTCTTATTGTAATTTTATCGAAATCCGCAATCCTGTAATAATGAAAACCTTGTTAAATCAAATTTACGTTTCACCTAACGTTACATGTTACACAAGTGACACCTTAGAATAAACAATAGTACATGACAATAGGTATAGTTTAAAGAACGAGCTGTTGGCCGTAATTATGTTATATTCTTTTTATAATATAATGCGGTTTATGATAGTAGAACGACATTAGAAATTATCCCTCATGTGTTTCTTTTGAATGAAAATTCGAAATTTCATTTTAAGGAGAAATATCGATTATTTCTAACCTTAGGGATGAAGTATGAAAGGATGAATTGTGAAGAGTAATGATAAACGGAAAAATAAAAGTATCCAGGGATAGGAATCGAACTCACAATGTTCCGTTTACCGGGCAGATGCCATGTCCACTAGGCTACCCTGGACATATCCTTCTATATTCTAGACGGGTATGATTATTTTTAAAATTAAACAATTTCTACTGCCTTATTTAATTTTCAAAAGAATCAAACACGTCTATAATTTAAAAAAGGCATCTCCTTATCGTGCAACTGAAAGATGGCGCGCTAATGCATCATAAGATCCTTCTCTACAATATTAAACATTTTTAAAGAAACGACTCAATATATGCTAAACTTCATTGATCGACACTTTAAAAATGAAATAATAGATATTTTATATGATATAAAATATCATCAAATATTATAAAAATGATATAAAAATAACATATTAATATATTTTACACTAAATCGGTATTTTATTTCTCAATGTAATTTTAACAACATGGAAATAGGAATGCCAAACGTAAATATTTACGATAAATATTGTGGTGGAGAGTAAATTTGTATTAACTTTACTGAAAACAACATAATTTTGATTGTCCAATATTCTTGATCATACGGCTCAATATCGCATCGATGATTGAGCTAACTTTAGAAATGGATATTAAATAAATGTGAAAATTTTATATTTATTAATAAATTATTGGCCAAAATTATTACCGGACAAATATAGTATAAGATCAACCACGTAGGAGGTTCGTGCTATTAGACTATTAAGACAACGATAATCTCCATATTCGCTATAGAAGAAGAAACACAAGTCGGGGAGAAGAGATTCTTTATATAAGAAAACTATCGTACAAGCTTTCGGGTGCACACAAAACCTTTTTTCTTCCTTCCAAAGCATAAGATTGGATTTGCATATATTCATTTGTTCTACATATTTTGACAATTTTCTCGCACTTTGTCTAAAAGGTTTAGTAACATGACTAACTTGGAAAAAAATCCAATTAAGTAAAAAATATTATTATTTTTGAAAGTGTATATATATCATTTCCACTTGTGCCATTTTTACCTGTAGAAGAGCGTCTTGCCCGAAATCATGTGTATGATCGTCTTCTTATGAAAGAAGCTCTTCTCTCCAACCTGTGTTTCTTCTTCTATTATCCTATATCAACGTTCCTCAAATGTACCTTAACAAACCATCAGAATTGTTATGAAGCATCCTAATGAATCGATGAAGAGCATATAAGATCAGTGGACGTGCATACTATTAAACAATTACTAAAATATTAGGATAAGTGCATAAGGTTCTTACCAAGACAACCCCATACCACGTGATTGAGAGTTTCATATTGCCCGCAGGAGGAATCTGTTGCTGGGAAAGAGAAGCTTCTTACATACACAAATTTTCATAAATTTTCCCATTGAAATTTACCTTAGAATTTTTCTAATTCACATTATATAGTGTAAATTATATGAACATACATACTGGTGTAGCACTACTGGTGCTACTTCACGTGTATTTACGAATTGTGTAGCCGCTGTGGTGTGTGTAGATCAGAGTTGATGAGTGTAATTTTCAAGAACGGCGCTAGAGATCTGAGGGTGTACCGCTATATTCCCAAATATGAGGTCAGTAACCATAGTTTATATAGATGGACATATATATATGTTATTTTGAACCAACAACCACATATTGGTGTAATATAACAAGATTATATGATGAAAAACGTGTTATATAATAGAATCACCTCGGTAACTAATTATACGCATTTATACATGAACCATTGCGTCACAATATGTTATGTACTCTGTACATACTGGAGATAATAAAATAAACTGTGTGATAGAATAAAAGTTGAGTTAAATAGCAGAAAGAGAGATATATAAGTCCGACAACATGTAAGAACGAGGCTTAAAGATGTCATAAGTTTCCATAAGGTCGTAAAGAGGGTACATTGACCTCTATTGCTTGATTCTCCCCAGTATTGCATCAGACGAATTCCCAGTACTTCCGCATTTGAGGCTATAAAAACTCCTAATAAGCCGGAAATGCATCGCCACTTCTAAGTCCGCGGAGGCCTTTGTCAGTTGATTATAATCAACCGAGAGAAAATTATCCGAGGCTTGACCATGCTACTATAGAACAGTAAAAAATCTCCATCTTCTCAACCCTCTCCATCTTCTTGCTGCTTAGCTCAATTCTTCTGTTCACGGAACTTTTCCAGTGCAACTGTGTCCCTTTGTTCTTTGTGTGGACAATTCAAGTTTCCCATTCTGCCTCGACCACGACTGCCTGTACTCTTTGAGAGCTGTGAAAGGTCTTCTAAGGTGCAGACAGATATTGGAAATCTCTCCACACTTGACTTCTTCTCGGTTACCACAAATATATTAAATATTTGAGCGAAATGAATGGTGATTATAAATGATATTTTATGATGCAGGGAGTGGGGATCTTCAGCTATTTTGGAGGATTGATGGGGATATGGATTGGAGTCCCTCTCTACGTCATCGTGGACCTTCTCTGGGCCTCTGTTTTCTCCACACGATGCGGAGTTCTTAGTCCTCGCTCACTGCAGAGAATTGTTAACTAGATGGAGATATCTTAATAAAGTTAGAAAGCAATGGAATATTTACATGTTTACACCTATTCAATGAAACCTCTCTAGGGTACTCTGGTATTCTTTGTGGCAGTGATTTACTCTATAACCTAGGTGAAGTAATTGTATAACACATATTCATCAAGTAAAATTTAATTCTTATTTTAATAAAATAAAAAATAGTTATGAGTTACTTATACATTGAAGTACGGGCTTGAAAGAGATTTTCCAAGTAGAAAAAACAGAGTAGTAACATAATGAAAGAACATCTCTTGCATCGTGCATCTGAACGCTTTATGTCTATTCTACTATTTTCGAAAGATGGCAGAGAGAAATCTTCAAAATTCATTTGTACTCTCATGAGATGTGTTGTATATTATATATGAGAGTTACTTGTAAGCGTTCGACAAATAGTGTTGTTTTGCCAAGCGTCTGAAAGAAATTCAGGTAGATATTCAAAACAATACTAGGTTTTCACTAAATTCTGGCTTTGTTCTTTGTAAAATATTTCTTTGATAACTCACCTGACATCTTTGTAGTGCATTGTAGAAGTGAAGAAATGTTATGTTGTAAGACCAGTAGAGAACTGTACTGTAAAATATACTTGTAAGGACTAGAAGTCGTTTATAAAGTATTGGCCACAGGTTCTAAACAGATAACTGTTTACTCTGCCTTTATTTAAAAAGTCGTCTGGAGGGAAGGGGGCAGTGTCCATACATTTCCTGCCAACGGTGAAACACTATAGTTCTAGCAATCATTTTTATAAATAAGCATAAGCAAGTCTCTTCTATCTTTTGAAAGAGATTATCTATTTGATGAACTTCACCGACCTGTGCTGCTTGGTTTTAATCCCTACTTCTTTTATAGTCCCTATTTGCAATTAATTATCTTTAGTATTTGGCCAATTATATATATATTTGGGGAGAAATATTTCCAAATTCACTGATAAATGATTAAATTAAATGATAATTATTTAAGCAACCTTATTGAAATCAACTTCACCGCTGAGTGTATCCAAATTCGTGTATCCAAGTGTGACCAGTGAAGATGGAGAAAAAGGCTACACTGCCTGCCCAACCTTGCTGGGACTCTCTGCGCATTCTGGATAGGCGGGTGAAATTTCCATCGACCTTGATGGTAACATCGGCCTCCGTGTAGAGCAGTTGGAGCCATTCCACGAAGGGCGGAGGCCACCGTTCGCCTTGGGGAAGACAAGATTCCGTTAGAGCCTCGCGAAGCTTGGATTCGACGAGGACTCTACGAATGGCTCCCGCGAAAATGTACTCGAAGCCCTTGACGTGCTGGCAAGGCACGTTATCCAAACCAGCCGCTTTTTCTTGTGGTAGACGGCTAATGACAGCTTTCACTTCACTCAGGGAGATATATGCTCGATGAAGTGGGTCACTGTCCTTCAGTGTGATGCTCTCCGTAGTACCATCCAGAAACCTAGCGATGTCCACCGGACTGCATGTAGAGGTGTTGAAGCGCCCTCTGAAGGAGTTGAAGACGGTGTGCCTTAGTATATCTCCCTCCACGGGGTTCCCCTGAGCGTTTAAGACGGTCATCAGTCCTGAAAGATGTAGTCAGATATGCAAAGCGCGCCCAAGCTTAGGCAGCGAAGGGTAGTTGGCGTTTACCATCTCGGCTTCTGGCCTGGAGCACAGGACCGACTTGCTCTGGCAATGTAGTCTTTGTCTTCAGCGCAGGGATTGGAGAGGCACTTGATGTCTTCAACCAGGTCCCGCTCCAGTTTTCTCCATTTTCTGCATAAGTCTCCAGGAGAGATGTCTCCGATCTTCAGCCAAGCTTCGCCAAGAAGCGTCACAATTCTCTCGATGGCGGGCGCCGATCAATTAAGCGCGGAGATAGATGGCGCCGACGGTGAAAGAGGATCTCGCACTTGAAGAAGGTTGTCGCAGTAGTCCGAAAAGCGGTAGTTGAGCTTTCAGTAACGGATAATGTGTCCGGGTGTCTTGATGATATTAGATCTCGATCCAAACTTCCGTAACTGGACCTTCGTAGGCAGGTGCTCAGCATCGAAGATGGTGGCGGTGTCGACGAGGGCGGTCCAGTCCAAGAGTTCAGTGAAGGCTTCCACGGCTCCAGACCCAATGTCGTTCGTAAACAGCTCGCAGATGTTGAAGTCGCCGAGGACCTGCGCATCTTTCCCGATTGCTTTTTCTGCGATAACCTGCCGTTTTAAATGCTATTCTCAGGAGTGTGTAACAGGTGGCAGTTGATGAAGAGAGTCTCGATACCCCGGATATTGATACTGACGATGGCGATTTGCCTGGCCATAGAACGCGCTACGATGACGGTGAGGCCGGATCCTTTAGGGGTCAACGTAGGCTCGAAGACCGCGTGTAATAGACGTATGCTCCTATCCTGGACGAACGCGACATCAACTGCATGCTGCTTTAAGAAGCAATATATCTCTACTGAGCAAGCGAGGAACCTGCCAACCTTTAGCAGTAAGTCCTCTGATTTCCCTCTTCAATGGCTAAATGTTTTCGACCAGGTCTACTAGATAGATATAAAACATAAAACAGCTTAATCCCAGTAACAAAATTAAGTAGGAATTACCCCAGGATATAAAAGACCTCATAAGCCCTCTCCAAATGAATTAAAATCATTAGAAATTCTAACGTATTAATTGTCATCACTTTTACTTGAATCTAGAAAATATTCTTTGAAATTGTGCATTAGAATTAGAATGTATTAGAAAAAGTAATCATAATATTTTATTTTTATATATATCTTTTGCACAATTAATTATAGTTTTTTTTTCACATAACTTGTCTTATATAGAGTATCAAATCTGAATTGACGCTTCAACCAAAGACAATAATATTCAGTATACCATTAGTACAATGTTTAACTCTTATGTTCCGAGTATTTTTTTTTTTAATTATTGTTTTAAATATTTTTTTATTTCTCGATTATAAGCATTTACATCATATAGTTCGGTTTTGGATAAATCAGTAGAAAACTATTATAATAGATGTTTTACTTTGTGATGTCAGGAGGACAGAGTTTCCTGGTATTCCTTCTTATCTGGACTGGACGGACCGGTCAGGGAAAACAGTGGCGCCACGTGGAAGGGGGAAAAAACTCAGTGCTCCCCTCTTGCTCTAACTGCGGGGTCAATTTGGCTCATGTACATAGTAACTTTTATTTTATATTTAAAATATTTCATATAACTAATTAAATAAATATTTTAAGTAATTCGGAAGCCTATTTAATTATTTTTCTTCGCGATAACATTTTATTATAGTGGCGACCTTATTCAATAGCGTTTTTATTTTTGGCTATTACGTCAATTTGCCAATACCTTATTACATAAGAAATATTTAGAGAAATAGAACAAAGTATATAACAAAACAAGATTTTAAAATTTGTCTAATATATGATTATTTTCAAATAAAATATTACCATTGTTACTTTTCACTTTCAATAAAAAGTAATTATTTAAAATTGATATCAGATATTTAAATTAATGTAACGAATTATTAAACTGGTGATAGAAATTAAAATTTTGTATCACCAAAAATTCCTCTAATGGCGGAGAAAATATTTTTGAGAAAATTTAGGGATTTATGATTGATATATCAAACTATTGAACGACCATATCAAATGATATTCAGCATATATACATATATTTGAAATTAAGTTTGATCTCCTCCTGCCCAGAATATTCCAGTAAAACTATTCTTGATGTAATGAGTCAAAGGAGATATTATATGATACGAATTTCATTAAATCTATTGAAGAAAAATATTTATATAATCAAAAGTTAATATAAATTTAAAAGTTATATAATTTTAATTTGATACTGCAAATTGAGATTGAATATTTGTAATGACGTTTGAAATATATTCTAGAATTTCAAAATATATTGGATATTTTCTAAATAATCAAGATTTTTCAATATTCTTCGCTATTTATATTTTCAACAAAATGCAGTAGAGGTAATTCACGCAAATTTTGTAAAAACATTGGAAATAATATTTTCCCATCTGTGATTACAACTTCCATTAGTGTTTTAACCCAACAAACTTCCCAGCCCGTGAGGGACTGCCTAAATTGTGAAAAAAAAAAATGTTAATAGTTATATACCATTTCCAATATTAAATTTTAAAAAACTTACTCCATACATTTGAATGAAATTATTTATTATTAAAATTCATAAATTTATCACGCCTTTAAACTTTATTTGATATTTTCATTTAAATATGAATGGTCATTACTGAAAAATATTACATTAAATTTCTAAAAAAAAAAAAAAACTCACCAGAATTAATTTCAAATAATAATTAATAAAATTTCTAATGGCTGTATATATGTACATTCGTTAAAGGGTCCAAGATTATTCAAAAGGCGATATGTATAATATGTATGATTCATAAGGACAGGGAAAATACTAAAAAAGGAATTTATAAAACTTGACAAATATACAACTGAAGGTCTAAAATTATGTTGGTTACAGATAGGTCATAGACGTGTGGACCAAATCGACGCAATGAAGCGAATTTTCCTGATATCAGCTGACATTCAGTGTTGGTATACTTCCTTTAGCTCTTGAGCACTGATAATTTTGTTGGTGAGATATCTGAATATAGTTTGTATTTGTAAAATTCATTGGGTAGAGAGAGGGCGCGTGTGGGCGCTTCAATAAGGATATCTATCTAGTTCATCAGTAAAGTTAGCGAGTGTTTCTAAGTAGAATACAAAGTCTTGGTGCCTTATTTCAGAGGGCGCAGATGTAAAGTAAAGGGGAGGGTTTGATATCATGTAAGTAAAACAGAATTCAATAGATGGTGATTAACTATTCTAAGTAAACATATTGTTTGTTTTTATATAGAACGTTTACTTCTTGGAGCTTCATACTGCAGCCATTTATATGATAAGGTAAATATCACTCATATAGATAGATCTAAATAGTATATATACATATGTATGTGGTGAGGTATGGTAGCCTCTTGTAGAATCCTGTTGACTAAATCTGTGATGAGGTTCCAGTCGACTAAAACTGTGGTGTGAGTCCCTGTCAACTCTCGCTATACTGTGTTGACCGAGAGGAACAGTCAGGACGTGGAGTTTTCCAGTACCTCTCTGCACCTTGGAAGACCTTTAAAAGTTCTCACAAAGTACAGGCAGTCGTGGTCGAGGCAGAGTGGAAAGCTTGGGAATGTCCACACAAAATACGAAGACACAGTTGCACTAAGAAAGTTCCGTGAACAGATAAAAGTTGAGCTAGGAGCGAAAGATGGAGAGATAAAAGAGTTCTTACTGTCTACAAGCTGGATGAGGAGGACCTTGGTGACAACCGACGTGGGCTTCCGTTGATGGTGAAATGACTGTCAAGTGACTGTATTTTTGGCTAAGACGGGGGAGGCTTTATATATCTCCTCCGAGAAAAGAAGTATTGCATTACAGCATATGCGACAGGGGCGCGGATTGTCTGGCGAAACTGGACACTGGCGCCGTCCTGACAGCTTCCAATCTATCTTTAGAAGTTGTTTCGTGACTAACATCTTTTTCGAATTTAGACGTTTTTGACTTCTCTCCTCTTTAGCTCAACACTTATTCTATTACAGAGTTTTATTTATTTATCCTCAGTTTGTACAAAGTAGAATACATATGATGATGTAATGACACATGTCAATCATGCGTATAATCATTTACAGATGTGTTCCTATTATACAACATGAAAATCTTGTTATAAGTTATATACAATATGGGGTTGTTGGCTTAAATTACCATATGTATTTAATTAAAAAGGCATATATTGGATCCTATATTTTTTAATTAAAGATTTATTTATGGATTGCTCTATTTTCAAAATACATATGTATGTGTGAAAAAAAATAGTACAAATGTGAAAGTGTACTGGGATAAGGTGAATAAATTAAGAAAAGGACATTTACTTATCGTCAACTGAAAGTTTTCTATACAAATGTTGTACATAGGAATGTTTTAAATAGAAACACCAAACCTGATGGATCGCCTTTTTGACTCAGACCCAGTCTGATGTAACTTTAAAATGGCATCTAATAAAATGGACACTCCTAAAATGAAGGGCGCCGCACTCAGAAAGATCGAATAGCAGGTCGTTAACATTGTCCAAGCAACTCAGGGAGGTTGTCGACATATCGGTCATGCTAATCTTTGATTAGACAACAAATTCGTACGCCATCAGTTGTTAATTCCATATTATCAAGCAGATAATATGTAAAAATAACAATTTATGAATTAAACTAGAGCTGATTCATATTTATTTAACCTTCTTCAAATAACATTATACATATATTTTTATTTAATACCTTTTTATATAATAAATATTTATGTAAGGAATAAGACTTATTTCTGCTTTTAAAATTCCATCAAATCGACAAAATCAACTCTTCGAAATTTAGATAATCAAACAAAATAAACGAGACAGAAGAGGAGTTTCTTAAATTTAATACTCGCGAGCTTTCGGACCGTGACGTCCTTCAACTGGCTATAGAATGAAAGTGTAAACGACAATATATAGAGCTAAGAAATACTAATTTACATAATGGAAATTAAAAGTATACATCTAAATTAACATACTGCAGAGATCAACCAAGATTACATATTTACATGTGAATTAAAATACAACGGCGTAAACTATTGTGATTGCGAGGGATAAGAAAGAAAGATAGTAAGTATGTATTTGATATTGAAGGCATGATGACGGGTGGATTTGGATAAAGTACTATTTCAACAGAATATGGTATGAGTCAGGTATATCGATATGTCTGTTGATACTATTGCATTGTAATGATATCATTGCCATTTACGTGGGGGAAACGGGTAGATCTGCGGCCATCAGAATGAATGAACACAGCAGGAACATAACCAATAAGACCATAACATCCCAAATATATACCCATATCTCAAATACAGGTCACTCGTTTGATTTATCTAATCCAACCATCCATTATAAGAACATCAATAGCAAATATCAAAGATTGATCCTGAGGCCATGATATCATTACAATGCAATAGTATCAACAGACATATCGATATACCTGACTCATACCATATTCTGTTGAAATAGTACTTTATCCAAATCCACCCGTCATCATGCCTTCAATATCAAATACATACTTACTATCTTTCTTTCTTATCCCTCGCAATCACAATAGTTTACGCCGTTGTATTTTAATTCACATGTAAATATGTAATCTTGGTTGATCTCTGCAGTATGTTAATTTAGAGGTATACTTTTAATTTCCATTATGTAAATTAGTATTTCTTAGCTCTATATATTGTCGTTTACACTTTCATTCTATAGCCAGTTGAAGGACGTCACGGTCCGAAAGCTCGCGAGTATTAAATTTAAGAAACTCCTCTTCTGTCTCGTTTATTTTGTTTGATTAAAATTCCATCAAGTTTACGACTAACGTTTGTTCGTTGAATGAGCTATCCCTTCTATTTATATTTATATATACACTTCGTGACATAGAAAATGGAACACCAAGAAATAGTGGCTAGAAAGTGATGAAACTCGGCAGACAGAGAGAGACAGGGACGAACAATAAGTGATCTTTATTTCAAAATGATAGTCATAATACAGAGCGAGAACGGCGTCGGCTTAGTAGCAAGTAGGACCACCGCGGACGGCGATGCACGCAGCAACACGTCTAGGTAGAGAGTCAATCAGAGTACGGATGGCGTCCTGAGGGATGGCTCTCCATTCCCTCTCAACCATTTGCCACAGTTCGTCTTCTGAACGCGGCTGTGGCAAGGCATGCAAACGGCGTCCAATGATGTCCCAGACGTGCTCGATTGGTGAGAGATCAGGAGAGTACGGTGGCCAGGGAAGCATCTGTACATCTTGCAGAGCTTGTTGGCTGATGCGAGCAGTGTGCGGTCGGGCGTTATCCTGCTGATAAAGGGCATTGGGTACCCCCTGAAGGTAGGGGAGTGTTACCGGTCGCAGCACATCATCAACGTATCGTTGGGCCGTCATAGTGCCCTGAATACGAAGTAAAGGTGACCTGGAATCATACGCGATTGCGCCCCAAACCATGATTCCACGTTGTCGCACGGTGGGGCATTCCACAATTGCTGCCGGATTGGACCTTTCTCCACGTCGACGCCACACGCGTACACGGCGACTATCACTGGACAAGCAGAAACGCGACTCATCTGAGAACACGACCCTGTGCCATTCCGTCATCCACGTCGATGTAGCCCGGCACCATTCCAAACGTTGGCGCCTATTCGGTGGGGTCAATGGCAGTCTTCTTAGCGGACGGCATGAGTGCAAGACATTAGCAACCAATCGACGGGAAATGGTTCTGGTCGAGATGGAATGATCTAGGGTGTCTTGCACATGTTGCAGGATGGCGGTACAAGTGGCTTGTGGGGCCGCCACTGCTTGTCGAAGGATACGCCGATCCACACGTGCTGACGTCACTCTGGTTGCACCGACATTCCTATAAATTGCCACATTTCCTTGTTCCAACCATCTTCTCCACAGTCGGTGCACCGTGGACGCACCAAGGTGTGTATCAGCTGCGATTTGACGTATGGACCAACCTGCCCTTTTCAGTCCGATCACCATGCCCCTCGTAAAAGCGTCTGTCTGCTTGAACTGCCTCCGTTTACGATGGCCTGGCATTCTCTGTTATTACACGTGTCTTTTGACACAAGAACAAAATTTCTGCAATTATTTTCCTTGAAGAAATAACGACACGAATACTGTCCTTTCTGCAAGTTCCTTCCCTTATATCTTACTCCATGTGCGCACGAGAGCTGCGCATTTTACATCATTTGCATAACTCGGTTAGGCGCGTCTCCCCTGAAATTTGCATAATTTTCTGGCCACTATTTCTTGGTGTTCGCAGTGTAGTTAATATATATTGAGGTTAATAATTAGTAATTATAAACCTGAATTTATTATATGCTTATTAATCATTGAGAGAGAAAATACACTCTATCCCCATTAGATAACTATAATTAATGTAATTATAGATAATTAAAACAAAAATTAACGAGCTATATATAAGAAGTATTGACTCTCAAAGAGATCGAAGTAGTTGCTCAAACTTATCAATTATCTGAGTTTAGGTTTTTCAGCCAGAGTTAAAGATAACTCAATTATCGGTAATCAAATTGATCCTTTCCAGAAACTCTGTTGAAGCTCATCATGCTAAGTTTGCTAGTTGCCTCTCAGATTTCTGGATTCAGGAAAATTGCCAAGCCCCAATCTCTGAAGTCTCGGGCGCTCAAGATAACCCTCTTCACGCTATGTATGACAGGCATGGTGTACTTGATTTGCCAGTTTTCCATGAGAGCTTTCAGCTTCCCTGTCATGCTTACAATCAACATTGAGTATCCCGAGCAATTGTTGGCACCTGGATTGACAGTATGTACTGGAAGTAGGTATGTATCAACATCGAATTCTTTAATTTTAAGACTTTTCTATTCAGATAGCGTTTTTAAACTATCATTGTTTTTATAAACATAGAATATCTTGATACAAATCTACTTGAATTATATATCCATATGTAGGGTTTTTTTAATAAATAAACTATTCAGAAAATATATAAATCATTACAGAGGTTTTAAAGAATTAAACATGCACAAATATATATTTCAAGTTTAAAAAGTCCAATCTATAATAAAATATATATTTGCACTACTTAGAACAACATGTTACTTTTTTAAAATTAGTATTCAAAAGGTCTCTTAGAATTATTCTGTTAGTAATAAAAGGAGATATATTTACATTTTAGGTCCATAAAATTTTTAGATTGTCCCAAAAGTTCGTAAACACCTGCAGCAAATTATTTGTTTTACAAGTGTTTACGAACTTTTGTTATAATGTTTAAATCGTCGTAAGATAAAATGAGTAGAGAAGAAAGTTATTTAAAAACTATATTTTAATATTAATAATGGATTCCTAGATAAGAATAAATGTTCAGGGGACGTTAACTGAAGAAAAAATCCTATTTAAGTTTTTAAAATTAATTTTAAATATATTCTCGAATTAACGATATTATATTTCATTAAATCAACTTCCATCATTGCTTAACATACTGCAAATAACTTCCTTGCGATTTCTTCTATCTGTTTATGTTGTTGCTTATTTGTTTAATGTATATGTTTATTCAATGCTTTTTTCTCAATTGTTTATTTTCTTTTTGATAATTCTGTTACCTACTCTACTACAATATGAATTACTAGACGAAAGGCCCCGGCAACGCCCGGGGTTTACCCGAGTGCGAATATATTTTAGAAACGTTGTCTTGGGTGGTCACTATTGACAGGGTGGTCTGTATAGACAGGTGGATGTATCACACAGCTGATAACAGGGTTGTCTAGAGTGGTCGCTATAGACAGGGTGGTCTGTATAGACAGGTGGATGTATCACACTACTGATAACAGGGTTGTCTAGGGTGACCGCTATAGATAGGGTGGTCTGTATAGACAGGTGAATGTAACATACTGATGATAACAGGGTTGCCTAAGGTGACCGCTATAGACAGGGTGGTCTGTATAGACAGGCTGCTGATAACAGGGTTGTCTAGAGTGGTCGCTATAGTCAGGGTGGTCTGTATAGACAGGTGTATGTATCACACTGCTGTTAACAGGGTTGCCTAGAGTGACCGCTATAGACAGGGTGGTCTGTATAGACAGGTGAATTTAACACACAGCTGATAACAGGGTTGTCTAGAGTGGCCGCTATAGACAGGTGTATGTATCACACAGCTGATAACAGGGTTATCTTGAATGGCCGCTATATACAGGGTGGTCTGTATAGACAGGTGGATGTATCACACAGCTGATAACAGGGTTGTCTAGAGTGGTCGCTATAGACAGGGTGGTCTGTATAGACAGGTGGATGTATCACACAGCTGATAACAGGGCTATCTAGAATGGCCGCTATATACAGGGTGGTCTGTATAGACAGGTGGATGTATCACACAGCTGATAACAGGGTTGTCTAGAGTGGTCGCTATATACAGGGTGGTCTGTATAGACAGGTGGATGTATCACACAGCTGATAACAGGGTTGTCTAGAGTGGTCGCTATAGACAGGTGGATGTATCACAAAGCTGATAACAGGGTTGTCTAGGGTGGTCGCTATAGACAGGGTGGTCTGTATAGACAGGTGGATGTACCACACAGCTGATAACAGGGTTGTCTAGAGTGGTCGCTATAGACAGGGTGGTCTGTATAGACAGGTGTATGTATCACACAGCTGATAACAGGGTTGTCTAAGGTGACCGCTATAGACAGGGTGGTCTGTATAGACAGGTGGATGTAACACACTGCTGATAACAGGGTTGTCTAGAATGGCCGCTATAGACAGGTGTATGTATCGCACAACTGATAACAGGGTTGTCTAGAGGGGGGCGGGCAGGGAGGTCACGTGTTTGCTGGCGGCCAATGGGCGCGCATTCTATCCGTGAGCTTCAGACAGACAGACAGAATAAGGCAAATATATAAGTAGATTGTAAATAGTTTCACGCGCAATTATCCAGATCGGATATAGCGTGTCTTGTTTGCAACTGGTAATTAATATATATAGTCACGACCGTCTGTCGTGGCCTCTGTCACGGATAATATACAGTTATCATCGTCATGCGTTCTTAATTCTGTCACCGTTTGCTTTTGGTTCAGTGGTAGAATGCTCGCCTGCCACGCGGGCGCCCCGGGTTCGATTCCCGGCCGATGCATTTTTTTTTTTTACAATTTTTAAAACTCATTTATATATTATACAAGAATGACATCCACGGCGCCAATTTATAATTGTAACGAATATTATTTGAATAAAAGCATTTAATCGGGTAAACCCCGGGCGTTGTAGATTATAAACACAAGGTAATAAGACCACATCCATGATAAGGTACAGTTTGGATTATAGATTATAAACACAAGGTAATAAGACCACATCCATGATCAGGTACAATTTGGATTATAGATTATAAACACAAGGTAATAAGACAACAACCATGATAAGGTACAGTTTGGATTATAGATTATAAACACAAGGTAATAAGACCACATCCATGATAAGGCACAATTTGAATTATAGATTATAAACACAAGGTAACAAGACCACATCCATGATAAGGTACAATTTGGATTATAGATTATAAACACAAGGTAACAAGACCACATCCATGATAAGGTACAGTTTGGATTATAGATTATAAACACAAGGTAATAAGACCACATCCATGATAAGGTACAATTTGGATTATAGATTATAAACACAAGGTAACAAGACCACATCCATGATAAGGTACAGTTTGGATTATTACTATATATAGTCACGACCGTCTTTCCTCATCGGCCGCCTCTGTCACGGATAATATACAGTTATCATCGTCATGCGTTCTTAATTCTGTCACCGTTTGCTTTTGGTTCAGTGGTAGAATGCTCGCCTGCCACGCGATCCTCCCGGCCGATGCATTTTTTTTTTTACAATTTTTAAAACTCATTTATATATTATACAAGAATACATCCACGGCGCCAATTTATAATTGTAACGAATAGTATTTGAATAAAAGCATTTAATCGGGTAAACCCCGGGCGTTGCCCGGGTCATTCGGCTAGTAATAAAATAAATATAACGATATTATATCTATTTTATTTAAAGGTAATTTAACTTAAGTAGTAAAAACATAAATATGATATAAATTATAATCCTAAAATTTTTAAATTTCAGGATATTGCTTCTTTATCCTGATATGGACACTATCTCTATTGTAGACATAAGATCAGTTGAAATCGTTTGTTCTTCCACACAACAAACATACGACAATGCGCACACTAAGTTTTGGCTATTTCATTAACAGAGTATACATTTTGCTTAAATACATTCACTTTGATCACGTTATAATAAAATTTGAGACGTAAATTCGATTTTAAAAGAATAAAATTATCTAAGATGTTCGATTTATGAGTTTCTACTATTGCATAAATGAAAATATATATTTTTGGTATTACACATTTTAAAAAATAAATATGTAAAATGACAGATATATTTTGATGGGAACTGGTAAAGTTACCGAATAATAGCTTTTCTCTGCTACAGCGTGATCAAATATATCACCATACTGACTACAGTTAGGAATCGGGAAAGGTAAGAAAACGGATAGATTATTATAACAATAGGCAATAGCGCTATAAATTTAATTTAGTAAAATATCCCTCAAATTTACCCGAACTATGTGTGTGTTATTTAGATACCACAAGAGAAAGTTCTGCGAAAACAACCCCAACAGATGTTTGCTTGAAAATAACACATGGGTAGGTAAAATATTATTTTGAAAAATAGTCATTCAATGTTTATGTAAAAGTCTTTAAAATTGTATATGCTTAAAATACAAATATATTATAGTGTATTACAAAAGGGGGGGGGGGGGGCTAATGTAAAAATAAGGGCCATTACGAGAGAGAGAATGCTCATGATCCTTTGAATATAACATGAGCATTTACAGGCTGTCTTACCTATATTTATGATCATAAATGAATATCCATTCGGGAAAATTACTAATGACTAATATTAAACCTTCTCAATATATCTTAAATTCCAAACAAGTATATCGCCGTAATATTTGCTTTAATGCAGCGATATTCTATGATTTAGTCTATGTACAACTTCAAATTTTAGTGCATGAAGGCCTGTGACCATCTTATTGTAGATAGACTTTTAAAATATATTAGGAATTTAAGGTAGATGATGAGATAAACTCAGTTAATTATTTAACAATAGGAATAACTACCTCTCACATCGAGGAATATTAGCTACGAGTATCTCTCTCGTAAGAATTCTATTTTTTAAAAGAGCTTTTACTACAATACGGTAAATGGGTAGAAACAAAAATTATCACATCTGAATTACTCTATTTTTTCCTTGAGAAAATAACAGCTAACCGTTGATATGAAACTTCTAATTTTGAAAACGTGAGCAGTAGTTCCAAAGAAATTCAAGCCGAATTTGAAAATAAATGTATATCAAGATCACATGGGTGTTTGGCAAATCTAGCTTTGGCATATGGTAGCATTGGATAAATCACTAAATAGTAGAAGTCGCAAAAGCATTGGAAGAATGCGGGATGAATAAGCACACCTTAACACAAGTAGATTTTTATAAATGGGAATCTGCTCCTATGCCGTAGTATAGAATCCATATGGATTCCTTAAGTCCTTTTATGAATATGTTTTTGAGTGTTGTGAACATAGAATTTCCAAAGACACAGAATTTATACAAATGAAAACACCAAAACGCGAATGGTTCTATTCATTGCGATGAAAAAAAATTGGGAGAGTTTGACTCATCAGTGGTGAACCCTCCCAGCGGTTTCGCTATTTTAATCTACCAGACCGCTTTCTTTAGAATTCTAATACTGTATTGGATCATTCTGCTTTTATATGCAACACTGAAGGGTGGAATCTTAGAAATGGTATTTAAGCAAACTATGAACATAACCTTTTAGGACAGTAGAATTACATTTAAATATTTGCATCGAGCAATGCTCTTTCTCAAACAATAATAACAAAGCCAGCCAGGCATAAATGAATACATAGCAATAACGTGCCATCTATATAATACAAATGAAAACACCAAAACGCGAATATTTCTTTTAAGAAGCTAAACCAATGAATTATATAAGAGTTCGAAATGCCAATAGAATTTTTCTGACATTATGAAATTCCCAAGAAAGTTGTAATCGATAATGTTCCACAATTCATTTCGAATGAAATGCAAATTTTTAAAATTGAAATGGTATCTGCTCTATGGTTTGGCCATGTGTCTGAACAAATATTTTGTTCAGACGTTTAAACGGTTCTTGAAGAGAACAAAAATAAAGGACTAAACAAATATAACTTAGCAAATCTCGTATTATATTCCCTTACACAACAGTATCACATTTAAACACAAAAGAAGCTCAGACAGTTTTATTTAAAGAAAATTCCGAAAACAGATCGAACCTCCTAAAGTCTAATCTCAAAAAATTAAACTTATATTAAAAAGAAATATTCTTTCGTTATTTGAAGATTAATTTTTGTTGAGGACAAGTTTGATCTCTCTTTCCTAATAGTTGGGAAGAATATAAATTATTAAAAATGAAGTGAATATGTTTTTATAAGATATATTATATCTATATAATGAAGAACGAATATGGCATTGATTTATTTCAATTTAAAGCGCTATGTCCCCCTAGGGACACTTGCGCTGTCATACATGTTATATGGCTTGAACAGACCAAAAATAAAAGAGGAAAAATTGGATTGAGCATAATTTTGCTATGATATACTCTTGCATAAACCAATATATCACCAAGGATGAAGTGATTTCTTAGATAAAGCTGTTTCCTCCAATAAATAAGATCACCCACTGTCCCTTCCTATTCATGGAACCTCGACGTTAGTAAAATCCATGTTCATTGTCTTCTACAACATTGAACACCAAATTCGAATCTGCAATATCATAACAGAGATAGAAAAGAGATAGAGATAGGTTATAGGAGGGAAGAAACTTTTGAACATTTAAATCATAAAATTCTGAGATTTTAAAAAATCTTAATTTTTACCATTGGTTGCATATTCTGTATCTCAACATCATTTATTTTTTATATATTCACATTCATTCGTCTTTATATCCTAAATAAAAGATCTAGCTTCAATTTTAACCCCATTCAAAAACATTTCTTCTAAACCTGAATAAATATATCAAAATTGTATTGTTCGTTTAGCAAGACATATATAAGACGAATTTTTAGAATTAAGCCTGGTGATACTGTTCAGATAAATTATATAAAAGTTACTTACATAACACTTATATACTGAACAACACAAGTACAAACCTTTATTCCGGTTTAAGAATTAAGAAAACACTTACTGGGATTTAATAAATACTATTAAGATGTGTCTCTTCTTAAAAGTGATACAATTAGACATAGCTATGATCCACATTTAATTACCCGAATATATTTTTTAAAAAGATATAATTAATTACCTAGCTGTATTTTACAATTCCGATAATTGGCACTAATATTTCTTTTTAAATAAAGCAAGAAATATTTTCCTAGCAGCGGTGGAAAAAGAATTGGGAAACCCTGGCTTATCAATAATGAACCCTCCCAGCTGGTTTGCCATTTAATCAAATATACCGCTCTGGTAATGAATTAGCTTCTTTTGTTCATGGTTGTTTGTAAATGGTGGTAGTGTCTTGTCCACCCTGATTTTGTTGCTCCATGTAAAGGGGGGGGGGGTGCCATTGCCCCGTTAGTCAGCCACGTTTCAGAGTTCCCTGTAGGCCTTCACGGTTACCGTAGCGGCTCGGGCTCACGACACCGTACTTCGCCCTACAGGGCAGTCCTTTACTTGTGCTGCTTCTCCCGCCCGCCACGTAGAGGAGGGGTTGGACTTCTGGGCGGGTGTTTGTATATGGTTAAAGCATTTAATTAAAATGTAGATATATAAAAACTTTGAAGATAATATAAAATTCCTCTTGTATCCTCCAATCCAGCTACAACTACCCAGCGTTACTCTCCAAATCCAGATAACCGACCAATGTGCATTCAGGTGGTAAAAAAAGAATTCAAAGACGCTGACGCCAACCCAACTCGCGAAGAACTCCGACAGAACGGCTATTCAATGGACGACCTCGTGTACTACACAGACATCTCTTTCTCTGGGAAATCTTACTTGACGTGAGTCCACCGCAATTCCATCTCTTTAAATTGTATCATCTATTCAATCCTGTCATTTGGTTATTGGATATACTAATTGATATATACTTGAAATATATGTGGTAAATCTAATTTTGATGGCGTTTTAAAAGATATCATTAAAATATAATAAAAATCGTAGTTCTTATAAAGAGGAAAATGAACTTCCTCAGATACAATTTTACAATTGTAACATTTTCTGCTAGAATGCCTCTAGCAAAAATAACCTCATATTTATATATAGACCTTCAAAGGATTTTTGAAAAATTAACTGAAGTTTTTTGTTTAAGTTTATATTATTACGGCGAATACATAATAATACATATTACAATTACTTTATACATGACACAAAGACATTATACACAACGGCAAATAATATTATGGCGAATTATATTGGTTTTTCAATTTTTTGCAAGTGTTTACGAACTTTTGGCATAACCTTGTATTATCATCACCGTTTTCCACAGACTTCCCAAAAATTAGGTGAATTATTGGGATTAATTTTGCATATTTAGACATCCCAATTAATCCCAAACACAGAACCTCCTATCCCCCACACAAAGATCGCAATAAACTCATCTGTCCCCCTCATCTACCAGACAATCCCCGCAAACATGAAACTCAGCCATAATTTATTAAAGCTCTTGGCCTCCAAATCATTGAGGAAAATAGCTCCCTCTTCGACATCACAATTTACACTGACGGTAGCCAACTTGAAACTGGACTGTCTGGCAGTGGAATTGCTATCTACAAATATAAGATCCTGGAAAAATCTCCCTCTCCCACCCTAGACATCTTTCAGTTTATAAATCAGAACTCTCTGCTATAGATACGGCTCTAAAAGACATCAACATCAATTCGCCAAGCAAAATAATAATCAACTCCGACTCAAGAGCAGCCATTTATACTCTTCAAAGCTGCTTCTCCAGTCAAGAACCTCTCCTCAAGAGCATTGCTAAGTCTGTAAACCGACTCCCAGCCAACAGCTCAGTCACAGTGCAATGGCTCCAGCTCACGTTGGAATTCCTGGTAATGAGCTGGCAGACTCTCTGGCAAAGGCTGGAGCTCTTGGCCTACCTGGAGCAAGAGAATCCATCACCCAACTAGACGAAAGAGACTTCCTCCGTACCATCAAAACCCAATGCCTGCAGGAATGGAAATCTGATGCTGCACATGACTGGTACAGAGCAGGAGGAACAAGCACCGGTTCTGTCCTCCCAAGAGAACAACAGTCTTTGATTTCCAGACTTAAGTCTGGTCATCTACGGACAATGACTTTCCAGAATGGTTGCAAGGTTTTCCCACTATGTACTAAGTGCAATTCCCAGCCTGCAACCCCAAGACATATTATTGACTGTATTGACTCATCCATTGATGAGCTCTACTCTTCCCCGGCAGACACCATCAAAAATCTCAAGCTTTACAAGCTTGATACCTTAGTGTAATTGAGTGGAGATAAGAAAGAAGAAGAGAAGAAATAAGTAATTTAATCCATATTATCGATCCAAATGATCTCAAATTTAAAATTTAGACGTCCTATTTGTCTTCCGTCCTGTTTACATATGTATGCCGAATTTCAACAAAATTGGTTTAACCGTTTGGAAGCTAACCTGGTAAAAACATACGTACAAAGCCTGTTACTCAATATTATACATAGATATATCTGTGAAAAATATAATAGAAAAAAATAAAATATAAAAAGGTTAGGTGTTGATATTGCCACGTGGAAAAACTAGGGAAGGCAAACTTCAGGATGAGACAGAAATTTATTTAAGGCAAGAACAAACTAAAAATTATAAACAAAAGATAAGCAACGAGGGAAGTTTACATAGTATCAAAATATAAACATAAGAAATAATACTCTGTTGATAAAATAATAAATACTTTGCTGCAATATTAAAAATAAAGAAGGCATATCCTGACCAGGAGCACATGTGCTTTTTAGATGGCAGAGCACCATTTAGTGGAATAGAAATCAACTAAACGTTGATTCATCCTGTTCCCTGATATTTGGCTAACCCATTTTCTTGATAAATCAAGAAAAGTCATCCACAAATAGATATATCTGTATATCAATCACGAAACACCCCTATGTATAAAGCATCTATTTCCTTGAAGATACACTAAAATAGATTAGTTTTAAAGTTATATCACAATATTATAAGCATTTCCTGTTATAAGAGGATAAAATGATTATAAATAGAATATATAAATAATATATGTTCACAGAAAGAGTAATGTCCTCTACCTCCCTATGCAAGACAACGCGGGGAAAGTGACCCAATGCTGGGTGCTGAACCATCAAATCTTCCGACCAAACTCCAGTGCCATTGGCCTTAACACCCTGCCCAGTAAGTTGATGTATCTAAAACATACACAATTATCTCTTTGCTAAGAAGTAATTAAATCTGATTCGTGGCTAATATCTTTTATATCTTCTTATCAAAATAAAATCCGATGACTCCTCCTATTGTAATATTCTCTTTATAGGAAAACCTCATTTTCCTAAAATTGATGTTTTTCTACCAGTATCCTCCTTTTTTTCTCAATGGCTCAAATAACAATAGTACACAAATATTCTTAACTTTATTCTTTTATAAAATATCCTTATATTTATATTTAAAAAAAGGGCACTGTCAAAATAGACGCAACACCTATATGTCCCATAAATTGACCATCTCTGGTAACTGCCAGATTCCGGTCGGAGACAAAGCAACAACACCAGCTCAAAACATCCTTCCGGAAAAATTCCATCTACACTCATGGACTTTAATGCCACTGGTCGTCTGCTTTTTTTATATAATAGGAAGAAGACACAGACAATTTCGTTCACACTTGTTTATCTCGTGTTTTTTCAATAAAAGTCCTGTGTATCAAATATCTTTCAGAGTTATTGTCTGAATCCCGATATACATGATAAAAGGTACAACTTCCTTAAGTTTTGTCCATGAGTGTATATATATGTATATTAAGAAAAAGGCATCTCCTTATCGTGCAACTGAAAGTTGTTGATGGCTGGCGCCATCTATCGGAATAAATATCAACTATTCGTTGTTTTTTAATTATTCCAGAATTATTAAATTATACCCATTCTTTATTAATCAAGAAAAACTAACCACATACGCGTTTCGGGCTGTTGACCCTCGTCAGCGTGGGTCAGAATGGGTATTTGGCCAATTCTGGAATAATTAAAAATCAACGAATACTTGACATTTATTCCGATAGATGGCGCAAGTTATCAGAAACTTTCAGTTGCACGATAAGGAGATGAATTTTCTTAATTTATTTTCCTTATTCCATGTACAATTTCAAAAATTTGTACTTATTTTTCATATATTTGATGCATTAGCACGCCATCTGTTATGAAAATTCGATACTATTATAGACACATATGATTATTTTAAAAATTAAACAATTTTATATATATTATATTATAAAACTATTTTAGAGGCGTATTATTCTTTTTAAAATAAAACAATTTCTACTGTCCTTACTGCGATGAAAAAATTAAAGGGAGGGCCTGGCTCATCAGTGGTGAACCCTCCCAGCGGTTTCGCCAGTTTAATCTACCATACCGCTGTTATATTGCATTTTTGGAACTTCCTTTTATAGGTGACCTTTGTAAGAATCTTGGAATGGGTATTTTAGAAGAACTATGGACATAAGCTTTTTAGGACAGCAGAATTAAATATAATTATAAATATATAATATGCTTCGAGCAATCGCTCTTCCGCAAATATCAAATTGTGTCTTTTATTAGAACTATAATGTTACGATGTACTAGAGCGCCATCTGTTATCAAATTATAAAACTATTTTAGAGGCGTATTATTCTAAGAATAATACGCCTCTAAAATAGTTTTATAATTTGATAACAGATGGCGCTCTAGTACATCGTAACATTATAGTTCTAATAAAAGACACAATTTGATATTTGCGGAAGAGCGATTGCTCGAAGCATATTATATATTTATAATTATATTTAATTCTGCTGTCCTAAAAGCTTATGTCCATAGTTCTTCTAAAATACCCATTCCAAGATTCTTACAACGGTCACCTATAAAAGGAAGTTCCAAAAATGCAATATAACAGCGGTATGGTAGATTAAACTGGCGAAACCGCTGGGAGGGTTCACCACTGATGAGCCAGGCCCTCCCTTTAATTTTTTCATCGCAGTAAGGACAGTAGAAATTGTTTTATTTTAAAAAGAATAATACGCCTCTAAAATAGTTTTATAATTTGATAACAGATGGCGCTCTAGTACATCGTAATATATTATATTGAATATTTATACCTTGCTGCTTTGATAACCTATACTGCTTCATGAATTCAAACCCCATAACCTTTATAAGATTTGTATGTATTCGACTAAATGTATTGTTGCTAGAGAGCCTCTGTAACACTCCATAAAAACTTTATTATTCTTGATTTTTGTAGAGTTTCGACTGCAGACTAATATCGTTTGGCTAGAAAACCTGTACCACTTCATCAAATCCAATCTGAACACGGTGTTCCACAACGACGTACGCGTCCTCTTCAACCCGGGCATGGTACCTTACCAGGCAGCGGTACATTCCTCCTTCGAGGTCGTCAACCCTTACATCGAGGGCAGTGCCGTTTCTGACAGCACCTACGTCTACAAGATGTTCAGACTGGTACGTAATGGTTAGCTAAACTGCTCCTGTTTTATAATCTACACTTGTGTTCCCGCCTTGAAGTGTTATTTTCTTTTTTTATCAATAAATTAGTTATTCAAACTACATATATAGTGATAGAACATATAGAGATATATGAAAAAAACAATGAAAAAAATAATAAAAAGGTCAGGTGTTGATATTAAAAATAAAGAAGGCATATCCTGACCAAAAGCACATGTGCTTTTTAGATGGCAGAGCGTCATCTAATAAAGCAGAAATCAACTAAACATTGATTTAACCGGTTCCCAGATATTTAGCCAACCCAATTTCTTCATAAATCAAGAAAAGCCATACACAAATCAATGTTTAGTTGATTTCTGTTGATTTAGTTGATTGCTGTCAATTATTTAAGTCGATGTTGTATACTTTATACGAAATACGACGTCCGTGATCTTTCTGATGTCTTAATAGGGTCCCTTCCAATATTTCTGGACTTTTGAGACAACCCTTTCTTTTGTTGTAGGTTATAGAGCCGTAAAGGTCACCACCTGAAGTTTTTTTTTTTCCTTTTCTTTAAAGTCATATCGATCTTTTTTCATGCTAGGGGCATAAATATGTTCTCGCGAGCATTCATGTATTCTCTCTAGCTTTTCTTCGGGGTCTATTACATAGTCTTTAGAGCCTAGTGATGATTCAGTTCTACCAAGAAAAATATCGTATGGGAGGGGAAGTTTTTGACCAAAGGCATTTTGCAGGTCTAAATACTGGGGATCTCTAGGCCATCCTCAGTAAATCAATGCGGAGGTCCCAATCACGTTCATTCCCACTCACGTACATCGGGAGGTGTTGGGTGAGAAGAGTACGGTTGAAACGTTCAATTAGACTGAAGATGAAGTGGATTTGTCCTGATCTTCTCTATTCCAAGGCGGTTGTGAACTTCTTGGAATAACTGAGGTTCAAAGTATCTGCTCTGGTCTTAATGTAATAGTCATGGGACTCCGAAGAGACTGACCTGATTCTATATTAATGCTTTAGGTACACGCTTGTTCGGCGGTACATATGCTAAAATTGGAACTATTAATGCGTCAGCAATTGTCTTGGATTCTTGATCAGAGACTAGAACAACAATAGGCCATTTAGTAAAGTAATAAATAGCAACCATGATGTTTTCATGGCTTCTGACGATGGGAGGAAGAGGGCCGAGAATGTAACATAAATTCGTTAAAATGAGCTCAAAAGTTGTAGACATTCCATTTTCGTTTGATCTCTCTTCTTAGTCCCTTTGTTTCAGTGCATTCGTCATAATGTCGTAACCATCTCTCCGTGTCATTTCTTAGGTTAACCCAATAGTAGTGTCACCTAACTTTTGCCAAGGTCTACTTAATATCGAAATGACTGTTGTGAATATCTGAAACACCAATGGAATGTAGGACTTTGGGAGGGCCGACGATGTGCTTAAGCTTGTCACTTTCCAATTTTCTGTGAATCACAAGGTCTTTCATGCATAGAACGTTTAGCATTTCCTAATAGCTTTTTGTCTTTAAAATTTAGTAGCTCCCACCTCCCAGGTTCGAAGGTAGCCACTTTCTTCAACCCAATTCAGAATGGGAAGTGATCGAATTGACTTTTTACTCTGAAGATCGTCTGATGGAGATTCACTAACTTGAACTGGTAACTTAATGAACTCGGGTATTGTACGGTGCCTACATTCGTCAAAGCGTGGTCTTCTGCAGAGAGAATCAACATTATTGTGTGAACTTCCTGAACAATATTGAACAATATTCTTGCAGACTTTGTAATCATCGTCCAATATAACCTGCAGGATTCTTGAAGGAGCCATTGTAAGTAGGAATGGTCGTTGCAAAGTATAAACTCTTGTCCATTTAGATAATTACGGAAAGTCTTGAAATTTTTATTCTGGCAAGAAGTTATTTGCGTGTCATAACGCAGTTTAGTTCGGGCTTCGAGAGTGTCTGGATGAAATGTGCAATAACCATCTCGGCGCCGTCCTGAATTTGTGATAAAAAAACAACCTCCAATACAATTTCCACTTGCGTCTGCTATTAAAATGCTTGCTCCAGATTGTCAAGATGATGGTCGAATATCCTCCTTAGATAAATTATGTCATCTAAGTAATCAATACACCGGTTCCACAGAGCAAACTGTGGAGAACATATTCCATTTGGCGTTCGAAATTAGATGGAGGTTTGTAGAGTCCAAAATAATCACCCTGAATTGTCACAATCATTCCCAAAAATGAAAGAGGTCTTCTCGCTGTCGTTATAGTGCAACTCTACGTATCAATATAACTTTTCAGATCAAAAGTATAGATCCATTTAGAGCGTCAAAGGTAGTGTCGATTTTAGGGAAAGGATATAGTGATGGAAAGACGTTGTCAGAAGTTTAAACTGCAGAGCCTTGATGTTGATTGATTGAATAGGCTATTATTTCAAAAGATTGCAATGATTTCCCAAAGTCGTTGATGATGCAGCAAAAAATATCTTGAACTCCATACATGAAAAGGCATTGTCATTTTCTAGGGGAGCTGAGACCAGGATGGCTTTGATTGGATCCCTCTTTGTTGTTGAACCGATGTCTGCCCCGAGAGGCCGCCCAATTATCGTTTCCCTGGTTGCGAGGGGATATCATTTTCATCCTTGGAATATTTCATAATTTATAAATAGAATAGTTAGAACTATTTCTTTGTATATTTCATTCTTGATTACATCTCCAGCATTTAGCTTTATTTCAAACGAAATTTGGTTTGTGTCGAAATGGATGAATAGGTCTGGTTGGATCGCATGTTCAGACGCTTCGAACTTAAGAGCCATAACTAGAGTTTTTGGAGAGTAGGGTAGGGTGAATACGTACATATTGCTGCATTTTAGGGTCTCCTAGGGCTTCTACCAACTGTTGCTGGGTTCGAATTTTTTTTTAATTTCTTCGGGCAAGATTGCAAGCCTTGACAGCTTCTGGATATCATTGTAAACTTCTTGCAATGATTCACCTCAGTTTGGGTCTTATTTCGGAAACAAACTTTTTGTAGCTGTTGATAACTTTCCACACAATCCAAATCTTGCACCTATATAGCCAACCAAAGGTCTACGTGGACGAGAGGTGGCTTCACGGGTATAATCTCCAGAATCTCGACGGCTGGACCGCCAAGAGCCACCGCACCTGATGTCGGACCATCCATTGACTCCGAGCTACGCCTTGAAAATAGCTCACGAAGAGATACCATCGAAAGTTGGAGGTTTTACCTTGAAGCTAATCGTATTTCATGAATAAAAGTTTGAGCCAGATGGAAAGTCCGTTGTAGGTACCGAGTGACAAGAAACGATTTATTGTGGAGAAGGAACTGGGCCATTGCATCTTAAAGCGTCAATCTGGGATTAAAGATTGTTTTTATCGGCAGAAATCATCTTTCAATCTCAAAACACCGCCTGTTGAGGGGTTCTATCCGTTTAGCAATTTCTTCTATTAATGAAGTCGATTGTTTCTCGAGCTTTCCAGAAAGCTCTTCCATTGATGAGAAGTGTTCTTCAAATGCTCTAGAAAACTTTTCTTCAAATGCTGCAACATCTTAAACAAATATTCTAGTGAGTTGCTGGGAGATCTTCTTTATTCTTGAAGGTAGATTCTGCATTACTTCTGATTGCTCAGTCATCATTCCTCGGCAAGGTTTTCTCTTCTCGCATATCAGCGAGTGTTAGACGCCTGTTCCTCATGATGAATCCCAACACAACTGTCTCATATTTGCTGCTCTGTACGATTTTAGGATTTTAAGTCATTCTAATCGTGGATTTCTAGAGCCTGAACGTACAATTGATAGTGACCAGTACTGCGAGATACCCAGAATGCCGTGATGGCGCACATTGGCATCTAGAAATTCTCATATAAAAAACAGAGATCCCACTTCTGACACCAAATGTTGAGTTGTTGTTGTATCAGAGTGATCAAATGAGCCTGCAGAAACTATAAGGATCTCTGCTCTATAGCCATCAACTCGATTTATTATTACACGTAACCAAATGACAGCGTAAGCAACGATCAGCAGTTCAAAATTGAAGGAAACCAACAAGACTACTGGCGATACTCGTCGCAATCTCTCTCTCTCTCTCTAAATTGGACGGTTTTCCCTGGCGCGCGCGACCTCCAACTGTCCTTTGCTACCTATGCAAATCGGTATTTCGAGTGTCGCCGTAACAATATTGCTAACTACAGGGGTATCGACTTTTGGAAGTCGTGGTATGTAAAATGGTGAGGAGGTTCTAACGCCCCGTCTCTGCCTGGGGTGTCGTTTGGTTTATTGTTTCCATATACAAGGTTGTGTGTGTGTGTGTCTCAAAAATTCTTAAACATTTGCAAAAAATTTAAATATCAATATTATTATTTTGCAAGATATTTTGGCATCTTCAAGGCATTATACGAATAGTATATATGTTATATAAAAATATTATTTCATTTAAAATTATACGAATAGTATATATGTTATATAAAAATATTATTTTATTTAAAATTATATATCATAGATTCAAATATTCTGTTAAATCGACCGCCAGAGGTCACACTTTGCATATAAAAACTCGTTGTTTGTTTTCCCAATGGCCAGCTCAAATCTTTTGTACATTATTAAGTTATTCATTTTTTATTCTTACACCTTAAGCCAGGCAGTACTTTTATACAAATTATGTTTTATATATCCCATAATCTCAATTAAAGCTATTTCTAATCTTCATTATTTTAACAATTTTTATTTACCAGATTTTAACCACGACTGCATTACCATACCATAATCCTCAACATGATCTAAATTCAAGCAGAAAATCTCTTTTCTATTTATAATGATGTCAGGAGGACAGAGTTTCCTGGTATTCCCTCTTATCTGGACCGACCGGTCGGGGTAAACAGTGGCGTCACGTGGAAGGAGGAAATATCTCGAGTTCTGCTTTCTTGCTCTAACGGCTGGGTTGATTTGGCTCACGTATATAGTAACTCTTCTTTTATTTTAAAATCTATCATATAGCTCATTGAATAAATATTTAAAGTAATTCGAAGGCCTAGTTAATTATTTTTCCTCGCGACAATTGTGGTGGAGACGCCGGGTAACGAGACAGTCACCAGACGAAGTCGTCGCCTTCAAGGATTGCAACCAGAGCTATCTACAGTGCTTGCTTTTCCTGCTCGGAAGAAAATGGAGAGAGAAGAAAACCGACCATTCTGCCATCGGTGGAGAGACCCTACTGTCTTCTCGGGAGAACGTGGGGAAGATTCGCAGCGTTGGCTGAGCGACTTCCAGCGTGTGGCACGTTACAACAAGTGGGATGACTCCATGTGTCTGGCCAACGTCATCTTCTACCTCACTGGCACAGCGAAGTGCTGGTTCGAAAACTTCGAGGAAATCTTGAATTCGTGGGAGGAATTTAAGATAAAGTTTTGTGAAATATTTGGGAACAAGGAAGACACGGCTAGAAAAGCCGAGAACATTCTTCGAACTAGAGCGCAGACGAGTGGGGAAAACGTCGAGAGCTACATACAAGAAGTCCTCCTTCTTTGTAAACAAAGCAACCCCAGAATGTCGGAAGGAGAAAAGACGAGCCACCTGATTAAAGGCGTAGCGGAGGAAGTGTATCAGGCACTTTTTGGAAAGGACATCGGCACGGTGGACCAATTTGTTGCGTTCTGCCGCCGATTCGAGGCATTCAAGAGGATGCGTGTTGCACCGCCCAGGTTCAGCCGACTGCCCAATGTGACCACCATCTCGACCGCTGAACCTGAGAACCTAGAAGCCCTGATTAGAAGAATAGTAAGAGAGGAGGTTCAGAAGTTTATTGCTCCTCCTTCTACATTTACCGCCCAGGATATCGACACTCCACCTCCCGACCTACGGGATGTCATCCGTAGTGAAATCCAGCAAACATTGGCTCCTATCTCTGCCCCTCGTCAGCCCGAGAGCTTCCGACCTCGGCGACAATACCTCCCCCAGAACGATCAAGTTTACCGACGAAGAACCGAAGGACCACCAAATAATCAAAGGACTCAGTGGCGTACTGAAGATGACAGACCGATCTGCTTCCACTGTGGGCGCCCTGGCCACGTTGCACGTTATTGCAGAGACAGACGCCAAGCTTTTGCGGATGCCAGACTTGGAAGAGAAACAGTCGATTTCGGAAGACCAAGAACGGAAAATTACACCATGGGCGAATCAGGAAGCGAACTATCCCAAGGAAGATTTAGAAACCCGTCGCCATATCCCCACCGCGGAAGATTCCAAGCTCCCAGAAGAACCTCACAATCCCCTGCTCGCCGTCCCAGCCGCTCACCCAGTCGCCGCAGTGAGGAAAACTAGATGGCGTGCCCTCTGGAGGTGTGGCCGCCACAGACGAAAATCCTCCCTTCCATATAGCCGCTACAATGGAAAAGAACTGGATATCTGTCAACATACAAGGACGAAATGTACAAGCTCTTGTGGACTCCGGCGCTGATTACTCAATAATTTCTGAAGCTTTCAGACGTTCTATAAAGGCCCCAGTTTTTAAAGAAAATGGACCACTTCTAAGAGCCGCGGACAAGAAGCCTATCGTGACCCTTGGTAAGTGCTCTTTAGAAGTTCGAATCAAAGGACTCGATATTATTTTTGATTTTGTAGTAGCCGCTGAATGTAGCCACGATGTTATACTGGGCTGGGATTTCTTCAAAGCCACAGATGCCATTATAGATTGTGGGGAAAACAAATTGTATTTAAGCGAAGCTGAAAAATCCTACGAATGGAAAGACCTGAAACTTTGTGCTGCTATGGACTGTGTCATACCGCCGAAATCCTTTGGCAAGATAGTTGTCACCAACCAGGATGTATTTGGCAGCAGAGATGTAGTCGTTACAGGTTCCAAACGCCTGCAGTTGGAAAAAGGACTTTTTATTCCCTCTTCCCTCGTTAGGTTCTTACATGGCAGAGCGGTGTTGTGGGTGACTAACAGTACTCACCAGTCTCAAGTGATACCTTCGGACATGAAGATAGGAACAATGCAAGATCTAGAAGTAGGGAGCATATCTAATCTTGACGCTTGTTCTGAAATAGCTGGAAAAGACGAAGTAACTTCCCCAGATGTGAGAGAATGTTTAATTTCAATGATTTCTACTGATTTGGAGGAAACAAAGAAAAACAGATTACTCACGTGCCTAAATGAGTTTTCTGATATATTCGACTTTGAGAAAAAGAGCTTCCCTGTCTCTGGCGAAATAAAACATAAAATCGATACGAGTGATTATCCGCCTGTCAGACAGCGTCCTTATAGAGTGTCTCCCGCCGAAAGACGTGTCATTCAGAGTGAAGTAGAGAAAATGATGGAGACTAAAATCATCCGGCCATCATCAAGTCCATGGGCCTCTCCCGTTATATTAGTGAGGAAGAAGGACGGCTCGTTGAGATTCTGTGTCGACTATCGTCGTCTAAACAAAATTACAAAGAAAGATGTGTACCCTCTCCCTCGTATCGATGACGCGCTGGACACCCTCTCTGGATCCAGGTACTTCTCCACTATGGATATGAGATCGGGTTACTGGCAAATCGAAGTAGACGATAAGGACCGTGAGAAAACGGCATTCATCACTCCAGATGGGCTTTATGAATTTAATGTAATGCCATTTGGTCTATGCAATGCACCAGCAACTTTCGAGCGAATGATAGACAACGTCCTACGGGGATTGAAATGGGACATGTGTTTATGCTACTTAGACGACATTGTAGTCTATGGATCGACCTTTAAAGAACATTTAACACGTTTATACAAAGTTTTGAGATGCATTCAGCAGGCCGGACTGTGCCTGAATTATAAAAAGTGTCATTTCGCCTCGAGACAAATAACTATCCTCGGGCACGTCGTTAATGAATTTGGAACGCAGCCAGACCCAGAAAAAGTGAAAGCCATTGTCCACTTTCCAAAACCCCGTAATATCAGTGAGACCAGAAGTTTTCTTGGGTTAAGTTCATACTATAGACGCTTCATCAAAAGTTATGCTAACAAGTCTCGACCCTTGAATAGCCTTTTGAAGAAAGATGAAAAATTCATTTAGGGCGAAGAACAAGATGAATCTTTCCGGATTCTCAAACAGGAATTGGGATCTTCGCCTGTGTTAGGACATTTCATAGAAGGTGCGGAAACTCATGTCCATACTGATGCAAGCGGTTATGGTTTAGGGGCAGTTCTTGTTCAAATCCAGAATGACGCGGAGAGACCTATAGCCTATGCCTCACGAACACTAACCAAAGCGGAAAAGAATTATTCCACTACAGAAAAGGAATGCCTCGCAGTTGTTTGGGCCCTTGGTATATTCCGCCCGTACTTATATGGCAGACCCTTTACTGTGGTTACCGACCATCACTCGCTATGTTGGCTGGTAGGCTTGAAAGATCCATCCTGCCGCTTAGCCCGTTGGGCCCTCAAACTACAAGAATACGACATAAACATCGTTTACAAAAGCGGACGCAAGCATAAAGACGCTGACTGTTTGTCAAGAAGCCCCTTGGCTGACACCGCAGAGATAGAAGGGCACATTACTTCCATCCAAGACATTGCAGAAGAACAAAGTAAAGACCCTCATTTGGTTGGGATCCGTGAAAAACTTGCAAATGAAAATTTAAAAGGGTATCAGATGATTGGAGGCGTTCTCTATAAGAAAAATTACGACCCTGAGGGCAAACCATGGCTGCTAGTAGTCCCAAAACAGATGAGGCACGAAATTCTTAAAGATGTCCACGACACTCCAATGGCCGGTCATTTGGGATTTGCCAAGACCTATGACCGCGTTAGAAAGAGATTCTATTGGCCTGGACTTTATAGGACAGTTTCCCAATACATTCCTCATTGTAAAGAATGCCAGCGAAGGAAGGGCGTGCCTCAGAAACCCCCTGGACTACTAGTCCCAATACCTCCAACGACCTCGCCTTTTCAAAAGATAGGAATTGATTATCTGGGAAGATTTCCCATATCTCACACGGGAAATAGATGGATAATAGTCGCGACTGATTATCTCACCAGATTTGCGATAACAAAGGCCGCGGCAACAGCGGAAGCTACTGAATTAGCAACCTTCCTTATTGAAGACGTCATACTCAAGCACGGCGCTCCTCGGGAAATCATCACGGACAGAGGAAGAAATTTCATGTCTCAGACCATACGAGAAATAAATAATCTAAACGGAACAATTCACAGATTCACCACGGCATACCACCCTCAAACGAATGGTTTGACAGAAAGACTCAACAAGACCCTGACTGACATGATCTCGATGTATGTTGACGTTGATCAGAAAAATTGGGACAACATCCTACCATATGTGACCTTCGCCTACAATACCGCTCGACAAGAGACAACAGGATTCAGCCCGTTCTTCCTCGTCCACGGCCGAGAAGTTGAAACACCGCTAGATTTTATACTGCCGTGCCAGCCGGCAGGAACTGCAGAAGATTATGTGGGCCATCTTGTGACCAACGCTGAGGACGCACGAATGTTAGCCCGTCTTAACATCCTGCAGGCTCAGAGCAAAGAAAAAGAACGCTACGACAAGAAGCATCAGGAGGTGACGTACAAGGAAGGTGATTTGGTGTGGGTGTTCACCCCAGTCCGTACCGTTGGCTTATCGGAGAAGTTATTGAAGAGATATTTCGGACCCTATCGAGTGATCAGAAAAATATCGAGTGTAAATTATCAAGTAGAAGGCGTGAAGAATACTAGGAGAAGACGAAAAACCCAAGATATCGTCCATGTAGTGAGAATGAAGCCCTACCACGACCCTGAAGTCCAAGAACAGATTGCCCAGGGTCATGTGACCGACTAGTAAACAGCGGGACGCTGTTTCTCTTGTGGAGGGAGTGATGTCAGGAGGACAGAGTTTCCTGGTATTCCCTCTTATCTGGACTGACCGGTCGGGGTAAACAGTGGCGTCACGTGGAAGGAGGAAATATCTCGAGTTCTGCTTTCTTGCTCTAACGGCTGGGTTGATTTGGCTCACGTAAATAGTAACTCTTCTTTTATTTTAAAATCTATCATATAGCTCATTAAATAAATATTTAAAGTAATTCGAAGGCCTAGTTAATTATTTTTCCTCGCGACAATATATATATATACGAATTGTACGATTACATCATATGACATAAAATTAATGCGCATTTTAATATCATTTTTATAACCTGAAAATAGAGGTTACCTGGCCGGCATTCATATTTCTGTGAAAGATAGACACTTCGGCCAGTTAGAGGTTTTTATTTTCTCAACTAAACGCCTTGCAACCTCAGAACAATTTTTAACGCCTTGCCAAATGCTTTATTTTTACTTATTTCTCCTGACGAAGACAAAGGATTTTTGTTGAAACGTTGGGAAAATAAAAAACTCGAACTGGCCGAAGTGTATTTTTCACAGAAATCATTTTTTAGTTCTTGCTTCGTTTTAGTGATGTTTTAGATTTCTTGATGTCACATCTCTCCAGACTTTAGTTATAGGGGTGAGGTCTGGAGAGTTCACTGTAGAATATATATTTTACGGTTGTTTTTTCCACTTTTACGTGATTATTCTTGCATTGTTTTTATATATTTAAATATACATTTTTATATTTGAAATATCCTTCTTTACTAAATAAATATTGTCTTCAGATTTCCACGGCCTTTATAAAAATTAAATTCCGAACCATTATATTTTCCAGAAATATATATTTTGGTTTTTGTTGTGCAATTTGGTCAAAACATTTCTAATGCGTTTTTACAACTACTCTGCCGTGCTCTCCAATTATAAGATTGTCTCAAAAGTTCGTGTGTTTTCTTAAAACGCTTTTCTTGTTACTTGGCGAATAATATTATTATGGCGAATACATAGTAATACATAATAATAAAATTACTCTATACAAAATACAAAGACATTATACATAACGGCGAATAATATTTTGGTGAATAATATTGTCGAGGAGATAAATAAAGCAAGTGCAAATTTGGGAATAATTAATTTATTATAAAGGATATTTACCTTTTAGTTCTCCAATAAAATTATCTACAAGAGGTATTTATAGGGAGAGAGAGGGTCAGATAATAATACAACTTATCCCAAGGTAAAGATAATAATAATGAGCGTCGTCAGCCACCGAGGCGTCCCGTTTTCCTTATTTGCCGATAAGATTCCGAGAACCCCTCACACCTGTGGTCCCCCCGGGGTCCAGGGATGATTTACAGGTGTCCCATCTGAATGGAGCTTCTTGACATTACTCCCTCTTTAGAGAAAACAGCGACCCGCTGATTAACTTGTCTCAGCCCTTGTTCTGGAAGGAAATCTATCAGGGCTGTTGTTCCCTAGCATAATGGAATGTTGTTCTTCAGGGTCCAGGTAGGGCTTCATCCGAATGTCATGGACGATATCCTTGGCTTTCCGTGATCGGGGAGACGGGTCCACGGGCTCTACTTCATATGTAACTTCTGAAAGCTTCTTGGTCACCTTGTAGGGACCGAAGTATCTCATCAGTAGCTTTTCTGAGAGTCCTACTTTTCGGATGGGAGTAAAAACCCACACAAAATCATCCTTCTGGTAATAGACTGAAGTAGTTTTCTGGTCGTAAAGTCTACGGGCTTTCGCCTGTGATTGTAGATGGCGTGATCGGGAGAGTTGACGCGCTTCCTCAGCTCTGGTCACAAGTTCTCCAACGAAACACTTTTTGTGGTTTAAGTTTAGTACAGCTTTCTGGATGCACCTTAATACAAGTTGTAGACGACGTAGATGTTCCTCAAAGGTAGGTGCGTAAACTACGATGTCGTCCAGGTAGCAAAGGCACATGTTCATTTTAAGACTGCCCAGAACACTATCTATCATCCCTTCAAACGTTGCTGGAGCGTTACATAGACCGAAAGGCATTACTCGGAATTCATACAGCCCATCTGGAGTGATGAAGGCAGTTTTCTCCCTGTCTTTTTCGTCAACTTCAATCTGCCAATACCCAGACCGAATGTCCATCGTGGAGAAGTAACTAGAGCCGGCTAAACTGTCCAAGGCATCGTCAATGCGTGGCAGCGGGTAAACATCTTTTTTTTATCATCTTATTTTATCGACGATAATCTACGCAGAATCTCCAGGTCCCATCTTTCTTTCGAACTAGAATAACTGGAGATGACCAAGGACTTTCAATGTGATTTTCAATCATCTTGTTCACTTCATCTTGAATTAGTCGTCGTTCACTTGGTGCTACTCTATAGGGCCGCTGTTTGATAGGAGAGTGGTCTCCTGTGTTTATATTGTGCTTCACAGTACTGGTGGGCTTAATAGGAGTTCCCCCAAAGTCAAATATGTCAATAAACTCGTTAAGGCATGAAACAAGCTGTAACCTTTGACTTTCATACAGTCCTGGATCTAGAGTAAAATATATCTTCTGTGACCATTCACGTGGCTTTAGCTGCGTTTCTTGTAACTTATCGCTGGATTCAATAAGACTACAGATATTCCTATTCTCATAACTTTCCATGGTGCACATATTCATTCCTGGTGGAATCAGTTGCGGCCAAGACGCTCCATTCGCCACCCAAATGCTACCTCGGCCGTGTCGGAATGTAACCAATGAGTTTGGTATAAGAAATTCCTTTCTTAATAATAAGTCTTTAGAAGTTGAAACTAAAACATCTCTAACACCACATATATCTTCGTTTATCACACTGATCTTCTTTATTGATTTAGGCGGGATGACAAAGTCGTCGGAAGCAAAAATCTCTGATTTTCCTCCTCTCGAGATTTCAGGACAGAGATTTGCCCGAGATGGAGTTCATTTCTGCCACAATCAATGACGGCCTCGGTGGCCTTGAAAAGTTCCCATTCGAATATGATGTCATGGCTGCATTCCACTATAACAACGAATTCAAATGTTATATTCAGACCATTAACTTCTATATTCAGGGCACATTTTCCTAGGGTCTCTATCAAATTTTTGTTTGCGGCTTTAAGAATGGGACCTGGTTCTTTGAAAAGAGGTGTCTTTAGTTCGCGTCGAAATTTGTCTGAAATAACAGAAAGGTCTGCTCCTGAATCCATCAATGCTTTAATTTTGCGCACATTTATTTCGACCATATCAAAAAATTATTTTAATTTAGCGGCGATATACCCTGGAGGATTTTCCTCAATGGCAACCTCACCCCCGTTAGAAAACGCTCCACTTAGTTTTTCACATTCTGAGGCTTGGGAGAACGGCTGAAACGACGAGCTGGTGACTGGGATTGTCTTCGGGCTGGCGACCTTGCGCGTCTTGGATGTGGGGAAGAGCTCCGGTAAAAGTACGTCGAGGTTTGGGGCGTTACATAGTCTTCGTAGTCGGGGGTTGACTCGAAAATCCACCATTTCTTCTTTCTCCGCCATTCCTTGTCCTGGCTTCAGCGAAGACCTGTCGTCGTTCCATACAATAACGGACGACATGTCCGGGTCGTCCGCAGTGGAAGCAGATGGGTTTGTCGTCGTAGGTTCTCCATTGTTCCGTCTTCCTGGGTTGAATTGGTCGGTTGAGATTATAGGGCGTGCGTGATTGTTGTTGCACCACGTTGATTTGTGGTCTCATAGGCTGATTTCTTCCCTCACAGTCTGTTTAAGGGCG
The DNA here is from genome assembly GCA_030710605.1 of Cordylochernes scorpioides. Lineage (NCBI taxonomy): Eukaryota > Metazoa > Arthropoda > Arachnida > Pseudoscorpiones > Chernetidae > Cordylochernes > Cordylochernes scorpioides. Next base: position 47,862,224 of record CP092882.1, read on the forward strand.
TTCACTTCTCGGAGTGGATTGACCACTTCAGGTGCTGGGAAGACCTTTTGAATCTTTTCTCTAACGATGCGGCGAATTAAGCTGGCCAAGTCGTCTGAGTCGTCAACACATGAAATGGCCATTACGATTGACAACCTGGCGAATTTCGTACAGCCGATCCTGCGCTGTTTGACGGTTGCCAGATGACGGCAAAACTTCAGGATCTCATCTACCGTCTGTATGTCTTTCGCCACCAATACCTGGTATGTGTCTTCCGAAATTCCTTTTATAATGTGAGCAACTATCTCACCTTCTTAAAGCGAGAGTTCACCTGGTGGCAGAGACTAAGAATCTCCTGGATATATGACTCGATGGATTCCTCGGCCTTCTGTGCTCTTGACTTCAGAACTTCCTCGGCGCGTCGAGCAGAATCCTCCTGCAGTCCGAACACACAGCGGAATGCGTTTTGAAAGCTTCTCCATGAGTTGAGTGATTCTTCGTTATCATCAAACCACCTTCCAGCAGTTCCGTTCAAGTAAAAGACGACGTTGGCAAGCTTCATGGTCTCGCCACATCTGTTGTACTTCGACACTCTCCCTTACTCCTTCAACCACTGTCCAGGGTTTATATTTCCAATCCAGAAAAGGTAGATGGATCTCGTTGGCGCTGACAAGGGAGGTAGGATCTGCTAACAGTAGGTCTGTGGTCGTTTTCCATTTTTATTCGTTGTGGCAAAGGTTCAAGAATCGGTTCACGTCCCTGTAGACGTCGACTTCTTCGAAGTTCCGTCACGTTACCCAGCGTCTCCGTCAAAATATGCCGCGGAGATGAATAAAGCAAGGGTAAATTTGGGATTAATTAATTTATTATAAAGGGTATTTACCTTTTAGTTCTCCAATAAAATTATCTACAAGAGGTATTTATAGGGAGAGAGAGGGTCAGATAATAATACAACTTATCCCAAGGTAAAGATAATAATAATGAGCGTCGTCAGCCACCGAGAAGTCCCGTTTTCCTTATTTGCCGATAAGATTCCGAGAGCCCTCACACCTGTAGCCCCCCTGGGGTCCAGGGATGATTGAGAGGTGTCCCATCTGGATGGAGTTTCTTAACAATATTGATATTTATTTTTTTTTGCCAGTGTTTACGAACCTTTGGGACAATCTTGTAGTATTTCGATTTCCCCTTTATTACTAAAATGACAAATTCCTAATATTTAACACTTCTTCATAGGTTTTGCTCCAGACTTTTCTCTCTTTGTTATGAATTTAAAAGAGATTTTTGATAAGTACCTGTGAGTTGTATCCAAAATTGGGTTATCTTGTAAAATTGTTGTTTTTCTTATTCATAATCAAATATCTCCTCGCATGCCTTTTTAATATCAAGGTTTTTTTTTTCTCCAATCGTTTATTTATTCATATTCAAAACATATATAATGTATAAAAAGTGTAATTTATTTATATTATAAATAGTGTAGATTTTAATAATTTTTATTTCAAACGTATGTTTTTATAACCTAATACTGTTTCCAGGTGGCACATGCGCAGCGTTTCTAAACATTTGATTAACTAAATAAAAAAAAGCAATTCTTCGGATTCTCTCTCTCTCTCTCGACCATCAGTGGGATTCGTCTGATGGAAATAATATTTAAGTTTAATTTTTATATATATACTAGCGAACCCGGCCACGCGTTGCTGTGGCTAAGTTGTAATATGTTAAATTAATATTATACTAAACTATTCAGTACAGTAAAGTTAATATTCACTTATAAAGATAAAAATGTTTTAGCCGATCTAAAGCCCTACGGGATTGAGAATGGAACGTTACGTTAAAATTTGAAAGTGATTTATATATATATAGATAATATAGCCCTTTATTGTAATTATTGATTATAATCACTGCATTAATAAATGTCAGTGAACTTGTTTATATGTATTGTTTTTTGTTTTTGAGATATTCTAATAGAACGTTCTCACAATTTTTGTAAAATATTTATATATGCACAAACACAGAATTTAAAAATGTCTTAAAATTTGCTATAATTTGTGTTATAAATATTATTTTAAAATAATTCGCCAGAAATCGTCCCGGTAGTATACTAAACAACTTCCCAAAGTTTCATGGCAAACATCTAAAATAAAATAATACTTTTAATACTTTGCTACAATATTAAAAAGAGGGGTGCTTAGGTGTTTAAAATGTAAAATGTGCTCTAAATAGTATTACATAGAGCCTTCATAACAAACATATTTAAAATAAACCATTTAAAATATAATAATGCTGTAAAAAAAAGACTTTGCTACAATAATATAAAAGAAATGAAAATAAAAAAAGACACCCACGCTGAGCCTCGAACCTAGGTTTGTTATAAATATTATTAAAAAATTGTTTATGTTAATTTTTATTTTAAAAAGCCTACATTTTAAATAAAATAATATTTTTAATAATTTGCTACAATAATATAAAAGAAATGAAAAAAAAAAAACACCCACGCTGAGCCTCGAACCTAGGTTGTGGGGGTACGAAGCTGTGTACCTAACCTATAGGCTAAGCTTGACGTTACAAATACGCTCATGCGAGGCTATTTCAGGCCATACGCCTACCGCGAGGGGGCGCTGATTGCGAGTGAATTTACGTTTTATTGTAAATAAAAATGCAACGAAAGGTAATTTCTAAAGAGTAATTAGCCAGAAACCATCCCGGTAGTATACTAAACAACTTCCCAAAGTTTCATCATGATCGGTTGAGCGATGTAGAAGATTATCACTTACGAACGGACCAACAAACATTCATTTTTATATATATAGATATTAACCCTATATAATCTTATATGTCCGAGATTAATAAAAGTATATTCAATCTTAATCTCTCTCATAAGCATCCAATTTACATTTCCAATAATTCAACTCGAAATGATGTGTTGATTTATCATAAATTCTCCTATATTAAACAACACATGTTGAAAGGCATTTGTTCTTTTAATGTACAAATAGCATATTCTTTCTTTGGCCACATAAATTCAATTATTCAATTCCCAGTATATATTACTACTATCAGATGTGTACCCGGCTTCGCCTGGATTTGATCAGAGTGAAAGTTTGCCTAACGAATATTATTGATAATAATATTCCGGAACACACAGAATATTATTATAATAATATTCGTCACATTATATATTTATAAAATATATAAAATATATTTTTCGAGCAAGCATATCCACTGTCTCTACTGAATAGATTTTTTTAAAAGATTTATATAAATAAAAATATCTAGAGATATACTACACGAACTTAGCCAAACGGCCGAGAAACGATATTTTATGTATAGAGATGACCTGGCTTCGTGTGTCTTCTGCTCGAGTGAATGTTTCGCTGGTACAATTTTGTTCCTGCCTACTAAAAAGTGTTATCTGGCTTCGCCCGTGGTCTGCGTTAGTGAATATTCCCCCAAAAGAATTTTGTTTATGTCAATCAAGCATGATACAGCAATATTGTCATCATCATTTCTGACTAAAAAATATTTGTTGCTCAGTCTTTGGTTAATTATAATTTTTCTTGGTTAAAGGTGCGACAAAAACCTCTTCCAGATTTACCTCTCTGTCCTGTTCAAATTTCAGCGAGATTAATTACATATTGAGGGCGTGCATAGCCGACAAATATATATATATGTCGTAAACCCGGGTAAGCCAACAAGTGAGTTGGAGGCAGTCGGGGTTGAGTGGCAAGGCGTGCAGAGTGGGAAGTCCGCACGGGACAGTAAGGACAAAGTTTGGGATCAAAAGACGCTCTTCTAGTACGTCTCAAGTGGCACCAGGACCTGGGGAAAGTTGAGGATTAACAGGGCAAAGCTCGGCGTCCTGCATGAAGCCGCGGGCACAGAGAGGAGCCAAAACGGCGGCCACAAGGGCCGCCGTGAGATGACAACGGACCTGGTACTGAGCGGGCCTGTCAGAATTATCCCAGCCGAACCTAACTAACTGTCAACATCCGGACAAACGCCCCTTTTTCTCCCTCTCTTGATTCCCTGGTATTGATCCTCCTTGGTCAGTCTTATGTGAGTCATCCTCCCCTCCCCTGGGGTGGCAAACTAGTGTCACTTTGAGACGACTGGAAAAGACGTCATATTTTATTACTTACATAGCTTTTTTTAAATTACGATAGAATATGCCCCCGGTGAAAAAGGTTTGATTAGGGGAGTGAAATAAAATGGAGCGAAAAGCTAGCAAACCTATTAAATGGGAAATAATATGGGGCACAAATTAGTTACTAGAATAAAAATAAAGATAATGGGGAGAGAGAGAGTAGTGGTGACACACTGATATAATATTATAAAAATACTAAAATATATATAAGGAGTACACAGGAAAGATAAATTTAAAGTAAACACACACAATAGCGAGGGTAAATATTTGGTAAAGTTAGGTATACTATTTACAGATTTTTGTTCTTTAGGTGCCATGAGTATTTATAAAATAGTTTCAAGGATGTAATACAGGAACGAGGAGAAGTAGAGATAATAAAAGTAATATAAAATATAATAGAAAATTGACTTAAGCAATAGGTTTGGGATAGGCAGTGACGCAGTGAAGAATAAAGGAAGAGGGTCTGAATTTGTTTCTGCAAAGGACATCTCAGGAGTTCTGCCCTGCAATACGAGCTTAGAAGCGAAGTATTGTTTGCAGGGATCAACAAACTCAAGATGTCCTGTAAGTAGCATTAGGACAAATGAGCAAAAGGCTTAAAGCTCGAAGGAGAGGTAGGTAATGGGAGAATATGGGAAAGAAAAGCTGGCTGAGATAAGTTAAAAAGGGATGGAGGCTCAAGAGCTGCGCTGCTGTCAGTGATTGAGTTCGACCAGATGAAAAATAAAAGTAAAATAAAAATGAGTGGGCGCATCATGCTGATGATGGCGATGGGTCGAGCGTGAGAAAAAAATATCTCGCTGGTTACCCAAGCTCTCGGTGTGCAGTTAACATGGGGAGGAAGAGTGTACCAGGTCAATGAATCATTTAAAAAAAATTAAAATTGTCGACGAGCAGGAGTCTCAGGCACCGTTGAAGAGGTTAGAGGATGGAGGTAGATTGGGAAAAAAAGAGTTCGACTGTTGCCATTGATTGATTGAACCCGGGTTTGAAAAAAAAATTAAATGAAGAATGCTGGGACGGTGACCCGGGTGTAAATAAAATAAAATAAAAATAAGCCATGGATTTTCCTGAATCAGGAATTTCCCATCAGGATGGGATGGCGAGGAAGGAGTAGTCCACTGGGGCAAATCAATTACAAAAAAAAAAGTCGGCGAACAGGAACTCTGCGATGGACGAGGGGTGGTTAGAACGAAGGCATAGTAGGCCTAAGGAAAAGGTTCAAGAGACGAGAGTAGTATGGAAGGTAGAGTTGGAAGGATCAAGATATGAGAAGGGATAGTTGGTATAAAGGCGTCACTGTTAAAACAAAATGTTTAAATTTAAATTATCTTAGACGTGAGCCATGGAAAATTAAAATCATAATGTTAAAGAAATATTCAAAAATATCTGAGATGATTATAAAAATATAAGATGGCACACATCAAGGATCGTAACAATATAAATGAATAAGATTTTTAAAAATGGTAAGTATTTAGGTTAGTGTGTTCCCCACGTGATGCAATGTTTATAAAGGCAAATTAGACGATGTTTGGAAAATTCAAACGTGGTAAATAAATAATTTAGAAGTTAAAATTTTTGAAAGAATAAATTTGTGAAGATGATTAGGGAAAAATAAAGGTATTCATTATTGGAAATATAGAAAGTTGTACGCAGAAGAGTGATCCTATCAAGAAATAGAATTGTCACTGAGTTAAAACGAGGTCAAACGGGGGGGGGGGGGGGGCAATCAAACCGGGGTGTAACAACTTGGCCTCCTGCTAAAAATAGTGCGGGGGGCGAGGGTGATATCTGACCTCTTCGTTCTCCCACTTATCCGAGGAAGGTTTCTAACTTGGGTTTCTAGCTAAATAAACTTGGGCTAAAGTGACTAAAGCGGTTTGCATAGCGGACGGCCACAGGTATGAATATAAAATTTGAGCAGATAGCAAATAAAATTACACTTTATAAATGTAAGGATTTGAATAACTATATACAGCATAATAAATTGAAATGCCATTATGGTTTGTTTTTTATATTTTTTTATAATTATAATTTCAGAGACGTCTCACATGGTGAGAGAGAGAGAGAAAAAGGAAAACGAACTTATCAAAAGTAGTAAAATGTTACAAGTAAACTTATAATGGATATCTGAAGGTTTAGAGTGACGCAGTGGTAAAAAGAGAGGAAGTCTTAGTCGATTCTTGCAATGTCGTTCGGCAATGCAATACGTGCCTGTGTAAGTGAGGTATTTTTTTCATTGCCGAACTCCCAAGACGTTCCATAATCAACATTAGATCAGACGGGGGAGGTAAGTAAGTTTAGAGTGGAGGAATGGGAAAGGTGGAGTCAAGAGTTGTTTTGTTGCCAATGATGATTGAGCTCGGATGAAAATGGTAAAAAAATAGTGATAAAATGGTAAAAATGATGGTTTTAATGATGATCCGAGCATTGAGAAAAAAAAACTCGAACTGGTCGCCTGAGCTCACTGTTGGGAAATTACAGCGAGGAAGTTTGAGCCAGCTGGTTAATCAAAAAAATAAAAATAAAAAAAGTTTGGTTGGCGAACAGGAGACTCTTGACTACGGGAAATATGAAAGGTAGGATTGTGGAAGGTGAAGGGTACTGTTGCCACTGATGATTGAATAATTGAACAACCCGACATTTTTTTAAAATTATCCCTAGGACACGTGGTACAGGCCATGATAATCATGGTGGGTAGTTAGCGACTGTTTTTAATGTAAGCGTACCATATGTCTACACATGTGAAAAGCAGTTCGACTTTGCACTTACAAATATGTCAGAGCTCCGTTTGGTTAATTGCACTCGCTGGTGGGGTTGGACTTTTGCAAGAATCGGTGGCTGTTGGAGCATTTTTTTAAATCAGAAAAAAGTGTCCAATGCGGGAATTGAACCCGGGTCGTAGTGGTCGAAAACCAAACGGTTTAACCAGCCTTCCACCAACCCCCCGACATTGTTGAATGTAATGAATGATGTTGCCGGGTGATGGATAAAAAATAGAATCTATGGATTTCCTGAACTCATTATCGGGAATTGTATACCGAGGAAGGATAGTCCAATAGATGAATTAATAAAAAATAAATAAAAATGGGTGGCAACAGAAACCCTATGGGAGACTGTATGAGGTTGAGATGAAATGGGTTAAGGAGGTGTGAGCAAGTGATAGGAATATTGGTTTGGGAGATAGAGATAGAGAGAGGCGTCAATATGAAATAAAATAATAATCTAATAAAAACAATGATATCAGATATAAGACGATCTTAAGGTATTTAAAAATATAAATATGTTATTTAAAAACCAAATGATGTCTAAAAGTTCGAAGTTTTAAAGTTTTAAAATCTACGAGTATATATGATGACAGAGGAAAAAACAGTCAAATAGTAATATTCCAAATGATTGCTGATGGTTGAATATTCTAAGATATAATGGCCAATGACAATAATATCTATATAATAATGTTTGCTTGGGTGGTGCATAATAGCTGCGTGTGTTGAGGTATAGGAGTACTGGGATGATCAGCGGTGGTGGAACGAAATTGTGGTGTCAACATGGCCGCCGTATTTGTTTTTCTTCGCTCGAGCTTCTTTCGAGCGAAAGGGGCTCACCTTTGAGGAGCTCGTGGAGCCTCGCAGACCTGTACCCGATGTCGATCCGCTCGGCTTACAGGTGCCGGGAAAGGTTTTCCGCCAGATAGGCCCCGTCGTAAGGTGTCATAGGGGGGCATAGGCGCGTGGCTCCGTCACTTCTTGGAGGGCCTCGGTCAGTCGGTCTACCGAGGTGTCCACGCTGGGCCGGATGCAAGTAGCGAGCACCTCAGAAGCGTCCACGTAGTGTTCCCCGTACTCGTCCATAGTCCTTTGTCCACTGTCCGCGATTATAATCCTGTCGACGTATACGGGTCTACTGTCGTAAACCAACAAGGGTAAGCCAACAAGTGAGTTGAAAGCAGTCGGGATTGAGTGGCAAGGCGTGAAGAGTGGGAAGTCCGCACGGGACAGTAAGGACAAAGTTTGGGATCAAAAGACACTTTCTCAGTACGTCTCAAGTGGCACCAGGACCAGGGGAAAGTTGAGGATTAACAGAGGAAAGCTCGGCGTCCTGCATGAAGCCGCGGGGACAGAGAGGAGCCAAAACGGCGGCCACGAGGGCCGCCGTGAGATGACAACGGACCTGGTACTGAGCGGGCCTGTCGGAATTATCCCAGCCGAACCTAACCAACTGTCAACATCCGTACAAACGCCCCTTTTTCTCCCTCTCCGGATCCTTGGTTATTGATCCACCTTGGTCAGTATTATGTGGGTCATCCTCCCCTGGGGTGGCAAACTGGTGTCACTTTGAGACGACTGGAAAAGACGTCATACTTTATTACTTACATAGCCTTGTTTAAATTACGATTTATATATACCGATATATATATATATGAAAAAACAATAGAAAAAATAAAAGTTAAGTGGGTCAGGTGTTGATATTAAAAATAAAGAAGGCATCTCCTGACCATGAGCACATGTGATTTTTAGATGGCAGAGCGCCATCTAGTGGAGCAAAAATAAACCGAACGTTTATTTAGCTTGCTCCGTGATATTTGGCCAACCCAATTTCTTGATAAATCAAGAAAAGCCATCCACGAACGCGTTTCGCGCTGTTGGCGCTCGTCAGCGTGGAGTAGGCAGTATCTCAAGAACCCAAAATCTTTTTGATCGCAGTGGTTACAGCCTACTCCACGCTGACGAGCGCCAACAGCTCGAAACGAGTTCGTGGGTGACTTTTCTTGATTTATCAAGAAATTGGGTTGGCCAAATATCACGGAGCAAGCTAAATAAACGTTTAGTTTATTTTTGCTCCACTAGATGGCGCTCTGCCATCTAAAAAGCATATGTGCTCGTGGTCAGGAGATGCCTTCTTTATTTTAAATATATATATATATATTATAAAATCTAAAAATATTATATAATCTAAAACCTCAAATATTTCTATATTTTAAAAAATATATATTTTATTTTATTCATTGATATTTTTATTTTTGTTATCATCGTTTTTAAAAAGACTTTCAGTTTTAGTTGTATAATTTTGTTGTAAATATGCGTAGTTAACCAATCAATCCTTTTAAATCACTAATATAGGATTAAATTATAAATTCTATATAATGTGAAACTAACTTGACGGTAAATAATTATCTTTTTTTTATCACGACTGCACCTCAACCCTTTATCTTATCGATCCTTTGTCTTATCAAGCCTAATCTAACAACAACACAAAATATTCATAACAATAAGCCGACAGGATTACCTGAAATTTCAACCTAATTGCTCTATAAATTATTCAAATTTTATAAAACTATTTTTACAAAATGTCTCGCAAACAAAGGAATGTAGAACACGCCATGACGCCTAATCCAAGTACTATAGAAATACCGAAATTTAATGGTCAAAATTTAAACATAATATCTTGGCTCAAATTCTTTAACAAAAAATGTTTACAGAAGCATCTTGATGAAGATTTTAAACAAAATAATATATCAAATTATCTCGAGGGTGAAGCTTTCAGTTATTACATAGAAGAATTACAAGATATAAATAATTGGGGGGAAATTGAACAAAAATTAACATCATATTTCACAATTAAAGATTCAAATTTATTCAGTAGGTTTCTAAATTTAAAATATATTGATAAAGATGATCTGGAACAATATTTTAAGGAAAAATCTGCTTTAGCCAAAAACCTAAACCTAGATAAAACACTTTTATTAGAGGCACTTACAGATGGAATGCCAGATCACCTAAAAAAAAATATCTAATAGCTGCAAGAGTACAAGAACCTTCAGAATGGTATAAAATCACAACCCAATTAAAATTATCAACAAATAAAGAAGAACCCCAACAACCCTCTACCAGTACAAGCACTCCAGTAAAAAAATTTAACTCCAACTCCTCCAAAGCTCATCAATACCAGCCATTTCCCAGGACAGCAGCAGCAACTCACCACCAGCAAGAACCCTACAAATCCATAAACCTACCCCCATACCCCTGCAAGATATGTGCATCTCACCAGCTACCCAACCAGATCCATTTCCATAGAGACTGCCCACTTAAGAACAATAATCATCCGAAGCGCATCAACCCAGGTAGAACATTATTACTTTTCTCTGTATTTATAAATCAAATATCTTTACCCTGTGTACTTGACACTGCATCATCTATATCTATTATACCTTTAAAATACTTAAACCATATTTATTATAGAATATTAGATAATTCCCCAAAAGAAAGAATAGGTCAGGTAGAAGGATTTACTTACCCATTATACAAAATATTAGTTAGGCTTAGCTTAGGTAAAATTACAAAGTATCAAGAAATGTTTGTTTTTTTGTGATAGTCCAATAGAATATCTTATTTTAGGTTTACCAACATTTTATATATTTAAGTTACAAATAGATTTCTCAAAAGACCTTCTTTTCCAAAATTATAAATTCTTGTATTCTTTTAATCCAAAAACTGATAATCAGAAGTCATATGCCACTACCCTATGTATTCCAGACCCATACTATGTTAAAAATTCATCTCTTTTAAATATTAACCCATTGTGTAATTTCAATTCTTTTGATATACCAAATACAAATGTTAAACATATAAATCCTACTTCAAATCCCATTATTGATTTTAACTCATTTCACAGTATGCGACAACCGGACTCTATAACAAATTATAATTCATATTTAGACTTTAGTAAAGTAAATATTAATCCAAATTTCTCTGATCAAACAATTTCAGATATATTGCATAAATATAAGAATGTTTTCTCTAAGCACAATTTTGATATAGGACACATAAAGACTAACCCAATTTGCATATCTCTTTTAGATAATATTCCCATAGCACAAAAGCCATATAGGACATCTTTTTACAATAATGCTGAAATACAAAAACAAATAACTGAATTATTAAAAAATGATATTATTAGGCCCTCATCTAGCCCCTATAGTTCTTCTGCATTATTAGTGAATAAAAAATCTGATACCCCAAATCACCCCACAAGACTCTGTATAGATTATAGGAAACTTAATCAAAAAACAGTTCCAGAACATACACCAATTCCACTTATAGAACAAATTATAGATAGGTTATCACAGTCAAAAATATATACTATTCTAGATGTTAAAAATGCATACTGGCATATACCCATAGATGAAAAAGATAGACATAAAACTTCCTTTGTAACACAATTAGGATGTTATGAATGGAACAGACTTCCATATGGTCTAAAAAATGCACCTTCACAATTTGAAAGGATTATGAAGTCAGTTTTCACTAAGCATAATATACACTATGCCTTAAATTATTTTGATGATATTATTATACACTCTAAAACTTATGAAGAACACATTAAGCATTTAGATGACATATTAGGTATATTCGAACAAGAGGATATAAAGCTGAATCTCAATAAATGCAAATTTTTACAAAAAGAAATACAATTTTTAGGATACACTATTAACTCAGGAAAATATACACCAAATAACACAAATATTGAAGCAATTTTAAAATTAAATAGACCATATAATATTAAAACCTTACAGAGATTTTTAGGCACCATAAATATTTATAATAAATTTATTCCCCATTATGCGCAAATTAGGGCACCTTTGAATGAACTTTTGTTAAAAAATGCTCCTTGGCTATGGAGTGTGAAACATGAACAAGCCTTCCAAACACTGAAAAATTCACTCATATCACAACCTGTACTATATATTTATGACCCATCAAAACCATGTCATTTATTCACAGACGCGTCAAGTCTAGGAGTAGCAGGAGTTCTTAAACAACCAGATGAGCAAGGCATTTTACACCCCATAGGTTATTTTTCAAGAAAACTTCATCCATATGAACAGAATTATACTGCCTCAGAAATTGAAACATTAGCTATCATTAATTCAGTACAAATATTTCACACATATCTACACAACATACATTTTACCTTGCACACAGATCACTTACCTTTAAAATGGATCAAAAATGTAAAAAACCCACAAGGTAGGTTATTTAGATGGTCCTTAATCCTATCTCAATATAGCTTTGACATAAAACATATTAAAGGATTAAATAATATAGAAGCAGACATGCTATCAAGAGCACCTGTCTCATTTTACCTAACATATAATGAGTTAAAAGAACACCAATCCACAGAACAAATTAGTAGTGCTAAAATTAAAATTCAAAATGGCCTCTACATTATAAATAGAAAGGGTTTTAAAAGAGCTTATGTACCACAAACACTAAGACACAAATTATTAAGCAAAGTACATACAAAGCATGGACATGTTGGAACAACTCAAATGACTAAAATAACTTCTCCACACTATTATTGGCCACATATGACTAGGGATATTGCTAATTACACCAAACATTGTGAAACTTGCCAGTTTAACAAGTCTAGGGATAACAGAATTGTTTATGGACCACTACAACAGATGCCAATAGCTACACACCCAAATCACATTTTTTCTCTAGATACATTGGGCGGGTTACATAATTATGGGACAACAAGACAGTATCCATATGATAGTAGATCACCATAGTAGATTCCTTTGGGCTTTTCCAACAAAATCTGTATCAACTGATTCCTATATAACTTGTTTAAGAAATTTATTCCAAATTAATAAACCTGAAATATTAATAACTGACAGAAATGCAGCTTTTCTTAGCAGAAAATTTAAACACTTTTTAGAAAGAAATAATGTTAAGCATCTACTCACCAGTTCCCATCATCCAGAAACAAATGCAAAAGTAGAAAGACTAAATTCCACTATCATTAATAGGTTAAGATGTGAATATAATGCTAATTTAAAGATTCCTTGGACAAAATATATTCCTAAAATTACTGAAAGCTATAATGAAACAGTACATACCACAACAGGTTTTACTCCTAAATTCTTATATTATGGAATACAACCACAGTATATAGAACATGACACAGTAACACATACACCAATTGAAAAAGCAAGAAAATTAGCCATTGAAAGAACCATAAAATCCCATGAACACAGCAAACAACTTCATGATATTAAACACCCAGAACCCATTTTTAAAGAAGGAGATCAGGTATTAGTAAAAACCTTTATTTATCCAAACACTGGTAAATTAACACAAAGATATATAGGCCCATTTACTATTTTAAAACAACTTTCTCCAGTCACATATGAAATTAATAAACCCAATTTACCCCAAAGAAAACAAACAGAAATTATACACTCTAATAAGCTTAAATTATTTTACCCAGGAGCAGATTTTCTACTTCACTATAGCACTAACATAGAAAATGACTTTATAGTAAACCAAAATTCTAACACAAAGTTAATAGATATTGATGCTAAACCATGTTTTTTACAGGAAGGCCATATTTTGGACATGGACAATGAAGAACAAATATCAGCACCAATTCTTAAGCCTTCACAAATAACTTAATGTCACTCCATACATCTTTTAGCGTTTCATTACTCAACCATGTAAAAATAACATTTTCTACTGCTTTTGATATTTTGAAGTATACCTAGCATAATCTCATAATTACTCAAATTTTAAATACCTTTTTTGCTTCATATCCATTTTTCACATATACTTCTTATAATACTTCTTATATAAACTTTTATTATAATTTCATAATTATATAAATTATTTGTAAACAAACTTTCTTTTGTTTATTTTGAAAAAATGTGCGTATTGATTTTTATTGTTTCATTTTAATTATTTCTAAAGATTTATTGATTTCGTTTAATTAATTATTTTTAATTACCAATTTTATTTTAAAATTTTAATTTTTTATAATCTTTTCACAGGGGGGAAATATTATATAATCTAAAAATATTATATAATCTAAAACCTCAAATATTTATATATTTTAAAAAATATATATTTTATTTTATTCATTGATATTTTTATTTTTGTTATCATCGTTTTTAAAAAGACTTTCAGTTTTAGTTGTATAATTTTGTTGTAAATATGCGTAGTTAACCAATCAATCCTTTTAAATCACTAATATAGGATTAAATTATAAATTCTATATAATGTGAAACTAACAAATGTGTAATCTTTTCCTCAAGTAATTGAAAATAAAAGCTACTTGACGGTAAATAATTATCTTTTTTTTTTATCACGACTGCACCTCAACCCTTTATCTTATCGATCCTTTGTCTTATCAAGCCTAATCTAACAACAACACAAAATATTCATAACATATATATATGTTTCCGGCTTCGCCCGGTTTTTACTCGAGTAAAAGTTTGCCTAACGAACATTTGTTAAAGCGATTCTAGCAACATCCAATCCCTACTGAATCTATACTCTTGTCTATACTTCAATAATTTGAAATTTTTCCCGGTCCCGTGAAAAATACTAGATAAGTTCAATAAAATTAATATTAATTGGTCCACTCGATAATTTGAAGTAGAAGGAATAGTATATTGCCACAAACGAACATTTGTAAATAACTGTATTTACCGAATGTAACCGGCTTCGCCCGGTTTTTACCCGAGTAAAAGTTTGCCTAATGAACATTTGTTAAAACGATTCTAGAAAACATCCAATCCACATATATATGGATCTATAAATGTATATAAATATTGTTATATGCGTTTAAATATATTTTTGAAACACATATTTTTTTGAAAACATTTATTAAATTTTAAATAAGATATTTTCTTTAAATATATATTAATATTGAAATGCCAAGTTTTTACGTCATTGGAATATTATATTACTAAATCCTCAAATTAAATATTAAATTTATTATACTTGGAACACATTTTAGCATTTTTACAATTTATAAAAGTAATTTCACCAGATACCGTGAGAGGCGCTGCTTGCGAGTGAAAGTAGAAAATTTGCAACGAATACTTATTTCAAATCAAATTCAAACCAGAAACCTTCCCAGTAATATAGTGAATAACTTCCTAAAGTTTCACCGGGATTGGATAGTCTTACCTTTTATAAACATTCATTGTGTAAACAAACTACGTGTAAAATATTTAACCAATCAAATTCATTTATTGTCGCGACCAGTGCTGCGCCAAGCGGCAAAAGGCTGTAACTAACGTTTTTTGGTTTTACGTTTTTTTTAAAAGCACATTAACCTTTTCAGTTTTTTTTTTAATAGCCTATATGTTAAACGAAATTTTCAGCTACCTACATTCGAAATTTGCGAAAGAGTTTAAATATATATATTTTCACGTCTGTGAATTTTAAAATTAATTATTTCTTTTTTTTTTCAATGAATTTTGTATATTAATTTAAAAAGTCATTTTTGTTATCATCATCACATACAATGTAATTCTTTTTATAAACAAACGATAATAAACAACAACAACAATGTAATTTGCATCTTCATTATTATGAAACAACAACAAATCAAATTAGCAATGTAAAAATATATTTTAACATTACAACATTTTAACATTTAACACAAAAACGTTACAATATATATAATCTTACCATTTAAAAACATTCATCGTGTAAACAAACTACGTGTAAAATTATTAACCAATCAAATTCATTTATCGTCGCGACCAGTGCTGCGCCAAGCGGTAAAAGGCTGGAACCAACGCTTTTTGGTTTTACATTTAAAGAAAAAAGCACATTAACCTTTTTAGTTTTTTTTTTTAAACGAAAACTTCAGCTACTTACATGCAAAATTTCATAATGATTGATTCTGTAGATTTTGCGCAACGCGATAACAAACATCGATTTTGGATTTCATTTTTATAGATATAAGGAAGGAAAGAAGGATCAAGGTGAAAACATCAAGATTCCAGGGATAATTCAAATCTCTAACTTTCTGCAAGAAAGTCCTTCTGCAGAAGAAACGCGATATCTTGTTTAAAATTTTATAAGTGTATCCCAAAAATCCGTAAACAAATTATGATTCATTTGGGACTACCTTGGTAACCTTGTTAAAATTATAACAGAATTCTTATAGAATAATGATTCAATCTCTAATATCCTATATCAAAGGTGGCCAATCAGCAGATAGGCCAAGTTCCAGAATTAAAAGGTTGTCCCAAAAGTTCGTAAACACTTGCAAAATATAAAAGATAATAGGTTTACGAACTTTTGGGGTAACCTAATAATTCAAATCTCTAGCTTTAAGGCACACGAAAGCCCTTCTACAGAAGCAACTTTATAATGTCCCACTACTACTCTTATGTAGCCTCCGTCTACAGTTTGTAGTATAAAGAAATCTAAGCTAGCTACTCACATGTACAACACCAATAATTTCATAGCGAGATACACTTATAAGTCAGGTTGTGGAATGTTGCAGACAAAGTACATCCTCCTACCTCCTCCCTACAGAACCAAATGCTTCGATTACTTAACACGTTGGAAGGAAATGGGAGTCACCTCCAAGAAGGTATTCATTTACATATAAATCTATTTTGAAGATTGAGCAATGTTGTATATATATTAATTAATTGTTCCACAGAGTGTGTGTAAGCTCACAAGTAAATAGGCGCTAAACCAAAACAGAAAAAAAGTTAATTTGTTCAATATTAGTTCCTTTTTTATATTTTTTCTCTCTCTTGTAAATCAATAAATATAATGTTTAATTAATAATTATTGGAATCAGTTTCATTAATAATTCTAAGCAAAGTCAACAATTGGTAGCAGAGCGTGGTTATTTGATATAAAGCTCAAAAACGAAAATATTTAATCTGAAGATTAAGCAATAAGTTTATTCTGATCGGTAAACTGAAGCACTTCTAAGAAGATTAAAGGTATTTATATAGATTAAGTTGAATTATATCTATATATTGCATGTTTAAAAGCTACCCAATATTTAAATAAATTTAAAATATATATTTGTTTTAAAATTATATTGGTTTGTTTATATTAGCTCAAAAGGCGAAAATGGCTGAATTTTTTTTTTATCCCAAACAAAAATTGAACCATTAACAGGAACAAATTATCAAATATGGGCGTTGAAAATCGGCGTAGTTCTGAGAGGAAGAAAATTATTTAAATGTGTAATTTACGATCCAGAACCTGATATGGAAGACAAAAGTTCTTGGGAGATTTGGAGTGATAAAAATGATGAAGCTTTTGGGATAATCATCACAACATTGACTAATGAACAAGCTGGAATGTTCATAGGAGAAACAAATGCTAAGAAAGTATGGGATTAACTGAGAAAAACATGCACAGGCAATTTGGAAGATGAAATTATTGATATAGGCTTAGAATTAAAGAACATTAGAATGAGAGATAAAAAAATGAAACTGTAGATGAATATATAACAAGGGCAAAAAATATTGCTGCTAGAAGTTCATCATTAGGGCATCGATTTACCTCAAGAGGACTTTCATTTCATATTGTCAGAGGCATACATCCAAGGTATGAAAATATTGCTATTGTCTTACGATCAAAGAGAGAGGCAACAATTCAAGAAATTCAACAAACTCTAAGAGAAGAGGAGTCGAGAAGAAATATGAGATTAAATCAATCAGTTGAGAATGGGCATGAACAACCATACAGATTTAAAAATAGAAAAGTTAAACAATTTCAGCCAAAAAGATGTTTTGTTTGTAATAGAAAGGGACATCTAGCTAATGATTGCTGGTTTCGAGATAAACAGAAACAAGGATATCAAAAGAAATGGACTCCTGATTATAGAAATCACAAATACAGTAGAGAACATTCAAATAACCTAGTGGATACTATGTGTGGATTTAATGAGCAAGCATTTAAAACATATGTAAAGGAATTTGAAGATTCACCAGATGGGAGAAATGATAGGCAAATATGGTGTATAGATTCAGGATGCACCGCACATTTAACCCCAAACCTAATTTTGATGGAAAATGTGGTAGATTATGAAAGTCAAATCAACCTAGCTGAGAAGGGCAAAACTACCCAAGCCACAGCCAAAGGAGATATGAGACTTACTACATGCACAAGTGAAGGCCAAGAAAATATTCGCATCAAAGATATCTTAGAAATATAGTAGAATAATTCTTCCTGGAGTGAACTTATACGATAATAACAAGGCAAAGGAAGACGAGTATCTTTATTGGTGCATAAGAGCAAGCTTTCGGGCAAAAGCCCTTCGACTGGCAAGATATAACGACACTATGAGCGATATCGATGGCTGTAGTGAATATATACACATATTAATTTACATAAATATAGAAAAAAGCATGCAAATGAACAATTAACTATTTGTAAAAAAGTGAGAAGTAAAAATAAAAATAAAAATGAAATTAAAATCCTATAGGGTAATAGAAGAGATGCCAAAACATTAGCTGAAGGAAAGAAATATCAATGAGGCATAATAAATGGCTGCAATGGAATATCAAGTATATAAAAGAGAAATTTATACTTAAAGGCCAGGAGAGCTCGATATGCATCAGGGAGGTCGAATTTTTACAGTTAAATACAAGGGGGAAGTTTAAATAAAAGACAGGAGAGGATGATAGGCTTCAGGAAGTTCTATTTTTCTATTGATGCTGTTTAGTTTGTGGGATACTATTGATTCTAAAATGAGTCTTTGGTGTAAGATATGTATGTAGCTGTAATTTATGGTGGGGTTGTTGATGTTGAAAGTGTGGCCTGTGGTCTGCATATGTTGATAAATGAGAGACTTGGTATCTTGACGGGAAATATTGCGGGAATGTTCAGTCATCCTGATGGATACAGATCTACCCGTCTCACCAACGTAAGTGGCAGGGCACTGTTCGCATGAGACGGAGTAGACTGCACCCACAGAACGAAGGGGGGCAGGGGGAGCTGAGGACTTAGTATGAGGGTGACGGAGGGATGAAAGAAGGTTCGGGGAGTTTTTATATATGGTACGGATGCCATAGGATTTGAGTTTTCTGGCTATATCAACAGAGGAGGGGGAGTAAGGGAGAAAACACAATGATCTGTATGTCATGGAAGGATTGGAAGTTGCAGGTGAATAAGTATATTTGTTGATGAACCAGAGTGGAAAAGAAGCCGCGGAGAGCTGGGTTATAATGCGATTTCTTTCTATTATTTTAAAGATGTCTATGGAACAATGGGTGGATATTCTTTTTGTAAGAGTTCTAACAATATTGATTTTATGGGAGGTGGGGCAGTGAGAATTGTAATGAGTGTAGCAGGGGGGGGGGCATTGTTTTTATGATAAACTGTAGTGTGAAATGAGGATGGGGTGCGAATAATTAAGATATCTAGGAATGGGAGAACATGGTTAGTTTCAGTTTCTAGAGTAAAGGAAATATCTTGTTTGTAATTATTAAGGGTTGATAGTATGAAGCTCTCCTGACTTTTTTTGCATATACAAAATACATCATCAATGTATCTGCGCCAGAACTGGATATCTGTAGGGAGGGTATGGGTGATCCAATTATCTATTCTAGTCATGACTATTTCGGCAATAATGGTAGATAGAGGGCTGCCCATTGGAGAGCCCCTGAACTGTCTGTAATGGTGCTGTAGGAATGTGAATGTGTTCATGCTTAAGCATGTTTTGGTAAGTTGGACTATGGTTGAAGAAGTGTGGGTATCGCATTTTGCGATTGAAGGAAATGAGTCAAGCCATCTGTGATGAGCTCATGAGGAAGACAGAGGTAGAGGGAGGTGACGTCGAAGGAACACATATTGTAGGCGGGGACTGGTTTAAGAGCTGTTAATTTATTAATGAAGTATGGGGTGCTGTTAATAGAAAGGGTATTATTGTAATTGGTTAATAAAGGGGAGAGGAAGCTGGAAAGATATTTAGCCAGAGGGTAAGCGGGCGATAAGTGATAGGCTATGATGGGGCGGAGGGGTACTTCAGGTTTATGTATTTTGGGGAGGCCGTATATATAGGCTGAACTGTGGAGGTTTGAGGTAAACGAGGTGTATTCTTCAGGTGAGATGTTTTTAGATTTCTTGAGTCGGAGAAGTGAGGTTCTGAAATCTTTAACGACGGAGAGGCTGATTCGGTCTGTGATGGGTAAGAAAGTGGAGTCATCGCTAAGTAAATTGTGCATTTTTGAAACGTAACTATCCTGATACAAATATGACTGTGTTAGCACCTTTATCTGACCTAGTAATAAATATTGATTTACGAAGTTTGAGTTTTTTAAGTGTAATGATGTTTTCAAGATGGTTAGGGGGAGGGAGAAAGGGCCTAGATAAATTTTTAGCTACCATGGATCTGATGGAAAACTTCTCTTGCAGATTGAAGGACTTGATGGATGATTCAATGGCGCTGATGATCACTGGTGGATTGGGATTGGAGGGGATGCGGTATTTCAGTCCCTTCTCAAGGAGCGAGGTCTCCGATGGCGACAGAGTGTGGTCCGATAGGTTAATGACTGTTGAAGATCTTGGGCGAAGGTCACTGGAGAAGGTGTAGCGTAAAGCATATTTCTTTTTCCAAAAGAGAAGTTTTTTATGGTGTCGGTCGAGAATAATTTTTTCTTGGGACTTTATATCGGTGGTGATTTTTATGATATGTTTCGAAAGATCTGCCAGTGTGATTCTTTGGGATACTAGGGTTATGAGACCTTTGATCGACTTGGTGAGGAATCTAATATTGGAGAAACAATTTTTGATTCTTGCATTAAGCAGCTGCTGCTGTGTTTTTATGAGGATGTGCCTTGAAAAAGAACTGCCAACCGGGTCATGTATCCTGAGGGAAGGCGGGATGAAATCAGCATTTTTGCAAAGACGGTTGAATCTAAGGTGGCATCTCCATCGCGAAAGTTGTAGGGACTTCTTATGAATTATCCATAGGTACCAATCGATGTCGCTCGTAGAGAGATTCATAGGTATAAGAAATAACGAATTTAGAAATATAGTAGAATAATTCTTCCTGGAGTGAACTTATACGATAATAACAAGGCAAAGGAAGACGAGTATCTTTATTGGTGCATAAGAGCAAGCTTTCGGGCAAAAGCCCTTCAACTGGCAAGATATAACGACACTATGAGCGATATCGATGGCTGTAGTGAATATGTACACATATTAATTTACATAAATATAGAAAAAGCATGCAAATGAACAATTAACTATTTGTAAAAAAGTGAGAAGTAAAAATAAAAATAAAAATGAAATTAAATTCCTATAGGGTAATAGAAGAGATGCCAAAACATTAGCTGAAGGAAAGAAATATCAATGAGGCATAATAAATGGCTGCAAT
The DNA here is from genome assembly GCA_030710605.1 of Cordylochernes scorpioides. Classification (NCBI taxonomy): domain Eukaryota; kingdom Metazoa; phylum Arthropoda; class Arachnida; order Pseudoscorpiones; family Chernetidae; genus Cordylochernes; species Cordylochernes scorpioides. The sequence goes on from CP092882.1 coordinate 47,883,495, forward strand.
GGAATATCAAGTATATAAAAGAGAAATTTATACTTAAAGGCCAGGAGAGCTCGATATGCATCAGGGAGGTCGATTTTTTACAGTTAAATACAAGGGGGAAGTTTAAATAAAAGACAGGAGAGGATGAGAGCATGTTCTCCCATTCCTAGATATCTTAATTATTCGCACCCCATCCTCATTTCACACTACAGTTTATCATAAAAAACAATCCCCCCCCTGCTACACTCATTACAATTCTCACTGCCCCACCTCCCATAAAATCAATATTGTTAGAACTCTTACAAAAAGAATATCCACCCATTGTTCCATAGACATCTTTAAAATAATAGAAAGAAATCGCATTATAACCCAGATCTCCGCGGCTTCTTTTCCACTCTGGTTCATCAACAAATATACTTATACACCTGCAACTTCCAATCCTTCCATGACATACAGATCATTGTGTTTTCTCCCTTACTCCCCCTCCTCTGTTGATATAGCCAGAAAACTCAAATCCTATGGCATCCGTACCATATATAAAAACTCCCCGAACCTTCTTTCATCCCTACGTCACCCTCATACTAAGTCCCCAGCTCCCCCTGCCCCCCTTCGTTCTGTGGGTGCAGTCTACTCCGTCTCATGCGAACAGTGCCCTGCCACTTACGTTGGTGAGACGGGTAGATCTGTATCCATCAGGATGACTGAACATTCCCGCAATATTTCCCGTCAAGATACCAAGTCTCTCATTTATCAACATATGCAGACCACAGGCCACACTTTCAACATCAACAACCCCACCATACATTACAGCCACATACATACCTTACACCAAAGACTCATTTTAGAATCAATAGTATCCCACAAACTAAACAGCATCAATAGAAAAATAGAACTTCCTGAAGCCTATCATCCTCTCCTGTCTTTTATTTAAACTTCCCCCTTGTATTTAACTGTAAAAATTCGACCTCCCTGATGCATATCGAGCTCTCCTGGCCTTTAAGTATAAATTTCTCTTTTATATACTTTATATTCCATTGCAGCCATTTATTATGCCTCATTGATATTTCTTTCCTTCAGCTAATGTTTTGGCATCTCTTCTATTACCCTATAGGATTTTAATTTTATTTTTATTTTTATTTTTATTTTTACTTCTCACTTTTTTACAAATAGTTAATTGTTCATTTGCATGCTTTTTTCTATATTTATGTAAATTAATATGTGTATATATTCACTACAGCCATCGATATCGCTCATAGTGTCGTTATATCTTGCCAGTCGAAGGGCTTTTGCCCGAAAGCTTGCTCTTATGCACCAATAAAGGTACTCGTCTTCCTTTGCCTTGTTATTATCGTAAAAGATATCTTACATGTACCAAATCTAAGAAATAATTTCTTGTCAGTATACGAATTAGTCAACAAAGGAAATTCTGTTATTTTCAATAAGAATGGAGCAAAAATTTATAATGAAGGGAATGATTTAGTTGCTGAGGCATATATTGAGATAGAATGTTTATGATGGAAACAAAACTAAGAAATGTACCAATATCAAAAAATGAAAATGTCATGGTTATAAATACACAATTATCAAATAAATATAGCGATATAAGTTTATGGCATAAAAAATTAAACCATATAAATGAAGAATACATTAAAAATGATTCAAAGACATATTGTAAGAGGATTGTATCTAAAATTTGACAGGTTACCAGAGTGCGATGCATGCATAATGGGAAAACTGGTGCAGAAGCCATATAATATTACAGAAAATTATACAATTGAGCCCCTACTGTTGATTCATATGGATTTATGTGGACCAATGCCGTGTCAATCTTTAGGAGGATCTAAGTATTTTCTTGTTATAGTAAATGATTACAGTATAAGAATCTTTGTATATTTCCTGAGATCAAAAGATGAGACCTTTGTGAGATTTGAAGAATTTAAAGCAAGAGCCGAAAACGAAAAAATTAAGTCGTAGAATAAAAGATATAAGAACCGACAATGGAACTGAATTTTGTAACTCTAGATTTGAAGGACCTTTCAAGAGAAGTGGGATCCATCACCAACATACCACCACATACTCACCACAAAGTAATGGAGTCGCAGAGAGAGTGAATAGTACTCTTATAGATACAGCGAGAACCTTACTAATTGACTCAAAATTACCCATGAGGTTTTGGGCAGAGGCAATTGCTACAGCTACATACATTAAGAAATGTACACCCCACAGGTCTATCAAGCACCATACACCTATGCAGAGATGGAATGGCAGGAAACCATCGGTCAAACACATTCGAATATTTGGATGTTTGACACATTGGCTTGAGAGAAAACCAAGAAGAAACAAGTTTTCACCAAAGGGTAGAAAGGGAATATTTATTGGTTATTCCATTAAAAGAAAAGCCTACAGAATATATGATATAATGACAAAGAGAATCCATGAAGTCAGATCAGTAAAATTTAGTGAAGATAAGAGAGGAATTGATTATGCAAATGATATTCAGGAAGATACTAATTGTGATAATTTGATCTATAAAGGAAATTGTGAAGAAATAGTTGAAGACTTTCTTAGCTTGAAAGAAGACAATCCTGTCACAGAGAGTGAAATGAAGTCTCAGGAGGATACTTCAGCAAAACCAGGTGGTGACACTGAAAATGACTCAACACAAACTGAACCAATAGAGGAAAGATGCGCAAAAGGAGGAAGAAAGAAAGGAGAAACAAAGAGCATCTTAGAAGAACGGCACAAAGCAAGACTTGAAGAACAAGAAAGAAAATTGATTGGAGAAGGAGTTCGACGCTCACAAAGAATAAAGGAGAGGAATGATGCAAACTCAATTATGGAAATAGATCATTATATCCCGGAGAACTTTAAAGAAGCAATAGATAGTGGAGAAAGAAATGAATGGCACAAAGCAATGGAAGAAGAGCTCAGTGAGATAGAGAAGCATAAAGTATGGACACTAGTACCAAGGGAAAATGGTATGAAAGTCATCAATAGTAAATGGGTCTACAGTACAAAGAAAAGCTCAAATGACGGCATATATAAAAGAAAGGCCAGACTGGTTGCTGTTAGATGCAATCAAAGATATGGTGTGGACTATAAGGAATCTTTTTCACCTGTACTCAAAAAGGAAAGCTTGCGAACAATAGTAGCTCTTGCAACACAACATAATTTAATCATAAAGACTTATGATGTGAAGACAGCTTATCTCTATGGTGAGTTAGAAGAGACAGTATACATGAGACAACCAGATGGTTTTATGCAAAAAGGAGAAGAAAACAAAGTGTGTAAATTGGAAAAAAGCCTGTATGGTCTACCACAATCAGGAAAATGTTGGAACAAAAAGATCAATGAAATTTTATACCAGTTGGGAATGATTAGAACCAAATGTGATCCATGTGTCTATAAACTCCAGAGAGGAGAAGAGTATGCAATACTAGGTCTATATGTAGATGATCATTGTTGGAACCAGTAAGGAAATTAATGACAACCTAGCCTCAGAAATAGAAAAATTTGTTACTCTAACAGAAAAGAAATATAGCAAACCATTTATTGGAATTGAAATAAAAAAGGGCAGAAGATGGATTTTATCTATCTCAGACTCATTATATTGATACAATTCTTCACAGATTCGGACTGGAAGAATGCAACAGTGTGCAGACACCTGGAGATCAAAATCAAAATTTGGATGAATATTTGGACTCCAAGCCAGTAGATAAAACTGTATACCAGGAAATGATTGGATCACTAATGTACCTTACTACGGGTACTCGACCGGATATATCCTTCAACGTCAGCAATTTATCACAGTATAGTAATGATCCAAGAGAAATACACTTAACTGGAGTTAAAAGGATTTATAGATACCTGAAGGGAACAAGAAATAAAATGTTGGCATATAAGTCAAAAGACAACAACATCACAATAAGTACTGATGCGAGCTGGTGCACAGCCCGAGACGCAAAATCCTATTCAGGCTATACAGTCAAACTTGGCAACAACTTCATAAACTGGAGAAGTAGAAGCAAAATTCAGTAGCCTTGTCTACATGTGAAGCAGAACTTATTTCAATATGTGAAGGCATTTCAGAGGTATTATGGTTAAAGGGATTACTAGAAGAACTTTGCGAAAATTTAACTTTTCCAATTACCTTGAAAAGTGACAGCCAGGCTGCAATAAACTGGATACAAGCTGACAAAATTACTTCACGAACAAAGCACATAAACCGAAAGTATTATTTTGTGAAAGAGGAAATTCAAAATGGAATCAAGCTGGAATACACTAAAAGTGAAGACATGGAGGCGGATATACTAACGAAGAGTCTACCTAAGGACAAACTACGGAAATGTGCAGATAGCCTTGGACTTGCTGATTAGGGCTTATACACAGGGGAGCGTATGTTGTATATATATTAATTAATTGTTCCACAGAGTGTGTGTAAGCTCACAAGTAAATAGGCGCTAACCAAAACAGAAAAAAGTTCCTTTGTTCAATATTAGTTTCCCTTTTATATTTTGTTCTCTCTCTTGTGTAAATCAATATATATATAATGTTTAATTAATAATTATTGGAATCAGTTTCATTAATAATTCTAAAAAAGTCTCTCTCTCTCAACACACACAAGCAATCTATAATTAAAATTATATTCAGAAAAGATGCATATATTGGATCAAAATATCATTTTGATTCATTTATCATTTTATCATTTATTTTACCAATATTTCAGTTGGCTGAAAGCCAACCTTTTTCAAGGTATTATAGATTATTAATGTGTGTGAACAACCTTGGAAAAGATGAATATATTGGATTTATAAATATTTTTTATTAATATAAATATTATATAGTGAGAAACACAAACATCCTCGATAAAGAGAGGCGAGTTGCCTCTCGAAATATCGGAATAATAAAAATATTTATAAATCCAATATATGTGCATTTTTCTATATTTATATCTATATTAATATATCTCTATATGATAAATTTGACCAATATAGAAGAGAAAATAGGAAATTTTGAAAAAGGGCAATACCAGTGTAGGTTAAAAAAGGATTATGAGGATATTTGCTGATTGCATTCAATTGTATTGCTAAATCTCACTTATATTTTATATTTTCCAATAAATTTCAAGCAATTTTCTGTTGTAATAGGTATTCTACCTTTTATATTTTTGTTTCTGGTTTCAAACTCTATTTTCTAAACTTAAAAAAAAAAGGATAAGAATTTGAGATTAATATTTTTAAAATCTTTATAATTCTTCATTTAAAAACATGTAGCTATGTATTTTCATACTTTATTCATTATTATATGAGAAATTTGTTTCAGTCCTGCATCAACAAATGTATCAAAAATTTAATGGAAAAATTCTGCGGTTGCAATCATCTCAAAATTCCTTTTCCAAGCAGTTTAAGATTCTGCTCCAAAGGTTTGAATTTTCTTAAATTTTTAAAATTTATATCATATTTAAAAATATTTGACGAGCGCAGATGACTTGAAGTGCACTGAGGAAGTCGACGTGGAAGAATGTTTTCAGATTTGCCCAGAAGAATGCGTGTAAGTATCAACTTTCTCCTTGAGCCGACTCCATTCACATTTACTTTCTGGCTTGCAGACGACACGACTACAATATCCAGGACGTAGAGCGCGTTATTGAATACAGGGTAAGTCTTATAGAAAAATACCTGCAGTGCTGCACACATTTGATGAGTCTTTAATAATCGTTTTTGAATATTTTCTGTTTTTATTTCAGCTGATATAGATGATAAAGAAGTAATATTTTTTACCATAATTATATTGTCTATCTTACTCTGGCGACATCGCATTCCACTCACTATGTTGTGGGTCCACCGCGGGCGGCTATGCATGTCTTGGTACTGACTCAATGAGCATTCGAATGGTGTCCTGAGGGATGGCTGCCCATTCCCTGTCACCCACCAGCCACAGTTGAACGCAGCTGTGACAGTGCACACAAACGGTTCCATAGTTGTTCTATAGGTGAGATATCAGGAGATACTGGTGGCCATGGAGGAACCGTGGTGTCATGCAGGACATGTTGGCTGATGCGTGCTATGTGAGGTCGGGCGTTATCCTGCTGGAAAATGGCATTTGGTATTATCTGAAGGGAGGGTAGTGTCACCAGACGCAGCACGTCATCTACGTATCGTTGGTCCGTCATAATGCCCTAAATGCGAATTAGTGGTAATCTGCTATCATAGAGGATGGCTCCCCAAACCATAATGCCTCGTGTAGTGAAGTGCGGCGTTCCACAGATGCGGCCGGATTGGACTTGTCACCAAGAAGGGGCTAAACTTATACACGGTGGTTTTCATTGTTAAAACAGAAGCGATATTTATCTGAGAACACTACCCTGTGTCATTTAGCTGTTCATCTACGTCATGGCCGGTAAAATGTGGATGCGTAGAGGGGTCTGTCCTTAGAGATTTGACATATGGACCAACCAGCCCTTCTGAGTCCCATCACCTCTCGTGAAATCGTCTGTCTGCTGGAACTGCCTCGGCTGGCGGCGGCCTGACATTCTCTGATACTAAACGTTTTATCTCAGTCAAAAATTTCAAATACCTTTTCTGTCAAATAGAGAGGTGAGAATAATGCCTAATTTGCAAGTTCGTTCTCTTATATCTCAATCAACATTTATTTATTTATTTATTCTAATAAACAGAGAATATGTATCATAAATAGATTAGGTATCATGAAATCACCATTTGTATTTTGGTAAAAAAATATGTAAATTTCAGAGTAAAGTTAGCTCATCGAGTTATGTAGATGATGCAAATTGCACACATATCCCGCGCATGTTGATTGAGATATAAGAGAACGAACTTGCAAATTTGTCATTATTCTCACCTCTCTATTTGACAGGAAAGGTATTTGAAATTTTTGACTGAGAGAAAACGTTTAGTAGCAGAGAATGGCAGACCACAGCCAGCTGAGGCAGCTCCAGCCACAGCCACATTTTTTTGTAATATTTTATTCTTTCTATAATATGAATCATGAAAATTTCTCTTATAGAAGTGTAAATAGTTATAAAACGAAGAGAATTTTTTTTTTTTTTACTATACATGGGCTACAAGCTTTCGGGCTTCACGCCCTTCGACGGGTACCTGTACCCGTCGAAGGGCGTGAAGCCCGAAAGCTTGTAGCCCATGTATAGTAAAAATAAAAAATAAAAAATAAAAAATTTCTCTTCGTTTTATAACTATTTACATTTTATTCTTTCTATTTTGACGGTTTCTGCGTATTAGTCTTTTATTTTATTTTGACCACCTATGTTTATGATATATAGTTCTTAATATATTAGAAATTCATGCATTATATCCAATTTCATTTATACTTTGATCTAACATTATGAGTTTCGTTATACTGTATTTTGGCTGTTCTATTGAGTCTTTCAAATTTCTACGATCTTGCATACCAATTATTTTTTTGTTATATGATTTGTTAAAGTGTAATATTTCTATAATTCTTTCAGTCGGTCTATTTTAGATATATTCATTCTATGAAATTCGCATACATTTAGTTGTTCAATATTCAATTCAGTATTTTAACGAATAATAGCAATATTTACCGATTTGAAAATTTCTTTATATAAATATTATTAGAAGCAATTTAACCAAATAAAGGTGTGGAGAACGAACTCTAATTTAATTAGTTCACAAGACATATGAAAACCGAAAACCCATGTATACAGACTCCGTAGAATTTATCTACAAACCAAGTACCCAGCTGATTAAAAAAATACATATAACTGAACAAGATACCATCTAAACAAACTCCTTCACATATTATTCATTGTTGCAATCATCATAAACTAGTTTGCTCTTTTTGAGCGGTACCTAATAAAGTGATTTTGGAACCGAATCTAAACAAACTGAAAACAGATTACCTAAATAATTTTACTGGAAAGGTTTATGTTTTAAATCAATAACCTGACGAAACACACAGTATCTGGATCGTTTTGAAAGACAGTTTTCTCCAAATGCAGCTCCCAATTCCACCCCCTTGAAATCACGAGTTATTCACAATTACATCTGCCAAAGAAATAAAATCCACAATAGACGAACTTTTACCCCATAAAACATTTAATTTGCAATAAACAAGGCGATAAGGAAGATGGGTGTCTTTATTATACAGAATAAGCACGAGCTTTCGGGTAAAAACCCTTCGACAGGTAGCTATCGCATAGCACGATGGACACTAATGGAAAGAGTTTTTTATATATATATATAGTAGAGGTAATTTGTACATACAGCGTAAAAAAGAAAAGATGCAAAATAGATAAAAATTCTATCAAACAAAAATATATGGAGGTAATTTGTATAGACTGCATGGAAAGAAAGAAGATGCAAATAAATAATAAGATAAAGTACTATTAAACGAATATATATGGAGATACGGCTCGAGATAACATAGGAACTATTAAAGCTTTAAGAGATACCAGCAAGGAAAACACCATAAATGTCCGGCATGTCAATTTTTCTATTTATGCTATTGAGTTTTCTAGAGATAATAGATTCCAGCACCAATCGTTGATGCTGGTTGTGAATATGTAGGTAGTGAACAGTGGGATGGAGAAAGTCGAAGGAGTGACCAGTATCGGCTATATGCTGGTATATTAGGGATCTAGGGTCACAGTTAGATATATTGCGCTGATGCTCCGACACTCTAATGGCAACTGTTCTACCCGTCTCACCCATATAAGTGGCAGAGCAAAGCTCACAGGAGACGGAGTAGACAGCGCCAGTAGAGAGAAGGGCGTCAGGTGGGGTACAGGACTTAGTGATTGAATGCCTTAAAGAAGTTAGTAGGTTAGGGCTATTACTGTAAAAAATTCGAATTCCAAAGGATTTTAGGGAACGGGCAATGTCAACAGAAAGAGAGGAATAGGGAAGAGTACATATTGATCTGTAAGTATCCGGTGGTTTCCGAGGAACCGGAATATAAGAATGTCTCTTAATAAAGGACAGAGGGAAGGAGGCAGCAGTGAGATGGGAAATTATTAATTCATTTTCAATTTTCTTGAAAATAGGGAGGGAGCAGTGGGTGTAGATACGTTTTGTGAGAGTTTTGATCACGATTGGTGCTGGAATCTATTATCTCTAGAAAACTCAATAGCATAAATAGAAAAATTGACATGCCGGACATTTATGGTGTTTTCCTTGCTGGTATCTCTTAAAGCTTTAATAGTTCCTATGTTATCTCGAGCCGTATCTCCATATATATTCGTTTAATAGTACTTTATCTTATTATTTATTTGCATCTTCTTTCTTTCCATGCAGTCTATACAAATTACCTCCATATATTTTTGTTTGATAGAATTTTTATCTATTTTGCATCTTTTCTTTTTTACGCTGTATGTACAAATTACCTCTACTATATATATATTTAAAAAACTCTTTCCATTAGTGTCCATCGTGCTATGTGATAGCTACCTGTCGAAGGGTTTTTACCCGAAAGCTCGTGCTTATTCTGTATAATAAAGACACCCATCTTCCTTATCGCCTTGTTTATTGCAAATTTTACTAGGAAGAGTTCCTTACAAAACATATAATATCTATGGCATATTAAATCAAGCATTAAAGCATCTGCCCCATTGATATATTCCCAAAATGTGTTAATTATGTTGTGCAAACCTTCCATTGATATGTGATATGATAATTGACTCAACTATCTTTTAAAACTCGAAACTATTATAGACGCGTATGATTTTTTTCAATAAACAATTTCTACTGCCCTCCCATTAATTTTTCCATTGTAGCAGGGGAGTAAATATTGTTTATTTTTTAAAAGAATCATACGCGTCTATAAGAGTTTCGAATTTTCATAACAGATGGCGCGCTAATGCATCATAATATCTTTCTAAACGTTTTTCTATGATCATCCATAATCATTTGATGGATTCTGATGATGTTTCTTAGAAGGTCATCTCTTTCGATTCTCCACTGAGGTGTTCTTCTGCGCACCTAATTCGTCCCTGTTTAAAATCCTGCACCCAGTTGATAATTGTTTTTAGAATTATATATAGAAGACTTATCTATCTATAAAAATCAGCATCCAACTCTTCTTTTATTCGGGTGACCTTTCCCCTATCACAAAAAATACTTTGACTACCACTCGGATTACTTTTGCCTCAATTTTCAAAGAAACTGTCGACGTGTTTACTTGGATGGCATTCTAAATATCTCTCTTTTTCTCTCTTGGTTAAAAAAACCGTAATTATTAAACTATGTGTATATATATATATATATCTGTATTTATTTCATTGGTTGTTCCTGGGTTGGTTGTAAAATCAAGCCTGTTTTAATATCCTTTCCTTTCTTTTATTCTTTAACTTCTACTCAAACCTTGTAATTAATCAATTCTTTATGTAAAATAGTCTCTGAATTTAGTATTGTTGCTTGATGCAAGCATCCCTTGTGGTGATATCGCGTCTGATGATAATAAATAAAAATTATAAATATAGAAATCTGACACCTACCGAACATGCTGTTAAATAATGTCATTATTTATATTTGTAATATTTTTATTTATTACATTTATTCTGTCTCACTTAGCACATTTATTAAACGATCCTGGTTCATTTATAGGATATTCATAGAGTGAATAAACAAGTAAAAGTGTCAAACACATTTCCTTATGTATCGTTATAAAACTTTACATATCATTATAATCTGGATGCTTTAATAAATGTTGACACATGTTGTGGTAATAGAACTCCATTGTAGTCCACGCTATAACCCTCCTGGACAAAGATGCAAATTTAAAGCCATACGACAATGTGACATCCTTGTAAGTTAACAAAATGTAATTTACAATCATTTTAATACATTGTGACAACATTACATATCAGTATGCTCATTTATACAAAGTGAACACCTTGTTTGAACACCAAAGTGAACCCAAAAGTTCGTGTTTTTCTTAAAACGTTGTTTTTCTTCTTACTTGGCGAATAATATTATTACGGCGAATACAAAATAATACATCATACATTTACTTTATACATGAAACAAAGACATATTATACATAACGGCGAATACTATTGTGGCAAATAATATTGGTATTTCAAATTTTTGCAAGTGTTTACGAACTTTTGGGACAACCTTGTTTTCTATTTCACCATATAATCCGCCTTATTGTGAATTTGAAAACGTTGATATTTTTATATATACGTATATAAGGCTAAGTAAATTTGTCCTTGGAAAGTCTAAATTTTTATCCTCTTATAAAATTCGAGATTTTATTTTCGGCATTGGTAATTTAATATTTTTAAGACTTCTAAAAGTGGATCAAATATATATTTAAAATTACTGCTTCAACATGTGCATTGTTAATTCTTACATCATTTCATTGCTTTTTTTAAAATTGAACCACCCAATGTCTAAAGCCAAAACAGATATATAAAAAAAGGGGTACCTGGATCTGTTAAAGAAAAAACAATACGTATAAAAAAATGTACAATAAATTGATAAAGATGGAGCAATACCTCGAAATATTTTGAGAAAAAAAATGTTTTTTTTTTCTTCAACAGATTCAGGTACACCCTTTTTATATAAACATATTCAATGGATCGCATTTTGGCTCAAACTAAACAAAAATGTTTATCGGAAGAATCCTCTGAGGTTTAAATTACAATAAAACGCAGCCTCCGAAGTTCATTATATACTCCTGTAGAAGGGTTTACAGCACCTGAAATCTTGAGAGAACGTTTAATAAAGTAAGAAACTCATATTTGTAGGCTGCCTTTTATTGTAAGTTAAGATATTCATGATGAAATTGTGAAAAAGTATTATAATTACAATTATATTCTCACAATGAGTATCTTTTTTATTTAAAAATGCTAGCTTTCAAGCGTGATTCGCTCTTCAACGGGCTTACAAAAATATCGACTTAATCCCACTAGAAATATTTACAAAAACAAAAAACAAACGAATGCGCGCCGCGTGGATATTTATACCTGAAAATTTTGAATTGGTTTGTAATTTAACTATTTTAAATATTTTATGGAATATATATCTATTTCAATTTTAGGGCATCCAGAACATATAAAATTAATCTATTGATTTCTTCTGAGATATCGGTATTGTGATAGTAAATCTATTTTTCTGTTTATGCTGTTGTATTCATTGGAAACAAGAGATTCTAATAGTAATCGTTGAAATTTGCTCTTAACGTCTTTGTAGTGGCATTTCGTTTGTGTTATGTTAAATTGGTGACCGGTTTGTGCAATATGTTGATAAATCATAGAACGTTGGTCTTTTGTTCTGATATTTCTGTTATGCTCGTTTAGTCTAACTTGTATCGATCTTCCTGTCTCACCTATGTAGGTAGCATTGCAGTCTTGGCATTGAATTGAGTAAATTGCATTGGTTTGAATTTTAGCTTCCAGTTGTTTTTCCGATTTAGTTATGGGATTTCTAAGAAGTTGACCAATGGATTGATGGTTACTAAAATACGTTTGAATTCCTTGTCTGCGAAGAATATGGGCTATTTTTTCATTACATTTTGAAAAAGGGAGAATGCATTTGTTTCTATATACTTTAGCTGCTCTATGTGGCGAGGCGTTAAAACTGTGTTTATTGATAAATTGTGAAGAATAACCTCTTAGGCTAAGGTTTTTGTGGATATTTTCTTTTTCCAGCTTCTTAAAAACAGGCAGGGAGCAATGGGTTTGGATTCTTTTAGTAAGCGTTTTGACAACTGTTATTTTATGTCCTATTGGATTGTATGATCTTAAGTGTAAATATGAAGGTTTTAAATTTTGTTTATAATATACTGTAGTATGGTATCTTTCAGGAGTTCTAATTACAAGAATATCCAGGCATGGTAGTACTTGATTGCGTTCAGATTCCATAGTAAATTTAAGGTGGCTATTATACTAATGCAAGGTTTCCAAAATCAAAATATCATCTTCGTGGTGATATTCACAAAATATGTCATCAACATATCTCCACCACATTTTTATTCTTAGATTTTTCTTGTAGCAGCTGAAGTGGTCATGAGCAAACTGGATAAATGGATCAATGTTCAGAAAAATCTAAGAATAAGAATGTGTGGGGTGGAGATATGTTGATGACATATTTTGTGAATATCACCACGAAGATGATCTTTTGATTTTGGAAACCTTGCATAAGTATAATAGCCACCTTAAATTTACTATGGAATCTGAACGCAATCAAGTACTACCCTACCTGGATATTCTTGTAATTAGAACTCCTGAAAGATACCATACTACAGTATATTATAAACAAAATTTAAAACCTTCATATTTACACTTCAGATCATACAATCCAATAGGACATAAAATAACAGTTGTCAAAACGCTTACTAAAAGAATCAAAACCCATTGCTCCCTGCCTGTTTTTAAGAAGCTGGAAAAAGAAAATATCCACAAAAACCTTAGCCTAAGAGGTTATTCTTCACAATTTATCAATAAACACAGTTTTAACGCCTCGCCACATAGAGCAGCTAAAATATATAGAAACAAATGCATTCTCCCTTTTTCAAAATAGCCCATATTCTTCGCAGACAAGGAATTCAAACGTATTTTAGTAACCATCAATCCATAGGTCAACTTCTTAGAAATCCCATAACTAAATCGGAAAAACAACTGGAACCTAAAATTCAAACCAATGCAATTTACTCAATTCAATGCCAAGACTGAAATGCTACCTACATAGGTGAGACAGGAAGATCGATACAAGTTAGACTAAACGAGCATAACAGAAATATCAGAACAAAAGACCAACGTTCTATGATCTATCAACATATTGCACAAACCGGTCACCAATTTAACATAACACAAACGAAATGCCACTACAAAGACGTTAAGAGCAAATTTCAACGATTACTATTAGAATCTCTTGTTTCCAATGAATACAACAGCATACACAGAAAAATAGATTTGCCATCACAATACCGATATCTCAGAAGAAATCAATAGATTGATTTTATATGTTCTGGATGCCCTAAAAATTGAAATAGATATATATTCCATAAAATATTTAAAATAGTTAAATTACAAACCAATTCAAAATGTTCAGGTATAAATATCCACGCGGCGCGCATTCGTTTGTTTTTTTGTTTTTGTAAATATTTCTAGTGGGATTAAGTCGATATTTTTGTAAGCCCGTTGAAGAGCGAATAACGCTTGAAAGCTAGCATTTTTAAATAAAACAGATACTCATTGTGAGAATATAATTGTAAAGTTAAGATATGTTTAAAAATAAAAATGCATATCCTGACCAGGAGCACATGTGATTTTTAGATGGCAGAGCGCCATCTAGTGAAACAGAAATCACCTAAACATTGATTTAGCCTGTTCCCTTATATTTGACCAACCCAATTTCTTGATAAATCAAGAAAAGCCATCCACAAACGCGTTTCGCGCTGTTGGCGCTCGTCAGCGTGGAGTAGGCTGTACCACTGAGACCAAAAAAAAATTGTTTGGTCCCAGAGGCTACTTGAGAAACCAAGAAATGGGTATTTAAGGTCAAAGTTGCGTAAATACGCTTAAAACATGAAAAAATAATCTTAAAAATAAAAAATAATAAGATATGTTTATTATAACCTAAGTAATCTTCTTACAATAAACTTGAAAGTTGTTGTAGAGATTCTAACCCCGGGGTGTGTTGATACAACAGTAGTGATTTGATGGTGACCTTTGTCAAAAGTGGAGCCAGAGAAATGGCGGTGTACCGGTACATCCCTAGACACCAGGTTGGTATTTCTTCCCCAATATGTTTATCCTACATAAAATATCCAACGTTCATATTATTATAACACTTTTATTTTTATGTATACATCAGTAAATCCGAAGAGAATGAGATATATGTTTTAAAATGAACATTTTTCTTCTGACTTATCATTTAATAAAATCAAAGCATCCAGGTCTAAGTTCCTTGTATAATATTATTTCTATAGCTTTCGGTCTAACAAGCCCTTCAACAGGAGTAACTGGGAGTATAACTTCTAGCTAACTATTGGCTATAAATTTTAGCTAGAAGTTATACTCCTAGTTGCTCTCTCCTGTTGAAGGACATGTAAGCCCGATAGGTATTATATGATTAATGAATTTCCATACTTCAAATTTCCTTTTATAATTATCTTAATGTAAAGACAAAAGTTTTCCTATAGCTGTATTCAGTACTAATTTCAATAGATTTATATAAATATATTATAGAAATAAAAATGTTTATTGAATGAATGAGAGATAAAATAGATTAGATCATTTGAAAATATATGTCACACACACACACATATAGCCTGGTGTTCTACACTTATTAAACTGAGGTTGTGCAGATACTGGAGATTTTCAGCTACTTTGGAGGACTGATTGGAATCTGGATTGGTGTTCCCATCTACGCTATCCTGGACCTTTTAGGAACACTGTCTGTGAGAGGATGCAGTGCTCTAATGAACCCTTAAATACCCGGGAGGTCTCATATCTTTGTAGTGATACTGTAGAGAGATTTAGAGTTATTTAACAAATATCCGATTATATTTTAAGTCGTGTTCTATTGGCGAATTATTATATCATGCTTTCTCCTGTAGAAGGGCGTTCGTGCCCAAAAGCTAGAAAATAAATATGTTTTTGAAAAGTTACTTTTCCCTGGAGGCCTGATATATTTTTACTCAACATTAAACAGACATAGTTGAAAATTATAGACGACACAACATTGTTTATAGAAGACACATTAACCCAATTCTCGATATGGGGTATATTAACAATCAGGGTAGGTTGAAAGACGAAGAAAAGAATGTTGATGCCTAAATTGATTTGTTTTCAAAATCCTAGGCAAGATTAAACTTCATTCCCCTGGTATAGAATTCATTCACGCAGTAAATAGATAGTCTCTTTCTGAATCTAATAGCACACTTGAATGACGTTATATTGTTTAGAGGTTTTTCAGACAGCGAAATGTAGTCGTATTTTGAAAAAGACGACATTATTGAGATCTTCTGTAAGATTTGTTGACTAATTCCATCATAATGTCTCTACGAGGCAATCGAAGGAAAAAGTATTGATCTTGGACATCACAACTAAGATTAGTAGAAAGGAACAATATTTTTCATCTTTAGCAGATTTTTTCATCTTTATAATTTAAAAGAATCGGTCGTTTTGAAACTTTTCAAGAAAGAATCTCGCCCTAAATAAACTAATTAAAAGTTTCCTTTTTATTAAGATTGTTAATAAACTCAATTTATAAAACTAAACAATAGTCTTAAAAGCTTATAATATTTTCATGTTTATTCAATCTAGTTGTTCAATCGTTTAACTAGAATTATATTTTCGAAATTGAGTTTTCAGAAGACCGTTTATGTTCACACAGTGGCTATTTACATTCCATTATTCGATCACTATACAAGCTCCCTTGATTTGAATCACAGTTATTAATATTTTACATCACATTCTTGACGACCATAAATTATTGAAATATAATTTCTCTTAGTTATAACATGGATTGGAATTTTTAGCCAAACCTTCCTAAGTAGCGACGGACTTTGTCACTTATAGATTCATATAGAAATATAGATTTTTTATAACGAGGTTTTTCGAGTCAACAGTATTATATTCTTGCTTCTTTCTATTCATTTTCTTTTTTTTTTCGATTATAAACGTATTTGAATAAGGTATTAGAAGTTAAATTTTCAATGGCTGATCAGTTGGAAAATTAGGAAACATTACTCGAATTTTTAAAGGCATGTGGCATCAGCGTGGAACCTTATTAAATTTTATTAGTAATTCTGCACCACAGATCGCTCCAATTGACAATATTTCAACCAAATAACTGAAAGGATTTCGTCAATTCAATAGGCGAAAGAGAGAGAGATATATTTATAACCCAGGTTCTTGGAGCGCAGAGCGCCAACTACCCGGGGAGTCCAGCTCACTAGTATGGACTAGTGTTGAGCGCTTTTACTCGCGTCCTATTTTTATTTCTGGGTTGAACCAGTTGACCAGGAAGTTCCATGCTGAGGTTAAGTCTGGAAGTCTGGCCATAGATCTAGGATTGAGGTTGGTCAGTCCAAGAAGGATAGCTGTTTGCATCCTATGTCTCAGGAATGCTGGACAGCTGAAGAAAAGATGATCGACTGTCTGTGGCTCTTCTGAACAGTGATTGCAAGTTAAAAAGTGGCAGCAGTCGGATCAGAAAATTGTCGAAACTGATGAGAAAGTTTACCATAATTGAGTCTCAGCTCACATTATAGTTTGTCATAGCAGTCAGAAGAGTATAAAATAGTCTGACTAAAAAGTAACTTATAATAAATTTGCTTCTATTTGAGGTTATATAAATTAATAAACCTTTGGAGTTCTTCACACATTTCAAATACATAAAATATACGAAATCTTATTGAAAAATAAGGTCTCCAACTATGCCATTTCCGATCGCGAGTTGGTAGGTGAAATTTGGCAACAGCGCTGTATTCCCCGGTTCCCACGTCACAGTGTCGAACAATCCGAGTTACTTTGAGACACTCAGTCGCTGCATAACAGCCGTTTAGGGTGGAGCTCCCGCTTCGCTCGCCGGCCAGGTGCGAACTGCGCTCAGTCATTTGATTTTTGAATGCAAAAAAAGGTTCCTCCGATAGAAATTCATCGACAGTTAGTGGAAGTGTACGGTGAGAAGTGTATGGACGTGAAAAACGTGCGGAAGTGGTGCCGGGAGTTTTCTGAGGGTTGGGAAAACGTTCACGATGAGCAGCGGTCAGGGCGGCCGAGTTTGCCGGAATCAAGGGTGGCTCGAATCGACGAGATGGTGCGCAATAACCGGAGAATAACCCTTCATGAGATATTGGAAGGTCTTAATGAAGAATGTGGCTACTTCTTCGTGCAGAATATTGTGTCGGAGGTCTTCGGGTACAAAAAGGTGTCCGCCAGATGGGTCCCTAAGAAGCTCAAGTGCGTAGAAAGTGCCACAGAATTTCTCTGCCGCTATGGGAAGAAGGCGATGAATTTCTGGATTCGATTGTGACTGGAGACGAAAGTTGGGTATATCATTACACCCCGGAAACGAAGAACCATTCGAAACAATTACGTCACCTGACCTCATGAGAGCCGAAAAAATTCAAGACGGTGAAGTCAGCGGGAAAGGTTATGGCAACCGTTTTCTGAGACAGGAAAGGGGTTCTTCTGGTGGATTCCATGCCGAAAGGAACAACGATCAACTCAGAAAGGTACTGCTAGACTCTCAAGAAACTTCGGCGTGCCATCCAAAACGAAAGAAGAGGTAGGCTCACCAAAGGAGTGTGTTTGCATCATGACAATGTACGTCCACATGTGTCACATCAAACAACTACCCTACTCGATGGATTCGGCTGGGAAATCATCGACCATCCTCCTTACAGCCCGGACATTGCCCCCAGCGACTACCATTTGTTTCCCGCTCTCCCAGGACAGAAATTGGAGTCAGACGAGGAAGTACAAGAAACAGTCGTCAGTTGGTTTAGCATCGCGGCGGGAGAGTGGTACGTGGCCGGCATTAAAAAACTGGTTTTCAGGATGCAAAAAGTGATTGATCGTCAAGGCGAATATGTTGAAAAATAGAAAAATGTTCGACTTTTCCAACAATGTACGCAAAGTTGTAAATTAATTACATTTTCCATGAAAAAATAGGAGACCTTACTTTTCAATGACACACAAACATACAGCTTTATTAAAAGTCACCACAGAAAAGAAGCATAGATGAAACTCGTACAACTTTTCAATATACCCTCTCAGGTAAAGATTGAATGATTTCCAAAGCAAATATATAACAAGATAATATGAATTTTAATTTTAAAAAAAGAACCCAACAATTATCAAGCAGAGAAAGACCATAGAAGACTTTGTAATATTTATAGATGTATATATATATTATATGAATGTTTGAAGCTCCAAGAAAGTAAACGTTCTCTAGATAAAAATAAACAAAATTCTTGCTTAGAATCACCATCTATTTAATTCTGTTTTAATTCCGTGATATCAAATTACTTTACATCTGCGTCCTCTGAAATAAGGCGCCAAGACTGTATTGTACTCAGAAACAACTTTACTGATGAACTAGATAGATATACTTACAATGTGAGCTGTCTTTTGAAGCGCCTACCCCGCCCTTTCTATGCACAATAAATTTTACTACTTCCAGCAAGCTTCAGATATCTGAAAAACACAAAATTATCAGTTTTCTAGAGCTAAAAAAAAGGTACTAACACTGAATGGCTGCTTAGACCAGGAAAATTATGTCGATTTGGCCCGCACATCTAAGACATCTCTGTAACCAACATAAATTTAGAAACATTACGTACTATATGTCAGATTTTATAAAGTCCTTTTTATTCTGTTCTCTGTCCTTACGAATCATATATATTATACATATCGCTTTTTGATTAATTTTGATTTTTAAAATGGATATTAACGAAAAAATATGCAAATATTTTAATAATTATTTAGCGAAAAAAATTGAAGATATTTCAATAATTTGTTTTTAATTTCAATAATTATTTGGAAAGAAATATATTTGGCGAGTTCTTGATTTTTACGGAATTGAATGTGAAATATTTTAGTAATAATCATGCATAGATCAAAGAAAGTTATAAGGCGTGATATATTAATGAATTCTAACGAATATTTGCAATGATCATTTTTAAACTTATTTTCTAAGTTCATTCCAATGTATGAAATATGTTTCTTAATTTTATATTACAAATGTTAAATAAATATTGATTTCGTTCTCTAGTTCTCCAGTCCCACACAGGCAGGGAGTTTGTCGGCTGTTTTTGATTCAAAGTGTCAGATGTTAAAATATCATTTTCAATGTTTGAGTTTTCAATTCTATTTGAGTGAATTGCCTCTACTACGTTTGCTTGAAAGTATAAAAAGCGACGGATTGAAAATATTAAAGTTGAGAAGATAACCAATATATTTTGCAATTCAAGAAATAGTTTTTCTGACTTTTTTTTCAAATATCTAAACTAAATTTTCAGTATGAAAAGGAATTCATCGAACTCTTTTGGTTAGATTTAAAATATTTTTTGTTCATATAACTATCGGGTTTCAACAGATTTTTTCAAAAATCCGTCTCATATCAATATCTCATTGATTCATTACATCAAGAACATTTTTGCTGGAATATTCTGAGCAGAAAAGTGAATTTGATTTCGTATATATTTGCTCGATATCTTTTTTTTTTTTTTTCGGTCATCTAATAGTTTGATATAGACATCGATACACCAAGTTTTGAAAAAGCTTTTCTGAGTCATTAGCCCAACTATTAGAGTTACAAATTTGAAACTTATGATCAGTATATTAGAAGCGTTAATATATTCTACATGGATCAAATTGAAAAAATTAATATTACTTTCTAAAGATAATAACAATGGGATATATTTTAAAGATTTTGGGCCTAAAATAGACACTAGCGGCTTATGATCCGTTATCAGGGTAAAACGTCTCCCATAAATAAACTGATGGAATTTAGTCACTCCATAAATTATTGCGAGAGCTTCCCTTTCAATCTGAGAATAGTTGCGCTCGGCTCCTGATAGGGTCCGAGAGGCAAACATGATCGGTCTTTCCTGGCCTCCGATGACATAAGACAGAACCGCGCCAATTCCAATCTGGGATGCATCCGTGGCCAAAAACAAAGGGAATGTGGTGTCGTACGGAACTAAAACCTTCTCAGAGGTAATGCTGCTCTTGCACTTTTCAATAGTCTCTTCACACTCCTTGGTCCAGCTCCAGCAATTATTTTTATGAAGCAGCTCGTGAAGAGGCCTCAATAGATCCGGTAGATTTGGAATAAATTTTCCATAATAATTCACCAATCCAAGAAATGACCTCAACTCAGAGATGTTTGTCGGACTCTTGGCCTTCTGTAAAGCTTGCACCTTGTGATTCAAAGGTCGGATGCCATCTTCCTTGATAAGATGGCCCAAATACTCGATTTCTCTTTGCACAAATTTACATTTATCCTTCTTCAGTTTAATGTTGTATTTTTCCAAACGCAGAAACACAGTTTTCAATACAGCTAAGTGTTTCTCCACTGAAACTGTACCTATGAGGACATCATCAATATAGCAAATAACGCCCTCTATTCCAGCCAGAACCCTATCCATCACAGATTGGAAATAACTAGGGGCATTTGCCAGCCCAAAAGGCATTCTCCTAAACCTGAAAAGTCCCTTATGTGTGTTGATAGTTAAAAATGGCTAGGTGCTCTTTGCCACCTCTAGTTGCAGGTAAGCGCTGCTCAAATCTAATTTTGATAAATATTTCCCCTTGGCCAAGATAGCAAACAAGTCTTGCTGAGTGGGGAGCGGATAAGCTGCTGTATCCAAGAATCTGTTTAAAGTTACCTTAAAATCACAACAAATTCTCATTTCCCTATTTTTTTTTTTTTTTGTACCACTACTACTGGAGTTGCCCACTGGCTACTCCCCACCCTATATAAGTATCCCTTTGTCACCATATTTTCTAAAGCTTCTGTAACCGCCGTTCTAATCGCAAAAGGCACCGGTCGAGCCTTATGAAATATTGAGCTGACGTCACGAATATTCATTGAAAATGTGAATCCTTTTATGGGCTCTGCTGTGTCATTGAACAAAACTTGGTGCTCTTTCAAAAATTCAGCAATAGCAATTTCCGAAGGTATCTGGTTCACCGCAAAATAATCAATTTTCAACAAATTTATCCATTCTCTCCCCAGCAGGGCCTTCTTTCACCTTTGACTACTACTGCTCGATGCATTGAAGTCTTGCCCTGAAATTCCACCTTAACGATAACTTCGCCCAGAATTGGTACTACTGTCCCGTCATATGTCTTGACGATCATTCCGATAGTTTTTAACTGTGCATTTGGAAGATACTTCTTGAAATCATTCTCCGATATCAAGGTTAGACAACTTCCCGTATCCAATTCAAAATCTATAAAAAAATTTCCTCGACTTTCAATCTTATGGTATAGGAAGGGTCACTTGTCGTAGTATTTATTCTATAATCGTGTGGTGTCCTCATGCATGTAATTTTTCGGATCAATTCCTCCGTCTCTCCCTGATCATCCATCTGATGTATCCTATTCTGTTGGCTCGCCTGTTCCCTAATAAGATATACTTCATGATTCCTACATACTGGGGCAATGTGACCTTTTTTCTGCACTTGAAACACACTGCGTCCTTGAATCTACAAGAGTCTCTATGCAAATTTCCACAATGTTTGCATTTTCTTTTTCCATTTTTCGATTCTCTTTGCATTTCAATGCGCAACTTATCCACGCTTTTTTCCAATTCCCCTGAATGAAATAATTTAATATTCTGTTCTGCCACCTCCATGGACAAAGCAATTTCCATCACCCGAGCCAAGAAAACATCTCCCTCAGACAAAATTTTCTTTTGGATTCTTTAATCGCTTAATCTGCACACAAACTTGTTTCTCAGAGAGTCCTCCAAAAGGTTCCCAAATTCACAAGTTGCTGCCAACCGCTTAATCGCTACCAAATACTGCGAAACACTTTCTTCCGTTTCTTGCATCCTTTTTAAAAAAATGAACCGCTGGACTATGATCGAACGTTTTGGGGAAAATGAGTATTTAATTTTTCAGTAAGTTCCTCAAAGGTCTTATTTTTCGGAAGTTCTGGACTGCATAAGTTTTTTAAAACCTCATAGGCTTTTGCTCCAATAAGTGTCAGGAGATACGCCTTCTTTTTGTCCTCGCTAGCGTCTTCCAAAATTAAAAATTGTTCTAAACGTTCAAATAACGTGCTAAAACTTTCAAACTCTTCATTAAATTCACTAAATTGGAAACGAGCCATTTGCAAGAGTATCAAAAATTAAATCTAAAAACAAATTCTTTTCTTCGGGTACTTACGCTTAGATCCTCGTCGCCATTTGCAATAACTTTAGTGAAACGAAGAAAGAAAACTTTTATTGTTATATATTTTTATTATATATATATATATTTGAATATTTAATCAAAAGAAATAAACACAAAAATATTAAATTAAATGAATGCAATAAATAATAAAATAATGCGAATTATATATATTCAAAACAACTATGATGATCACAACTTGAGAATTACAGAAGCAATAAAATGTTCACAGAAAATTTCACGCTGATATATTACAATATGTATGATTCGTAAGGACAGAGAAAACACAAAAAAAAAAAAGACTTTGTAAAACTTGACACATATAAAACTAAATGTCTAAACTTATGTTGGTTACAGAGATGTCATAGACGTGTGGACCAAATCGACGGAATGAAGCGAATTTTCCTGATCTAAGCCGACATTCAGTGTTAGTACCTTTCCTTCAGCTCTAGAAAACTGATATTTTTAGTGGTTTTCAGATAATTGAATCTTGCTGAAATTAGTAAAATGTATTGTTTAGAGAAAGGGCGGGGTAGGCGCTTCAATAAGGCAGCGCATTGTAAGTATATATATCTAGTTCATCAGTAAAGTTGTTTCTAGGTAGAATACAGTCTTGGCGCCATATTTCATTAGGCGCAGATGTAAAGTAAAATAATTTGATATCACAGAAGTTAAACAGGATTAAATAGATGGTGATTATAGTGATTCTAAGTAAACATATTGTTTGTTTTTATCTAGAGCGTTTACTTTCCTGGAGCTTCATACTGCGGCCATTTATATAATAGGGTAAATACCACTCATATAGAAAGATCTATAAATATTATATAATATTATATATACATATGTGTGTGTGAAAAATAGCACAAATGTGAAATTGTACTGGTATAAGGCTCTAAATTAAGTAAAAGGCATCATCTTATCGTTCAACTGAAAGTTTCCAATGGCTGGCGCCATCTTTATATACAAATGTTGTACATAGGAATGTTTCACATAGAAACACCAAACCTGATGGAAGCCTTTTTGACTCAGACCAAGTTTTATGTAACTTTAAAAAGGCGTCTAATAAAATTGGCACCCCGGAAAGAAATGACGTAGCACCTAATAAAGATCGAATAACAGGTCGTTAACATTGTCCAAGCAACTCAGGGAAGATGTCGACATATCGGTCATGCTAGTCTTTGATTAGACAACAAAGTCGTACCAAATCAGTTGTTAATTCGTTTTTATCAAGCAGATAATATGTAAAAATAACAATTTATGAATTTTACTAGAGCTGATTTATGTTTATTTAACCTTCTTCAAATAACATTATACATATATTTTTATTTATCCTCTTTTTATATGCTAAAAAATATATATAAGGAATAAAACTTATTCCTGTTTTTTTAAATCCCAACAAGTTAACGACTATAAGCAAACCATCAACATTTGTTCGTTGAATGGGCTATCTCTTCTATTTATGTATAATTGATATATATTGAGGTTAATAATTAGTAATTATAAACCTGAATTCATTATATGCTTATTAATCATTGAGAGAGAAAATACACTCTATCTCTATTAGAGAAATATAATTAAGGTAAGTATAGATAATTAAAACAAAACTTAACGAGCTATGAGAAGTATTGACTTTATAATAGATCGAAGTAATTGCTCAAACTTATCAATTATCTGAGTTTTAGGTTTTTCAGCCAGAGTTAAAGATAACTCAATTATAATTATCGGTAATCAAATTGATCTTTGCCAGAAACTCTGTTGAACCTCATCATGCTTGGTTTGCTAGTTTCCTCTCAGATCTCTGGATTCAGGAAAATTGCCAAGCCCCAATCTCTGAAGTCTCGGGCGCTCAAGATCACCCTCTTCACGCTATGTATGACAGGCATGGTGTACTTAATTTGCCAGTTTTCCATGAGAGCTTTCAGCTTCCCTGTCATGCTTACAATCAACATTGAGTATCCCGAGCAATTGTTGGCACCTGGATTGACAGTATGTACAGGAAGCAGGTATGTATCAACATCGAATTCTTTATTTTTTAAGACTTTTCTATTCAGATGGCGTTTTAAAACTATCATTGTTTTTATAAACATAGAATATCTTGATACAAACCTACTTGATTATATATCCATATATAGAGATTTATTTAAATTAATAAACTATTCGGAAATTTCATAAATCAGAACAGAGGGTCTAAAGAATTAAACATGCACAATTATATAATCCAAGTTTAAAAAGTCCAATCTATAATAAAATATATATTTGGACTACTTAGAACAACAAGTTACTTTTTTTAAATTAGTATTCAAAAGGTCTCTTAGAATTATTCTGTTAGTAATAAAAGGAGATATATTTACATTTTAGGTCCTCAAAAATTTTAGGTTGTCCCAAAATTTCGTAAACACCTGCAGCAAATTATTTGTTTTACAAGTGTTTACGAACTTTTGTTATAATGTTTAAATAGTCCTCAAATAAAATGAGTAGAGAAGAAAGTTATTTAAAAACTATATTTTAATATTATTAATAGATTCCTAAATAAGAATAACTGTTCAGGGGATGGTAACTGAAGAAAAAATCCTATTTAAGTTTTTCAAATTAATTCTAAATATATTCTCGAATTAACCATATTATATCTAATTGATTTAAAAGTAATTTTTAACTAAAGTGAAGAAAACATAAATATGATATAAATTAGAATCTTAAAATGTTTTACATTTTTAGAATATTGCTTCTTTATTCCGATATGGACACTATCTCTATTGTAGACATAAGATCAGTTGAAATCGTTTGTTCTTCCACAAAACAAACATACGAGAATGCGCACACTAGTTTTTGGCTATTTTATTAACAGAGTATACATTTTGCCTAAATACATTCACTTTGATCACTTTATAATAAAATTTGAGACGTAAATTCGATTTTTAAAAGAATAAAGTTATCTAAGATGTTCGATTTAGGAGTTGCTACTATTGCATAAATAAACATATATATATATTTTAGTATTACACATTTTATTAAATCAGTGTCGGGCAACCGGTGTGCCGCGAAGAATTCTATGTGTGCCGCGAACATTTTTGTAGGTATTTAGAACTTTTGGTTAAATTTAAAAATAATGTTTCAAAAAATAATTTTATATTTCATATAACGTATGTACATAATCTTGACGTACATAACTGGCACGTGCCATTATTAAAAAATAAAAATGCAAATAGGTACGTACCTATTTAAAATCATAAGTTAAAAAAAACAATCCGCGAAAACAACTTTATTTAATAAAGTTGAATACATTCTGCGGGAAAATACCTAATTTTTAAAATAATATGACCAAACTTAACCGTCATTTACAATCTTTGTCACAGCTGTTTATTAATAGAGACTCAAAGCTACAAAGCTTAAAAAAAAAAAAGAAAACAAAAAAATTATAAATTTATTTTAAAAATTTATTCGGAGTTTTCGTCAAAGTATTGCTGTAGTAATTCTTCATTTTTTTTTGCATGTTGTAAAACACACACACATTCACACAATAAGTTTTGTACACCGTGAAATCTGTTGGTTAAAAAAGGGAAAAAATATTTTGTTACGAAATTCTCACTCACTTTTAACTCAAGGTAACTTTATTTAAACATTTTATTATTATATTTGTGTGTTTTTTCTAAATTCTCTCAAAACTAGATGGAGAGATTTCTAATTAGAGAAGGTGCCAGTGATAAACAAAATCAAAACGAAAATAAAGAAGATAAGAAAATAGTAAAATCAACTGGAAATAAGGGGAAATACTTTGAAGATTATCTCAAATATGGATTTATACCATCTGTTAATGATCCATCACTGCCGTTTTGCTCAATTTGCCAAAAAACCCTCAGCAACGAAACAATGGTGCCAAGTAAACTACTTCGACATATTGAGACAAATCATCGGGAGCAGATGAACAATCCAATAAGCTACTTTGAAAATATACGATCAAGTTTTCAAAAGCAATCAAAAAAATTCAAGAAATTTATGACCACCTCAGATGAAGCTCAAACAGCTAGTTACATGATAGCTCAACTCATCGCTCGAAAGAAGAAAGCTCACGCGGAAGCAGAGGAAATTATATTGCCTGCTTTAAAAATTGTGGCTGGATGTATGTTAACGAATGATGCTATGGAGAAGGTTACGAAAATTCCACTATCATCAAAAACTATTGCGAGAAGAATTGAAGATATGTCAGAAGATATTGAGTTGCAAATAAAACAATCTTTTAATGAATAATCAACAAAATGGGCTATACAGCTTGATGAAACCACAGATATTAGTAATAAAGCTCAATTGCTGGCATTTTTGAGGTTCGTCGATACAGGAAAAATTGTGAATAACTACTTTTTTTGTAAAGAATTAAAACAAAGAACGACTGGTGCGGACATTTTTAAATTAGTTGATGAAAATGTTATGAAGTATAACTTGAGATGGGAAAATTGTGTTAGCGTCTGTACGGATGGAGCTCCAGCTATGAAAGGTTCAAGAAAGGGATTGATAGCACATGTCATAAAAAAAAAATCCAAATATCAAATTTGTTTTCACTGTATGATTCATAGAGAAATGTTAGTGTCAAAGTCGGTTCCTCCCATCCTTGTCACAACTCTAGATGAAGTTGTCAAAGTAGTCAATTACATCAAATCAAATGCTCTTCGATCGAGAATTTTTTCAACATTTTGTGAAGCAATGGATTCCGATTATAAAAATTTATTGTTTCATACTGAAGTCAGATGGTTGTCGAAAGGCAAAGTTTTAAATCGATTTATTTCAATGAAAAATGAAATAATGGCATTCATTGATAACGAAGAGATTAATTTTCCTTTCATGATGAGTGATGTTTGGTGGTTACGAGTTTCATTTTTGGGTGATATTTTCGACAAATTAAACAGCCTTAATTTAAATTTGCAAGGTGCTCAGGAGAACATTATCACTATCTCCACCAAGTTGAAAGCGTTTAAGGAAAAACTCAGTTTATGGAATTTAAACATTGCTAAAGAAAACTTTGCATCTTTTCCGATGGTTCAAGAGAATCCATCAAAATCTATCATCAAAAAAGAAGTCGAAGAAACTTTGACATTACTATCCGCTTCTTTTGATAAATATTTTCCTTACTTGGACGTTGAAAAGATGGAATGGGTAGTTAACCCATTTATGCACTGTGAAATTCAACATCTGGAAGAAGAAATGCAAGAAAACTTAATTGATTTAAAAAACGATTTAGTTTTCAAAAGACTATTCACTGAAAAGGAGCTATCTGAGTTTTGGTTGTGCTTAAACTCCAAATTTCCTAAACTTAGTAATGCGGCCATCGAATCATTGTTGCCATTTGGAAGTTCCTACCTGTGTGAGCAAGGTTTTTCAACACTCACAGAAATGAAGTCTAAGAAGCGCGAAAGACTTCAAATGATAGATGAGGAGATGCGCGTTTGTCTTTCACAAGTAGATCCCCGTATTGATTTGATATGCTCTCAAAAACAATCGCAATGCTCGCATTGATTATGTTAATTTAATATTGAAAATTAATAAAATGTGATATATATGTTCAAATTTTTACTAGTATTTATTGTTGTATTTTAATTACCTACGAGGAAATTTATAGTGAGAACCACAGGTGCGCCGCGAAAAAAAGAAATTAAGCTTAGTGCGCCGCAACTCGAAAAAGGTTGCCCGACACTGTATTAAATAAATCTGTGAAAATTACATATATTTTGATGGGGAACTGGTAAAGGTATCAAATAAAAGCTTTTCTCTTCTACAGCGTGATCAAATATTTCACCATTCTGACTGCAGTTAGTAGTCGGGAAAGGTAAGAAAACGGTTAGATTATTATAACAATAGGGGGGCAATAGCGCTATAAATTTAATTTAGTAAAATATCCCTCAAATTTACCCGAACTATGTGTGTGTTATTTAGATACCACAAGAGAAAGTTCTGCGAAAACAGCCCCAACAGATGTTTGCTTGAAAATAACACATGGGTAGGTAAAATATTATTTTGAAAAATAGTCATTCAATGTTTATGTAAGGGTCTTTAAAATTTTATATGCTTAAAATACAAATATATTATAGTGTATTACAAAAGGCTAATGTAAAAATAAGGGCCATTACAAGAGAGAGAGAGAGAGAGAATGCTCATGATCATTTGAATATAACATGAGCATTTACAGGCTGTGTTACCTATATGTGATCATAAATACTAATCATTCGAGGAAAACTCTATGACTAATATTCAACCTTTTCAATAATCTTAAGTTCCAAACAAGAAATATCGCCGTAATATCTGCTTAATTGAAGCGATGTTCTTTGATTTGGTCTATATACAACTTTAAAATGTAGTGCATGAAGGCTGGTGACCATCTTATTGCAGCTGGACTTTTAAAAATGTCGCTTGAAGAATATTAAGAATTTGAGGTATATGATGATATAAACTCAGTGCATTGAAAGTCCATTGAAATCTGTGACCATCTTATTGTAGATGGACTTTTAAAGAATATTAGGAATTTGAGGTAGATGATGAGATAAACTCAGTTCATTATTTAACAATAGAAATAACTATCTCTTACATCGAGGAATATCAGCTACGAGTATCTCTCTTGTAAGAATTGTATTTTTTAAAGAGTTTTTACTACAATATGGTAAATGGGTAGAAACAAAAATTATCACATCTGAATTACTCTCTTTTTATCCTTGAGAAAATAACAGTTAACTGTTGATATTAAACTTCTAAATCTGATCAGGTGAGCAATATTTCCAAGGAAATTCAGGGCGAATTTGAAAATAAATGTATATCATATCACATGGGAGTTTGGCAAATCTAGCTTTGGCATATGGTAGAATTGGATAAATCACTAGATAGTAGAAGTCGCAAAAGCATGGGAGGAATGCGGGATAAATAAGCACACCTTAACACAAGTAGATATTTATAAATGGGAATCTGCTCCTATGCCGTAGTATAGAATCCATATGGATTCCTTAAGTCCTTTTATGAATATGTTTTTGAGTGTTGTGAACATAGAATTTCCAAAGACACATAATTTATACAAATAAAAACACCAAAACGCGAATTTTCTTTTCACAAATAAATCAAACTTCTACTGTCCTTACTGCGATGAAAAAAATATATTGGGAGGGCTCTTGACTCATCAGTGGTGAACCCTCCCAGCGGTTTCGTCAATTTAATATACCATACCGCTTTCTTTAGAACTCTAATACTGATTTGGATCATTCTGCTTATATATGCAACACTGAAGGGTGGAATCTTAGAAATGGAATTTAAGCAAACTATGGACACAGCTTTTAGAACAATACAATTACATTTAAATATTTGCATCGAGCAATGCTCTTTCTCAAACAATAAAGACAAGGCCAGCCAGGCATAAATTAATACATAGCAATAACGTGCCATCTATATAATACAAATGAAAACACCAAAACCGAATATTTATTTTAAGAAGCTAAAACAGTGAATTATATAGGAGTTCGAAATGCCAATAGAATTTTTCTGACGTTATGAAATTCCCAAGAAAGTTGTAATCGATAATGTTCCACAATTTATTTCGAATGAAATGCAAATGTATAAAAATAAAATGGTATCTGCTCTATGGTTTGGCCATGTGTCTGAACAAATATTTTGTTCAGACTTTTAAACGATTCTTGAAGAGAACAAAAATAAAGGACTAAACAAATATAACTTAGCAAATCTCATATTATATTCTCTTACACAACAGTATCACATTTAAACACAAAAGAAGCTCAGACAGTTTTATTTTAAGAAAATTCCGAAAACAGACCGAACCTCTTAAAGTCTAATCTCAAAAATTTAAACTTATATTAAAAAGAAATATTCTTTCGAAAATTAATTTTTGTTGGGGACAAGTTTGATCTCTCTTTCCTAATAGTTGGGAAGAATAGAAATTATTAAAAATGAAGTGAATATGTTTTTATAAGATATATTATATCTATATAATGAAGAACGAATATGGCATTGATTTATTTCAATTTAAAGCGCTATGTCCCCCTAGGGACACTTGCGCTGTATACATGTTATATGGCTTGCATAGACCAAAAAAAAAATGAGGAAAAATTTAATTGAGCATAATTCTGCTCCTGATATACTCTTGCAGAAACCAATATATCACCAAGAACGAAGTGATTCCTCAGATAAAGTTGTTTCCTCCAATAAATAAGATCACCCACTGTCCCTTCCTATTCATGGAACCTCAACGTTAGTAAAATCCATGTTCATTGTCTTCTACAACATTGAACACCAAATTCGAATCTGCAATATCATAACAGAGATAGAAAAGAGATAGAGATAGGTTATAGGAGGGAAGAAACTTTTGGACATTTAAATCATAAAATTCTGAGATTTTAAAAAATCTTAATTTTTACCATTGGTTGCATATTCTGTATATCAACATCATTTATTTTTTATATATTCACATTCATTCGTCTTTATATCCTAAATAAAAGATCTAGCTCAATTTTAACCCCATTCAAAAACATTTCTTCTAAACCTAAATAAATATATCAAAATCGTATTGTTCGTTTAGCAAGGCGAATTTTGTGAATTAAGCCTGGTGTTACTGTTCAGATAAATTATATAAAAGTTACTTACATAACACTTATATACTGAACAACACAAGTACAAACCTTTATTCCGGTTTAAGAATTAAGAAAAAACTTACTGGGATAGAATAAATACTATTAAGATGTGTCTCTTCTTAAAACTGATACAATTATACATAGCTATGATCCACATTTAATTACCCGAATATATTTTACAAACAGATATAATTAATTATCTAGGTGTATTTACAATTCCGATAATTAGCACTAATATTTCTTTTTGAATAAAGCAAGAAATATTTTCCCAACTGCGGTGGAAAAAGAATTTGGGAGAACCTGGCTTATCAATGATGAACATTCCCAGCTGATTCGCCAGTTTAATAAATTATACCGCTCTAGTAATGAATTAGCTTCTTTTGCTTGTGGTTGTTTGTAAATGGTGGTGGTGTCTTGTCCACTCTGATTTTGTTGCGCCATGTAAAGGGGGGGTGCCATTGCCCCGTTAGTCAGCCACGTTTCAGAGTTCCCTGTAGGCCTTCACGGTTACCGTAGCGGCTCGGGGCTCACGACACCGTACTTAGCCCTAAAGGGAAGTCCCTTACTTGTGCTGCTTCTCCCGCCCCCCAGGTAGAGGAGGGGTTGGACTTCTGGGCGGGTGTTTGTAAATGGTTAAAGAATTTAATTAAAATGTAGATATATAAAAACTTTGAGGATAATAGAAAATGCCTCTAGTACCCTCCAATCCCAGCGGTATTCTCCAAATGCAGTTAACTGACCAATGTGTATTCAGGTGGTAAAAGAAGAATTCAAAGACGCTGACGCCAACCCAACTCGCGAAGAACTCCGGCAGAACGGCTATTCAATGGACGACCTCGTGTACTACACAGACATCTCTTTCTCTGGGAAATCTTACTTGACGTGAGTCCACCGCAATTCAATCTCTTTAAATTTTATAATCTATTCAATCCTGTCATTTAGTTATTGGATATACTAATTGATATATACTTGAAATATATGTGTTAAATTTCATTTTGATGGCATTTTTCAACGATAAAAATAAAATTAAACAATCAAAAAGATTTCCGGAGATGAGACTTTATTTTTATTTTAATAATATTTTATTAAAATAAAAATAAACTCATCTCCGGAAACCTTTTATTATTGTTTACTTAATACCCAGGAGATTCAAATTAATTGATATCAATAAAATATAATAAAATCGTAGGTGTGTCAAAAGGAGGAGAGTGAACTACCTCAGATCTAATTTTGCAATTTGAACATTTTGTGTCATAAAATCTCATATATATAGGTTCATGAAGGATTCCCTAAAAATATTGACCAAAAATTTACTTTTTACAGGTACGATAAATGTAGACTCAGTGAAGACAAAGTTAACTATTTCAATTATAACAAAGCGTGACTAAGAAAAAAATTAAAAAGACATGACAAAAATATGATTAAGTCGCAATAATTATATAAAAATACTTATTTCTAATAACCCTGGAGGGGATCTCAAAGAGGTGGCAACTTACAGTCACATAGCATTGTAAGTGTCCAGCTCACTCAGTCTTTCCTAACTTCCCTTATCTCTATATGCCAGTTCTCAACCAATTTAATCTATCAATTTAATGGACATACAATCAAAATTATGACGAGAAACTCTAAAAAACAAATATCTATTTCTTTAATTTTGTAATATAGGGTTTTGACTGTGTATGCATTGAACTTATACACTTTATGTTTCTTGTTGGCTAATTTATTTTATATTAATTATTAATTCATTATAAAAATTATATTAAAATATACAAGTATCAGAGTCATCAATCAATTCTGTCATCGTTTGCTTTTGTGAATGGAATAAATATCCAAATATGGCCATTTCTTATAAGCATCGGTGGTTCCGTGGTAGAATGCTCGCCTGCCACGCGGGCGGCCCGGGTTCGATTCCCGGCCGATGCATTTTTTCCCCCCATTTTTAAAACTTATTTATATTATTATTATTAAAATATACAAGTATCAGAGTCATCAATTCTGTCATCGTTTGCTTTTGTGAATGTATGAAAATAATGGATTTCATATTTTTTATTAATTTTTGTTCTGGCCTTTATTTGTTTAAATCTCTTTTTAAAAATCGTTTAAAATGCAGTCGCGATCATTAGCGAACACATATGTTTGCCTAATTATTCCATATGCTCTTTTATTTTTTTACATAAAAATATATACATGCCAGTATTTTGGATTACTTTTTTTTATAAACCTATTTTTTTTTTTATTCTTACTGAGAAGATGGGCATCGCAGTCAGGATTCTTTACAGTCAGTCACTCAACTCAGGCAATTTCAAAGGTTAATGGGGGTTTGTTGGAAAAGCTGCCGTCTATTTAAACTATATTAATATTGAAACAACTAAATGGATTGCTAAAAATATTTAAATCAAATACCTAAACACTAAGTTAATACAATTTTTGCCATTACACACTTTTTTCCTGTAGTTTATGTGTTTCTTCTGTATTGCTATTCTATGGCACTTCTACTATTTATTATTGATGCACTTTCAATATGAAGGATACTTCACTCGGGGGAAGCCGGGTCATTCTTCTAGTTCTATATACAAGTATCAGAGTCATCAATTCTGACATCGTTTGTTTTTGTGAATGGAATAAATACCCAAATATGGCCATTTCTTATAAGCATCGGTGGTTCAGTGGTAGAATGCTCGCCTGCCACGCGGGCGGCCCGGGTTCGATTCCCGGCCGATGCATTTTTTTTTTACAATTTTTAAAACTCATTTATATTATTATCCCTATATATATAAAAGTCAGCGTATGTATGTATGTATGTTTGTCAACTATACACGTCCACAATACGTAACTAATCTGACTAAAATTTTAACAGTATATAAAGTAGAATCTGGAAAAACTCTTAGTGAAAATTTCAGGTCTCTATCCCGAATATCCGTCGTGTTATTTGCAAATTTGCTCTTTCGCTCGCGCCTCTAGCGGTGAAAATGGGGGGTAATACCAGCTGACCTAATGTACATGTAAAGTTTGGAGCGGGACGTTTCACAAGAGTGACATCCACGGCTCCAATTTATAATTGTAACGAATAGTATTTGAATAAGAACATTTAATCGGGTAAAACCCGGGCGTTGCCCGGGTAATTCGGCTAGTATCATATATATGTGATAAATATTAATTCATTCCTTATTGGGTTCTGCACTGCCTGGAGTATAAGAGAATCATCTATGCTTTCTTCCTGTGGTGAATCTGTATAAGACCGGTGGTCTTAATAAAGCTGTGTGTGTGATTTAATTCATTTAAAAATAGTATTCAATATATTTCAAAATAGATCAAATTCTTTATTTTTAGGTAAAAGTTAAACAAATAAGTTAATCCGTACTAAAGTGTATTCAATTAGATCATGCGTGAAATATAAAAAATTCCAAAGCATTAAATTGATATGGAACAATATTTATATTGAAAAGGTTCAATTATAAAATGTGTGAAAGAAGCGTTTTAAATTGCCATTTTCATTCTATGTATGTATCTTTATATATGTATGTTAATATTTTCAGAATAGCTTCAGACGTTTTATTAATTATTGCCCATTTGTTTCATTATTATTATCATCGTTTTCCACAGCCCCCAAAAATGCAGGTGAATTATTGAGCTTAATTTTGCATAATCCAGGTTTGGAAGTGCGCCAATGTCTTTTTCCATGCCTTCTCTATATTGTAGGAAGTTACACCAGATTACAATGTCGACTATGTATATTTTATCATTGTTCTGACCTTTAAATAAGGCATTTAACCCCCATTGTAGATCCTAATGGTCTCAAATTTAAATTTTATACAGCCTGTCTTATTTTCAAGTCTTTTTTTTTTTTTTTTTGCATAATAATGCCGAAATTCAACAAAATTTGTTCCGCCGTTTGGAAAATAACCCGGTAAAAACATACGTTTAAAAAATACAAAAATATTTCTCACACAAAGAGTTTATTTTTATTTTAAAATGCTAGCTTTCAAGCGATAATCGCTCTTCAACGGACTTAATTAAAAACATCGACTATATCTATAACAAGATATGTAAAATATAGTCGATGTTTTTTATTTAAGCCCGTTAAAGAGCGATTATCGCTTGACAGCTAGCATTTTAAAATTAAAATAAACTCCTTGTGGAAAAATATTTTGTATTTTAAACGTTTTTCACAATTTTATCATGAATAAAAACATACGTACAAACCCTATTACTTAATTTTATACACATATATCTGTATATCAATGAAGAAACACACCTAAGTATAAAGCATCTATTTCCTTGAAGACACACTGAAATGGATTAGCTTTTAAGGTTATATCACAATATTATAAGCACACACATTTTTGTTATTATAGAGGATGAAGTGATTATAAATAGAAGGTATAAATTATCTGTTTAGAAAGAGCAATGTACTCTACCTCCCTATGCAAGACAACGCGGGGAAAGTGACCCAATGCTGGGTGCTGAACCATCAAATCTTCCGTCCAAACTCCAGTGCTATTGGCCTCAACACCCTGCCCAGTAAGTTGGTACAACTTCCTCAAGTTTTGTCCAGGAGTGTATATACGGTCATTGACCCGTCTACTTTTTCAGATAATCCTCTCTTTGGAAATTTCTGAAGATTCCATAAATCCCTCGTCAATATCAGAGTCCGTCCTGGACTGAAAAAGGTTTCGAAGCTATCCGGGTGGAGAGAGAGAGAGAGAGAGAGAGGTTTTGAAATTTCCAAAGTGGCTTTTTCTTTGACCATATCCTATAGTTTTCACAGAAGGTCGAGATATATCACATTGTTACTGGGTCAAATTTGACGGGAGAGATGACATTTGTTTACATAGATCAATATTCTCTCACCAAATTCCATTAACTTCATATGCAAATTATTTAAATACCGAATAAGCACTTGTTAACATTAATATATAGATATAATATATAAAATCTGACTGGTCGCTGTTAGCTTTTATATCATCTTAGCAATGATATCCGGCGATCCCTCCTATATTGGAATGTTCCCTTTATAAGAAAACCTCCTGTGTATAATATTTGTTAGTGCGTTGTTCTACCAATATCCTCCCTTTCCCCTCAATAACCCAAATAACACTAATGTATACAAACATTCTTTAAAAATCATCTTTCAAATAAACAAAATAGTTTATAGCTAAACGGCACATACACAAATTGTGTTATGGTTAAATTTTATTTAATTATTTTTCGATTATCTCGATTTCTCAAGTTACGGAATAAAGAGTTTGATTCATGCTATTCATCTATTGGAAGGAAAAACTGTTAATGTTAAAATTATTATTATATAATAAAAATCTCGAGCGCCAATATAGTTAATATATGAAAATTAGAAACTATTATAGACGCGTATGATTCTTTTTGAAATTAAACAATTTCTACTGCCCTTACTGCAATGGAAAAATTAATGGGAGGGCCTGGCTCACCAGTGGTGAACCCTCCCAGCGGTTTCGCCAGTTTAATCTACCATACCGCTGTTATATTGCATTTTTCGATCTTCCTTTCATAGTGATACTGTTGCTAGACTCTTGAAATGGGTATTTTAGATGAACTATGGACATAAGCTCTGAGG
This sequence comes from Cordylochernes scorpioides, assembly GCA_030710605.1. NCBI lineage: Eukaryota > Metazoa > Arthropoda > Arachnida > Pseudoscorpiones > Chernetidae > Cordylochernes > Cordylochernes scorpioides. Next base: position 47,920,533 of record CP092882.1, read on the forward strand.
ACAGTAGAATTACATACAATTATAAATATATTAATATTATAAAATTAATGGGGGGGTTCACCACTGATGAGCCAGGCCCTCCTATTAATTTTTCCATTGCAGTACGGGCAGTAGAAATTGTTTAATTTCAAAAAGAATCTTACGCGTCTAAAATAGCTTCTAATTTTCATAACAGATGGTGCGCTAGTGCATCATAGTTAATATATATATTTATATATACTTAGTCTAGCCATAAATACTGTTACAAAAACAAATCAGTGATAAAAATTTTAATTTGACAGCATGAAGTATTCAAAATACAGTAATCATTATTTGAATATCTCGTGCACACGTGTTTAAAAGAAAAATCGGAATATATTTGTTTTTTGATAATGGATTGGGGTGTTAAAGAAAACCGTATTGCTGTAATAGCCTTACACAAGGTAGGCCAAAGTCCTTCATCCAATTTTTAAACTTTTACAAAATTTGAATATTACGCGTCGATTTGTTTATCGAACCATTGAAAGGTTCAACAAGGCTGGCACTATTAAAGACCTTGAAAGATCTGGTCGACCGCGCGTGCAACGAACGCAACAGCTAAAAAAGCCATTCGCGAAAGAATTCGTCGAATTCCACGCCGCAAACAAAAGATCTTAGCAAAGCAGATGAATTTAGCTCCAAGAACCGTTTCAAGGATAATCAAGGAAGACCTTGGACTGAGAGCTTTCAAACGACGCATAGGTCATTTGATAACCCCTGCTCTTAGAGATATTAGAAGGGTTAGATCAAAAATGTTGTTGGCGCGGCATGATGGTCGGTGGCATGAGATAATCCTTTTCACAGACGAGAAAATTTTCATTGTCGAGGAAAATATTAATCATCAGAATATGCTTGTAGCTCTCTAGAAGCTTCTTTTAAAGTTAGAAGACTTGAAAAAGTCACCATCCTTCTTCTGTCATGGTTTGGTGGGGAGTTAGCTACCAAGGTGTAACAGATCTCCACTTCTGTGCCAAAGGGGTAAAAACTACGGATAAAAACTATCAAGAAGATATTTTGGAACAAATAGTAAAGCCTCTGAATACGAAAATGTTCAATGGCGAACATTGGATATTTCAACAAGATTCAACTCCTACTCACAAAGCTAAGTAAACTCAACAATGGTTGGAGACGAATGTTCCGGAGTTCATAAACGCCAATGAATGGCCCTCTGGAAGCCCTGATTTAAACCCCCTTGATTACAGTTTGTGGGCATATTTAGAGGAGAGGGTGTGCTATGAAAGATATCATAATTTGGATCAATTGAAATCAGCATTGGTGAGAGCAATGAAAGAAATGCCCTTAGAAAAGGTACGTGCCGCCATAGATCAGTGGCCCGAACGTTTGAGATCCTGTGTCAAAAATAAGGGAGGACATTTTGAATGATTTATATATTTAAAATCTATGTCCTATTGACCAATAAAATATGTATTTATATTCCATTAGTTTTTGTTCTTAATCATTTAGTTTATAAAATTGTTTGTAACAGAATTTATGGCTAGACTGTGTATATAAGGGAAAAAACAATTATATTCGAATTACACCCATGGACAAAACTTAAGGAATTTGTACCTTTGAGCATTTATACAGGGATTCAGACAATAACTCTGAAAGATATTTGATACACAATGACCTTTATTGAAGACAAAGGAGATAACCAAGTGTGAACAAAATTGCCACATTTCCTCCTTCAAAATAAAAGACTTTCCACTTTCTTAAGTTTTGTCCATCAAACACCATCCGGCATTATATTATACAGAAATATTATATTCATTAATGCCAATCGACCTAAGTAAAATGTTATGAAGTCTATCATAAAAAGAATGGTAAAGTCTCACATCAAAATAAACACAAAAAAAAAAGAACCATGCGCCATCTCTCGATCTTATCAGTCATTACCTCGGGCCCTCCTCGTCAGTGCGCCTTTCACTAACGAGGGACATTAACTTTCTATTAAACCACAGCAGCTCAATATTTTGTAGCGATATGTTTATTTAAACATCTATTTTTGACAGAGAACCTTTATTCGGTCATCAAATCATCTTTTATATGAAAAAGGGCATAGTCAAAATATACGTAACACCTATATGCCCCATATATTGACCATCTCAGGAAACAGTTTTAGATTCCGGTTCGGTTACAAAGCCACACCAGCTTTAAATATTCTTCCGGCAAAATTCCCATCTACACTCATGGACACAACTTATGTAAGTGGGAAGTCTTTGAAGTTGCCGGTCGTCTGTTTTTTTTTTTTTTTAATAATAATAAGAAGAAGAAGACAGAGACAATTTTGTTTACACTTGGTTATCTCGTGTGTCTTCAATAAAGGTCAGTGTATCAAATATCTTCCAGTGTTATTATCTAAATCCTTGTATACATGCAAAAGGTACAACTTCCTTAGGTTTTGTCCAGGGGTGTATATACGGCTATTGAATTGGCCTACTACTTTTTCAGCTAAACCTCTTGATGTATATAGTTGTTCATTTGTTTTAAATAAATATTAAATTGATGTATATAGTTATTCATTTGTTTTAAATAAATATCAAATTGATGTATATATATTTGTTTAGTTATTTTGCATATTTTTCATCTGTGAATTAATCTTATAATTTGGTCTATGAAAATAAAAATATTGGACCAGTGACCAAAACAAACTGTAAATAGATCGCTTAATGTTATATGGTTAGTATAGAGAATTGTTAGGCAGGATATATATATATATATTTAAATGTTATGCTTGTGTAATTATAATCTTAATTGAATAAAAATATTTAAATTATAAATGTATTCTAAATCTTAAATACCAAGCATTAAAACAACTGGCGACGAGGAAAAGCAAATTTTGTAAAGAAAAAAGAAATTAAATAGTGAAAAGAAATTATACTTTAAAAATGTCTTCAGGTATGTTTGAAAGATTTGACGAAAATCTAGAGAATGTTGAGAATTATATTTATCGCTTGAAGCAATTCATGCTAATTTCTAAAACAAAAGAAGACTTTAAAACGCCATTTCTGATATCATGCATCGGGCCTAAATATTTTAGTATCTTGCGAAATTTGGTTTTTCCGGAGGAAGTTGATCAAGTTCCCTTTGATAAATTGTGCAGGATCTTATTGAAACATTTCAATCCTAAGACCAATATAATATATGAAAGATTTGTATTCCAGAAAATGGATCAAAAATCAGGCGAGGCAATTTCGAAATATATAATACGCCTTAAAGAACGGGCTCAAAGGTGTAACTTTGGAGATTTTCTGCAAGAATCCCTAAGAGACAGATTTGTAGCGGGCATCATTGACACACCGACCCAAAAGAAGCTACTACAGGAAGAAGGATTAACTTTTGAGGGAGCATTAGACATCGCTCTGTCTGCGGAATCTGCAGATAATGACCTACACAACCTCAAGAGATCCGAAGATGCCCATCGGTCACCACAGCATCTTCATGCCATCAATAATCCCTGCAAACACTGTGGTAAGAACAACCATCTACACTATAATTGTTTTTTTAAATCAGCTAATTGTAGAGTTTGTGGTAGGGTAGGGCATATTTCTACAATATGTTATAAAAAAGACAGTTCTGCCCGTAAATTGCCCAGAAATCCCAAAAATACTTTTAATAAATTTAAAAAGCATGCTAATGATAATAATCCTTCGGGATCTCAAAATAATTTATCATTGAATAATATAAATTTACATCCTCCTTTGACTGAAACAGTATATGTAAATAATATAAAATTGTTGGCTGAAATTGATACTGGAGCAGCCATTACTACATTAACTAAATATGAGTACTTTAAATATTTCAAAAATGTTAAATTAAATAAATGTAATACAGTCTTGACCGGCTATAGTGGCTCTAAAATACCTATTTTGGGCAAGGCTAAATTTGATATAAAATTAAGAAATGTTTCTAGAACCATTGAAATACTAATAACTAATTTAAATTGTTCTAAATTTCTCTTAGGAAGAGATTTCCTTAATCTTTTCAATATCTCATTCAATTATTTGCATAAATTGGACTCTTTTAGTATAGATTCACTTTTAAATGATTATGGGTCCATTTTTGAATACAAATCTGACCCTATTAAAGGTATCAAATGCCATCTTGATGTGAAGGCTGACTTTATCCCAAAATTTTACAAATTCAGACAAGTTCCTTTTGCATTAAAACAACTTGTGGAAAATGAAATTGATAAATTGGTTGATTTGAATATTTTGTCTCCAATAGATAAAAGTGATTGTGCTTCACCACTTGTTTGTGTTGCAAAACCAAATGGCCAAATTAGACTTTGCGCTGATTTTAAAAAGAGTTTAAATCCTTACTTAGAGGATGTCAAATATCCTATTCCTAACATAGATTCAGTCTTGAGTAATTTTCAAGGAAAGAAATTATTTACTAAATTAGATTTGTCAAAGGCTTACCATCAAATTGAGATGGATGATATTTCAAAAAAGTATTTGGTTGTCTCCACTCACAAAGGTTTATATAAATATAATCGTTTGGCCTTTGGTATAAAGACTGCTTCTGAAATATTTCAGAAGACAATGGAATCCTTCTTCTCGGGAATCAATGATGTTTACATTTATTTTGATGACATTCTTATTGCATCAGAGGATTTGGAAAGCCATTTAGATATTCTTAAAAGAACACTTAATATTCTTAAAGAAAATAATTTTACAATAAACAAAAATAAGTGCTTGTTTGTTAAAAATGAGATTGAATATCTTGGACATCAAATTAATGAATTTGGTATATACCCCTTGAAAGACAAGCTAGCTTGCATAAAGAATTGTCCAGTTCCTAAGAATATAACTGAATTAAAAAGCTTCCTTGGATTTTTGTCATTTTATAGTAAATTTTTGCCAAATCTTTCAGATTTAGCATATCCTTTATACAACCTATTAAAAAAGAATGTTAAAAGGTCTTGGAATGCTGGGACAGATAGATCCTTCAATTCCTGTAAAAATGCATTAGATGAGACCACATGTTTATCGGATTATTCCCTAAATTTGCCTTTGATTCTTTCGTGTGATGCAAGTCAGGTGGGAATAGGAGCAACCCTTTCACATTTGAAGGATGGGGAGGAAAGGCCTGTGTGTTTCATTTCTATAACTTTAAATGTTCATGAAAGAAAATATTCTCAAGTTGAAAGAGAAGGACTTGCAATTGTCTTTGCAGTAAATAAATTAAAAAATTACCTTTTTGGTAGGAAATTTACCATTTACACTGATCACAAGCCCTTAATAACTATTTTTGGAGATAAAACAAATTTGCCTCCACTCATTGCAAATAGACTTCATAGATGGGCTCTAACTCTTTCAAATTATAGTTTTGAAATTAAGTATAAAAAAGGAAAGGATAATATTATTCCAGATTTCCTTTCTAGATTTCCAGAGTTTCATGAGAATAATTTGGAATATAATGATGGGAGTGGTGAAATTTTACTCTTAAATACTTCCATCATTGACCATGTTCTTGTGGCTCATGAAATACAATTAGACAGGACTTTATTCAAATTGTATAAAATTATTGAGACAGGGGAGTTACCCTCAAGTCCCAATGATGATCTCATTCCTTATTTAAAAAGGATTGATGACTTTACCATTCTCCAAGAATGTATTTTTCTGGAGAATAGGATAGTTATCCCAAAAAGTCTACATGAAAGGGTACTTCAAATTTTACATGAGAGCCATGCAGGAACTAATAAAATGAAAATGATGGCACGTTCATCTATTTGGTGGCCCGGCATGGACTCTTCAATAGAAATAATTACAAAAAAATTGCAGAACTTGTCTTTCCAATGAAAGTTTGCCTCCTCAAAGGACTGAGAGTTGGCCTAAATATGCAGGACCATGGAGGAGGGTTCACATGGACTATTTCAATTTCAAAAACAAACTGTTTTTACTAGCAGTAGATTCATTTTCTTCATGGGTTGAAGTTTCTGAAGTACCATCTACCAGTGCATATTTTTGTATAAATTTTATGAGAAATTGTATTGCTCGCTACGGATTTCCACAAGTAGTGGTTTCTGATAATGGTCCTCCTTTCTTTAGTAGTGACTTTGGTGATTTTTTGTCTAAGAATGGCATATCCCATGTGACATCTCCCCCATATCACCCAAAATCGAATGGACAGGCAGAAGTCTCTGTAAGAGAGGTAAAGAAATTGCTAAAAAAGCAATTATATGAAAATGAGCAGGTGGAACTAAATTTGGCTCTGTCCAGGGCTTTGTTCTTTATAAGGACCGATGTAAATATTAGGAAAGGGACATCACCTGCGGAACTGTTTCTTGGAAGAAAGATCAGATCAAGACTTTCGGTGTTATCAAAAGAAGAAGTAAAAGCCTCCAAATTCAATAGTCAATATGTTAACAGTAAATTTAAAGTGGATGAGACTGTGAAGTTTAGGTGGATTACTAATGGGCATCCCTCTTGGTATACAGGAAAGATAATTAAAATACTAGGAAGGAATGTTTATTTAATAAAACAAGGTGACAGTATAAAAAAGGTTCATCAAAACTACATTAGAAAAATGTTGCCTGGTAAATCACATCCCAATAATATGAATGATGCTGAACGTGTGCCAACTCCAATCTCGGAGGAGAAAAGTGTCACAACCCCCAGGTATCCTCAGAGGGAGCGCAGATGTCCGCAGAGATATGGAGAGTAAATAAATAAATAAGGGGGGCCAAGCCTAAGAAGGGGGAATTGATGTATATAGTTGTTCATTTGTTTTAAATAAATATTAAATTGATGTATATAGTTATTCATTTGTTTTAAATAAATATCAAATTGATGTATATATATTTGTTTAGTTATTTTGCATATTTTTCAACTGTGAATTAATCTTATAATTTGGTCTATGAAAATAAAAATATTGGACCAGTGACCAAAACAAACTGTAAATAGATCGCTTAATGTTATATGGTTAGTATAGAGAATTGTTAGGCAGGATATATATATATTTAAATGTTATGCTTGTGTAATTATAATCTTAATTGAATAAAAATATTTAAATTATAAATGTATTCTAAATCTTAAATACCAAGCATTAAAACACCTCTCTTTGGAAAATTCTGAAGATTCCATAAATCTCTCGTCAATATCAGAGTCCGTCCTGGACTGACAAAGGCCATCTGATCGAAACTATCTGGATGGAGAGGTTTCGAAATTTCCAAAGTGGCTTTTCCCCTGTCCATATCCTATAGTTTTTACAGAAGGGCGAATTATCTCATATTGCTTCTGGGTCAAATTTGACGAGACAGATGACATTTCTTTTCATAGATCAACAATATTCTCAAACCAATTTCCATTATTTTTATATGCGAATTATTTAAATACCGAATAAGCACTTGTTAACATTAAACCTTTTACTATCTCATAAGAAGATATCATCATTATTTATTATTCTTAAATATATACACTCATTGACAAAACTTAAGGTAGTGGAAAGTCTTTAATATCACCGGTAGTCTGTTTTTTTTTTTTTTATGAGACACAGAGGCAATTTTGTTCACACTTGGTTATCTCGTGTGTCTTCAATAAAGGTCACTTTCTTTCAAATATCTTTCAGAGTTATTGTCTGAATCCCGATATACTTTCTAAAATGTACAACTTCCTTAAGTTTGTCCAGGAGTGTATATATGGTAATTTAAACCAACAACGCCATATTGTATAATACTTATAAGATTTTCATGTTGTATAATAGAAACTCATATATAAATAATTATACGCATGATTGACATTACATCAACTGAGGATAAATGAATAAAACTCTGTAATATATTAAGAGTTGAGCTAAAGCAAGAGATTGAGATGGAAGTCCAACAACATCTAAAGATAGGAAACTGTCAGGGCGTTGCCAGAGTATAAAATATCGCTTCCGATCGACGCTCTTGTTGCATCCGCTGAAATTCAATACTTCCTCTCTCGGCAAAGATATATAAAACCTCCGCCCTAGCCGAAAATATAGTCACTTCACCATCCGCGGAAGCCCTCGTCGGTTGTGTCCCAGGTCCACCTCATCGACCGTGTAGAAGAGTAAGAACTCTTCTATCTCCATCTCGCTCCTAGCTCGACTTTTATCTGTTCACGGAACTTTCCTACTACAACTATGTCTCTTCGTTTTTTCGTGGACATTCCCACGCTTTCCACTCTGCCTCGACCACGACTGCCTGTACTCTGTAAGAACTGTTAAAGGTCTTACAAGGTGCAGAGAGGTACTGGAAAACTATCCACATCCTGACTGTTCCTTTTGGTTAACACAGTATAGCGAGAGTCGAAAGGATAACACACCACAGTTTAAGTCGACTGGATACCTCATCACATATTTATATATTATATTAAAAATGTATAGCTTGCTGCTTTTTTAACCTCTACTGCTTCATGAAATCAAACCCCATAACCTTTATAAGATTTGTAACACTCCATAAAACTATATTATTCTTGATTTTGTAGAGTTTCGACTGCAGACTAATATCGTTTGGCTAGAAAACCTGTACCACTTCATGAAATCCAATCTGAACACGGTGTTCCACAACGACGCCCGCGTCCTCTTCAACCCGAGCAAGGTACCTTACCAGGCAGCGGTACATTCCTCCTTCGAGGTCGTCAACCCTTACATCGAGGGCAGTGCCGTTTCTGACAGCACCTACGTCTACAAGATGTTCAGACTGGTACGTAATGGAAGGCTAAACTGTTTTATAATATACTCTGTATGTTCCCGTCTTGAAGTGTTATTTTCTTATCAATAAATGAGTTATTCAAACTACTATATAGTAAGAAAACATATAGATATATGAAAAAACAATGAAAAAATAATAATATAAAGGTCAGGTGTTGATATTAAAAACAAAGAAGGCATATCCTGACCAAAAGCACATGTGCTTTTTAGATGGCAGAGCGTCATCTAGTGGAACAGAAATCAACTAAACATTTATTTAACCTGTTCCATGATATTTAGCCAACTCAATTTATTCATAAATCAGGAAAGGCCATCCACGAATCAATGTTTAGTTGATTTCTGTTCCACTAGATGGCGCTCTGCCATCTAAAAATCCCATTTGCTTTTGGTCAGGATATGCCTTCTTTATTTTTAATATAGATATAATTCCATGGTCTTAAATCATCACATATATGTGATGACTTTGTAGTGTAAATGTCGGACCTCTTTTGAGAGAGAATTGTCTATATTATCTCAAATGTCCACTAGCAAGGACCTGATCTCTACCCCTTGAATGGACAGATCTCCCCGCCCCCTCTCTCTCTCTTTCTACGCATAACACCGTAATTCAAACCCAAACTTAGCGCTTTAATAAATGTCTGTAGCTTTCCACTCTATGTTCATCTCAGCAGATCGAGAGACCTCCAGTGATCCATTGCCACATTTCCAAATCGATTTTTTCGGGCGCCGCCACAACACTGTTCTCCTGAAGCTGTTCGTTTCAAACAGCAGTCCAACCTGGAGCAGGTCCACCGTGAGGGACGAGACGATTGATGTCAATTATTTAAGTCGATGTTGTATACTTCTTTATACGGAATACGACGTCCGTAATCTTTCTGATGTCTTGATAGGGTCCCTTTCAATACTTCTGGACTTTTGAGACAACCCTTTCTTTTGTTGTAGGTTATAGAGCCGAAAGGGTCACCACCTGAAGTTTTTTCCCTCCCCTTTAAAGTCATATCGATCTTTTTTTTTTTTTCGTGCTAGGGGCATAAATATGTTCTCGCGAGCATCCATGTATTCTCTCTAGCCTTTCTTCGGGGTCTATAACATAGTTCTTAGAGCCTAGTGATGATTCAGCTCTACCAAGAAAAATATCGTATGGGAGGGGAAGTTTTTGATCAAAGGCATTTTGCAGGTCTAAATACTGGGGATCTCTAGGCCATCCTCAGTAAATCAATGCGGAGGTCCCAATCACGTTTATTCCCACTCACGTACATCGGGAGGTGTTGGGTGAGAAGAGTACGGTTGAAACGTTCAATTAGACTGAAGATGAAGTGGAGTTGTCCTGATCTTCTCTATTCCAAGGCGGTTGTGAACTTCTTGGAATAACTGAGGTTCAAAGTTTCTGCTCTGGTCTTAATGTAATAGTCATGGGACTCCGAAGAGACTGACCTAATTCTATATTAATGTTTCAGGTACACGCTTGTTCGGCGGTACATATGCTAAAATTGGAACTATTAATGCGTCAGCAATTGTCTTGGATTCTTGATCAGAGACTAGAACAACAATAGGCCATTTAGTAAAGTAATAAATAGCAACCATGATGTTTTCATGGCTTCTGACAATGGGAGGAAGAGGGCCGAGAATGTAACATGAATGCATTAAAATGGAGCTCCAAAGTTGTAGACGTTCCATTTTCGTTTGATATCTCTTCTTAGTCCCTTTGTTTCAGTGCATTCGTCATAATGTCGGAACCATCTCTCCGTGTCATTTCTTAGGTTAACCCAATAGTAGTGTCACCTAACTTTTGCCAAGGTCTACTTAATATAGAAATGACTGTTGTGAATATCTGGAACACCAATGGAATGTAGGACTTTGGGAGGGCCGACGATATGCTTAAGCTTGTCACTTTCCAATTTTCTGTGAATCACGAAGTCTTTCATGCATAGAACGTTTTACATTTCCCAATAGCTTTTTGTCTTTGAAATTTTAGTATCCCCACCTCCCAGGTTCGAAGGTCGCCACTTTCTTCAACCCAATTCAGAATGGGAAGTGATCGAAGTGACTTTTTACTATAAAGATCGTCTGATGGAGATTCACTAACTTGAACTGGTAACTTGATGGACTCGGGTATTGTACGGTGCCTATATTCGTCAAGGCGTGGTCTTCTGTAGAGAGAATCAGCATTCTTGTGCGAACTTCCTGAACAATATCGAACAATATTATTGCACAGGTTGTAATCATCGTGCAATATGACCTTCAGTATTCTTGAAGGAGCCATTGTAAGTAGGAATGGTCGTGGGGAAGTATAAACTCTTGTCCATATAGATAATTATGGAAGGGCTTAAATGTTTTAATCTGGTAAGAAGTTCTTTGCGTGTCATAACGCAGTTTAGTTCGGGTTCGAGAGTGTCTGAATGAAATGTACAATAACCATCTCGGCGCCGTCCTGAATTTGTGATAAAAAAACAACCTCCAATACAATTTCCACTTGCGTCTGCTATTAAAATACTTGCTCCAGATTGTCAAGATGATGGTCGAATGTCCTCCTTAGATAAATTATGTCATCTAAGTAATCAATACACCGGTTCCCCAGGGCAAACTATGGAGAACATATTCCATTTGGCGTTCGAAATTAGATGGAGGTTTGCAGAGTCCAAAATAATCACCCTGAATTGTAACAATCATTCCCAGAAATGAAAGAGGTCTTCTCGCTGTCGTTATAGTGTAACTCTACGTATCAATATAACTTTTCAGATCAAAAGTATAGATCCATTTAGAGCGTCAAAGGTAGTGTCGATTTTAGGGAAAGGATATAGTGATGGAAAGACGTTGTCGGTAGTTTAAACTGCAAAGCCTTGATGTTGATTGATTGAAAAGAGGCTATTATTTCAAAAGATTGCAATGTTTTCCCAAAGTCGTTGATGATGCAGAAAAAAAATCTTGAACTCCATACATGAAAGGGCATTGTCAGGAAATCCAGGAGGGTTGAGACCAGGATGGCTTTGATTGGACCCCTCTTTGTTGTTGAGCCGATGTCTGCCCCGAGAGGCCGCCCAATTGTCGTTTCCCTGGTTGCAAGGGGGTATCATTTTGCATCTTTGGAATATTTCAGAATTTAGAAATAGAATAGTTAGAACTATTTCTTTGTAGATTTCATTCTTGATTACATCTCCAGCATTATCTTTATTTCAAACGAAATATGGTTTGTGTCGAAATGGATGAAAAGGTCTGGTTGGATCGCATGTTCAGACGCTTCGAACTTAAGAGCCATGTTTAGAATTTTTGGAGAGTATAGTAGGGTGAATACGGACATATTGCTGCATTTCAGGGTCTCCTAGGGCTTCTACGAACTGTTGATGGGTTAGAAAAATTTGAAATTTCTTCGGGCAAGATTGCAAGCTTTGACAGCTTCTGAATATCATTGTAAACTTCTTGCAATGATTCACCTTTAGTTTGGGTCCTATTTCGTAAACAAACTTTGTGTAGCTGTTGATAAGTTATTTACATTATTCAACGCATGAAAACACTAGAGATCCAGATTTTGTAGAAAGTTTAGAATTTTTTACAAAATGAATTGAACTTTAAATATGATTTTTTATCGGAAATCAAATCGTTAAGTTCACAAAGAACTAGTTCATTCTTCATTCTATAATCTTGAAATGCTGGGAAATGGGTCATAAATTTGTTGATCTTCTGAGGATAAGTTTCTCAGATCAGATATCATGATTCTGGATTCGATCAAGTCTGAGATCAGAGGAATGTTGGCCAAACTATGAACACAACTACTCGTATATGATGTGGATTTATAGGCTTGTATACACCATGTCAGTATTTGATATTGGGTTGAATTTAAATTTTGTAAACATTTTTATTTAAATATTTGAACTAAATTTCGGCTCCATATGTAAGTATTGGTCTGAAAATGGATTTATATAAAGTTAGCCTTTTCTGGGTGCTTAGACCCCAAGATTTCCCACAAATTGAGAAGAGATCATTTTTAAAACGTTTTGTACGATTTACTATTTCTTTTATGTGGTATGTAAAATTTATTTTGTTTCTTCTTCTGTGATTTGCAATTATTATTCCTAAAATTTTGGTTTTCAGAGTTGGTATAATTATTTCATTATTAAATTTGATTGGGATTTTTTCTTTGTTATGTAAATAAAGTATATTAGTTTTTTCTAGACTTATTTCAAGTTTGTTACTCTTACACCATACATCAATCGTATTTAATGCTTTTTCTTTAACTAATTTCAGGTATTTGCCATTGTTGTGCCAGCATATAATTGATACATCATCCGCATAACATACCACTTCACTATTAGGAACTTGATATTTGATCAAAAGATCGTTTAGTAATATTATCCATAGTAGTGGAGATAGCGGGCCACCCTGCGGACATCCCTTTGTAATTTGTTTATTTATTGTAAAATTCTCATATGTAAATTTCGTTTTCCTCGATTTGAAATATGATTGAATAGTCCTTATTAAACTTTCCGGCAAATTTTCTTCATCTATTATTTTTTAAATCGCAGGCCACCATGCGTTATCAAAGGCTCCCGCAATATCTATTGTGACCAGAGCTGTCAGTTCTTTGGTTTTGTGTTCCATTATTATATCGATTATATTATTAAGGGCTGTAATAGTAGATTTTGACTTGATGAACCCATGCTGTTCGGGAATTAATAAATTATTTTGCATATAATATTCATAAATTTTATTTTTAATAACTTTTTCGTAGATCTTAGACATATTAGATGTTAACGAAATAGGTCGATAGCTTTTTATTGATTCGAAGTTAGATTTGTTTGGTTTCAATAGAATTTTTAATACTGACGTTTTCCATTCCCTTGGAAAATATCCCATCTGAATACATTTATTTAATAACGAATGTAGCACCGGAAGTATCAGAGTCTTTACGTATTTTATCATGTTATTACGGATATTATCTTGACCTGGTGACTTTTTAACAATGCTATTGTCAATTAGATATTCTATTTCTTCGATATATAAAAATGGATAGCGCTTGAATTGCCTAGATAGTTAACCAAAGTTCTCCGTTAAAGAGAGGTGGCTCCACGGGTATAATCTCCAGAATCTCGACGGCTGGCCACCAAAAGCCACCGCACCTGATGTCGGACCATCCATTGACTCCGAGCTGCACCCTGAAAGTAGCTCACAAAGCGGTGTCATCCAAGGTTGGAGGTTTTACCTTGAAGCTGATCGTATTTCATTAATAAAGGTTTGAGCCAGGTGGAAAGTTCGTTGTAGGTACAGCGTAACAAGAAACGATTTGTTATGGAGAAGGAACAGGGTCATTGCATTTTAAAGCGTCAATCTGGGATTGAAGATCTTTGTATCGGCAGAAATCATCTTCAATCTCAAAGACCCGCCTGGTTAGGGATTCTATCCGTTTAGCAATTTCTTCAATTAATGAAGCCGATTGTTGCTCGAGCCTTCTAGAAATATATTCCATTGATGAGAAATGTTCTTCAAATGCTCTAGAAAACTTTTCTTCAAAAGCTGCAACATCTTAAACAAATATTCTAATGAGTTGCTGGTAGTTCTTATTTATTCTTGAAAGTAGATTCTACATTACTTCTGATTTCTCAGTCACCAATCTTCAGGTTCCCACATTGGCATTTAGAAATTCCCATATTAAAAAAAAAATAGAGAACCCACTTCTGGCACCAAATTTTGAGTTGTTGTTGTATCAGAGTGATCAAATGAGCCTGCAGAAACTATAAGGATCTCTGCTCTATAGCCATCAACTCGATTTATTATTACACGTAACCAAATAACAGCGTAAGCAACGATCAGCAGTTCAAAATCGAAGGAAACCAACAAGACTACTGTCGATACTCGTCGCAATTTCTCTCTCTCAATATATATATATATATATATATATATATATAATTGGTCGGTCTTCCCTGGCCCGCGCGACCTCCAACGGTCCTTTGCTAACTATGAAAATCGGTATTTCGAGTGTCGCCGTAACAATACTGCTAGGGGTTCAAGATATCGACTTTTGGAATGCCATGGCATGTAAAATGGTGAGGCTCTAGCGCCCTGTCTCTGCCTGGAGTGTCGTTTGGTTTATTGTTTCCATATACAAGGTTGTCCCAAAAGTTCGTAAGCATTTTCAAAAATTGAAATACGAATATTATTCGCCATAATATTATTCGCCGTTATGTATAATGTCTTTGTGTATTATGTATAAAGTAATTTTAAAGTTTTAAAATTTTAGCTGTATAAATATCCACGCTGCGCGCGTTTGTATTTGTAATTTTTTTCTTGTTAAATATAGTCGATATTTTTTATTGAGCCCGTTGAAGAGCGATTATCGCTTGAAAGCTAGAATTTTAAAATAAAAATAAACTCATTGTGAGAAAATATTCTATAATTTTAAAAGGTTTTTCACAATTTTATCATAAATAAAGTGATTGTATGATGTGTTATTATGTATTCAACGTAATAATTATATATTCGCCAATTAATAAGAAAAACAACGTTTTAAGAAAAACCCGAACTTCTAGGACAACCTTATAATTTACATAAAATGAGGATATTTAGATTTTTATTTGATGATGTCGAAGTTAGTGTAGAGTGTAAGGTTCCCAAAATGTATATTATATATGTAAAATTCTGTTTCTTTGGTTGTTTATGTGAAGCGAAAACCCTCATTAATATAATGAAAGGGGAAAATAAAAATAAAATTCAATAAAATAATCCCTTGTATCTATATTGAGTAAAAATACCAGGCCTTCAGGGAAAAGTATCTTACCATATTTTCTCCTGTAGAAGGGCGTTCGTACCCGAAAGCTAGAGATTGGAAAGGTTTTTGAAAAGATAATTTTCCCTGTAGGCCTGATATTTTTATTCAATAAAAAGAAAAAATTAATTAGCCTCTTCGAAATATTTTATCTGAAAAAAAAAAAGATTCTTAATTCTATATGTTCTCGTAAAAAAAACCCAACGCATCGCCCAGGTCATTTATCTAAAAATATTGATACTTAAATAAATAATTTCAAAATAAAGAGAAATATTATATATATATATATATATATATATATATTAATAGTAATTGTTTTTATATTTGGAAAATAGAGGAAAAGTAATCTATTAAGAACAACAGATTTTGAATTAATTTTGAGTCAGAACAGCAAGCTAATTCTGTATCAAATAGTATAGCTATGAAAAATTTTAAGATTAATATTTTTTTTTTTTTTTTTTAATTTGAATGTGTGAGGTTTGTTTTTTAATTTTTTTTTGTAATAAATAATTAGTTAGATTATATTTTTAACAAAGAGAAAAAAAAAGTAACACCAGCAAAGCATCGGCAGTTACGCGTCATAGGCTGGGTGAAAAAAGGAATAAGCGAAGAGAAGAGCAAAGACAGAAACATGATAATAATTTTCCAAATATAAAATAAAGCTAATTAGAGAGAGAAAAAAGTATTTTTTGCTCTATTTTCTCTCTTGATGAGAGAAGTTAGATTTTTGTAATTTTTTTTTTTTTGGGAATTTTTTTTTTTTATATATATAAGCTTATTTTAAAGACAATCTAGTGTAAAAGTGGAGGACACGATATAAGATAATATATTAATTTAGGAAGGATGAAAACCTTAAGGGTTAGACCAATTGAAAACCATAAAGGTTAGACCAGATGGAAAGAGGATGGTACTCAGGTGGGCCTCTTCAGATGAAGACCTGAGCAGCAGTTTCGGCCCTTACTCCATTACTGCCAAACCATACCTCTTCGACCAATTAGAAAGCAATTTTAGGTTGGAACGGAGATAGGGTAATAGCTGAACCTTAGATATACTACAAAAATCAACTAATGAACTAATACATTGTCATCTTCTGCACTTTCGAACCTAACTCAAAACATGTTTTTTCAGTTCAGAAGTTAAATTGATTCGGTTCCCTGGACTTAATCCGATTGATACATACTTATCCCTTAGTGTTAAACTTCAAATCAAATTGTGTTTATTCTTTTTGGGTATAAGGACTGTAAGAGATTGATAAAAAAATTAGTAATACAGTTAAATGATTATTATAAATATAGGAAAAATTGATCATATCCCAAGCCTTTAACAATGTGCGTCGACAGGGGAACAGGAAATCTAACATTAAAGAACATAGAAAAATAAACTTTGCCTGATGTTAGTAGGTTCAGATTATAGTCCAAATTGTGTTCATACACTCTGAATAATAGGACTGCATGAAAATAATAAGATATTAGTAGTACGAGAGGATAAGGATTAATTGGAACTACAAGAAAGTATGATTAAATTCAAATAAGTTAAGAATGTACGTCATACCATAAATGGAAAAATCAGCTTCATCAGACAAAGACATAAGTCCCTTGTCTGAAGATGGTGAAAATGCTTTACCATAATAACTCACATCATCAATTTATTTGAACTGGTCCTAACGGAACCGTATATTCTATATATAGTCCTATCTATACTTTTTTTTTTTTTAAATATAATATATGAGGACCATTACCTGTAATTTCTGCTAAATAAGGAAGTTTAGGAATTTAAGTTTTAATGCTTCATATCAATTAGATTGAATGTTCATTCTCTATACCCCCCTTTATAAAGATTGAACACGCATAGATAATTGTTATGTATGCTCTAGGGAGAGAAATAAAATATTCTAAAGTTATCGTATAAATTTAAAGGATCAAACAAAGTAAGAATTAGAGAAAACACAGAAATAAAGGTATGGTATTGGTAAGCAAAGGTAAAAAGAACAAATCCAAAAAAATAAGCAATGTGCGACGTATCGGCATCAGCGTCGCTACAATCTTCAGACAAGTCTGAAGAGGGCCACAATGTCGCTACCGATATGCTACACATCACTCATTCACTCGGACCCGGTCCCGTTACCTTGTGTTTATAATCTATAATCCTAATTGTGGTTTATCGGTATGGTATTGGTGTTTCAGAATATTGAATTTAATAGTTTCTATTAGTGTAGATGGATTTTTTTTTATTAATTTAAAAACTTAATTATTATTTGTTCTAAGTCCAATTAAAAGGGGTGAAGAAAAAAGAAACAAGGAGTCACATCATCTATCTTTCTTGATTTACTTACACTAACTACATTCCGCTAATCTAGATAATAAATAATTTAATTATAGGTAAATACTCTTGAAATCATAACATTCATAACGAATTCTATCACAATAATTAAGTGTACTGATAAGCTATTATAAATACTTTCAAAGAATTCCTATTTTATTTATTTATTTTTACCTTTTTTTTTCTTTTTTTTTGTTTTCCTTGTTTCTTTTTTCTTCACCCCTTTTAATTGGACTTAGAACAAATAATAATTAAGTTTTTAAATTAATAAAAAAAAAATCCATCTACACTAATAGAAACTATTAAATTCAATATTCTGAAACACCAATACCATACCGATAAACCACAATTAGGATTATAGATTATAAACACAAGGTAACGGGACCGGGTCCGAGTGAATGAGTGATGTGTAGCATATCGGTAGCGACATTGTGGCCCTCTTCAGACTTGTCTGAAGATTGTAGCGACGCTGATGCCGATACGTCGCACATTGCTTATTTTTTTTGGATTTGTTCTTTTTACCTTTGCTTACCAATACCATACCTTTATTTCTGTGTTTTCTCTAATTCTTACTTTGTTTGATCCTTTAAATTTATACGATAACTTTAGAATATTTTATTTCTCTCCCTAGAGCATACATAACAATTATCTATGCGTGTTCAATCTTTATAAAGGGGGGTATAGAGAATGAACATTCAATCTAATTGATATGAAGCATTAAAACTTAAATTCCTAAACTTCCTTATTTAGCAGAAATTACAGGTAATGGTCCTCATATATTATATTTAAAAAAAAAGTATAGATAGGACTATATATAGAATATACGGTTCCGTTAGGACCAGTTCAAATAAATTGATGATGTGAGTTATTATGGTAAAGCATTTTCACCATCTTCAGACAAGGGACTTATGTCTTTGTCTGATGAAGCTGATTTTTCCATTTATGGTATGACGTACATTCTTAACTTATTTGAATTTAATCATACTTTCTTGTAGTTCCAATTAATCCTTATCCTCTCGTACTACTAATATCTTATTATTTTCCTGCAGTCCTATTATTCAGATTGTATGAACACAATTTGGACTATAATCTGAACCTACTAACATCAGGCAAAGTTTATTTTTCTATGTTCTTTAATGTTAGATTTCCTGTTCCCCTGTCGACGCACATTGTTAAAGGCTTGGGATATGATCAATTTTTCCTATATTTATAATAATCATTTAACTGTATTACTAATTTTTTATCAATCTCTTACAGTCCTTATACCCAAAAAGAATAAACACAATATGATTTGAAGTTTAACACTAAGGGATAAGTATGTATCAATCGGATTAAGTCCAGGGAACCGAATCAATTTAACTTCTGAACTGAAAAAACATGTTTTGAGTTAGGTTCGAAAGTGCAGAAGATGACAATGTATTAGTTCATTAGTTGATTTTTGTAGTATATCTAAGGTTCAGCTATTACCCTATCTCCGTTCCAACCTAAAATTGCTTTCTAATTGGTCGAAGATGTATGGTTTGGCAGTAATGGAGTAAGGGCCGAAACTGCTGCTCAGGTCTTCATCTGAAGAGGCCCACCTGAGTACCATCCTCTTTCCATCTGGTCTAACCTTTATGGTTTTCAATTGGTCTAACCCTTAAGGTTTTCATCCTTCCTAAATTAATATATTATCTTATATCGTGTCCTCCACTTTTACACTAGATTGTCTTTAAAATAAGCTTATATATATAAAAAAAAAAAAAATTCCCAAAAAAAAAAAAATTACAAAAATCTAACTTCTCTCATCAAGAGAGAAAATAGAGCAAAAAATACTTTTTTCTCTCTCTAATTAGCTTTATTTTATATTTGGAAAATTATTATCATGTTTCTGTCTTTGCTCTTCTCTTTAAAACTTTCTCTTCGCTTATTCCTTTTTTCACCCAGCCTATGACGCGTAACTGCCGATGCTTTGCTGGTGTTACTTTTTTTTTTTCTCTTTGTTAAAAATATAATCTAACTAATTATTTATTACAAAAAAAAATAAAAAACAAACCTCACACATTCAAATTAAAGAAAAAAAAAATTATTAATCTTAAAATTTTTCATAGCTATACTATATATATATATATACAAAATTAATTGATAATAAATTATAAAATAAAGTTTTTTCAATGCCCAAGATGTTTTAATATGCTGGCTTCTTACTACATTCTTCATCTTATCAAGCAAAAGGTAGTCTGAGTAGGTCAGATCGGATAAGAACGGATGATGTGTGGAGGAGTGCATTGTTATGCTTAAGCAATTTGCCCATTTGCCTGTACGGATTTGATTCGCCATCACGGCCTTCTGTAAATCCCGCAGTACTGTCAATGGTACGTCAAGGCTCCAGAAATCCACGATTAGAATGACTTAGAAATCCCAAATGACTGTTGCCAGTTTTTCTCCTTTTTAAAGACCGCAACGGCTTTTGGGATGTAGGATTGATGTACGCTTCCATGGAAGTATATTTGATCCAAGGTATTTCATTCAAAACTCAGGACTTATTCCACGTACAAGCGAAGAAGTTTTCCAGATCAGCATCGAGAAGTGAAACAAGTGCTCTGTTCGTAGCGGCGCATTTTTACTTCTGTTGTGGTGTGAAAAATCCACTCTTCATACATGATGCATTAGCGCGCCAGGCCCTCCCATTAATTTTTCCATTGCAATAAGGGCAGTAGAAGTTGTTTAATATTTTAAAATAATCATACGCGTCTATAATAGTTTCGACTTTTCACACATTTTTGTCATTTTCAAATCGCAAAGCAGAATCGGCTGCAATCTTCCTCGGCAAGGTTTTCTCTTCTAGCATATCGGCGAGTGTTAGACGCCTGTTCCTCATGATGAATCCCAACACAACTGTCTCATATTTGCTGCTGTGTACGAATTTGTTGGACGTCCGGCTCTAACACCTATATCCGCAGTCTCTACTGCACTCTGGGAGTTGTCCAATCTGTGATATAAAAACTTGAGACTGCTTATTTCCTGTAAACTCAAACCATGCGAAGATTAATATTATCCCCTCCCTCCTTAAGAACCATGCTGTTCAACGCTGACTGTGATAATCACCTTCCATTATCACGCTCTCTCTCTGAGGCGGAAGAGTTAGGTGCTCGCTCATATACAGTGCATCAGCGCCAGTTATACATGCCGCGTTGTTCATGCCCCCTTGTGCCACTGATTATACCGGCCGTATCGTGTATATTCACGACAGAAGATCCCTTGTGTTAATAATTTCGGTATGAAACAAGAGATTTTCTTCTTTTTTTATTTAATATACCACAAAAAAAGTGATTATTGTAATTATTTCTATATTCTAGTTGAGAGAGAAAAGTACATAAAATTAATTTAATATCCTATTATAAAAATGTTTAAAATCCAATCTAAAAATTAAACCACGTGTTATTTAATAAGGATTGGCAGATTTAAAAGTATAACAATGGATGATGCAGGGTTCTAAAGAGCTGAATCCAGGGACCAAACGCTAGAGAAAACTACGGGATCCAATTCTTCCATCAAAATAGACTATTCGAGAATGTACTCCTGATTGACTTAGATCGAAATGATTGCGTAATAAAATTTCTGGGGAAGAACAGTTTGATGGTCCTCTGAAGACCGAGAGAGGAACAATTTAATTGGCAGCTCCTCTTTCTCCTCTTCATTTTCTTTCTCTTCTTCATTCTTTGGAAGGCCGCCCTAACCTCTGTTGTATCCTTGCCCAGTGCACTGAACTTTCTGTATAGTGTCAATATAGATATATATGGAAAAACAATAGAAAAAAATATATATATTAAAAAGGTCAGGTGTTGATATTTAAAATAATGAGGGCATAATCCTGACCAAAAGCATATGTGATTTTTAGATGGCAAAGCGCTATCTAGTAGAACAGAAATCAACTAAACATTGATTTAACCTGTTCCCTGATATTTGGCCAACCCAATTTCTTCATAAATCAAGAACCACTTGGACGCAGTGGTAAAGCCTGCTGTACGCTGACGAGCGCCAACAGCGCTAAACGCGTTCGTGGATAGCTTTTCTTGATTTATCAAGAAAATAAGTTAGCCAAATATCAGAGAACAGGATAAATCAACGTTTAGTTAATTTCTGTTCCACTAGATGGCGCTCTGTCATCTTAAAAAAACACATGTGCTTGTGGTCAGGATATGCCTTCTTTGTTTTTAATAGCTTTATATACCTATAAAAAATTGAAAGGCGAAATAATTTATTTATTAATTAAAATAAAATTCATATATAAACAATCTTCTGAAAAATATACATTTTATATAAATAATCATAAATTAATATTTTTAATTGTAAATGTGACATAAAAAGTTCCGAAAATTCATTTAGGATATTCTCAAAAAAGTGAAAACTCATATTCATTTAGAATTTTGTAAGTAACCCCCATTACTTTGCAAGATATTTTGGCATTTTTTAGGCATTATAAGAATAGTATATATATATATATATCTACTTATATATTTGCCTTATTCTGTCTGTTTGTCTGAAGCTCACGGATAGAATGCGCGCCCATTGGCTGCCAGCAAACACGTGACCTCCCTGCCCGCCCCCCTCTAGACAACCCTGTTATCAGCTGTGTGATACATACACCTGTCTATAGCGGCCATTCTAGACAACCCTGTTATCAGCAGTGTGTTACATCCACCTGTCTATACAGACCACCCTGTCTATAGCGGTCACCTTAGACAACCCTGTTATCAGCTGTGTGATACATACACCTGTCAATACAGACCACCCTGTCTATAGCGACCACTCCAGACAACCCTGTTATCAGCTGTGTGATACATCCACCTGTCTATACAGACCACCCTGTCTACAGCGGCCACTCTAGGCAACCCTATTATCAGCTGTGTGATACATCCACCTGTCTACACAGACCACCCTGTCTATAGCGGCCACTCTGGGCAACCCTGTTATCAGCTGTGTGATACATCCACCTGTCTACACAGACCACCCTGTCTATAGCGGCCACTCTGGGCAACCCTGTTATCAGCTGTGTGATACATCCACCTGTCTACACAGACCACCCTGTCTATAGCGGCCACTCTGGGCAACCCTGTTATCAGCTGTGTGTTACATCCACCTGTCTATACAGACCACCCTGTCTATAGCGGCCACTCTGTGCAACCCTGTTATCAGCTGTGTGATACATCCACCTGTCTATACAGACCACCCTGTCTATAGCGGCCACTCTGGGCAACCCTGTTATCAGCTGTGTGATACATCCACCTGTCTACACAGACCACCCTGTCTATAGCGACCACTCTAGACAACCCTGTTATCAGCTGTGTGATGCATCCACCTGTCTATACAGACCACCCTGTCTATAGCGACCACTCTAGACAACCCTGTTATCAGCTGTGTGATACATCCACCTGTCTATACAGACCACCCTTTCAATAGCGACCACCACCCTGTCTATAGCGACCACTCTAGACAACCCTGTTATCAGCTGTGTGATACATCCACCTGTCTATACAGACCACCCTGTCTATAGCGACCACTCTAGACAACCCTGTTATCAGCTGTGTGATACATCCACCTGTCTATACAGACCACCCTGACAATAGCGACCACCCAAGACAACGTTTTTAAAATATATTCGCACTCGGGTAAACCCCGGGCGTTGCCCGGGCCATTCGTCTAGTATATATATATATATATATATATGAAAAACAATATAAAAATGAATAATAAAAGGGTCAGGTGTTGATATTTAAAATAATAAAGGCATATTCTGACCAGGAGCACATGTGCTTTTCTTGGTTTCTCAAAAAGCCTCTTGGAGCAAAAATATTTTTGGTCACAGTGGTACAGCCTGCTCCACGCTGATGATCAAGAAATTGGGTTGGTCAAATATCAGGGAACAGGTTAAATCAATGTTTAGTTGATTTCCGTTCCACTAGATGGCGCCCTGTCATCTAAAACGCACATGTGCTCCTGGTCAGGATATGCATATGCCTTCATTATTTTTAATATTAACACCCGACCTTTTTATTATTTTTTCTATTATTATAGTACGAATACATCATATGACTTAAAATTAATGCGCATTTTAATATCATTTTTTTAGTTCTTGCTTCGTTTTGGTGATGTTTTAGATTTCTTAAAGCATATGTTACATCTCTCCCGACGTTGGTTATAGGTGTGAGGTCTGGAGAGTTCACTGTAGAATATCAATTTACGGTTGTTTATGCCACTTTAATGTGATTATTCTTGCATTGTTTTTATATATTTATATATATATACAGGGTGATCCAAAAGTCCCGCACAACTTTAAAAATTAATAACTCCCCGAATATTTGCGCTAGAGCAATGCGGTAAAAACCATTGTATTCAGGATGCAATGGGATTTTTTATGGCAAATAATGAAAAATTCGAAATTGATTTTAGTTACAATTTTATTCGCCAGATGGCGCTCTACCAGAATCAGAGATTCAGCGGCCAAATTGTTTGATAAATTGAAAAATATAACTGATCGACACGTATTTTCCCTTTTTGAATACCAGAAAAGAACCCTATAATAATATCAAATAACAAATTAATAAAACACCATTTCGCCAAAAGTATGAAGAATTGGTTAACGATTTCCAAATACAATCAGAGATATGTAAAATAGGTAAATGCAAATTAATGCATGTAGCAAAAATATTTATATTTTATATGAGGTTTTGTGAAATAGATTGAATGTTTGAAAAACACTGCTGATATCAATACACGAATTTTTGAAATGTTAATATAGTACCAAAAATTATGATGGCACTATTAATAGGATTTCTTGCTATAAGAAATGTGTAGTTTCTTGACTGATTGGCGACCCTTGACTATTTAACTGGATATTTGTCATGATCAAACAAATGAAATATAGAGGGGAGTGACAAAATATATTTGTCGTACTTTATTCCAAATATCCTATGGGCTTGTCAAATGTTATCATTGTTTATTATACTGTACACAATTTCAAAAAAATGTGTCCCCTCAAATAAAAATAATTTTTAAATCGACCTTTTGCGTTGAAAAACGTGGTAGTAAAATAATTTTGTATTATTTTTTTTCCACAAAATTTCTAAAATTATTGGTGTATAGAAAATATTCCTTATGCTATTTCTTCTAATGAGCGAAAAGCGAAAACTAAACATAAGGGGGAAAAATCACCGCCGGCAGACGATAAATGACAGAATAGACAGCATTAAATAACATATCTGCTGAAATTGATAAAACGTGCCATCTGATAGAAGCCTTCAACATGGCCAATGTGGTAGGCCAGCATCGATAAACACACGATTTAATGTACCCCCATAGACAAAAATCGCAAGGCGTCAAGTCTGGTGATCTTGGAGGCCACTGGTATATAAAGTGGCGACTTATCACACGATTTTCACCGAACGTATCCTTCAGCAAATGTTTGGCACCTCGGGAGATATGAGGAGGTCCTCCATCTTTCATGAATGTTATTTCGCTTAGTGCTTTTGCCCTGCAATATGGGAATACCCTTTTCTCTCAAAAGTTGAACATAACGTTCACCAGTTACAAAAAAGGTTTTAAAAGTTCTTCCATTGATTTTTCAAAGAAAAATGGCCCAATAATAAAAGAAGTGGACCCACACAAAACTGTAACTCTAGCCTGGTAAAGTGGAATTTCTGTAAAAATCCTAGGGTTTTCTGTTGCCCAAATGCGGCTGTTTTGAATGTTAAATTCTCTGTTTAGAGAAAAGTGAGCATCATCTGTCCACAGAACATTCGACAGCCAGTTTTCATCAATATCAATTTTCCGGAAAATCCATACAGCGAATTCTTGACGAATCTCAAAATCGCCAACTTTCAGCTCGTGAAATCTTTGAATTTTGTATGTGTACACACAATAGAGACATTAAGTGAAGCGTCTTCGGATATCACAATCATACTCGGCGAATTTAACGCCAAAAGTTCAATTTGGGGATCACCTGTCCTGGATAACAAAAGTCAGCAGGTTGAGGACATGCTAACCGACCTCGACCTTACACCGTTAAATAACGGAGAGAACACCTACCTATTTAAGTCCACAGGCACAGAATCCGCAATAGACAATACAGCGATAAATTACAACATCGCACCCACAACACAATGAAAAATCCTGAGAGGTGCAATAAGTGACCACAGACCAATTTTAACAACCCTAAACTTCAAAATTGAGAATGTCCATTTGAATAAAAGAACATGGAACTTTAGGAAAGCCGACTTGAAAAAAATTCACAGAAAAGCTTGAAGAACTGTGCAACGAAAAATTGAATTACAGAACGCTTGACAAAAACTTGGAAAAATTCTCTTCGAACATTTCAAAAGCTGCAAAAGCATCGATACCTAGAGGTAGACGGAAAGACCTGTGGATACCTTACTGGAAGGACCACAACATCGAGGCAATGATTTCAGAGAGAGAGAGACAATATCAATGAACTTCTTTAAAAAAAAATAAAACAGAAGAAAACAGAAAGGAACTCATTGAAATTAGTCACAAAATAGAACAAGAAATTTAGATATGTAAACCAGAGAAAAATGGCAGAATTCTGCAAAAAAATGGATCCAAGAAAGGACAGCCAACACTTGGAATATGATTAGAGTGTTAGAAAACAATCAAAAAACCAACACCAATCCTACAATACTCTAACTGATATGAATAAAACAGCGAGAACGAGAACAAACAGATGGCTGACATAATTGCTGAATATCTTTCAAGCACTTCCATACTCAACTATACGAATGAAGACAGGACTCTAAAAATAATATAAACCAGTTAGTTAAACAAGCAAGAAACTTCCATCAACAAGATATTTTCTCGAGAGACTTCACACTGAATGAGCTAAACTTATCAATAAAATATCCAAGAGGTCACCAAGAGATAATCTAATCTTTGGTCAAATGATTAGACACTTTGAAGACAAAGCTAATAATCAACTCCTACGAATACTGAACATTTCATGGCAAACTGGTAAACTACCAAAGAATTGGAATATATCAATTATAGTGCCAATACTGAAGCCAAACAAAGATGCCAAGGAATACAAGAACTATCGGCCAATTGCTCTCACCAGCATACTTTGTAAAATACCAGAACGAATTATCCACTCTAGGCTCATAGTCTGGCTCACTAACAATAATAAAATAAACCTCCACAAAACTGCCTATAGATCCCAGCACTGTACGACTGATCAACTGTTCTACTTCTGTCAATCAATAATAGATTCTTTCCAGGAAAAAACGCCGAAGAAGACCACGGCTATATTCCTTGATATGACCTCAGCTTTTGATCGAGTGGGAGGGAGAAATTACGTGAAAAGCTGCACAACATCGGAGTAAGAGGAACAACCTTAATCTGGATTGCAGACATCTTAAGGGGAAGAAAGTTAAAGGTTCGGGTCAATGGAGAATTTTCCAAGGAAGGAAGAACATGGGCTGGTGTAACTCAGGGATCTGTGCTCAGTCCTCTACTCTATCTGCTATATATTAACGACATCCATCCTTACCTCACTGAAGACACAAAGGTTGCCTGTTATGCAGATGATATAGCCATATGGCACACAAGTAGCAGCATAGAAAAATCGTAAAATATACTGAACATATCAATGAGAGGACTGGAGAAGTGGGCAATGGAACTCCAAATGACCATAAACCCAATAAAACCAAACCTATGCGTCTTCTCCACTCACAGGGAAAAAGGCATAAATATAACCACAAAATAAGCATAAACAAACAAATAATTGATAAAATTAGAAATCCATAATACCTAGGTGTGATACTGCAGTCCTGGATCTTTCAAGTTGGTCTCGAGGACCACGCCATCACCATCTCCTAAGTGGCGAAGTATGCGATCTACGTATTCATCGTAGATCGCAAAATGCCTGGTGTCGCTGGAGACCCACTGGCGATTCTCCACCAAATTCTGCAGCGCTGGCAGAGGCGCCATATTCATTGTACATAGTGTATATAATGCATATTATCTTTTTTTAATAGTGCAGACTGTGCATGTATTAACAAGATGTCAACAAAATTATTTTAATTATTATTGATGAGGAATTGGAATTTTCAGAACACATAATTAGCACCTCAAATAGAGCTATCAGAAAACTAAACATTCTGAGAAGGCTACGTGGAAAAAATTGGGGAGCAAAACCCAGAATTCTCAGAACAAGATATACCACCTTAATAAGGCCGATAATGGAATATGCAACACCGGTCTGGGCTCCCTCAAGCACATAACTAAAAGTAAGACTAGACAGTGTTCAAGCAAAAGCGACCAAAATAATCACTGGTGCTGTTTCATCCACCAACAATGAGAAAATTCAGAGAGAATGTGTTCTAGACCTACTCGCTCGAAAGCAGAAGACAAAATAAAAACAACTTGGATCGGCACTTCGGAAACGAGGAACCAGAGGACGAGATATCTCTGACCACTTGTGGTTTGGTAGATCCGCTCTTTTCTGAGAATGAGGTGAAACTGACGGCTTTCAAGTTCTGGAAAAGGAAATCTCCTGGTCCCGATGGGATCGATAACACGGTCGTGAAAGCCCTGGTAAGGATGCACCCATCGCTTCTTTCCAGGTTATTCAATAGGTGCCTGGACACTGGTACATTTCCTGAGGCATGGAAGGTTGCCTGAATAGTGCTTCTCGAAAAGTCTGGTAGAAGGGGTAATTCTCCTAATGATTATAGTCCGCTTTCTTTACTAGTGTGTCTAGGTATGGTCCTGGATAGCCTACTAGCTCAGCGACTGAAGCATTGGCTAGATAGTAATGAGCTCCTTTCTCTTTCCAACATGGTTTTAGGGAAGGAAAGTCCACAACCACAGCTCTGAACGAGGTGTTAGAGGGGGTTGAGATGGGCTTAAATAAGGGTGCTTGGGTTCTTTTCGTGGCCCTGGACATTGATGGCGCGTTCAACTCCATGAGCTGGAACAAGCTGATGAGAAATTTGATGGACATGGGTTGTCCTGATAATTTGTGAAGCTTGGTTCGTGACTTCCTGAGGGATAGATGGATTAGCCTCAGTTTTGGTGGGCGGAAGTTGGAAAGAAACTGTGCTAGGGGTTGCCCCCAGGGCTCTTGCTGCGGACCTATTCTGTGGAATATCCTGGTAAACACCGTTTTCCAGGAGGAGCTCCCTGAGGGAGCCAGGCTGGTTCTCTATGCTGACGAGCAGTTCCTTTTCATTGAAGCTGCTTCGAGAGCGAAGGCTGAGAAGTGTGTTGGAACTTCTCTCCAAATTCTCTCGATCTGGGCCTTAAGTTCAATGTCTCCAAAACTAAAGCCCTCAGCTTTAAGCCTAGGGACATAAGAACTAAAAGGAAAGGGATCAAATGGGAACACAAGCCGGCTATCCGGATGGAAGGACGGAGGGTAGCGTGGTCAATAGGATGGCCATTCTGGGGGTGGTCATTGATGACAAGATGGGTTGGCAATACCAGGCGGAGGAGATGGTGGCGAGAGGCAGGGAGGCGTTGTGCAGGCCTGTCCTGGTTGTCTCTCAACAGGGGGGGAGAAGGAGGGTACTATTTTTAGCA
This sequence comes from Cordylochernes scorpioides, assembly GCA_030710605.1. NCBI lineage: Eukaryota > Metazoa > Arthropoda > Arachnida > Pseudoscorpiones > Chernetidae > Cordylochernes > Cordylochernes scorpioides. The sequence continues at coordinate 47,949,880 of CP092882.1, forward strand.
ACCTCTGCCTCTCCTGTGTCGAGCCAATCCTGCTATAACAGGGATCAGAAGGTGGCAAAACTCTAGAGAGCGTGCAGAGGACAGCGGCACTCAGAATCACAGGGGGATATCGCACTACCAGCAGTGAGGCCTTTTTGGTCCTAGAGGAGGAGACCATCAGACAGAAGATCTGGGAGAACAGGGAAGATGCCCTGGGACTTGAAGCGGGGGCCCTGGAATCGAAGAGGGATCCAACGAAGCCTCCGCAGTGGTTGCTAAAGTAGAATTGGAGTCCTGGAGGGCCGACAGGGATTGGCACGGAGGTTTTCACTGATTGTAGTAAGTCTGGAACCAATACTGGAGCTGGGGTAGTGATATTCACTAATGGAGAGCTGATCTTCCAAGAAAGTTTAACACTCAGAGTGGACGAATTGGTCTTTTCAGCCGAACTGGTTGCGATCAGGGTAGCCCTCAGAGTGTGTGCCGAGAAGAACTTCAGCCCGGACCGCCTCTATTCAGATTGTATGTCGGCCCTCGTCGCCATCAATCTAGAGAAAGGGCAACTCGCGCGGCAAATAATCCAGGAGCTGGAGATGATGACGCGGGCTCCGGAGCTTCCTTGGTTTAGGAGACACAGCCTCATCGAAGGTGATGAGTTCGCAGACAGGATCGCTAAGGCAGGATGCTTTAGAGGTAGATCACTGAGGACCCCAGTGACCAAGAAAGAAGTTTATAGGAGGATCAGGGGGCACGTCCAGGACTTATGGTTGGACAGATGGAGGAACAGTGTGAAGGGGAGAGAGGTATTCAATGGGGTAACAACACCCAAGTACCTCTGTAAGGTAATGTCCCACAAACTCATTAGGGTAGTTCGGGACATGGGCTCTTCCGCAAGTCTCCACAGATTTAAAATTAAGAGAAATCCTGATTGCGTCTATGGAGAAAGGGATATGAATGCACGCCACTACGACTTGGATTGTCCAAGGGTAGTGGGTGTGCAGGAAGAGAGAAGGAGGGCGAGGGGCGCGATCAAGAGTAAGCTGCTGATAATTCATAAGCAAGCTTCTTGAGAAAGCCCACGACGTGGCAGCTGAGCTTTTCCTCAGCTGTGAGTGAACAGAGTCGACCGGGGGCTGCCTCCCCGCGGTCCCTGCTGGACACAGTAGATAGTTTCCTATTTTGCTATGATTAAAGGCCACCGGTATAGAAATCCTTCCAGACACGTTGTCTAGGAGGTGGTGTTTCCAGGTACAATGTCCAAGCACTAGCTTGGATACCGTTACTTGGCTTATGAGTTGAACAGAATAGCAGCGAAGGGCATGCTTCGCATGCCGGCTTGTGGACCTAAAGGTCTGGGTGGCCATCTGCTTCTAGGGTATACCAAGGTGGGATCCTCCAGTTCTTGTTTATTTTGGCTACTGTTTCTATTTCTTTAAAGGTAAGTTTATTTTTCTGTAGCAAGGGTTCTTTTGTGCCTTTTTTCGCTAGCGCATCAGCAACTTCATTGCCTTCAATGCTAACATGTAAGGGTATCCATTGAAGGTGAATTTTTTAGGTATTGAGAGTTTTTGGAGATAACCAATTATGTTCCTGCTTAATTTGTCTCTAAGATCCCCTGTGTGACTCAAGTGTTGTATGGTACTTCTACTATCAGTAATAATCCATATATCGTGATGTTTAATGTTTCTGATGGATTTTAAGACTTCATAGATGGCTATAAGTTCTGATCTGAAGACTGAGCAAAATTCTGGGTTCCTTCTGTTTATTTTCTCATTGCCATTTGTGGTTTTAATGAGAGAGCCACTGCCAGTGTGTCCCAACTCGTCTCTGCTACCATCGGTATAGATAGTTATTGCATTTTTAGGAATTTTATATTAATTATTTCTAATGATAATTGTTTTAAGTATTCTGGATTTTGGTATTGTCTGTTGGTGGGTTCATTTGAAGTGGCATTAAAAATAACATTTTGTTAGTGGTTCGCATGGAGATATTTTTTCAGCTAAATAATATTTTTCCACTTTATATTTTAAAAATCTATTTCTTTTGGCCAGGTGGAGAGGGCCTTCTTTTTTGAGTCTTATATTGGGTTCCCAATTAATTATGTAATTGAAAGTTCTGTGTTTGTTTTCATAACTCTTGATTTTGTTTATATTTTATACATTTATACATATATTTTATACATTTTGTTTATACATTGTATATTTTGGCAGATTGTAGCTTATTCTATCCTTCAAGGGCATAATGTCTGCCTCGTAAAGTACAATATCATTAGGGCAGGTATTTCGAAGACCTGCAATAATTCTAGCTGCATTTAGTTGTATCCTTTCCAGTGTTTTTAGATTTGTTTCAGATGCTGTACCATAGATTTAATATCCATATTCCAAGATAAGTCTCATTAGAGATGTGTAAGTTAATTTTAGTGTTGTTGCTTCAGCTCCCCACTTTTCCTGAAATATATTTCAAGATTTTTAGTCGGTCTCTTCCTTTTCTAACAACTCCTTCAATATGCTTACTGGAGTTAATTTCTGGATCCAGGGGGTAGCCGATATATTTAGGATGTTTATTATATTGCAATTGTTGTTCTTTCAGAATAATATTTGGTCTTATTTTGTATAGTTTCTTATCGGTAGTAAAAAGACAGGTTTCAGATTTTTGGGGGTTAAATTCTAATTTATGTTTATTAGCAAATATTTCTAGATGGAGAAGAGTCTTGTTCAAATTTCTTTCAGTTTTTTCCAGTTAGTGTTGCTACTCCATAGAATAATGTCATCAGCGAAAAGTCCAATATTGGTTATATGTGAAAATTTTTCTTCTATGCCTGCTATAAATAGGGCGAAGAGAGTTGGGCTAAGGATTGATCCTTGTGGTAATCCTTGGTACAATTTGAATGTTTTAGATAGAGTGCCATTATATTTGACCCTGATTTATATATATTTTTAAGGGAATCATTTATTCAAGTGATAGCTTTTCCATCAATTTTGAAATGTTTGTATAATTTTGTAATTAACTTGTTTTTCCATACCTTATCAAAAGCTTGTGTAAGGTCTAAAAAGCAGCTATGGTGTGGTTAGTTGGTTTTCTGTTTTGTACATCTTTTACCTTTTGTGTGAAAAATAAGAGTTGGTCTATTGTCCCATGTCCTTTCCTAAATCCATATTGTTCTTCTGGTAAGAGATATCTTGTGTCGGGGTGGTAGGTGAGTCGTCTGAGTATAATTTTTCCATTAATTTGCAGCAAATATTTGTTAGGGAGATAGGTCGGTAGTTTTTTGGGTCATCAGCAGATTTGTCAAGTTTTTTAATGGGAATTATTGTTGCATTTTTACAGTCTTGAGGCAATTTTCCAGTTTCCAGGAGTTATTGAAAATACTAAGAAGTCTTTCTTTGCCAATTTTGCCCAAGTTTGATATCATTCGGCCATGGATTCCATCTGGCCCAGGAGTCTTGTTTAGGTCAGTGTTTTCTTATGCATAAGCTAGCTTTTTCATATTGATTTTTTTCATGGAAAATATTATGAGTGCTGGTGATATTTTACAGTCATGAATAATCTTTCTTTTTTCAACCTTGATTTTACTACTTATTTGATATGAATTACCTAAAAGATTGGCAGCAATTTTGTAATTAGTTGCTGGTGTACTATCTGTATTCTTAATCATATTTGTGTTTTCAGTTTGTGGCTGGGCTCTGTCAATTTGTTTTGCCAAATTCCAAAGTTTTGTATTTGGGTTTCTTGGGTTCAGGTTTTCACAAGTTTGTTTCCATTTTCCCTTTTTACATTTACGTATAATCTTTTTATTTTTGCAATCACAATGTTCAGTTCAGTTATACAATTTGTTTGGTTTTGGGTGCACTTTTTTGTAGTTCATTTCTTTTAGTTATAAGTGTTTGAATATTTTTTGCCTGGTGTGTATAATTTGGAATCCATTTCTTAATATTACCTCTTGGTATTGAAACTTTGGCTGCTTTAATAATGGTGTTTTCGAAAGATATCATATTAGCCTTTTTGAAGTTCCAGAATTTTTCTTAATTGAGCTAGTTTTGGTCTTGGTGCTAATTTCTATCAAATTAGGAAAATGATCACTTACAAGACTTTTTAATATTTGCTATTTGCATTTGTGGAAAATGTCAGGATAGTAAAAACTTATATCAAGGGCTTGTGCAGTATTATAGCTTGTAGGAATGATGGGTAGGATTCCCATCATTTAAGCACATGAAGGCATTGTCGTCAAATATGTTTGATAGTATTTTGCCTCTTGGGTTTGGCGTAGAACATCCCCATAGTTGATGTTTGGCATTAAGGTCACCTACAATAATAATGTTGTCTGTAAGATATTGAGCCATTTTTCCATCGTCAATAAATGTATTGTTTGGAGGGTGATACATATTGTATATGTTGATGGCTTTGTTTTGATTGAGGTAGACTTTGATACCTTGGGCTTCGAGGTCTAATGTGTTTGTAATATTAACGGCTATGTCCTCATAGTACAAATTCTTGATTAAAAATGCTAGGCCACGCCCTTTAACAGCATATACAGATGGATCTTCAGACCTTACCCTGAGTAATGGAGGGGCCGGAATTAACATAATACTGCAAGATGGAACAAACATCAAAATCAAAGAAGGAGCAGGACAGATATCGTCAAAATTCACTTGTGAACTGACAGCTATCTGGAAAGCTCTTGATTTATGCCTTAACCAACCATCCCTGCATCAAGCAGAAGGAATTTCAATATACAGCGACTCCATATCCGCTCTAGAAGCAATTCACAGAAGGGCAATACTAGAATCACACAGAAAATAAACTCGTTACTTACCCAACTGGAATCATTGGAGAATAACTGCATTCTACAATGGATTCCTGCCCGTGTTGAGATCGGGGGTAATGAAATGGCAGTTGATTTGGCAAAGGAACCAGAAAGCTGAGCCAAAATAAAGAACAAATGTCAGTATTTGACGCTGATGCTTTGGCAAAATACAAGATAATTAAACAAAAAATAAGAAAAGATCAAATATGTGAAATAAACTCTGAGAGAAAACTGACAAAAACTATAACAAGACTTAGAACAAAAAAATAAAAAGGAATGAAAATACATCCAGATGGCACAAGAACCTATAGAACATGCAACAACTGTCCTGGTGTGGAACTAACACCTACCCACATATTCTCATGCCCGCAGCCTTGCAGAAAATTGACATAGACCCAGAGCAGCAGCTTTATACATCCAAGATAGTGGACATTGCTGCTGCTGCTGTGATAGAAATGCATGGAGACATCTGAGGCTATTTATTGGACACGACAAAAACAACAACGACATTCCAGAGTAAAATAAATTATCAGAGATAGATACATATTTTTCAAATGAATTAAAATAAACATAATCGACACTGAGTGAGAGTTGAATTAAAAATATTAGAAATTTATTATCTTCGGAAACAAACCGTATCTAAAATATCAATTTTCTTTTTGCTACATGTTTTAATTTGCATTTACCTATTTTACATATCTCTGATTGTATTTGAAAATCGTTAACCAATTCTTCATACTTTTGGCGAAGTGGTGTTTTATTAATTTGTTATTTGATATTATTATAGGGTTCTTTCCTGGTATTCAAAAAGGAAAAATACGTGTCGATCAGTTATATTTTTCAATTTATCAAACAATTTGGCCGCTGAATCGCTGATTCTGGTAGAGTGCCATCTGTCGAATAAAATTGTAACTAAAATCAATTTAGAATTTTTCATTATTTGCCATAAAAATTCCCATTGCATCCTGAACACAATGGTGTTTACCGCATTGCTCTACCGCAAATATTCGGGGAGTTATTAATTTTTAAAGTTGTGCGGGACTTTTGGATCACCCTGTATATATATATATATATATATATGTCGAATTGCTGTCGACTCTCTGTGATGTGCAGTCGTACTGGTGATTGTGCAGTCGTGGTGGTGATTGTGCAGTCGTGAAGGTGATTGTGGTACAGAACACAGAGACGAATCAAAGGAGAATCCAAGGCATCGGGGAGAGAAAACGTAGCGACCTTGCGGCCAGCGGCCAACGGCCACCTACCAACGGACTATCTGTTCTGCTGTATGCTATCTGGCAACTCTGAACTGACTAACTCCCTAACGAACTTTCTAACGACCGTCTGCTATGTTGCAACACCCAACCGTCTACCCTGGCCTTGACTCTGGTTGCGGGGGAACCCTTTGTTAGCTCAGGCGTAATGACGCGCCCCGGTGTCTATCGTTTGATCTCAGGTTTTGGTTTATAGTCTGGCCTTGGTTTTGGTTGCTACGTTCTCTAGATGCCTTTGTATTTATTTGAACACACCAAATCGATACATACAAAGTTAATGGGTTAAATGAGGATTGGGTACAATGACAATTAGAGTAGGGGTTGTAAGAAGGGGTGGGGAGTATTTACACATGTGTTTTATCATTCTTAAATTACCACATATATATATATATTTTTTTTGTTTTGTTTTGAAAATAGAGCAATCCATACTTAATCTCTGATGTTCTATATCAAAAGTGGGCAATCAGCAGGTGGGCCAAGTTTCGATTTCCCCTTTATTACTAAAATGACAAATTCCTAATACAAGGTTGTCCCAAAAGTTGGTAAACACTTGCAAAATATATCATAATATGTTTACGAACTTTTAGGGTAACCTTATAATTCAAATCTCTAGCTTTAAAGCAATGAAAGCCCTTCTACAGAAGCAACTTTATAATGTCCCACTACTACTCTTATGTAGCATCCGTCTACAGTTTGGAGTAAACAGAAATCTAAGCTAGCTACTCACATGTACAACACCAATAATTTCATAGCGAGATACACTTATAAGTCAGGTTGTGGAATGTTGCAGACAAAGTACATCCTCTTACCTCCTCCCTACAGAACCAAATGCTTCGATTACTTAACCCGTTGGAAGGAAATGGGAGTCACCTCCAAGAAGGCATGTATTTTCATATTTATTAACATGAATTTCTTTATCAATATTTCTCTAAGATAAATTTTACCAATACACAAATAGAAGAAAATAGTAAAATTTTAAAAAGGGCAATATCAGTCTAGGACAGGGGTCGGCAAACCTTTGAGTCGGAAGAGTCAAAAATTACAATTTACAAAATTTCAAAGTTTTTAAAGAGCCACAAAATTTTTTCTTGTCAAATATAAATAGTACTTATAAATGAATAAAATAAAGCATCAAGGGCTGCGTATCTTTATTATAATAAATATATACGAGCTTTCGGGCACATACGCCCTTCTACAGGAATTAATGAAATAATAATCCAACTAGTTTGAAATAAGATTTATATATAAAATTAAATGTAACGTGCATATCCACGATACACGTGTATATCAACTTGCAAGGTATCCCATCAGACATGTGATATCTTATACTGTGAATGAATTTGTTTTATCTAATTTTATTTAAGTCTATTGAATTATATGCTTCTGGTAAATCAATTCTGCGATTTATACTGCTATATTGTTTGGACACTATTGCTTCAATTATTAATCTTTGATATTTGTTATTGATATTGTTGTAATGTACTTTAGGTTCATTTAAGTTAAATGTGTGTCCTGTTGAATTGGAGTGCTGTACTATTAATGATAATGGGTCATTTCTGTTTATGTTTCTTCTGTGTTCAATGATTCTATGATGTAATTTTCTTCCCGTTTCTCCCACATATTTGGCATTACAATTATTACATTCTATAGAATAAATTACCTCTTTTCTGCTTGACATATATTCGGTTTGCCTGTTTTTTGTAATCGGGTTTCTTAAGATATCTGATAAGTTGGGAGAGTTGCTATAAAAGGTTTTTATTCCATACTTATCTAGTGTTCTAGAAATGTGGATGGATTTCGGGGAATATGGGATGTAACAATTCTGCCTGTATATTTTAGTTTTTTGTGCTGACATGTTAGATGTGACCTGTGCCTGATAGAAATGTTTTAAAATAAATGTTTTGGGATAACCAGCTGATGTCAAATTATGGATAACTGTTTGCGTTTCTTGCGTTTTGTATTGATTTAAAGAACAATGAATACAAATTCTTTTAGTTAATGTTTTCACTGTGTTAATTTTATGACTAATGGGGCAGAATGAATAAAATTTTATATAATTGGGGGTGAATGAAGGTTTGTAGTAAACTGTTGTTTGCAATCTATTGTCTATTTTAATTATTTTAATATCTAAAAATGGCAATGTGCAATTATCTTCTTTTTCTATTGTGAAACGTAAGCTATTGTTATAATTGTTGAGTGAGGCTAAGATGTTGGGAATCTGTTTTTCTGTACAAATGCAAAATATATCATCTATATATCGTCTGTATAATATGATGTCTGCTGGATATGATGATGTGATCCAATTGTCTATTTCTCTCATAACTATTTCGGCTAATGGAGTTGATAATGGGCTTCCCATAGGGGAACCCTTGATTTGTTTATATTGTTTTTGGTCAAATGTGAATATGTTAACCTTAAGACATAATGTAATTAAATCTATTATTTTATCTATTGTGTTAGAATCTATCATATTGTTATTTAAAAAGGTTTTAGTAGTTTCAATTATTAAGCTATGGGGGAGACTGGGATATAAGGCCTCTACGTCGAATGATACTAAAATATGATCTCTCTGATAATTGTAATTGGCTATTTCAGTGATGAATGTTGGAATATTTGCTATTTTGACATTGGAAATACGTTATTCTTAATTAATGACTGTAAAAATATTGTAACATACTTGGCTACTGGTGCTAGTGGTGAGCTGTGATAGGCTACTATTGGTCTTAATGGGATCCCTTGCTTGTGAACCTTAGGTTTTCCGTATATATAACTTTCTGAGTCTAAATTAGATATGAATAATTTAAATTCATCGTTTGATATCATATTGCTTTTGTACATCCTGTTCATTTCTTTCTTGAAATATGTATATTCTCGTTTCTTATCACTTTCATTAACTATTGTAAAAATGCTTCTGTCTTCTAATATGTTGCTCATTTTGCTTATATAATCTGTTTTTTCCATCACTACTGTCATCCCTCCTTTGTCTGCCCCCGTGATGATTATGTCTTTTCTATTTTTGAGATCATTCAAGGCAGTTTTATCTCTCTGGTTGTTTGGCGGCATTTTGTTTGGTTCTTTTAGTATGTTTATTACAGAATTTCTGATATTATTATTTTCATAGTTATTGAGCTTACAGATAGCTGCTTCTATTCCACTAATTATTTTGATGGTCTGTGGTTTGCCTATTGGTCTATGTTTTAATCCTTTAGATAATATATTGACTTCATCTTTGCTTAAAATTGTCTTGGAAAGATTGATCACATTAATTGCATCATCTTTTCTATTTGTATCTGGGAAATTATACTTACGTATCCAAAATTCTATTTTATTGTTATGCCCTTTTTCTATTTTTGCTTTCAATATTGCTATTTTAGCGTTAATACTTATTATGATATCATTTAGATGTGATTGGTCGCTGTTGAGAGAGAGTAAACAAATTATGTCCTTTATGGTTTTGGTAATAATCCTGATTTTTGAATGACATCCTTTAGTTCTAGATCTTAATAGTTTGTACTGAGTTTCTTGGATTATTTTTGCCGAAAACGGATTCTGGACTGGATCTTTGATTCTCAAGGTTGGGGGGATGAAGTTTGCTTCTTCGCATCGGATGTTGAATGCCAGGTGATATCTCCATCTTACGAGCTGCAATGATTTGTTTGTAAGATTCCTGATATAAAATTCCAAACTAGATGGCGAAAAATTCATGGTAACGTATCTTGATATCAATTGAAAAGCCCTGTACGATTTATAAATGAATAAAATAAAGCATCAAGGGCTGCGTATCTTTATTATAATAAATATATACGAGCTTTCGAGCACATACGCCCTTCTACAGGAATTAATGAAATAATAATCCAACTAGTTTGAAATAAGATTTATATATAAAATTAAATGTAACGTGCATATCCACGATACACGTGTATATCAACTTGCAAGGTATCCCATCAGACATGTGATATTATATACTGTGAATGAATTTGTTTTATCTAATTTTATTTAAGTCTATTGAATTGTATGCTTCTGGTAAATCAATTCTGCGATTTATACTGCTATATTGTTTGGACACTATTGTATATATTGTATATATAGTACTCGCATAAATAATATTTGCGTCTGGGATTATATAAAGAACCACAGCTTCACATCCAAAGAGCTGCAGTTTGCTGACCTCTGGTCTAGGATTTAAAAAAAAAAAAGAATTATGGGGAAATTTGCTGATTTCATTCAATTGTATTGCAAAATCTCACTCATATTTTATATTTTTCAATGAAATTCAATCAAATTTCTGCTGTAATAGGCTTTCTACCTTTAATAATTTTGTCACGGGTTTTAAAAAAATTCAATTTTCAAAACTTAAAAAAAAGGATAAGAATTAGATATTAATATATATTAAATAACTTTATAAATTCTCCTTGAAAACATCTATATAGCTATGCATTTTCTTACTTTATTTATTTTTATATGAGAATTATGTTTCAGTCCTGTATCAACAAATGTATCAAAAATTTAATGGAGAAATTCTGCGGTTGCAATCATCTCAAAATTCCTTTTCCAAGCAGTTTAAGATTCTGCACCAAAGGTTTGAATATATTCCTTTTTTTTTTAATTTATATCATATTTTAAAATGTTTGACGAGCGCAGATGATTTGAAGTGCACTGAGGAAGTCAACGTGGAAGAATGTTTCCAGAATTGCCCCGAGGAATGCGTGTAAGTATCAGTTTGCTCCTTGAGCCGACTCCATTCGCATTTACCTTCTGGCTTGCAGACGACACGACTACTATATCCAGGACGTAGAGCGAGTTATTGAATACAGGGTAAGACTTATAGAAAAATAGCTGCAATGCTGCATCCTTTTGATGATTCTTTAAGTATCACTTTTTAATATTTTCTGTTTTTATTTCAGCTGATATAGATAATACAGCAGCAATAATTTTTGTTTGACATAACTATATTGCCTATCTTATTCTGACGATGTTGCAGTCCACTCACTATGTTGTGGGACCACCGCGGGCGGCTATGCACGTCTTGGTACTGACTCAATGAACACGCGGATGGTGTCCTGAGGGATGGCTGCTCATTCCCTGTCAACCATCAGCCACAATTGAACGCATCTGTGACAGTGCACACAAACAGTTCCATAGTTGTTCTATAGGTGAGATATCAGGAAAATTGAGGACCATGGAAGCACCGAGGTTTAATGCAGGACATGTTGGCTGATGTGTGAGGTCGGGCGTTATCCTGCTGGAAAATGGCATTTGGTATTATCTGAAGGAAGGGTAGTGTTACCAGACGCAGCACGTCATCCACGTATCGTTGGCCCGTCACACTGCCCTAAATACGAATCAATGGTGATCTGATATCATAGGCGATGGCTCCCCAACCCAAAATACCGCGTTGTAGTGAAGTGCGGCGTTCCACCTATGCGGCCGGATTGGACCTGTCACCAAGACGGGGCTAAACTTATACACGGTGGCTTTCATTGTTAAAACAGAAGCGATATTCATCTAAGAACACTACTCTGTGTCATTTAGCTGTTCATCTTCGCCATAGCCGGTACACTGTGGATGCGTAGAGGGGTCTGTCCTTAGAGATTTGACATATGGACCAACCAACCCTTCTGAGTCCAATCACCTCTCGTGAAATTGTCTGTCTGCTGGAACTGCCTAGGCTGGCGACGGCCTGACATTCTCTGATACTAAACGTTTTATCTCAGTCAAAAAACAATAATATCAAATACTTTTACTGTCAAATAGAGAGGTGCGAATAATGGCAAATTTGCAAGTTCCTTCTCTTATATCTCAATCAACAAGCGCGGGATATCTGGGCAATTTGCATCATCTACATAATTCGATGAGTTAACTTTACCCTGAAATTTGCGTATTTTCTACCAAAATAAAAATGGTGCTTGCATGATACATACGAGGTATGTTCAAAAAGTATCGCGACTTTTGTGTTTTTTCAAATATTATTTATTTATTCATGAATAACTATTTTGTCCCCTTCAAAGTAATCCCCATGGGATATTATACACTTGTGCCAACGGTTTTTCCAATCTTCGAAGTACTTCAAAAAATCATTTTTTAAAATCTTTTTCAGCTCCTCCTTCGATGCCGTTTTTATCTCGTCAAGCGTAGCGTAACGTCGTCCTTTCATGGACCTCTTCAGTTTAGGGAACAAGAAAAAGTCACAGGGGGCCAGATCTGGGGAAAACGGTGGCTGCGGCATCATTAGTATGTTGTTTTTGGCCAAAAAGTCGCGCACAAGCAACGATGTGTGAGCAGGGGCGTTATCGTGGTGCAAAAGTCAATTTTTATTCTTCCACAAATCCGGGCGTTTCTGGCGGATTGCTTCGCGCAAATTGCGCATAACTTGCAGGTAATATTCCTTATTGACCGTTCTACCCTGTGGCAAGAACTCATGATGCACCACGCCCCTGCAATCGAAGAAAACTGTCAGCAAAACTTTCACATTCGACCGAACTTGGCGCGCTTTTTTCGGTCTTGGTTCGTGCGGCAGCTTTCATTGAGATGATTGAGCTTTGGTTTCCACGTCATAACCATAAACCCACGCTTCGTCACCAGTTATGACCCTCTGGAGCAAATTTGGGTCGTCGCGGACAGAGTCCAACATCTCATTAGCAATGTTCATGCGATGCTGTTTTTGGTCGCATTTGAGCAATTTTGGTACAAATTTCGCGGCGACCCATCTCATGCCCAAATCATTGATAAAAATCGAATGGCACGAGCCAATCGATATGTTTAGGTCCTCAGAAACTTCTCTAACGGTGATTCGACGATTGGCCAATATCATTTTCTCCACTTCATTAATTTTTTCGTCTGTTGTTGAAGTTCTCGGGCGTCCAGCACGCTCTTCGTCGTTCACATCTTCTCGGCCTTCTGAGAACATTTTGTACCACCGATAAACGTTGCTTTGGTCCAAGGTAGCTTCTCCGTATGTCACAGTCAACATTCGGAATGCATCCGCGCACTTAATTTTGTTTTTCACACAAAATTTGATACAGGTTCTTGATCCATTTTTTTTAATAGGTAAAAATCGAAGACGATCCAAAACACCTGCAAGCAAAGCAGCTGTCAACAATTAAGTGAACATTCAAAATGGCCGAGCTTGTCGGCATAAGTGAGAGACATGAGTACCAACATAAAGCCACAAAAAGATCGAAATTCGAATATACGTAACCCGCGAAAATTAAAAAGTCGCGATACTTTTTGAACACACCTCGTACTCCATTTATAATACATATTCTCTGTTTATTAAAATAAATAAATATAAAATTTCAATTTGAATTTGGAATATATGAAAAATAATAATAAAAATTAAAATAAAATAGGTGCATTAACCATGATGCAATAATAGTCACATATTTTTGTTATATTTTATTCTTTCTATTTTTGACGGTTTCTGCGTATTAGTCTTTTATATTTATTTTGACCAACTCTATTTATGATATATAGTTTTTAATATATTATAAATTCATGCATTATATCCAATTTCATTTCTACTTTGATCTAACACTATGAGTTTCACACTGTATTTTGCATGTTCTATTGAATTTTTCAAATTTCTATGATCTTGTATACCAATTATTTTTTGGTATATGATTTGTTGAAGTAAAATTTCCATATTTCATCCAGTCGATCTATTTTAGATATATTCATTCTATGAAATTCGCATACATTTAGTTGTTCAATATTCAATTCAGTATTTTAATGAATAATAGCAAATTTACCGATTTGAAAATTTCTTTATATGAAATATTATTAGAAGCAATTTAACCAAATCAAAGCGTATAATGACCTCTATAATTTAAATAATTCACAATACATATGGAAACCCATTTATACAACAAACTCCATAGAATTTATCTACAAACCAAGTACCCAGCTGATAAAAATTCATATAACTAAACAAGATATCATCTAAATAAACTGCAAACAGATTACCTAAATAAAATTACTGAGAAATTTTGTTTTAAATCGATAACCTGACGAAACACACAGTATCTGGATCGTTTTGAAAGACACTTTTCTCCAAATGCAGCTCCCAATTCCACCCCCTTGAAATCACGAGTTACTCACAATCACATCTCCCAAAGAAATAAAATTCACAATAGACGAACTTTCATCCCATAAAGCACTTCATATCTATGGCATATTAAAACAAGCATTAATGTATCAGCCCTATAGATATATAACTTGTTCATTCCCAAAATGTGTGAATTATGTTGTGAAAACGTTTCTTTGATATGATAATTGACTCCACTATTTTTCTAAACTCGAACCCTCCCATGTAGATTAAACTGGCGAAACCGCTATAAGGGCAGTAGAAATTGTTTATTGTTAAAAAGAATCATACGCGTCTATACAAGTTTCGAATTTAGATAACAGATGGCGCGCTAATGCATCATAATATCTTTCAAAACGCTTTTCTATGATCTTCCATAATCATTTGATGGATTCTGACGAAGTTTCTTAGAAGGTCATCTCTTTCTATTCTCCACTGAGGTGTTCTTCTTCGCACCATGTTCGTCCCCGTTCAAAGTCCCGCTGCACCCAGTTGATAATTGTTTTTAGAATTATATATAGAATAATTATCTCTCTATTAAAAAAAGCATCCAACTCTTCTTTTATTCGGGTGACCTTTTCCCTATCACAACAAATACTTTGACTACCACTCGGGGGGGATTACTTTTATTTCAATTTTCAAAAAAACGGTCGACATGTGTACTTGAATGGCATTCTAAATATCTCCCATTTTTTATCTTGATTAAAAAACCCGTAATTGCTAAACTTTGTATAAATATATATTTGTATTTATTTCATTGGTTGGATGTGGAATCAAACATGATTTTAATTTCCCTTCCTTTCTTTTCTTCTTTAACTTATACCCAAACCTTGTAATTCACCAATTGCTAATGTAAACTAATGTTAACAATTGTTAATGTAAAATAGTGTCTAAATTTAGTGTTATTTCTTGACGCAAGCATCTCTTGTGGGGATATCGCGTTTGATTTGTAGAAATCTGTCACCTACCGAACATGTTTTTAAATGAAGCCATTATTTATATTTGTAATATTTTTATTTATTACATTTATTCTGTCTCACTTAGCACATTTATTAAACCATCCTGGTTCATTTATAGGGTAACAGGTAAAAGTGTCAAACACATTTCCTTATGTATCGTTATAAAACTTTACATATCATTATAATCTGAGTGATTTAATAAATGTTGACACATGTTGTGGTAATAGAACTCCATTGTAGTCCACGCTATAACCCTCCTGGACAAAGATGCAAATTTAAAGCCATACGACAATGTGACATCCTTGTAAGTTAAAAAAATGTTATTTACAAGTATTTAAATACACTGTGAGAACATTACATTTATAAAAAAAAATAGATTTTCAATTATAAATATGACCCTCCATTTATAATTATATTTCTATAAATATTTTTATTATATTTTTTATATATAATCTGAATTAAAAGAAAACTAATATTTTGAATCTTCACTTAGTAAAATGAGTTAAATGATTTTTAAAAATCCTAATCCATATTATAGTAATGTGAAGAAAAATATTCATTGATATATCGTAATATTTAAAATGAAATTTGACCATGGGAGTCCAACCAAAGGTCTAATTGACAAAATAACAGCACATAAAACAAATACAACTAATTTTCTATCTCTGTTATGTATGATAAAATGAAAAATAAAATAGCTCACATTCGAAAAAAAACATTACATATCAGTATGCTCATTTATACAAAGTGAATACCTTGTTTCATCTTGGTTTTTTGTTAATAAATTACTTATAAAATATAACACTGTTTATTCGAAGTATATATATATATGACTATTTTATTCCCTCTAACTACACCATAAGTAACTACAGCTTAAGTCTTACAACCCTTTTCTTGAGTTTTTATTTAATTACTTTAAAATAATTTAAAATATAAAAAGTGGATCATGGTGATAAATTAATGAAAGATGGTATTTCCTATCCATGCAACTGAATTGGCTCACTCTCAAATCTCAGAAAAAAAATACCAACTGGGCGTTGATTTTTTTTTTTTTTTTTCATATCAAAAATCTCAAATGCGCATTCAAACATGTTTAATATTTTGGTTCAGATATACACATAGGACAGGTTAATATTGTAACATGCCTTGTTTTTATTTATGTGTAATATTAAATTATTCTTTGATTTTTCTTTATAGTTAGGCAATCGGCAACACTGTATTTTCTTTCTCTAATTTTTGAAAAAAATAAGTTTTTTTGTTCATATGTTATGATTAAGCTTGTTGTGATTTAATTAAATAATAAAACCCAAAGTATTGTGACTACACCTTATTTCTAACTAGGAAACGTTATAAATATCATTGATACTTACACAGTGTATGTAAATATTCTCAAATTTATCCGTCGCTACGTCACTAGTCACTTTATTCTATCTGACAGAAGATTATAAAATAGTCATTCGTATGTGTGTATGTGTGCTGCGACATTTATTTGAAATAAAAGTTTTTTTAGACCCATCGGCATACTTGTTGTGTCGTGGTTGTCAAATACTTTATTGGTGTTGCTTGTATTCCCAAATTGAAAACTATAAGGTTGTCCCAAAAGTTCGTGTTTTTCTTAAAACGTTGTTTTTCATATTACTTGGCGAATAATATTATTACGGCTAATACATAATAATACATCATACGATTACTTTATGCATGATACAAAGACATTATACATAACGGCGAATAATATTGGTATTTCAATTTTTTGCAAATGATTACGATATTTTTATATATAAGGCTGAGTAAATTTGTCCTCGACAAGTCTAAATTTGTATCCTTTTATAAAATTCGATATTTATTTTAAGCATGTTGATTTTTAATTTTTTTAACACTTTAAACGAGGACCAAATATAGTTTTTAAAATACCGCTTCTACACGTACATTGTTCATTCTTACATCAATTCATCGCTATTTTAAAATTGAACCCCCCCAATGTATAAAGCCTAAACAGGTATATAAAAAAGGGAGGGGGTATCTGGATCTGTTAAAGAAAAAACAATATGTATAAACAAAATGTACAATAAATTGATAAAGATGGAGAATTCCCTCGAAATATTTTGAAAAAAAAAAGGTTTTTTTTTTCTTCACAGATCCAGGTACGCTTTTTTATATAAAAATATTCAATGGATCGCATTTTGGCTAGAACTAAACAAAAATGTTTATCGGAAGAATCCTCTAAAGTTTAAATTACAATAAAACGCAGCCTCCGAAGTTCATTAAATGCTCCTGTAGACGGGTTCACAGTACCCGGAAGCTTGAGAGAGCGTTTAATAAAATAAGAAACTCATCTTTGGAGCCTGCGTTTCATTGTAAATTAAGATTTGTTTAAAAATAAAAAAAGGCATATCCTGACCAGGAGCACATGTGCTTTTTTAGATGGCAGAGCGCCATCTAGTGGAACAGAAATCAACTAAACATTGATTTAGCCTGTTCCCTAATATTTTACCAACCCAATTTCTTGATAAATCAAGAAAAGCTATCAACGAACGCGTTTCGCGCTGTTGGCGCTCGTCAGCGTGGAGTAGGCTGTAACACTGCGACAAAAAATATTTTTGGTCCCAGAGGCTTCTTGAGAAACCAAGAAATGGGTATTTAAGGTCAAAGTTGCGTAAATACGCTTAAAATATGAAAAAAATAATAGGAAAAACAATAAATAAGATATGTTTATAATAACCTAAGTAATCTTCTTGTAATAAACTTCACGGTTGTTGTAGAGATTCTAACCTCAGTGTGTTGGTACAACAGTAGTGATTTGATGGCGACCTTTGTCAAAAGTGGAGCCAGAGAAATGGCGGTGTACCGGTACATCCCCAGACACCAGGTTGGTATTTCTTCCCCAGTATGTATATCCTACATAAAATATCTAACGTTCCTATTATTATAGCACTTTTATTTTTATTTATACATCGGTAAATCCGAAGAGAATGAGATATATGTTTTAAAATGAACATTTTTCTTCTGACTTATCATTTAATAAAATAAATAAAGCATCCAGGTCTAAGTTTCTTGTATAATATTATTTCTATAGCTTTCGGTCTAACAAGTCCTTCAACAGGAGTAACTGGGAGTATAACTTCTAGCTAACTATTGGCTATAAATTTTAGCTAGGAGTTATACTCCTAGTTGCTCTCTCCTGTTGAAGGGCATGTAAGCCCGATAGGTATTATATGTTTGATGAATTTCCACACTTCAAATTTCCTTTTATAATTATCTTAATGTGTGGCAAGACAAACGTTTTCTTATAGCTGTTTTCAGTACAAATTTCAATGGATTTATATAAATATATTAGAGATATATATTTTTATTGACTGAATAAGCAAGAAAATAGATTCGAGTATTTGAAAATATGTCACACAAAGCATGGTTGTGTAAGAACCATCAATTCATTCCCCCATTCCTCCGCATTAAAGACCCTGTAAGAAACCCATTCTCTGATAAGTTAACTAAGAAGTTTCAACTGGACCTACTAGATTCGAGAATCCAGGGATGCTATTCCAACATCAGATTCCTATCCAAAACAGTCAAAGGCCTCATCTTTCATATTGTCCAGCTTATTTCTACGGAAGAATTTACAGATATAATCAAGTCCATTACTAAAGACATTAAACTCAGAGAAAAATTCTCACAGACAGGCAGCGGGCAAAAATATCCTATTGGGTAAAAAAGTACCACTTCCCGGAATCCGCAGTCTTTAGGGATAACACCTCTACAGGAATACTCAACTTGACCTCCATTTCTCTAACAGAAAAGGAGGAGAAGATGTTGTCATTGGGATTACAGTACATTCCTCCTGCCAAACCCGACATACCCAGAATGATAGCCGGAGTTGAAAGCGTAATGAATGCTCTGAACCACCAGGAATCCCTCAGGGTAAGACATGCTCAAGTCTTACACAGGCCCTCTCATCAGTTAGCATCTGCACATAACCATCGCCCCATTATCAATAAACTGAGGAAGTCCCTATCTTTAGTCATCACCAAAGCTGATAAGGGAAATCAAACCGTTTTATTAAATCCCTCGGATTATGAAGAAAAAATGATGACTATCCTCAGAGACAGCTCCACGTTCACAAATATCTCACTACAGGAGAAAGACGCCATGATAAAATCTTTCAAGTCTTCGCTCAGGAACATGAAGAAGGCGAATCTCATCACCAATGAACAATTGGCTCAATTCACTGGTTCCTTGGGACATGATGCTTATATGTATGGCACTCCGAAAATACACAAGCCAGGGGTCCCACTCCGACCCATCATTGCCAACCATCTCTCCCCGGCATATTTATTGGCTAAATTTCTATCTAATCTATTGTTCCCCATCATGAAAAACAACCCTAAAAAATACAATATGACTCACCCACCCAGCTTCATACAAGAAATTTCTCAAATACAACCTCCGGCACAACATATGATGGTCTCATTCGATGTCACCTCGCTGTACCTCTCCCTTCCACACACTCATATTACAGAAAAACTACAGTCCTTTCTTAAAGCAGCCAATATTGATGACCAAGTAATAGCCCAGATAACCCAGCTGACCACCTTGTGTCTTTCCATCAGCGCTTTCACTTTCAACCACCAATACTACAAACAGATCAGAGGAACTCCAATGGGCAGCCCACTTTCATCCATAGTATCTGAAGTGGTGATGGGATCCTTGGACCAGTGGATCAACCAAACCCTGCCTTCTGACATTCATTATTGGAGGAGATATGTAGATGAAATCTTTTGCATAGTCAAAACCAATAAGCTCCGACACATACTCAATACTCTACATACTTTCCATGCAGATATTAAATTCACACACGAATCTGAAATAGACCTAGTTTTACCCTTTCTAGATATCCTGAATATTCGCACCCCGCACAAGATACACACAACAGTATTCTACAAAAAGAACATACCACCTCTGTACACCCATTTCTCCTCCAATAGTCCCATAGCCTATAAAATCAATACAGTCAGGACCTTAACTAAAAGAATTTACACACATTGCTCTTTACCTATATTCAAAACCATAGAAAAATCCAGAATCGTTTCCCTTTTGACCACTGCAGGATATCCCAGATATTTCATAGAAAAACATTCTTTTGTTCCTATTGCTCCAAGGTCAACCACTGTTTTTAAAGCCACTTGTCTCCTTCCTTTTTCCCCGATCTCCATTTATATCTCCAGAATTCTTCGTCCTTACGGCATTCAGGTCTTTTACAACAGTCCTCCTAATATTGCAACCCTTCTCAGGAATCCCATCACCAAAGCAGATAAACCTAACAACCCCATCCATTCCACTGGTGCTGTGTATGCGGTTTCTTGCCATGATTGCCCAGCCTCCTATGTGGGCGAGACTGGTAGAACCGCGCACATCAGATTAACAGAACATAAACGGAACATAAATAATAGGGATCCTAAATCACTCATGTATCAACATATATTACACACAGGCCATAAATTTAATCCGGACCACCCTAAAATCCTTTATCAGCATATACGCAGCAAGCAGGTTAGATTATTTCTAGAATCAATCATCTCCACTCAAACTAACAGTATCAACAGAAAAATATATCTTCCTGAAGCCTACCATATTTTAATACAATAATTATTTTCCGTGTGGCCCTAGATAACCCTCGTAGTGTAACCTGGTTGGAGGGACCCCTGCTTGCCGTTCATTTCCAATTTTTAGCGAACATAAATGTAGTTCCCGAATTTTATCAAATTTTTAAAAAGTTTATATTTTATTTGCATAATTTTATATTTTATAGTCATAATTCTTAGTTCTATTTTAATTATATTTGAAACTATTGCTTCGTATGTAAATGTGTATGTATGTATATAATGGCTCAAACGCGTATAAATCTTGTTAGTATATTCATCCTATCCATGCCTGTAGAAGAACCGAAAGGTCCGAAAGCTCGCAATAAATCTAAAAAGAAGCTCCTCATGTAATCTTTTATCCGTATATATTTAAACTAAATTCTACTGAGTTCATGTAGCCGAAACAAAGCATGGTATTCTACAGTCATTAAACTGAGGTTGTGCAGATACTGGAGATCTTCAGCTACTTTGGAGGACTGATTGGAATCTGGATTGGTGTCCCCATCTACGCTATCCTGGACCTTTTAGGAACACTGTCTGTGAGAGGATGCAGTGCTCTAATGAAACCTTAAATACCCGGCAGGTCTCATATCTTTGTAGTGATACTGTAGAGAGATTTAGAGTTATTTAACAGATATCCGATTATATTTTAAGTCGTGTTCTATTGGCGAATCATTATACCATGTTTTCTCCTGTAGAAAGGCGTTCGTGCCCAAAAGCTAGAAAATAAATATGTTTTTGAAAAGTTACTTTTCCCTGGAGGCCTGATATATTTTTACTCAACATTAAACAGACATAGTTGAAAATTATAGACGACACAACATTGTTTATTGAAGACACATTAACCCAATTCTCGATATGAGGTATATTAACAATCAGGGTAGGTTGAAAGACGAAGAAAAGAATGTTGATGTCTAAATTGATTTGTTTTCAAAATCCTAGGCAAGATTAAACTTCATTCCCCTGGTATAGAATTCATTCACGCAGTAAATAGATAGTCACTTTCTGAATCTAATAGCACACTTATATGACGTTATATTGTTTAGAGGTTTTTCAGACAGCGAAATGTAGTCGTCTTTTCAAAAAGACGACATTATTGAGATCTTCTGTAAGATTTTTTGACTGATTCCATCATAATGTCTCTACGAGACAATTGAAGGAAAAAGTATTGATTTTGGACATCACAACTAAGATTAGTAGAAATATGCGTATAAAACAATATTTTTTCATCCTTAACGGATTTTTCCATCTTTAGAATTTAAAATAATCGGTCCTTTGAAACTTTTCAAGAAAGAACCTCGCCTAGATAATTTAATTAAAAGTTTCCTTTTTATTAAGATTGTTAATAAACTCAATTTATAAAACTAAACAATAGTCTTAAAAGCTTATAATATTTGCATGTATATTCAATCTAATTGTTCAATCGTTTAACTAGAATTATATTTTCGAAATGGGATTTTCAGAAGACCGTTTTTTTACATTCCATTATTCGATCACTCTATAAGCTCCCTTGATTTGAATCTCAGTTATTAATATTATACTTGTGCATCTTTTTCTTGGCGACCGTAAATTATTGTAATATAATTTCTCTTAGTTATAACATGGACTGGAATTTGTAGTCAAACCTCCCTAAGTAGCGACGGACTTTGTCACTTTATTCCGATAGATGGCGCAAGCCATCAGCAACTTTCAGTTGTACGATAAGGAGATGCCTTTTTCATCATTTATGCACCTTATCACAGTACAATATCACATTTGTACTATTTTTTCACATTGTCACTTGTAGATTCACATAGAAATATCGAATTTTTTATAACGAGGTTTTTGAGTCAACAGTATTATATTCTTGCTTCTTTCTATTCATTTTCTTTTTTTTTCGGTTATAAACGTATTTGAATGATATATTAGAAATCAAATTTTCAATGGCTGATCAGTTGGAAAATTAGGAAACATTACTCGAATTTTTAAAGGCATGTGGCATCAGCGTGGAACCTTATTAAATTTTATTAGTAATTCTGCACCACAGATCGCTCCAATTGACAATATTTCAACCAAATAACTGAAAGGATTTCGTCAATTCAATAGGCGAAAGAGAGAGAGAGATATATTTATAACCCAGGTTCTTGGAGCGCAGAGCGCCAACTACCCGGGGAGTCCAGCTCACTAGTATGGACTAGTGTTGAGCGCTTTTACTCGCGTCCTATTTTTATTTCTGGGTTGAACCAGTTGACCAGGAAGTTCCATGCTGAGGTTAAGTCTGGAAGGCTGGCCATAGATCTAGGATTGAGGTTGGTCAGTCCAAGAAGGATAGCTGTTTGCATCCTATGTCTCAGGAATGCTGGACAGCTGAAGAAAAGATGATCGACTGTCTGTGGCTCTTCTGAACAGTGATTGCAAGTTAAAAAGTGGCAGCAGTCGGATCCGAAAATTGTCGAAACTGATGAGAAAGTTTACCATAATTGAGTCTCAGCTCACATTATAGTTTGTCAAAGCAGTCAGAAGAGTATAAAATAGTCTGACTAAAAAGTAACTTATAATAAATTTGCATCTATTTAAGGTTATATAAATTAATAAACCTTTGGAGTTCTTCACACATTTCAAATACATAAAATATACGAAATCTTATTGAAAAATAAGGTCTCCAACTATGCCATTTCCGATCGCGAGTTGGTAGGTGAAATTTGGCAACAGCGCTGTATTCCCCGGTTCCCACGTCACAGTGTCGAACAATCCGAGTTACTTTGAGACACTCAGTCGCTGCATAACAGCCGTTTAGGGTGGAGCTCCCGCTTCGCTCGCCGGCCAGGTGCGAACTGCGCTCAGTCATTTGATTTTTGAAGGCAAAAAAGGTTCATCCGATAGAAATTCATCGACAGTTAGTGGAAGTGTACGGTGAGAAGTGTATGGACCTGAAAAACGTGCGGAAGTGGTGCCGGGAGTTTTCTGAGGGTTGGGAAAACGTTCACGATGAGCAGCTGTCAGGGCGGCCGAGTTTGCCGGAATCAAGGGTGGCTCGAATCGACGAGATGGTGCGCAATAACCGGAGAATAACCCTTCATGAGATATTGGAAGGTCTTAATGAAGAATGTGGCTACTTCTTCGTGCAGAATATTGTGTCGGAGGTCTTCGGGTACAAAAAGGTGTCCGCCAGATGGGTCCCTAAGAAGCTCAAGTGCGTAGAAAGTGCCACAGAATTTCTCTGCCGCTATGGGAAGAAGGCGATGAATTTCTGGATTCGATTGTGACTGGAGACGAAAGTTGGGTATATCATTACACCCCGGAAACGAAGAACCATTAGAAACAATTACGTCACCTGACCTCATGAGAGCCGAAAAAATTCAAGACGGTGAAATCAGCGGGAAAGGTTATGGCAACCGTTTTCTGAGACAGGAAAGGGGTTCTTCTGGTGGATTCCATGCCGAAAGGAACAACGATCAACTCAGAAAGGTACTGCTAGACTCTCAAGAAACTTCGGCGTGCCATCCAAAACGAAAGAAGAGGTAGGCTCACCAAAGGAGTATGTTTGCATCATGACAATGTACGTCCACATGTGTCACATCAAACAACCACCCTACTCAATGGATTCGGCTGGGAAATCATCGACCATCCTCCTTACAGCCCGGACATTGCCCCCAGCGACTACCATTTGTTTCCCGCTCTCCCAGGACAGAAATTAGAGTCAGACAAGGAAGTACAAGAAACAGTCGTCAGTTGGTTTCGCATCGCGGCGGGAGAGTGGTACGTGGCCGGCATTAAAAAACTGGTTTTCAGGATGCAAAAAGTGATTGATCGTCAAGGCGAATATGTTGAAAACTAGAAAAATGTTCGACTTTTCCAACAATGTACGCAAAGTTGTAAATTAATTACATTTTCCATGAAAAAATAGGAGACCTTACTTTTCAATGCACACACAAACATACAGCTTTATTAAAAGTCACCACAGAAAAGAAGCATAGATGAAACTCGTACAACTTTTCAATATACCCTCTCAGGTAAAGATTGAATGATTTCCACAGCAAATATATAACAAGATAATATGAATTTTAATTTAAAAAAAAGAACCCAACAATTATCAAGCAGAGAAAGACAATAGAAGACTTTGTAATATTTATAGATGTATATATATATTATATAAATGTTTGAAGCTCCAAGAAAGTAAACGTTCTCTAGATAAAAATAAACAAAATTCTTGCTTAGAATCGCCATCTATTTAATTCTGTTTTAATTCCGTGATATCAAATTACTTTACATCTGCGTCCTCTGAAATCGGGCGCAAAGACTGTATTGTACTCAGAAACAACTTTACTGATGAACTAAATAGATATACTTACAATGTGAGCTGTCTTTTGAAGCGCCTACCCCGCCCTTTCTATGCACAATAAATTTTACTACTTCCAGCAAGCTTCAGATATCTGAAAAACACAAAATTATCAGTTTTCTAGAGCTAAAAAAAGGTACTAACACTGAATGGCTGCTTAGACCAGGAAAATTATGTCGATTTGGTCCGCACATCTATGACATCTCTGTAACCAACATAAATTTAGAAACATTACGCACTATATGTCAGATTTTATAAAGTCCTTTTTATTCTGTTCTCTGTCCTTACGAATCATATATATTATACATATCGCTTTTTGATTAATTTTGATTTTTAAAATGGATATTAACGAAAAAATATGCAAATATTTTAATAATTATTTAGCGAAAAAAATTGAAGATATTTCAATAATTTGTTTTTAATTTCAATAATTATTTGAAAAGAAATATATTTGGCGAGTTCTTGATTTTTACGGAATTGAATGTGAAATATTTTAGTAATAATCATGCATAGATCAAAGAAAGTTATAAGAGTTGATATATTAATGAATTCTAAGCAGCAAACATAAATAAATTCCGAGGATAAGTTTCTTTTATTTCAAAAATATTAGTACTTCGAGCTTTCGGGCGTAAATAGCCCTTCTTCAAGAATATAAGAAGTAATTTCAAATTAAATTTTGAATTTCAAATAGAAATGTTTGTAAACAATTAGATGGTATTTTTCTTTGGTCCTGCATAGCGTGAGTGAATCTCGTATCCACGTGATTTAGTTCTAATCTAAAAACTTTTATAAAGAGAGGTGTTTTGCCCCCAGAAATATTGGCCGATTACATTGAATATATTGATATGGTTACTTGTCCCAAAATGAATATTCTAAGTCTGAATTAAATTTTATATCAATCGGGAAATTGCCATTGTTTATCTAGGATGTAGTTCTATGTATCAGGATTGTGTATTAAGCTATTGTATATTTCTGGGATATCTATATGTCTATTGATGCTCTGGTGTTTTTTGGATACTATTGCTTCTAGGATTAGTCTTTTATATTTATCTTTTATGTTGGTGTAGTAGGTTTTTGGTTCATCTAAATTAAAAGTATGGCCTGTTGTTTTAATATGTTGAAAGATAAGTGATCTATTGTCTTTGTTATTTATATTTCTATTGTGTTCATTAATCCTGTCCTTAACTGACCTGCCTGTTTCTCCTACATATATACTATTACAATGGTTACATTTAACGGAATAGATGGCCTGTTTGTTGTGTATTGGCAGGATAGGGCTATTGTTTTTGGTGTTAGGATTTCTAACTATAGAACCAATGTTTGGAGTATTTTCATAAAAAATTCTGATTCCGTGTTTTTTAAGTTCTCGGGCTATTTTGATGTTATTGGGGGAATAAGGTATGATGCACGTTGATCTATATGTCTGGTTATTGTTGATTGTGGAAGGGTTATAAAAATGTCTTAGTATAAAATTTTTTGGGTATCCTGCTATGAGAAGGTTTTGCATAATATTTTGAGTTTCTATTGTTTTAAATGTTTGATTGGAACAATGGGTATGGATCCTTTTTGTGAGGGTTTTTATTGTGTTTATTTTATGATTTAAAGGGCAATATGAGGAGTAGTGTATATAGTTGGGTTGGAAAGTGGGCTTATAATATACTGTAGTGTTGAATTTCTGGTTTTGCCTGGTGATGAAAATATCTAAGAAAGGTAACGTGCCATTGGTTTCTTTTTCTAGGGTGAAGTCTATTTCTTTATGAAAGTCTTTTAATTTGGTTAAAATGCTATCTATTGTTTCTGTGTGGCATAAGCAGAATATATCGTCTATATACCTGCTCCATATTTGAATTTCTGTTGGGAAGTGGCTAGTAATCTGTCGGTCTATCTGTTGCATGACTATTTCTGCTAAAGAAATAGACTTCACCTAGAAAAAGAAACCAATGGCACGTTACCTTTCTTAGATATTTTCATCACCAGGCAAAACCAGAAATTCAACACTACAGTATATTATAAGCCCACTTTCCAACCCAACTATATACACTACTCCTCATATTGCCCTTTAAATCATAAAATAAACACAATAAAAACCCTCACAAAAAGGATCCATACCCATTGTTCCAATCAAACATTTAAAACAATAGAAACTCAAAATATTATGCAAAACCTTCTCATAGCAGGATACCCAAAAAATTTTATACTAAGACATTTTTATAACCCTTCCACAATCAACAATAACCAGACATATAGATCAACGTGCATCATACCTTATTCCCCCAATAACATCAAAATAGCCCGAGAACTTAAAAAACACGGAATCAGAATTTTTTATGAAAATACTCCAAACATTGGTTCTATAGTTAGAAATCCTAACACCAAAAACAATAGCCCTATCCTGCCAATACACAACAAACAGGCCATCTATTCCGTTAAATGTAACCATTGTAATAGTATATATGTAGGAGAAACAGGCAGGTCAGTTAAGGACAGGATTAATGAACACAATAGAAATATAAATAACAAAGACAATAGATCACTTATCTTTCAACATATTAAAACAACAGGCCATACTTTTAATTTAGATGAACCAAAAACCTACTACACCAACATAAAAGATAAATATAAAAGACTAATCCTAGAAGCAATAGTATCCAAAAAACACCAGAGCATCAATAGACATATAGATATCCCAGAAATATACAATAGCTTAATACACAATCCTGATACATAGAACTACATCCTAGATAAACAATGGCAATTTCCCGATTGATATAAAATTTAATTCAGACTTAGAATATTCATTTTGGGACAAGTAACCATATCAATATATTCAATGTAATCGGCCAATATTTCTGGGGGCAAAACACCTCTCTTTATAAAAGTTTTTAGATTAGAACTAAATCACGTGGATACGAGATTCACTCACGCTATGCAGGACCAAAGAAAAATACCATCTAATTGTTTACAAACATTTCTATTTGAAATTCAAAATTTAATTTGAAATTACTTCTTATATTCTTGAAGAAGGGCTATTTACGCCCGAAAGCTCGAAGTACTAATATTTTTGAAATAAAAGAAACTTATCCTCGGAATTTATTTATGTTTGCTGCTTATTATACACCAGAGGATTCCACCTTATGATTAATGAATTCTAACGAATATTTGCAATGATCATTTTTAAACTTATTTTCTAAGTTCATTCCAATGTATGAAATATGTTTCTTAATTTTATATTACAAATGTTAAATAAATATTGATTTCGTTCTCTAGTTCTCCAGTCCCACACAGGCAGGGAGTTTGTCGGCTGTTTTTGATTCAAAGTGTCAGATGTTAAAATATCATTTCCAATGTTTGAGTTTTCAATTCTATTTGAGTGAATTGCCTCTACTACGTTTGCTTGAAAGTATAAAAAGCGACGGATTGAAAATATTAAAGTTGAGAAGATAACCAATATATTCTGCAATTCAAGAAATAGTTTTTCAGACTTTTTTTTTCAAATATCTAAACTAAATTTTCAGTATGAAAAGGAATTCATCGAACTCTTTTGGTTAGATTTAAAATATTTTTTGTTCATATAACTATCGGGTTTCAACAGATTTTTTCAAAAATCCGTCTCATATCAATATCTCATTGATTCATCACATCAAGAACATTTTTGCTGGAATATTCTGAGCAGAAAAGTGAATTTGATTTCGTATATATTTGCTCGATATCTTTTTTTTTTCGGTCATCTAATAGTTTGATATAGACATCGATACACCAAGTTTTGAAAAAGCTTTTCTGAGTCATTAGCCCAACTATTAGAGTTACAAATTTGAAACTTATGATCAGTATATTAGAAGCGTTAATATATTCTACATGGATCAAAAATTGAAAAAAATTAATATTACTTTCTAAAGATAATAACAATGGGATATATTTTAAAGATTATGGGCCTAAAATAGACACTAGCGGCTTATGATCCGTTATCAGGGTAAAACGTCTCCCATAAATAAACTGATGGAATTTAGTCACTCCATAAATTATTGCGAGAGCTTCCCTTTCAATCTGAGAATAGTTGCGCTCGGCTCCTGATAGGGTCCGAGAGGCAAACATGATCGGTCTTTCCTGACCTCCGATCACATGAGACAGAACCGCGCCAATTCCAATCTGGGATGCATCCGTGGCCAAAAACAAAGGCAATGTGGTGTCGTACGGAACTAAAACATTCTCAGAGGTAATGCTACTCTTGCACTTTTCAATAGCCTCTTCACACTCCTTGGTCCAGCTCCAGCAATTCTTTTTATGAAGCAGCTCGTGAAGAGGCCTCAATAGATCCGGTAGATTTGGAATAAATTTTCCATAATAATTCACCAATCCAAGAAATGACCTCAACTCAGAGATGTTTGTCGGACTCTTGGCCTTCTGTAAAGCTTGCACCTTGTGATTCAAAGGTCGGATGCCATCTTCCTTGATAAGATGGCCCAAATACTCGATTTCTCTTTGCACAAATTTACATTTATCCTTCTTCAGTTTAATGTTGTATTTTTCCAAACGCAGAAACACAGTTTTCAATACAGCTAAGTGTTTCTCCACTGAAACTGTACCTATGAGGACATCATCAATATAGCAAATAACGCCCTCTATTCCAGCCAGAACCCTATCCATCACAGATTGGAAATAACTAGGGGCATTTGCCAGCCCAAAAGGCATTCTCCTAAACCTGAAAAGTCCCTTATGTGTGTTGATAGTTAAAAATGGCTAGGTGCTCTTTGCCACCTCTAGTTGCAGGTAAGCGCTGCTCAAATCTAATTTTGAGAAATATTTCCCCTTGGCCAAGATAGCAAACAAGTCTTGCTGAGTGGGGAGCGGATAAGCTGCTGTATCCAAGAATCTGTTTAAAGTTACCTTAAAATCACAACAAATTCTCATTTCCCTATTTTTTTTGTTTTTTGGTACCACTACTACTGGAGTTGCCCACTGGCTACTCCCCACCCTATATAAGTATCCCTTTGTCGCCATATTTTCTAAAGCTTCTGTAACCGCCGTTCTAATCGCAAAAGGCACCGGTCGAGCCTTATGAAATATTGAGCTGACGTCACGAATATTCATTGAAAATGTGAATCCTTTTATGGGCTCTGCTGTGTCATTGAACAAAACTTGGTGCTCTTTCAAAAATTCAGCAATAGCAATTTCCGAAGGTATCTGGTTCACCGCAAAATAATCAATTTTCAACAAATTTATCCATTCTCTCCCCAGCAGGGCCTTTTTTTCACCTTTGACTACTACTGCTCGATGCATTGAAGTCTTGCCCTGAAATTCCACCTTAACGATAACTTCGCCCAGAATTGGTACTACTGTCCCGTCATATGTCTTGACGATCATTCCGATAGTTTTTAACTGTGCATTTGGAAGATACTTCTTGAAATCATTCTCCGATATCAAGGTTAGACAACTTCCCGTATCCAATTCAAAATCTATAAAAATTTTCCTCGACTTTCAATCTTATGGTATAGGGAGGGTCACTTGTCGTAGTATTTATTCTATAATCGTGTGGTGTCCTCATGCATGTAATTTTTCGGATCAATTCCTCCGTCTCTCCCTGATCATCCATCTGATGTATCCTATTCTGTTGGCTCGCCTGTTCCCTAATAAGATATACTTCATGATTCCTACATACTGGGGCAATGTGACCTTTTTTTCTGCACTTGAAACACACTGCGTCCTTGAATCTACTAGAGTCTCTATGCAAATTTCCACAATGTTTGCATTTTCTTTTTTCATTTTTCGATTCTCTTTGCATTTCAATGCGCAACTTATCCACGCTTTTTTCCAATTCCCCTGCATGAAATAATTTAATATTCTGTTCTGCCACCTCCATGGACAAAGCAATTTCCATCACCCGAGCCAAGAAAACATCTCCCTCAGACAAAATTTTCTTTTGGATTCTTTAATCGCTTAATCTGCACACAAACTTGTCTCTCAGAGAGTCCTCCAAAGGGTTCCCAAATTACCAAGTTGCTGCCAACCGCTTAATCGCTACCAAATACTGCGAAACACTTTCTTCCGTTTCTTGCATCCTTTTTAAAAAAATGAACCGCTGGACTATGATCGAACGTTTTGGGGAAAAATGAGTATTTAATTTTTCAGTAAGTTCCTCAAAGGTCTTATTTTTCGGAAGTTCTGGACTGCATAAGTTTTTTAAAACCTCATAGGCTTTTGCTCCAATAAGTGTCAGGAGATACGCCTTCTTTTTGTCCTCGCTAGCGTCTTCCAAAATTAAAAATTGTTCTAAACGTTCAAATAACGTGCTAAAACTTTCAAACTATTCATTAAATTCACTAAATTGGAAACGAGCCATTTGCAAGAGTATCAAAAATTAAATCTAAAAACAAATTCTTTTCTTCGGGTACTTACGCTTAGATCCTCGTCGCCATTTGCAATAACTTTAGTGAAACGAAGAAAGAAAACTTTTATTGTTATATATTTTTATTATTATATATATATATATTTATTTATTTATATATATTTGAATATTTAATCAAAAGAAATAAACACAAAAATATTAAATTAAATGAATGCAATAAATAATAAAATAATGCGAATTATATATATTCAAAACAACTATGATGATCACAACTTGAGAATTACAGAAGCAATAAAATGTTCACAGAATATTTCACGCTGATATATTACAATATGTATGATTCGTAAGGACAGAGAAAAGACAAAAAAAAAGACTTTGTAAAACTTGACACATATAAAACTAAATGTCTAAACTTATGTTGGTTACAGAGATGTCATAGACGTGTGGACCAAATCGACGGAATGAAGCGAATTTTCCTGATCTAAGCAGACATTCAGTGTTAGTACCTTTCCTTCAGCTCTAGAAAAGTGATATTTTTTAGTGGTTTTCAGATAATTGAATCTTGCTGAAATTAGTAAAATTTATTGTTTAGAGAAAGGGCGGGGTAGGCGCTTCAATAAGGCAGCGCATTGTAAGTATATATATTTAGTTCATCAGTAAAGTTGTTTCTAGGTAGAATACAGTCTTGGCGCCATATTTCATTAGGCGCAGATGTAAAGTAAAATAATTTGATATCACAGAAGTTGGACAGGATTAAATAGATGGTGATTATAGTGATTCTAAGTTAACATATTGTTTGTTTTTATCTAGAGCGTTTACTTTCCTGGAGCTTCATACTGCGGCCATTTATATAATAGGGTAAATACCACTCATATAGAAAGATCTATAAATATTATATATACATATGTGTGTGAAATTGTACTGGCATAAGGCTCTAAATTAAGAAAAAGGCATCATCTTATCGTTCAACTGAAAGTTTCCAATGGCTGGCGCCATCTTTATATACAAATGTTGTACATAGGAATGTTTCACATAGAAACACCAAACCTGATGGAAGCCTTTTTGACTCAGACCAAGTCTTATGTAACTTTAAAAAGGCGTCTAATAAAATTGGCACCCCGGAAAGAAATGACGTAGCACCTAATAAAGATCGAATAACAGGTCGTTAACATTGTCCAAGCAACTCAGGGAGGATGTCGACATATCGGTCATGCTAGTCTTTGATTAGACAACAAAGTCGTACCAAATCAGTTGTTAATTCGTTTTTATCAAGCAGATAATATGTAAAAATAACAATTTATGAATGTTACTAGAGCTGATTTATGTTTATTTTAACTTCTTCAAATAACATTATACATATATTTTATTTATCCTCTTTTTATATGCTAAAAAAAATATATAAGGAATAAAACTTATTCCTGTTTTTTAAAATCCCAACAAGTTTACGACTATAAACAAACCATCAACATTTGTTCGTTGAATGGGCTATCTCTTCTATTTATGTATAATTGATATATATTGAGGTTAATAATTAGTAATTATAAACCTGAATTTATTATATACTTATTAATCATTGAGAGAGAAAAGACACTCTATCTCCATTAGAGAAATATAATTAAGGTAAGTATAGATAATTAAAACAAAACTTAACGAGCTATGAGAAGTATTGACTTTATAATAGATCGAAGTAATTGCTCAAACTTATCAATTATCTGAGCTTTAGGTTTTTCAGCCAGAGTTAAAGATAACTCAATTATCGGTAATCAAATTGATCTTTGCCAGAAACTCTGTTGAACCTCATCATGCTTGGTTTGCTAGTTGCCTCTCAGATCTCTGGATTCAGGAAAATTGCCAAGCCCCAATCTCTGAAGTCTCGGGCGCTCAAGATCACCCTCTTCACGCTATGTATGACAGGCATGGTGTACTTAATTTGCCAGTTTTCCATGAGAGCTTTCAGCTTCCCTGTCATGCTTACAATCAACATTGAGTATCCCGAGCAATTGTTGGCACCTGGATTGACAGTATGTACAGGAAGCAGGTATGTATCAACATCGAATTCTTTATTTTTTAAGACATTTCTATTCAGATGGCGTTTTTAAACTATCATTGTTTTTATAAACATAGAATATCTTGATACAAACCTACTTGAATTATATATCCATATATAGAGATTTATTTAAATTAATAAACTATTCGGAAATTTCATAAATCAGAACAGAGGATCTAAAGAATTAAACATGCACAAATATATAATCCAAGTTTAAAAGGTCCAATCTATAATAAAATATATATTTGCACTACTTAGAACAACAAGTTACTTTTTTAAAATTAGTATTCGAAAGGTCTCTTAGAATTATTCTGTTAGTAATAAAAGGAGATATATTTACATTTTAGGTCCTCAAAAATTTTAGATTGTCCCAAAAGTTCGTAAACACCTGCAGCAAATTATTTGTTTTACAAGTGTTTACGAACTTTTGTTATAATGTTTAAATAGTCCTCAAATAAAATGAGTAGAGAAGAAAGTTATTTAAAAACTATATTTTAATATTATTAATAGATTCCTAAATAAGAATAACTGTTCAGGGGAAGGTAACTGAAGAAAAAATTATATTTAAAATTTTCAAATTAATTCTAAATATATTCTCGAATTAACCATATTATATCTAATTGATTTAAAAGTAATTTTAAACTTAAGTGAAGAAAACATAAATATGATATAAA
Source organism: Cordylochernes scorpioides (assembly GCA_030710605.1). Classification (NCBI taxonomy): domain Eukaryota; kingdom Metazoa; phylum Arthropoda; class Arachnida; order Pseudoscorpiones; family Chernetidae; genus Cordylochernes; species Cordylochernes scorpioides. The sequence continues at coordinate 47,983,994 of CP092882.1, forward strand.
TTAGAATCTTAAAATGTTCTAAATTTTTAGAATATTGCTTCTTTATCCCGATATGGAGACTATCTCTATTGAAGACATAAGATCAGTTGAAATCGTTTGTTCTTCTACAAAACAAACATACGACAATGCGCACTCTAAGTTTTGGCTATTTCATTAACAGAGTATACATTTTGCCTAAATACATTCACTTTGATCACGTTATAATAAAATTTGAGACGTAAATTCGATTTTTAAAAGAATAAAATTATCTAAGATGTTCGATTTAGGAGTTGCTACTATTGCATAAATAAACATATATATATATTAGTATTACACATTTTATTAAATAAATCTGTAAAAATTACATATATTTTGATGGGGAACTGGTAAAGGTATCAAATAATAGCTCTTCTCTTCTACAGCGTGATCAAATATTTCACCATTCTGACTGCAGTTAGTAGTCGGGAAAGGTAAGAAAACGGTTAGATTATTATAACAATAGGGGGGCAATAGCGCTATAAATTTAATTTAGTAAAATATCCCTCAAATTTACCCGAACTATGTGTGTGTTATTTAGATACCACAAGAGAAAGTTCTGCGAAAACAGCCCCAACAGATGTTTGCTTGAAAATAACACATGGGTAGGTAAAATATTATTTTGAAAAATAGTCATTCAATGTTTATGTAAAAGTCTTTGAAATTTTATATGCTTAAAATACAAATATATTATAGTGTATTACAAAAGGCTAATGTAAAAGTAAGGGCCATTACGAGAGAGAGAGAGAGAATGCTCATGATCATTTGAATATAACATGAGCATTTACAGGCTGTGTTACCTATATGTGATCATAAATACTAATCATTCGAGGAAAACTCTATGACTAATATTCAACCTTTTCAATAATCTAAAGTTCCAAACAAGAAATATCGCCGTAATATCTGCTTAATTGAAGCGTTGTTCTTTGATTTGGTCTATATACAACTTCAAAATTTAGTGCATGAAGGCTGGTGACCATCTTATTGCAGCTGGACTTTTAAAAATGTCGCTTGAAGAATATTAAGAATTTGAGGTATATGATGAGATAAACTCAGTGCATTGAAAGTCCATTGAAATCTATGACCATCTTATTGTAGATGGACTTTTAAAGAATATTAGCCCCTAACTGGACGGGTGGAATTTACTTACGTAACTGGACGGGTTGGGTAGATTCAACCCACTTATGTAACTTTATGAAATAAGCGCTAAATATTGATTGAAATCAATAATTTAAAATATATATTTAATTAATAAATAGTTAATATACAGATTTAGACTTTTAAAAATTCTGAATATAATCTCTTTACAGTTTTCACAAATTCTTAAGAAATGTTATTGCAAACGCTTAGTTGACATACAGAGCAAAGGGTTTTTATTTTTTACTGCGTTTTTTGATGGACATTTGTAGCACCTTTTTGGAGTATCAGATTGTTGTGGCATCGTAGATTCACTTGGTTAACTTGAACCATCATTCTTCTTGAATTGTTGTATGTAATTGCAGTGGGAGAGAATCGAGATTACGTGTGGCCAGGTGTTCATCAGTCAATGCTCTCCCAAGATCAACAATAATAGGACTCCTTTCCTTTTTACCCTTTTTATCAATCTGATTACCGATTTTCTTTACTTCTTTTTTTTTTTTGGAAAATAGGAGACTAAAGTGGTTGTTCCAGAGAAACCAAAAATAGAGGTTCCTGATTCTCTATTAGGGTGCGGTTGAAATTGTGGTGAATCTAAGGTTTTTTTCTTTCTCTCATCGTTCCTATATATGTAAGGACATGTTCTTTCAACTTATCAACTAACTCTACTGAAGTGAACCAATTGTCTGCTGGAATATTTCTTCCAAAGTGTGGTCGACTAATCTCTAAAACATATATATTTTGGGTTGGCAGGGATAGTTCTCTCTGTTGACTTGATTGATAATTCTACTTATCCAAAGAAATAAGTGTTATTTTATAAAAAAGAAAGCTAAAAATAGCGGAAGATAGAGACTCAAGTATGAGCCACGAGCTAACACTGACACGAAAAATTCTCACGCTTCTGGACGGGCTGGGCGGAATCCGCCCACACATGCAAATTTAACCCCCCTCCCAAAACTGAAATTTATAAACGTTGGATGGAAAATGTTTGTATCACTGTAAAATTAGAATACATGAAAGCTGGTAGCTCTAGGTAAACGAAAAATATATATTTTTCCTATATCAAATTTATGCATGGGCAGAATCTACCCAACCCGTCCAGTTAAGGGTTAGGAATTTGAGGTAGATGATGAGATAAACTCAGTTCATTATTTAACAATAGAAATAACTACCTCTTACATCGAGGAATATCAGCTACGAGTATCTCTCTTGTAAGAATTGTATTTTTAAAAGAGTTTTTACTACAATACGGTAAATGGGTAGAAACAAAAATTATCACATCTGAATTACTCTCTTTTTATCCTTGAGAAAATAACAGTTAACTGTAGATATTAAACTTCTAAATATGATCAGGTGAGCAAAATTTCCAAGGAAATTCAGGGCGAATTTGAAAATAAATGTATATCATATAACATGGGTGTTTGGCAAATCTAGCTTTGGCATATTGTAGCATTGGATAAATCACTAGATAGTAGAAGTCGCAAAAGCATGGGAAGAATGCGGGATGAATAAGCACACCTTAACACAAGTAGATTTTCATAAATGGGAATCTGCTCCTATGCCGTAGTATAGAATCCATATGGATTCCTTAAGTCCTTTTATGAATATGTTTTTGAGTTTTGTGAACATAGAATTTCCAAAGACACAGAATTTATACAATTGAAAACACCAAAACGCGAATTTTCTTTTCACAAATAAATCAAACTTCTACTGTCCTTACTGCGATGAAAAAATATATTGGGAGGGCTCTTGACTCATCAGTGGTGAACCCTCCCAGCGGTTTCGTCAATTTAATATACCAGACCGCTTTCTTTAGAGCTCTAATACTGATTTGGATCATTCTGCTTTTATATGCAACACTGAAGGGTGGAATCTTAGAAATGGTATTTAAGCAAACTATGAACATAACCTTTTAGGATAGTAGAATTACATTTAAATATTTGCATCGAGCAATGCTCTTCCGCGAACAATAAGAACAAGGCCAGCCAGGCATAAATTAATACATAGCAATAACGCGCCATCTATATAATACAAATGAAAACGCCAAAACCGAATGTTTATTTTAAAAAGCTAAAACAATTATTTATATAAGAGTTCGAAATGCCAATAGAATTTTTCTGACGTTATGAAATTCCCAAGAAAGTTGTGATCGATAATGTTCCACAATTTATTTCGAATGAAATGCAAATTTTTAAAAATAAAATGGTATCTGCTCTATGGTTTGGCCATGTGTCTGAACAAATATTTTGTTCAGACTTTTCAACGGTTCTTGAAGAGAACAAAAATAAAGGACTGACAAATATAACATAGCAAATCTCGTATTATATTCCCTTACACAACAGTATCACATTTAAACACAAAAGAAGCTCAGACAGTTTTATTTTAAGAATATTCCAAAAAAAGATCGAACCTCTTAAAGTCTAAGCTCAAAAAATTAAACTTATATTAAAAATAAATATTCTTTCGTTATTTGAAAATTAATTTTTGTTGGGGACAAGTTTGATCTCTCTTTCCTAATAGTTGGGAAGAATAGAAATTATTAAAAATGAAGTGAATATGTTTTTATAAGATATATTATATATGTCATAATTTGTATATAATTGTATGCCCCCCGACCCACTATGCATGTACAATGTATGATTTTCAAAGATTTAATAAAGAATAAGGTAACTGGAGGAAAGAAAGTGGCAACAAGACATAGGAAGCAGGCTAAAAGCGGGCACAAGTATAAATAACTTGTACAGTCAATACTTCCTCGCAAAGCCCGGACGTATCTGGTATCCGCAGAAGTTATATTAGTATAGAGACGCCCAATATTTCCGGACAGGACCGGACGTATTTTGATAACGCGGAAGTAAATAGAGTCGAACTAACACCCGATACTTCCTATCAGGCCGGGCATATCTTTCACCAAAGAAAGCCGCCGGTCCAATTAGGAAGGAATAACTAAATAGGTCAACCAATAGAAAAACGGGCACGTTCCATCCTTCGACCAATGGGAAGGAAGACAACTCGTGGTGTTAAATCGAAAGACAAGAATTGTCAGTAGTGACTTGGCTTCCACCGAGTTCGGATCAGTAGGGTTTTGGCTCCCAAGGAGGTGACATCGGCTCTGGACCTCTCTCCCTCTGCTCATCCCGTAGCTAAGTACAATCACCACCATGTGATCAGATAATTAACAATCAAAATCGCTCCGCTCTTCTCAAGCTTTCTTTCCTCCAACCCAGTTGCCTTTTATTTTCAAACCCCATCACGTGTCCTGATTATTCCTAACTGTATGCTTCACTTGCCACTCAACGACTGCGTTTCAACCAATCCTCACCATTCAAATCGAACAACAAGAAATTCCGCAACGATATCGTCACAGAACGGTTAAGTCGACAGAATTCTACAACAGTGTAATACATCAAATATTGCAGGGTAATAACTTTGGATTATATTACATATACTAGCCGAATGACCCGGGCAACGCCCGGGTTTTACCCGATTAAATGTTTTTATTTAAATACTATTCGTTACAATTATAAATTGGCGGCGTGGATGTCACTCTTGTGAAACGTCCCGCTCCGAACTTTGTGTCTGAGAAGCGATATTTTTATAGAAAGATGATCTGGCTTTTGTTTTCTGCTCGAATGAATGTTTTTCTGTTAGAATTTTGTTCCTGCGTGCAAAATAATGAGCTGGTTTCACCCGTGGTCTCTGCTTTTTGGAATTTTTCCCGATATAATTTTGTATCTGATAATCTTACATGATAAGCGAAATCGTCATCATCATTTTCTGACTAATAATATATAGTTTTAATAATTGATTTATATATTTTTTAAAATAGCCTATCGTCTTCCCCGTATTTTTTTACCTATGTATGGAAATTTTGGTTTGAATTAGTGAACTACTGCGAATTTGTATACCGGACATACAAACCAACAAACAAACATACAAACATTCATTTTTATATATATAGAAGATATAATATAAATGAGTTTTAATTGGTTCAGTAGTTTTTGAGTTTATCGCGAAACAGACAGACAGACAGAAATTGACTTTTATATATATATAGATATATATAATGAAGAACGAATATGGCATTGATTTATTTCAATTTAAAGCGCTATGTCCCCCTAGGGACACTTGCGCTGTATACATGTTATATGGCTTGCACACACCAAAAAAAAAAAAGAGGAAAAATTGAATTGAGCACAATTCTGCTCCTGATATACTCTTGCAGAAACCAATATATCACCAAGGACGAAGTGATTCCTCAGATAAAGTTGTTTCCTCCAATAAATAAGATCACCCACTGTCCCTTCCTATTCATGGAACCTCAACGTTAGTAAAATCCATGTTCATTGTCTTCTACAACATTGAACACCAAATTCGAATCTGCAATATCATAACAGAGATAGAAAAGAGATAGAGATAGGTTATAGGAGGGAAGAAACTTTTGAACATTTAAATCATAAAATTCTGAGATTTTAAAAAATCTTAATTTTTACCATTAGTTGCATATTCTGTATAACAACATCATTTATTTTTTATATATTCAAATTCATTCGTCTTTATATCCTAAATAAAAGATCTAGCTTCAATTTTAACCCCATTCAAAAACATTTCTTCTAAACCTGAATAAATATATCAAAATTGTATTGTTCGTTTAGCAAGACATATATAAGGCGAATTTCTAGAATTAAGCCTGGTGATACTGTTCAGATAAATTATATAAAAATTACTTACATAACACTTATATACTGAACAACACAAGTACAAACCTTTATACCGGTTTAAGAATTAAGAAAACACTTACTGGGATAGAATAAATACTATTAAGATGTGTCTCTTCTTAAAACTGATACAATTAGACATAGCTATGATCCACATTTAATTACCCGAATATATTTTAAAAACAGATGTAATTAATTACCTAGCTGTATTTTACAATTCCAATAATTGGCGCTAATATTTATTTTTAAATAAAGCAAGAAATACTTTCCTAACTGCGATGGAAAAAAAATTGGGAAAACCTGGCTTATCAATGATGAACCCTCCCAGCTGATTCGCCAGTTTAATAAAATATACCGCTCTAGTAAAGAATTAGCTTCTTTTGCTTGTGGTTGTTTGTAAATGATGGTGGTGTCTTGTCCACCCTGATTTTGTTGCGCCATGTAAAGGAGGGGGGGGGTGCCATTGCCCCGTTAGTCAGCCACATTTCAGAGTTCCCTGTAAGCCTTCACGGTTACCGTAGCGGCTCGGGGCTCACGACACCGTACTTCGCCCTACAGGGAAGTCCCTTACTTGTGCTGCTTCTCCCGCCCCCCACGTAGAGGAGGGGTTGGACTTCTGGGCGGGTGTTTGTAAATGGTTAAAGAATTTAATTAAAATGTAGATATATAAAAACTTTGAGGATAATAGAAAAGCCTCTAGTACCCTCCAATCCCCGCGGTATTCTCCAAATGCAGTTAACCGACCAATGTGTATTCAGGTGGTAAAAGAAGAATTCAAAGACGCTGACGCCAACCCAACTCGCGAAGAACTCCGGCAGAACGGCTATTCAATGGACGACCTCGTGTACTACACAGACATCTCTTTCTCTGGGAAATCTTACTTGACGTGAGTCCACCGCAATTCAATCTCTTTAAATTTTATCATCTATTCAATCCTGTCATTTATTTCTTGGATATACTAATTGATATATACTTGAAATATATGTGTTAAATTTCATTTTCATGGCATTTTTCAACGATAAAAATGAAATTAAACAATCAAAAAGATTTCCGGAGATGAGACTTTATTTTTATTTTAATAAAATTTTATTAAAATAAAAACAAACTCATCTCCGGAAACCTTTTATTATTGTTTACTTAATACCCAGGAGATTCAAATCAATTGATATCAATAAAATATAATAAAATCGTAGGTGTCAAAAGGAGGAGTGTGAACTACCTCAGATCTAATTTTGCAATTTGAACATTTCGTGTCATAAAATCTCATATATATAGGTTCATGAATGATTCCCTAAAAATATTGACCAAAAATTTACTTTTTACAGGTACGATAGATGTAGGCTCAGTGAAGACAAAGTTAACTCTTTCAATTATAACAAAGCGTGACTAAGAAAAAAATAAAAAGACATGACAAAAATATAAATAAGTCGCTATAATTATATAAAAATACTTACTTCTAATAACCCTGGAGGGGATTTCAAAGAAGTGGCAACTTACAGTCACATAGCATTGTAAGTGTCCAGCTCACTCAGTCTTTCCTAACTTCCCTTATCTCTATATGCCAGTTCTCAACCAATTTAATGTATCAATTTAATGGACATACAATCAAAATTATGACGAGCAACTCTAAAAAACAAATATCTATTTCTTTAATTTTGTAATATAGGGTTTTAACTGTGTATGCATTGAACTTATACACTTTATGTTTCTTTTGGCTAATTTATTTTATATTAATTATTAATTCATTATAAAAATTATATTAAAATATACAAGTATCAGAGTCATCAATCAATTCTGTCATCGTTTGCTTTTGTGAATGGAATAAATACCCAAATATGGCCATTTCTTATAAGCATCGGTGGTTCCGTGGTAGAATACTCGCCTGCCACGCGGGCGGCCCGGGTTCGATTCCCGGCCAATGCATTTTTCCCCCTATTTTTAAAACTTATTTATATTATTATTATTAAAATATACAAGTATCAGAGTCATCAATTCTGTCATCGTGTGCTTTTGTGAATGTATATAAATAATGGATTTCATATTTTTTATTAATTTTGTTCTGGCCTTTATTTGTTTAAATCTCTTTTTAAAAATCGTTTAAAATGCAGTCGCATTCATTAGCGAACACATATGTTTGCCTAATTATTCCATATGCTCTTTTATTTTTTTTACAGAAAAATATATACATGCCAGTATTTTGGATTAATTTTTTTTATAAACCTATTTTTTTTTTTTATTCTTACTGAGAAGATGAACATCGCAGTCAGGATTCTTTACAGTCAGTCACTCAACTCAGGCAATTTCAAAGGTTAATGGGGGTTTGGTGGAAAAGCTGCCGTCTATTTAAACTATATTTATTTTGAAACAACTAAATGGATTGCAAAAAATATTTAAATCAAATACCTAAACACTAATGTAATACAATTTTTGCCATTACACACTTTTTTCCTGTAGTTTATGTGTTTCTTCTGTATTGCTATTCTATGGCACTTCTACTATTTATTATTGATGTACTTTCAATATGAAGGATACTTCACTCGGGGGATTTCTCGGGCGAAGCCGGGTCATTCTTCTAGTTCTATATACAAGTATCAGAGTCATCAATTCTGACATCGTTTGCTTTTGTGAATGGAATAAATACCCAAATATGGCCACTTCTTATAAGCATCGGTGGTTCAGTGGTAGAATGCTCGCCTGCCACGCGGGCGGCCCGGGTTCGATTCCCGGCCGATGCATTTTTTTTTTTTACAATTTTTAAAACTCATTTATATTATTATCCCTATATATATATATAAGTCAGCGTATGCATGTATGTTTGTCAATTATACACGTCCACAATACGTAACTAATCTGACTGAAATTTTAACAGTATATAAAGTAGAATCTGGAAAAACTCTTAGTGAAAATTTCAGGTCTCTATCCCGAATATCCGTCGTGTTATTTGCAAATTTGCTCTTTCGCTCGCGCCTCTAGCGGTGAAAATGGGGGGTAATACCAGCTGACCTAATGTACATGTAAAGTTTGGAGCGGGACGTTTCACAAGAGTGACATCCACGGCTGCAATTTATAATTGTAACGAATAGTATTTGAATAAAAACATTTAATCGGGTAAAACCCGGGCGTTGCCCGGGTCATTCGGCTAGTATCATATGTATGTGATAAATATTAATTCATTCCTTATTGGGTTCTGCGCTGCCTGGAGTATAAGAGAATCATCTATGCTTTCTTCCTGTGGTGAATCTGTATAAGACCGGTGGTCTTAATAAAACTGTGTGTGTGATTTAATTCATTTAAAAATAGTATTCAATATATTTCAAAATAGATCAAATTCTTTATTTTTAGGTAAAAGTTAAACAAATAAGTTAATCCGTACTAAAGTGTATTCAATTAGATCATGCGTGAAATATAAAAAATTCCAAAGCATTAAATTGATATGGAACAATATTTATATTGAAAAGGTTCAATTAAAATGTGTGAAAGAAGCGTTTTAAATTGCCATTTTCATTCTATGTATCTTTATATATGTATGTTAATATTTTCAGAATAGCTTCAGACGTTTTATTAATTATTGCCCATTTGTTTCATTATTATTATCATCGTTTTCCACAGCCCCCAAAAACGCAGGTGAATTATTGAGCTTAATTTTGCATAATCCAGGTTTGGAAGTGCGCCAATGTCTTTTTCCATGCCTTCTCTATATTGTAGGAAGTTACACCAGATTACAAGGTCGACTATGTATATTTTATCATTGTTCTGACCTTTAAATAAGGCATTTAACCCCCATTGTAGATCCTAATGGTCTCAAATTTAAATTTTATACAGCCTGTCTTATTTTCAAGTCTTTTTTTTTTTTTGCATAATAATGCCGAAATTCAACAAAATTTGTTCCGCCGTTTGGAAAATAACCCGGTAAAAACATACGTTTAAAAAATACAAAAATATTTCTCACACAAAGAGTTTATTTTTATTTTAAAATGCTAGCTTTCAAGCGATAATCGCTCTTCAACGGACTTAATTAAAAACATCGACTATATCTATAACAAGATATGTAAAATATAGTCGATGTTTTTTATTTAAGCCCGTTAAAGAGCGATTATCGCTTGACAGCTAGCATTTTAAAATTAAAATAAACTCCTTGTGGAAAAATATTTTGTATTTTAAACGTTTTTCACAATTTTATCATGAATAAAAACATACGTACAAACCCTATTACTTAATTTTATACACATATATCTGTATATCAATGAAGAAACACACCTAAGTATAAAGCATCTATTTCCTTGAAGACACACTGAAATGGATTAGTTTTTAAGGTTATATCACAATATTATAAGCACACACACATTTTTGTTATTATAGAGGATGAAGTGATTATAAATAGAAGGTATAAATTATCTGTTTAGAAAGAGCAATGTACTCTACCTCCCTATGCAAGACAACGCGGGGAAAGTGACCCAATGCTGGGTGCTGAACCATCAAATCTTCCGTCCAAACTCCAGTGCTATTGGCCTCAACACCCTGCCCAGTAAGTTGGTACAACTTCCTCAAGTTTTGTCCAGGAGTGTATATACGGTCATTGACCCGTCTACTTTTTCAGATAATCCTCTCTTTGGAAATTTCTGAAGATTCCATAAATCCCTCGTCAATATCAGAGTCCGTCCTGGACTGAAAAAGGTTTCGAAGCTATCCGGGTGGAGAGAGAGAGAGAGAGAGGTTTTGAAATTTCCAAAGTGGCTTTTTCTTTGACCATATCCTATAGTTTTCACAGAAGGTCGAGATATATCACATTGCTACTGGGTCAAATTTGACGGGAGAGATGACATTTGTTTACATAGATCAATATTCTCTCACCAAATTCCATTAACTTCATATGCAAATTATTTAAATACCGAATAAGCACTTGTTAACATTAATATATAGATATAATATATAAAATCTGACTGGTCGCTGTTAGCTTTTATATCATCTTAGCAATGATATCCGGCGATCCCTCCTATATTGGAATGTTCCCTTTATAAGAAAACCTCCTGTATATAATATTTGTTAGTGTGTTGTTCTACCAATATCCTCCCTTTCCCCTCAATGACCCAAATAACACTAATGTATACAAACATTCTTTAAAAATCATCTTTCAAATAAACAAAATAGTTTATAGCTAAACGGCACATACACAAATTGTGTTATGGTTAAATTTTATTTAATTATTTTTTGATTATCTCGATTTCTCAAGTTACGGAATAAAGAGTTTGATTCATGCTATTCATCTATTGGAAGGAAAAACTGTTAATGTTAAAATTATTATTATATAATAAAAATCTCGAGCGCCAATATAGTTAATATATGAAAATTAGAAACTATTATAGACGCGTATGATTCTTTTTGATATTAAACAATTTCTAATGCCCTTACTGCAATGGAAAAATTAATGGGAGGGCCTGGCTCACCAGTGGTGAACCCTCCCAGCGGTTTCGCCAGTTTAATCTACCATACCGCTGTTATATTGCATTTTTCGATCTTCCTTTTATAGTGATACTGTTGCTAGACTCTTGAAATGGGTATTTTAGATGAACTATGGACATAAGCTCTGAGGACAGTAGAATTACATACAATTATAAATATATTAATATTATAATATTAATGGGGGGGTTCACCACTGATGAGCCAGGCCCTCCCATTAATTTTTCCATTGCAGTACGGGCAGTAGAAATTGTTTAATTTCAAAAAGAATCTTACGCGTCTAAAATAGCTTCTAATTTTCATAAAAGATGGTGCGCTAGTGCACATCATAGTTAATATAAATATTTATATATATATATAAGAGAAAAAACAATTATATTCGAATTACACCCATGGACAAAACTTAAGGAATTTGTACCTTTGATCATTCATACCGGGATTCAGACAATAACTCTGAAAGATATTTGATACACAATGACCTTTATTGAAGACAAAGGAGATAACCAAGTGTGAACAAAATTGCCATTTCCTCCTTCAAAATAAAAGACTTTCCACTTCCTTAAGTTTTGTCCATCAAACACCATCCGGCATTATATTATACATAAATATTATATTCATCAATGCCAATCGACCTAAGTAAAATGTTACGAAGTCTATCATAAAAAGAATGGTAAAGTCTCACATCCAAATAAACACAAAAAAAAAGAACCATGCGCCATCTCTCGATCTTATCTGTCATTACCTCGGGCCCTCCTCGTCAGTGCGCCTTTCACTAACGAGGGACATTAACTTTTCTATTAAGCCACAGCAGCTCAATATTTTGTAGCGATATGTTTATTTAAACATATATTTTTGACAGAGAACCTTTATTCGGTCATCAAATCATCTTTTATATGAAAAAGGGCATAGTCAAAATAGACGTAACACCTATGTTGAGTCCACTTTGTCTGAGGTCTTTTAACTCAATATTGGAAAGGTGTCTCCTCTTTAACCTCGGGAGACGACCTTGGTGCCTCTCTTGTCCAGTCCAGCTACTTATATCCAAGAGGAAGGCCTGAAGAACGAAAACCACGACGCGCACACAATCTCTTGATTTCAGAACGACATACTTTATTAAAAAACACGGTCAATTTATACATTACGAAAATTTACATAATAATTTGTACAGCAAAGAAATCTACATAACAATTTATACAACAAAAGAGATTTACATAGTTTTTATCCTAGTTTAAATCAGACATATTTGCATAACTAAAGACGACCAATTTAGTGGTCGTAACATACTCCCCCCGCTGTTGAACGGGAGTTCAACAGAAGAAAAGAGCAAGAGAACAAAACATTTTCATAATCCAAAAGTTAGGAAAATTTTCCCTCCACATTCAGAACTTAAACTACAAAATAAGATAAATTCATATCTAAATTATTATCCTTTTCACCATCTTCAATAACATTTGAAAAATGTTCAGATTCCAAATCGCGAACAATCAAAAATCTTTAGGATAACAAAGATCAGCTTGAGCACTACCTTTTTAAGGTTCTTAAAGCATCAAAAATATTCATTTCCTTTTTAATCGTTCTAGGATAAATATAAGACCAATTTTTCCTATGATCAATATTAGGATTCCTATATTCAGAAATCTGTTCAATTCCATAAACAGGAGATCCGCCATTATCAGTAACATCCCTCAAAAAACATTTTTGGCCATGTGCCTTTTCCAACAGGGACTAACTTTCTACCCCAGAAGACTTCATCAAATCTCATTATGCTTCTGTTTTCAGACTTTTTCTCAACTTGAGATTTTTCACTTTCTTCAACAGCAGACTTTCTCTCAACTTCAGTCTTATGACTTTCTTCCGTTTCTACAACTGAATTTTTCTCAACTTGAGATTTTTCACTTTCTTCAACAACAGACTTTTCCTCAACTTGAGCTTTTTCCCCCTGTGAAATATTTTCTACAGGGTCTCGTACACCCGACATTTCTAAGTTCCCAAGATCCTTTATATTATGACTCATGGTCAAAAGAACAGGAGATGCATACTCCGAAGCCAAACCCTCCTTCAAAGGAATCTCTCCGAAAATTGACCAACCAATCTTCGTATTGATCGCCGTCAATCCATCCTCCAAACAAACCACCTGATCAGTCCAGATCTTACTTAAATTGTCAGCGCCCAACAGAAGGTCGATTTCGGATGTCTCAACATTTTTCTTTCTAATAATGGTGACACCTTTTTTGTCGAGATCCCGCATCCAAGTTCCTGCTGTCAAAATAGGAACTCTGTCACAGATCATCCGTTGACCCATCGCTTTGACCTGTACGGTTTCTTCCTTTAAAATATTTGTGATGGAAAAGGAATAAAGGCTGTGCTTCTCCTCTCTTGTTTGTCGACCTCCAAAAAGGCATTTCGTCAATTTCTGCTCTCCCAATTTCTCCAATCCTAATTCCTTTGCCAAAGATTCCTTAATGAATGAATACTGACTCCCCGAATCCAACAAAACATTTATAACTTTTGATGTTTCAGAGCTACAGATTTTTGCTCTCACTGTCATCGAAAGCACCTCGGATGCACAGGACTGTGTGAGCAGAACGGTGGACTGTTGGTTTTGCACAGAAGAATTGTTTTTTTATCTCTTTACTACTATCTCCATCTTCCGTGATTGAGTCCCTTCTTGAGGTGTTTCCCCGGCAGAAAATCAAATAGTGAGGTCCTCCGCAATTCTGGCAAATAATTTTTGTCCTACAGTCTCTTCTTAGATGATTTCCTTTCAAACACTTGAAGCAGACTCCTGCGTCAGACATCTTAAGTTGTTCTTCCCGAGTCATTCTTCCAATTTTGAAACATTTCCAATTTTCATGGCCCATGCCATCACAGAAGATGCACTTGGTTTTTCTCTCGTAGCTCGTGGTCGAAAATGATCCTTTTGGATATTTGTACTCTTTATTTTTCGAAACATACAGCTGTGATGCTGTTGCTTTGTTGCTCTTATTAAAATGTAAAGGTCTTGAAGTAAAATTGTACCTGGGGTTATTCTCACCCACTCCAATCCTTGAAATATTTACTCTTTGTTGAGCTTTTATCTCGGCCCGTAAAAAGCCCATCAAGGCCTTCAGCCGGTCCCCCTTCCCTTGCTCCACGTCCTGCTCGTCATCCCGGCCATAACCGGCCTCGGGTGTTCTTTGCCACACCTGCATTATCTCGGTGGGCAGGCAAGACTCCACCAGTGGGAAAAGGAAAACCTCCATGTATTCCGAAGGAACACTCAATGATCCTAGAGATTGGAGGTAGGCCGAAATCTCGTCATAAAGACGGTCCAGGTTTGCACTCTGTCTACGTGCATTAAGCACAACTAAATCGATCAACTTTCTCAAGTACAACTCAATCAATAATTTCCTGTCTCCAAACCTGCCCTTTAGAGCTCCTATGGCACTCTCATAGTTCTTCCCGGTGTGGGTGTAAGCCCCCAATAGGCGGTGTGCTCGGGAACCCGGGACCATGGCTTGGACGAGATAGTGCATTTTCTCGTCGTCGTCCAATTCTCTATCCTCATGGATCCTTTTAAATCTGGACCACCATGATATCCATCCTTCCAAGTCACCATCAAAACATGGCAATTCCATTTTTGGCAGTCTCAGAAGAGCTCTTCTTGAGCCTTCACCTCCGGCTTCCGACATTGCCCTTTTTTCTTCAGTCTTAGCCTCTAGGACCTTATTGATTTCCACCAGTACGTCAATGTACATCTCTTCGTAATGAGTGCTGGACTCCAGTTCTTTCAATACAGCCTTTTCGTCATGTTCCTCTGTCCTAATTATTTCTATCTCAATTTTTCTATTATATTCTTTAATTTGTTGGTAATGTTGTACGATGAACTCTTTCTTTTTCATCAATAGGTCCTCATCAGGTGAGACTCTCCTCAATTCTTCCAGAACTTCGTTTATTTTCTTGGTAAAGATGATTCTCCTTGGAGTTCTTAATTCCTTCAACGTTTTCAAATTCTCAAAGTCCCTTGAATCTCCATCCTGGTATCTTGTAATCCTGGTATCTTATGATCCTGGTATCCTGGAATGTTCCTATTCTGGAATCTTATTAATCCTGGTATCTTGCAATCCTGGTATCTTATGATCCTGGTATCCCGGAATGTTCCTATTCTGGAATCTTGTTAATCCTGGTATCTTGCAATCCTGGCAGGCTCGCCACTAATGTTGAGTCCACTTTGTCTGAGGTCTTTTAACTCAATATTGGAAAGGTGTCTCCTCTTTAACCTCGGGAGACGACCTTGGTGCCTCTCTTGTCCAGTCCAGCTACTTATATCCAAGAGGAAGGCCTGAAGAACGAAAACCACGACGCGCACACAATCTCTTGATTTCAGAACGACATACTTTATTAAAAAACACGGTCAATTTATACATTACGAAAATTTACATAATAATTTGTACAGCAAAGAAATCTACATAACAATTTGTACAACAAAAGAGATTTACATAGTTTTTATCCTAGTTTAAATCAGACATATTTGCATAACTAAAGACGACCAATTTAGTGGTCGTAACAACCTATATGCCCCATATATTGACCATCTCAGGAAACTGTTAGATTCCGGTTCGGTGACAAAGCCACACCAGCTTTAAATATTCTTCCGGCAAAATTCCCATCTACACTCATGGACACAACTTATGTAAGTGGGAAGTCTTTGAAGTCGCCGGTCGTCTGTTTTTTTTTTTTTTTTAATAATAATAAGAAGAAGAAGACAGAGACAATTTTGTTCACACTTGGTTATCTCGTGTGTCTTCAATAAAGGTCAGTGTATCAAATATCTTCCAGTGTTATTATCTAAATCCCTGTATACATGCAAAAGGTACAACTTCCTTAGGTTTTGTCCAGGGGTGTATATACGGCTATTGAATTGGCCTAGCTACTTTTTCAGCTAAACCTCTCTTTGGAAAATTCTGAAGATTCCATAAATCTCTCGTCAATATCAGAGTCCGTCCTGGACTGACAAAGGCCATCTGATCGAAACTATCTAGATGGAGGTTTCGAAATTTCCAAAGAGGCTTTTCCCCTGACCATATTATAGTTTTTACAGAAGGGCGAATTATCTCATATTGCTTCTGGGTCAAATTTGACGGGACAGATGACATTTCTTTTCATAGATCAACAATATTCTCAAACCAATTTCCATTAATTTTATATGCGAATTATTTAAATACCGAATAAGCACTTGTTAACATTAAACCTTTTACTATCTCATAAGAAGATATCATCATTATTTATTATTCTTAAATATATACACTCATTGACAAAACTTAAGGTAGTGGAAAGTCTTTAATATCACCGGTAGTCTGTTTTTTTTTTTTTATGAGACACAGAGGCAATTTTGTTCACACTTGGTTATCTCGTGTGTCTTCAATAAAGGTCACTTTCTTTCAAATATCTTTCAGAGTTATTGTCTGAATCCCGATATATTTTCTAAAATGTACAACTTCCTTAAGTTTGTCCAGGAGTGTATATATGGTAATTTAAACCAACAACGCCATATTGTATAATACTTATAAGATTTTCATGTTGTATAATAGAAACACATATATAAATAATTATACGCATGATTGACATTACATCACCATATGTAATAATGTACTTTGTAAAAACTGAGGATAAATGAATAAAACTCTGTAATATATTAAGAGTTGAGCTAAAGCAAGAGATTGAGATGGAAGTCCAACAACATCTAAAGATAGGAAACTGTCAGGGCGTTGCCAGAGTATAAAATATCGCTTCCGATCGACGCTCTTGTTGCATCCGCTGAAATTCAATACTTCCTCTCTCGGCAAAGATATATAAAACCTCCGCCCTAGCCGAAAATATAGTCACTTCACCATCCGCGGAAGCCCTCGTCGGTTGTGTCCCAGGTCCACCTCATCGACCGTGTAGAAGAGTAAGAACTCTTCTATCTCCATCTCGCTCCTAGCTCGACTTTTATCTGTTCACGGAACTTTCCTACTACAACTATGTCTCTTCGTTTTTTCGTGGACATTCCCACGCTTTCCACTCTGCCTCGACCACGACTGCCTGTACTCTGTAAGAACTGTTAAAGGTCTTACAAGGTGCAGAGAGGTACTGGAAAACTCTCCACATCCTGACTGTTCCTTTCGGTTAGCACAGTATAGCGAGAGTCGAAAGGATAACACACCACAGTTTAAGTCGACTGGATACCTCATCACATATTTATATATTATATTAAAAATGTATAGCTTGCTGCTTTTTTAACCTCTACTGCTTCATGAAATCAAACCCCATAACCTTTATAAGATTTGTAACACTCCATAAAACTATATTATTCTTGATTTTGTAGAGTTTCGACTGCAGACTAATATCGTTTGGCTAGAAAACCTGTACCACTTCATGAAATCCAATCTGAACACGGTGTTCCACAACGACGCCCGCGTCCTCTTCAACCCGAGCAAGGTACCTTACCAGGCAGCGGTACATTCCTCCTTCGAGGTCGTCAACCCTTACATCGAGGGCAGTGCCGTTTCTGACAGCACCTACGTCTACAAGATGTTCAGACTGGTACGTAATGGAAGGCTAAACTGTTTTATAATATACTCTGTATGTTCCCGTCTTGAAGTGTTATTTTCTTATCAATAAATGAGTTATTCAAACTACTATATAGTAAGAAAACATATAGATATATGAAAAAAACAATGAAAAAATAATAATATAAAGGTCAGGTGTTGATATTAAAAACAAAGAAGGCATATCCTGACCAAAAGCACATGTGCTTTTTAGATGGCAGAGCGTCATCTAGTGGAACAGAAATCAACTAAACATTTATTTAACCTGTTCCATGATATTTAGCCAACTCAATTTATTTATAAATCAGGAAAGGCCATCCACGAATCAATGTTTAGTTGATTTCTGTTCCACTAGATGGCGCTCTGCCATCTAAAAATCCCATTTGCTTTTGGTCAGGATATGCCTTCTTTATTTTTAATATAGATATAATTCCATGGTCTTAAATCATCACATATATGTGATGACTTTGTAGTGTAAATGTCGGACCTCTTTTGAGAGAGAATTGTCTATATTATCTCAAATGTCCACTAGCAAGGACCTGATCTCTACCCCTTGAATGGACAGATCTCCCCGCCCCCTCTCTCTCTCTCTCTTTCTACGCATAACACCGCAATTCAAACCCAAACTTGGCGCTTCAATAAATGTCTGTAGCTTTCCACTCTATGTTCATCTCAGCAGATCGAGAGACCTCCAGTGATCCATTGCCACATTTCCAAATCGATTTTTTCGGGCGCCGCCACAACACTGTTCTCCTGAAGCTGTTCGTTTCAAACAGCAGTCCAACCTGGAGCAGGTCCACCGTGAGGGACGAGACGATTGATGTCAATTATTTAAGTCGATGTTGTATACTTCTTTATACGGAATACGACGTCCGTAATCTTTCTGATGTCTTGATAGGGTCCCTTTCAATACTTCTGAACTTTTGAGACAACCCTTTCTTTTGTTGTAGGTTATAGAGCCGAAAGGGTCACCACCTGAAGTTTTTTCCCTCCCCTTTAAAGTCATATCGATCTTTTTTTTTTTTTTCGTGCTAGGGGCATAAATATGTTCTCGCGAGCATCCATGTATTCTCTCTAGCCTTTCTTCGGGGTCTATAACATAGTCCTTAGAGCCTAGTGATGATTCAGCTCTACCAAGAAAAATATCGTATGGGAGGGGAAGTTTTTGATCAAAGGCATTTTGCAGGTCTAAATACTGGGGATCTCTAGGCCATCCTCAGTAAATCAATGCGGAGGTCCCAATCACGTTCATTCCCACTGACGTACATCGGGAGGTGTTGGGTGAGAAGAGTACGGTTGAAACGTTCAATTAGACTGAAGATGAAGTGGAGTTGTCCTGATCTTCTCTATTCCAAGGCGGTTGTGAACTTCTTGGAATAACTGAGGTTCAAAGTTTCTGCTCTGGTCTTAATGTAATAGTCATGGGACTCCGAAGAGACTGACCTAATTCTATATTAATGTTTCAGGTACACGCTTGTTCGGCGGTACATATGCTAAAATTGGAACTATTAATGCGTCAGCAATTGTCTTGGATTCTTGATCAGAGACTAGAACAACAATAGGCCATTTAGTAAAGTAATAAATAGCAACCATGATGTTTTCATGGCTTCTGACGATGGGAGGAAGAGGGCCGAGAATGTAACATGAATACATTAAAATGGAGCTCCAAAGTTGTAGACGTTCCATTTTCGTTTGATATCTCTTCTTAGTCCCTTTGTTTCAGTGCATTCGTCATAATGTCGGAACCATCTCTCCGTGTCATTTCTTAGGTTAACCCAATAGTAGTATCACCTAACTTTTGCCAAGGTCTACTTAATATAGAAATGACTGTTGTGAATATCTGGAACACCAATGGAATGTAGGACTTTGGGAGGGCCGACGATATGCTTAAGCTTGTCACTTTCCAATTTTCTGTGAATCACGAAGTCTTTCATGCATAGAACGTTTTACATTTCCCAATAGCTTTTTGTCTTTGAAATTTTAGTATCCCCACCTCCCAGGTTCGAAGGTCGCCACTTTCTTCAACCCAATTCAGAATGAGAAGTGATCGAAGTGACTTTTTACACTAAAGATCGTCTGATGGAGATTCACTAACTTGAACTGGTAACTTGATGGACTCGGGTATTGTACGGTGCCTATATTCGTCAAGGCGTGGTCTTCTGTAGAGAGAATCAGCATTCTTGTGCGAACTTCCTGAACAATATCGAACAATATTATTGCACACGTTGTAATCATCGTGCAATATGACCTTCAGTATTCTTGAAGGAGCCATTGTAAGTAGGAATGGTCGTGGGGAAGTATAAACTCTTGTCCATATAGATAATTATGGAAGGGCTTAAATGTTTTAATCTGGTAAGAAGTTCTTTGCGTGTCATAACGCAGTTTAGTTCGGGTTCGAGAGTGTCTGAATGAAATGTACAATAACCATCTCGGCGCCGTCCTGAATTTGTGATAAAAAAACAACCTCCAATACAATTTCCACTTGCGTCTGCTATTAAAATACTTGCTCCAGATTGTCAAGATGATGGTCGAATGTCCTCCTTAGATAAATTATGTCATCTAAGTAATCAATACACCGGTTCCCCAGGGCAAACTATGGAGAACATATTCCATTTGGCGTTCGAAATTAGATGGAGGTTTGCAGAGTCCAAAATAATCACCCTGAATTGTAACAATCATTCCCAGAAATGAAAGAGGTCTTCTCGCTGTCGTTATAGTGCAACTCTACGTATCAATATAACTTTTCAGATCAAAAGTATAGATCCATTTAGAGCGTCAAAGGTAGTGTCGATTTTAGGGAAAGGATATAGTGATGGAAAGACGTTGTCGGTAGTTTAAACTGCAAAGCCTTGATGTTGATTGATTGAAAAGAGGCTATTATTTCAAAAGATTGCAATGTTTTCCCAAAGTCGTTGATGATGCAGAAAAAAAATCTTGAACTCCATACATGAAAGGGCATTGTCAGGAAATCCAGGAGGGTTGAGACCAGGATGGCTTTGATTGGACCCCTCTTTGTTGTTGAGCCGATGTCTGCCCCGAGAGGCCGCCCAATTGTCGTTTCCCTGGTTGCAAGGGGGTATCATTTTGCATCTTTGGAATATTTCAGAATTTAGAAATAGAATAGTTAGAACTATTTCTTTGTAGATTTCATTCTTGATTACATCTCCAGCATTATCTTTATTTCAAACGAAATATGGTTTGTGTCGAAATGGATGAAAAGGTCTGGTTGGATCGCATGTTCAGACGCTTCGAACTTAAGAGCCATGTTTAGAATTTTTGGAGAGTATAGTAGGGTGAATACGGACATATTGCTGCATTTCAGGGTCTCCTAGGGCTTCTACGAACTGTTGATGGGTTAGAAAAATTTGAAATTTCTTCGGGCAAGATTGCAAGCTTTGACAGCTTCTGAATATCATTGTAAACTTCTTGCAATGATTCACCTTTAGTTTGGGTCCTATTTCGTAAACAAACTTTGTGTAGCTGTTGATAAGTTATTTACATTATTCAACGCATGAAAACACTAGAGATCCAGATTTTGTAGAAAGTTTAGAATTTTTTACAAAATGAATTGAACTTTAAATATGATTTTTTATCGGAAATCAAATCGTTAAGTTCACAAAGAACTAGTTCATTCTTCATTCTATAATCTTGAAATGCTGGGAAATGGGTCATAAATTTGTTGATCTTCTGAGGATAAGTTTCTCAGATCAGATATCATGATTCTGGATTCGATCAAGTCTGAGATCAGAGGAATGTTGGCCAAACTATGAACACAACTACTCGTATATGATGTGGATTTATAGGCTTGTATACACCATGTTAGTATTTGATATTGGGTTGAATTTAATTTTTGTAAACATTTTTATTTAAATATTTGAACCAAATTTCGGCTCCATATGTAAGTATTGGTCTGAAAATGGATTTATATAAAGTTAGCCTTTTCTGGGTGCTTAGACCCCAAGATTTCCCACAAATTGAGAAGAGATCATTTTTAAAACGTTTTGTACGATTTACTATTTCTTTTATGTGGTATGTAAAATTTATTTTGTTTCTTCTTCTGTGATTTGCAATTATTATTCCTAAAATTTTGGTTTTCAGAGTTGGTATAATTATTTCATTATTAAATTTGATTGGGATTTTTTCTTTGTTATGTAAATAAAGTATATTAGTTTTTTCTAGACTTATTTCAAGTTTGTTACTCTTACACCATACATCAATCGTATTTAATGCTTTTTCTATAACTAATATCAGGTATTTGCCATTGTTGTGCCAGCATATAATTGATACATCATCCGCATAACATACCACTTCACTATTAGGAACTTGATATTTGATCAAAAGATCGTTTAGTAATATTATCCATAGTAGTGGAGATAGCGGGCCACCCTGCGGACATCCCTTTGTAATTTGTTTATTTATTGTAAAATTCTCATATGTAAATTTCGTTTTCCTCGATTTGAAATATGATTGAATAGTCCTTATTAAACTTTCCGGCAAATTTTCTTCATCTATTATTTTTTAAATCGCAGGCCACCATGCGTTATCAAAGGCTCCCGCAATATCTATTGTGACCAGAGCTGTCAGTTCTTTGGTTTTGTGTTCCATTATTATATCGATTATATTATTAAGGGCTGTAATAGTAGATTTTGACTTGATGAACCCATGCTGTTCGGGAATTAATAAATTATTTTGCATATAATATTCATAAATTTTATTTTTAATAACTTTTTCGTAGATCTTAGACATATTAGATGTTAACGAAATAGGTCGATAGCTTTTTATTGATTCGAAGTTAGATTTGTTTGGTTTCAATAGAATTTTTAATACTGACGTTTTCCATTCCCTTGGAAAATATCCCATCTGAATACATTTATTTAATAACGAATGTAGCACCGGAAGTATCAGAGTCTTTACGTATTTTATCATGTTATTACGGATATTATCTTGACCTGGTGACTTTTTAACAATGCTATTGTCAATTAGATATTCTATTTCTTCGATATATAAAAATGGATAGCGCTTGAATTGCCTAGATAGTTAACCAAAGTTCTCCGTTAAAGAGAGGTGGCTCCACGGGTATAATCTCCAGAATCTCGACGGCTGGCCACCAAAAGCCACCGCACCTGATGTCGGACCATCCATTGACTCCGAGCTGCACCCTGAAAGTAGCTCACAAAGCGGTGTCATCCAAGGTTGGAGGTTTTACCTTGAAGCTGATCGTATTTCATTAATAAAGGTTTGAGCCAGGTGGAAAGTTCGTTGTAGGTACAGCGTAACAAGAAACGATTTGTTATGGAGAAGGAACAGGGTCATTGCATTTTAAAGCGTCAATCTGGGATTGAAGATCTTTGTATCGGCAGAAATCATCTTCAATCTCAAAGACCCGCCTGGTTAGGGATTCTATCCGTTTAGCAATTTCTTCAATTAATGAAGCCGATTGTTGCTCGAGCCTTCTAGAAATATATTCCATTGATGAGAAATGTTCTTCAAATGCTCTAGAAAACTTTTCTTCAAAAGCTGCAACATCTTAAACAAATATTCTAATGAGTTGCTGGTAGTTCTTATTTATTCTTGAAAGTAGATTCTACATTACTTCTGATTTCTCAGTCACCATTCTTCAGGTTCCCACATTGGCATTTAGAAATTCCCATATTAAAAAAAAAATAGAGAACCCACTTCTGGCACCAAATTTTGAGTTGTTGTTGTATCAGAGTGATCAAATGAGCCTGCAGAAACTATAAGGATCTCTGCTCTATAGCCATCAACTCGATTTATTATTACACGTAACCAAATAACAGCGTAAGCAACGATCAGCAGTTCAAAATCGAAGGAAACCAACAAGACTACTGTCGATACTCGTCGCAATTTCTCTCTCTCAATATATATATATATATATAATTGGTCGGTCTTCCCTGGCCCGCGCGACCTCCAACGGTCCTTTGCTAACTATGAAAATCGGTATTTCGAGTGTCGCCGTAACAATACTGCTAGGGGTTCAAGATATCGACTTTTGGAATGCCATGGCATGTAAAATGGTGAGGCTCTAGCGCCCTGTCTCTGCCTGGAGTGTCGTTTGGTTTATTGTTTCCATATACAAGGTTTTTCCCAAAAGTTCGTAAGCATTTTCAAAAATTGAAATACGAATATTATTCGCCATAATATTATTCGCCGTTATGTATAATGTCTTTGTGTATTATGTATAAAGTAATTTTAAAGTTTTAAAATTTTAGCTGTATAAATATCCACACTGCGCGCGTTTGTATTTGTAATTTTTTTCTTGTTAAATATAGTCGATATTTTTTATTGAGCCCGTTGAAGAGCGATTATCGCTTGAAAGCTAGAATTTTAAAATAAAAATAAACTCATTGTGAGAAAATATTCTATAATTTTAAAACGTTTTTCACAATTTTATCATAAATAAAGTGATTGTATGATGTGTTATTATGTATTCAACGTAATAATTATATATTCGCCAATTAATAAGAAAAACAACGTTTTAAGAAAAACCCGAACTTCTAGGACAACCTTATAATTTACATAAAATGAGGATATTTAGATTTTTATTTGATGATGTCGAAGTTAGTGTAGAGTGTAAGGTTCCCAAAATGTATATTATATATGTAAAATTCTGTTTCTTTGGTTGTTTATGTGAAGCGAAAACCCTCATTAATATAATGAAAGGGGAAAATAAAAATAAAATTCAATAAAATAATCCCTTGTATCTATATTGAGTAAAAATACCAGGCCTTCAGGGAAAAGTATCTTACCATATTTTCTCCTGTAGAAGGGCGTTCGTACCCGAAAGCTAGAGATTGGAAAGGTTTTTGAAAAGATAATTTTCCCTGTAGGCCTGATATTTTTATTCAATAAAAAGAAAAAATTAATTAGCCTCTTCGAAATATTTTATCTGAAAAAAAAAAGATTCTTAATTCTATATGTTCTCGTAAAAAAACCCAACGCATCGCCCAGGTCATTTATCTAAAAATATTGATACTTAAATAAATAATTTCAAAATAAAGAGAAATATTATATATATATATATATTAATAGTAATTGTTTTTATATTTGGAAAATAGAGGAAAAGTAATCTATTAAGAACAACAGATTTTGAATTAATTTTGAGTCAGAACAGCAAGCTAATTCTGTATCAAATAGTATAGCTATGAAAAATTTTAAGATTGATAATTTTTTTTTATTTTATTTAATTTGAATGTGTGAGGTTTGTTTTTTAATTTTTTTTTGTGATAAATAATTAGTTAGATTATATTTTTAACAAAGAGAAAAAAAAAAGTAACACCAGCAAAGCATCGGCAGTTACGCGTCATAGGCTGGGTGAAAAAAGGAATAAGCGAAGAGAAAGTTTTAAAGAGAAGAGCAAAGACAGAAACAGGATAATAATTTTCCAAATATAAAATAAAGCTAATTAGAGAGAGAAAAAAGTATTTTTTGCTCTATTTTCTCTCTTGATGAGAGAAGTTAGATTTTTGTAATTTTTTTTTTTTGGGAATTTTTTTTTTATATATATAAGCTTATTTTAAAGACAATCTAGTGTAAAAGTGGAGGACACGATATAAGATAATATATTAATTTAGGAAGGATGAAAACCTTAAGGGTTAGACCAATTGAAAACCATAAAGGTTAGACCAGATGGAAAGAGGATGGTACTCAGGTGGGCCTCTTCAGATGAAGACCTGAGCAGCAGTTTCGGCCCTTACTCCATTACTGCCAAACCATACCTCTTCGACCAATTAGAAAGCAATTTTAGGTTGGAACGGAGATAGGGTAATAGCTGAACCTTAGATATACTACAAAAATCAACTAATGAACTAATACATTGTCATCTTCTGCACTTTCGAACCTAACTCAAAACATGTTTTTTCAGTTCAGAAGTTAAATTGATTCGGTTCCCTGGACTTAATCCGATTGAAACATACTTATCCCTTAGTGTTAAACTTCAAATCAAATTGTGTTTATTCTTTTTGGGTATAAGGACTGTAAGAGATTGATAAAAAATTAGTAATACAGTTAAATGATTATTATAAATATAGGAAAAATTGATCATATCCCAAGCCTTTAACAATGTGCGTCGACAGGGGAACAGGAAATCTAACATTAAAGAACATAGAAAAATAAACTTTGCCTGATGTTAGTAGGTTCAGATTATAGTCCAAATTGTGTTCATACACTCTGAATAATAGGACTGCCAGAAAATAATAAGATATTAGTAGTACGAGAGGATAAGGATTAATTGGAACTACAAGAAAGTATGATTAAATTCAAATAAATTAAGAATGTACGTCATACCATAAATGGAAAAATCAGCTTCATCAGACAAAGACATAAGTCCCTTGTCTGAAGATGGTGAAAATGCTTTACCATAATAACTCACATCATCAATTTATTTGAACTGGTCCTAACGGAACCGTATATTCTATATATAGTCCTATCTATACTTTTTTTTTTAAATATAATATATGAGGACCATTACCTGTAATTTCTGCTAAATAAGGAAGTTTAGGAATTTAAGTTTTAATGCTTCATATCAATTAGATTGAATGTTCATTCTCTATACCCCCCTTTATAAAGATTGAACACGCATAGATAATTGTTATGTATGCTCTAGGGAGAGAAATAAAATATTCTAAAGTTATCGTATAAATTTAAAGGATCAAACAAAGTAAGAATTAGAGAAAACACAGAAATAAAGGTATGGTATTGGTAAGCAAAGGTAAAAAAAACAAATCCAAAAAAATAAGCAATGTGCGACGTATCGGCATCAGCGTCGCTACAATCTTCAGACAAGTCTGAAGAGGGCCACAATGTCGCTACCGATATGCTACACATCACTCATTCACTCGGACCCGGTCCCGTTACCTTGTGTTTATAATCTATAATCCTAATTGTGGTTTATCGGTATGGTATTGGTGTTTCAGAATATTGAATTTAATAGTTTCTATTAGTGTGTAGATGGATTTTTTTTTTTATTAATTTAAAAACTTAATTATTATTTGTTCTAAGTCCAATTAAAAGGGGTGAAGAAAAAAGAAACAAGGAGTCACATCATCTATCTTTCTTGATTTACTTACACTAACTACATTCCGCTAATCTAGATAATAAATAATTTAATTATAGGTAAATACTCTTGAAATCATAACATTCATAATGAATTCTATCACATTAATTAAGTGTACTGATAAGCTATTATAAATACTTTCAAAGAAATTTTCTTTCATTATTCCACCTCATCTTTCTCTCCTTTCCTATTTTATTTATTTATTTTTACCTTTTTTTTTCTTTTTTTTTTGTTTTCCTTGTTTCTTTTTTCTTCACCCCTTTTAATTGGACTTAGAACAAATAATAATTAAGTTTTTAAATTAATAAAAAAAAAATCCATCTACACTAATAGAAACTATTAAATTCAATATTCTGAAACACCAATACCATACCGATAAACCACAATTAGGATTATAGATTATAAACACAAGGTAACGGGACCGGGTCCGAGTGAATGAGTGATGTGTAGCATATCGGTAGCGACATTGTGGCCCTCTTCAGACTTGTCTGAAGATTGTAGCGACGCTGATGCCGATACGTCGCACATTGCTTATTTTTTTGGATTTGTTTTTTTTACCTTTGCTTACCAATACCATACCTTTATTTCTGTGTTTTCTCTAATTCTTACTTTGTTTGATCCTTTAAATTTATACGATAACTTTAGAATATTTTATTTCTCTCCCTAGAGCATACATAACAATTATCTATGCGTGTTCAATCTTTATAAAGGGGGGTATAGAGAATGAACATTCAATCTAATTGATATGAAGCATTAAAACTTAAATTCCTAAACTTCCTTATTTAGCAGAAATTACAGGTAATGGTCCTCATATATTATATTTAAAAAAAAAAGTATAGATAGGACTATATATAGAATATACGGTTCCGTTAGGACCAGTTCAAATAAATTGATGATGTGAGTTATTATGGTAAAGCATTTTCACCATCTTCAGACAAGGGACTTATGTCTTTGTCTGATGAAGCTGATTTTTCCATTTATGGTATGACGTACATTCTTAACTTATTTGAATTTAATCATACTTTCTTGTAGTTCCAATTAATCCTTATCCTCTCGTACTACTAATATCTTATTATTTTCCTGCAGTCCTATTATTCAGATTGTATGAACACAATTTGGACTATAATCTGAACCTACTAACATCAGGCAAAGTTTATTTTTCTATGTTCTTTAATGTTAGATTTCCTGTTCCCCTGTCGACGCACATTGTTAAAGGCTTGGGATATGATCAATTTTTCCTATATTTATAATAATCATTTAACTGTATTACTAATTTTTTATCAATCTCTTACAGTCCTTATACCCAAAAAGAATAAACACAATTTGATTTGAAGTTTAACACTAAGGGATAAGTATGTATCAATCGGATTAAGTCCAGGGAACCGAATCAATTTAACTTCTGAACTGAAAAAACATGTTTTGAGTTAGGTTCGAAAGTGCAGAAGATGACAATGTATTAGTTCATTAGTTGATTTTTGTAGTATATCTAAGGTTCAGCTATTACCCTATCTCCGTTCCAACCTAAAATTGCTTTCTAATTGGTCGAAGAGGTATGGTTTGGCAGTAATGGAGTAAGGGCCGAAACTGCTGCTCAGGTCTTCATCTGAAGAGGCCCACCTGAGCACCATCCTCTTTCCATCTGGTCTAACCTTTATGGTTTTCAATTGGTCTAACCCTTAAGGTTTTCATCCTTCCTAAATTAATATATTATCTTATATCGTGTCCTCCACTTTTACACTAGATTGTCTTTAAAATAAGCTTATATATATAAAAAAAAAATTCCCAAAAAAAAAAAATTACAAAAATCTAACTTCTCTCATCAAGAGAGAAAATAGAGCAAAAAATACCTTTTTCTCTCTCTAATTAGCTTTATTTTATATTTGGAAAATTATTATCATGGTTCTGTCTTTGCTCTTCTCTTTAAAACTTTCTCTTCGCTTATTCCTTTTTTCACCCAGCCTATGACGCGTAACTGCCGATGCTTTGCTGGTGTTACTTCTTTTTTTTCTCTTTGTTAAAAATATAATCTAACTAATTATTTATTACAAAAAAAAATAAAAAACAAACCTCACACATTCAAATTAGATAAAAAAAAAAATTATTAATCTTAAAATTTTTCATAGCTATACTATATATATATATATACAAAATTAATTGATAATAAATTATAAAATTAAGTTTCTTCAATGCCCAAGATGTTTTAATATGCTGGCTTCTTACTACATTCTTCATCTTATCAAGCAAAAGGTAGTCTGAGTAGGTCAGATCGGATAAGAACGGATGATGTGTGGAGGAGTGCATTGTTATGCTTAAGCAATTTGCCCATTTGCCTGTACGGATTTGATTCGCCATCACGGCCTTCTGTAAATCCCGCAGTACTGTCAATGGTACGTCAAGGCTCCAGAAATCCACGATTAGAATGACTTAGAAATCCCAAATGACTGTTGCCAGTTTTTTCTCCTTTTTAAAGACCGCAACGGCTTTTGGGATGTAGGATTGATGTACGCTTCCATGGAAGTATATTTGATCCAAGGTATTTCATTCAAAACTCAGGACTTATTCCACGTACAAGCGAAGAAGTTTTCCAGATCAGCATCGAGAAGTGAAACAAGTGCTCTGTTCGTAGCGGCGCATTTTTACTTCTGTTGTGGTGTGAAAAATCCACTCTTCATACATGATGCATTAGCGCGCCAGGCCCTCCCATTAATTTTTCCATTGCAATAAGGGCAGTAGAAGTTGTTTAATATTTTAAAATAATCATACGCGTCTATAATAGTTTCGACTTTTCACACATTTTTGTCATTTTCAAATCGCAAAGCACAATCGGCTGCAATCTTCCTCGGCAAGGTTTTCTCTTCTAGCATATCGGCGAGTGTTAGACGCCTGTTCCTCATGATGAATCCCAACACAACTGTCTCATATTTGCTGCTGTGTACGAATTTGTTGGACGTCCGGCTCTAACACCTATATCCGCAGTCTCTACTGCACTCTGGGAGTTGTCCAATCTGTGATATAAAAACTTGAGACTGCTTATTTCCTGTAAACTCAAACCATGCGAAGATTAAGATTATCCCCTCCCTCCTTAAGAACCATGCTGTTCAACGCTGACTGTGATAATCACCTTCCATTATCACGCTCTCTCTCTGAGGCGGAAGAGTTAGGTGCTCGCTCATATACAGTGCATCAGCGCCAGTTATACATGCCGCGTTGTTCATGCCCCCTTGTGCCACTGATTATACCGGCCGTATCGTGTATATTCACGACAGAAGATCCCTTGTGTTAATAATTTCGGTATGAAACAAGAGATTTTCTTCTTTTTTTATTTAATATACCACAAAAAAAAGTGATTATTGTAATTATTTCTATATTCTAGTTGAGAGAGAAAAGTACATAAAATTAATTTAATATCCTATTATAAAAATGTTTAAAATCCAATCTAAAAATTAAACCACGTGTTATTTAATAAGGATTGGCAGATTTAAAAGTATAACAATGGATGATGCAGGGTTCTAAAGAGCTGAATCCAGGGACCAAACGCTAGAGAAAACTACGGGATCCAATTCTTCCATCAAAATAGACTATTCGAGAATATACTCCTGATTGACTTAGATCGAAATGATTGCGTAATAAAATTTCTGGGGAAGAACAGTTTGATGGTCCTCTGAAGACCGAGAGAGGAACAATTTAATTGGCAGCTCCTCTTTCTCCTCTTCATTTTCTTTCTCTTCTTCATTCTTTGGAAGGCCGCCCTAACCTCTGTTGTATCCTTGCCCAGTGCACTGAACTTTCTGTATAGTGTCAATATAGATATATATGGAAAAACAATAGAAAAAAAATATTTATTAAAAAGGTCAGGTGTTGATATTTAAAATAATGAGGGCATAATCCTGACCAAAAGCATATGTGATTTTTAGATGGCAAAGCGCTATCTAGTAGAACAGAAATCAACTAAACATTGATTTAACCTGTTCCCTGATATTTGGCCAACCCAATTTCTTCATAAATCAAGAACCACTTGGACGCAGTGGTAAAGCCTGCTGTACGCTGACGAGCGCCAACAGCGCTAAACGCGTTCGTGGATAGCTTTTCTTGATTTATCAAGAAAATAAGTTAGCCAAATATCAGAGAACAGGATAAATCAACGTTTAGTTAATTTCTGTTCCACTAGATGGCGCTCTGTCATCTTAAAAAAAACACATGTGCTTGTGGTCAGGATATGCCTTCTTTGTTTTTAATAGCTTTATATACCTATAAAAAATTGAAAGGCGAAATAATTTATTTATTAATTAAAATAAAATTCATATATAAACAATCTTCTGAAAAATATACATTTTATATAAATAATCATAAATTAATATTTTTAATTGTAAATGTGACATAAAAAGTTCCGAAAATTCATTTAGGATATTCTCAAAAAAGTGAAAACTCATATTCATTTATAATTTTGTAAGTAACCCCCATTACTTTGCAAGATATTTTGGCATTTTTTAGGCATTATAAGAATAGTATATATATATATATATCTACTTATATATTTGCCTTATTCTGTCTGTTTGTCTGAAGCTCACGGATAGAATGCGCGCCCATTGGCTGCCAGCAAACACGTGACCTCCCTGCCCGCCCCCCTCTAGACAACCCTTTTATCAGCTGTGTGATACATACACCTGTCTATAGCGGCCATTCTAGACAACCCTGTTATCAGCAGTGTGTTACATCCACCTGTCTATACAGACCACCCTGTCTATAGCGGTCACCTTAGACAACCCTGTTATCAGCTGTGTGATACATACACCTGTCAATACAGACCACCCTGTCTATAGCGACCACTCCAGACAACCCTGTTATCAGCTGTGTGATACATCCACCTGTCTATACAGACCACCCTGTCTACAGCGGCCACTCTAGGCAACCCTATTATCAGCTGTGTGATACATCCACCTGTCTACACAGACCACCCTGTCTATAGCGGCCACTCTGGGCAACCCTGTTATCAGCTGTGTGATACATCCACCTGTCTACACAGACCACCCTGTCTATAGCGGCCACTCTGGGCAACCCTGTTATCAGCTGTGTGATACATCCACCTGTCTACACAGACCACCCTGTCTATAGCGGCCACTCTGGGCAACCCTGTTATCAGCTGTGTGTTACATCCACCTGTCTATACAGACCACCCTGTCTATAGCGGCCACTCTGGGCAACCCTGTTATCAGCTGTGTGATACATCCACCTGTCTATACAGACCACCCTGTCTATAGCGGCCACTCTGGGCAACCCTGTTATCAGCTGTGTGATACATCCACCTGTCTACACAGACCACCCTGTCTATAGCGACCACTCTAGACAACCCTGTTATCAGCTGTGTGATGCATCCACCTGTCTATACAGACCACCCTGTCTATAGCGACCACTCTAGACAACCCTGTTATCAGCTGTGTGATACATCCACCTGTCTATACAGACCACCCTTTCAATAGCGACCACCACCCTGTCTATAGCGACCACTCTAGACAACCCTGTTATCAGCTGTGTGATACATCCACCTGTCTATACAGACCACCCTGTCTATAGCGACCACTCTAGACAACCCTGTTATCAGCTGTGTGATACATCCACCTGTCTATACAGACCACCCTGACAATAGCGACCACCCAAGACAACGTTTTTAAAATATATTCGCACTCGGGTAAACCCCGGGCGTTGCCCGGGCCATTCGTCTAGTATATATATATATATATATATATATATATATATATGAAAAACAATATAAAAATGAATAATAAAAGGGTCAGGTGTTGATATTTAAAATAATAAAGGCATATTCTGACCAGGAGCACATGTGCTTTTCTTGGTTTCTCAAAAAGCCTCTTGGAGCAAAAATATTTTTGGTCACAGTGGTACAGCCTGCTCCACGCTGATGATCAAGAAATTGGGTTGGTCAAATATCAGGGAACAGGTTAAATCAATGTTTAGTTGATTTCCGTTCCACTAGATGGCGCCCTGTCATCTAAAACGCACATGTGCTCCTGGTCAGGATATGCATATGCCTTCATTATTTTTAATATTAACACCCGACCTTTTTATTATTTTTTCTATTATTATAGTACGAATACATCATATGACTTAAAATTAATGCGCATTTTAATATCATTTTTTTAGTTCTTGCTTCGTTTTGGTGATGTTTTAGATTTCTTAAAGCATATGTTACATCTCTCCCGACGTTGGTTATAGGTGTGAGGTCTGGAGAGTTCACTGTAGAATATCAATTTACGGTTGTTTATGCCACTTTAATGTGATTATTCTTGCATTGTTTTTATATATCTACTAGACGAATGGCCCGGGCAACGCCCGGGTTTTACCCGAGTGCAAATACACCTTGCTTCCTAGGGTTGTCGGCGCCCGTTGACTGCCCGGCGAGCAAGCGACTGCTCCCGTCGGCTGCCGGCGTGGGAGTGGCTTCCCGGCGCATGCGCGCGCCCGTTGACTCCCGGCGAGCAAGCGACTGCTCCCGTCGGCCGCCGGCGTGAGAGTGGCTTCCCGGCGCATGCGCGCGCACAGGGAAGCCACGTGTCGCAGGCGGCCAATGGGCACGGCCCGCCATCAGTTCTAACCGCGTTATAGATGAGCTATTTAGAATAATTTGAATATATAGTTTTAATAATTGATTTATATATGTTTTAAAATAGCCTATCGTCATCCTCGTTATTTTTTACCTATGTATGGAAATTTTGGTTTGGATTAGTGAACTACTGCGAATTTGTATACCGGACATACAAACCAACCAACCAACCAACCAACCAACAGACAAACATACAAACATTCATTTTTATATATATAGATATATATATACAGGGTGATCCAAAAGTCCCGCACAACTTTAAAAATTAATAACTCCCCGAATATTTGCGCTAGAGCAATGCGGTAAACACCATTGTATTCAGGATGCAATGGGATTTTTTATGGCAAATAATGAAAAATTCGAAATTGATTTTAGTTACAATTTTATTCGCCAGATGGCGCTCTACCAGAATCAGAGATTCAGCGGCCAAATTGTTTGATAAATTGAAAAATATAACTGATCGACACGTATTTTCCCTTTTTGAATACCAGAAAAGAACCCTATAATAATATCAAATAACAAATTAATAAAACACCATTTCGCCAAAAGTATGAAGAATTGGTTAACGATTTCCAAATACAATCAGAGATATGTAAAATAGGTAAATGCAAATTAAAGCATGTAGCAAAAATATTTATATTTTATATGGGGTTTTGTGAAATAGATTGAATGTTTGAAAAACACTGCTGATATCAATAC
Source organism: Cordylochernes scorpioides (assembly GCA_030710605.1). Classification (NCBI taxonomy): domain Eukaryota; kingdom Metazoa; phylum Arthropoda; class Arachnida; order Pseudoscorpiones; family Chernetidae; genus Cordylochernes; species Cordylochernes scorpioides. Next base: position 48,018,281 of record CP092882.1, read on the forward strand.
ACGAATTTTTGAAATGTTAATATAGTACCAAAAATTATGATGGCACTATTAATAGGATTTCTTGCTATAAGAAATGTGTAGTTTCTTGACTGATTGGCGACCCTTGACTATTTAACTGGATATTTGTCATGATCAAACAAATGAAATATAGAGGGGAGTGACAAAATATATTTGTCGTACTTTATTCCAAATATCCTATGGGCTTGTCAAATGTTATCATTGTTTATTATACTGTACACAATTTCAAAAAAATGTGTCCCCTCAAATAAAAATAATTTTTAAATCGACCTTTTGCGTTGAAAAACGTGGTAGTAAAATCATTTTGTATTATTTTTTTTCCACAAAATTTCTAAAATTATTGGTGTACAGAAAATATTCCTTATGCTATTTCTTCTAATGAGCGAAAAGCGAAAACTAAACATAAGGGGGAAAAATTGTGTGTACCAGTGTTATTCGAGAAGTTATAACACTCTGGTTTGCACGACATAATATGTGAGCAAATGACAAACAAAATATTACTGTTCACAAAAAAAGAGTCAAGATGTGAGGCAAGCATTTATTATCCCCATATCCCAACACAAAGAGCTGCAAAATATTGGTAGATAATATAATACATGAGGTGACTGCCTTCTCTCTTGTATTAGGTCACAATCCTTGCTCAATGTGGCACCCTTTATTCTCAATCACCGCCGGCAGACGATAAATGACAGAATAGACAGCATTAAATAACATATCTGCTGAAATTGATAAAACGTGCCATCTGATAGAAGCCTTCAACATGGCCAATGTGGTAGGCCAGCATCGATAAACACACGATTTAATGTACCCCCATAGACAAAAATCGCAAGGCGTCAAGTCTGGTGATCTTGGAGGCCACTGGTATATAAAGTGGCGACTTATCACACGATTTTCACCGAACGTATCCTTCAGCAAATGTTTGGCACCTCGGGAGATATGAGGAGGTCCTCCATCTTTCATGAATGTTATTTCGCTTAGTGCTTTTGCCCTGCAATATGGGAATACCCTTTTCTCTCAAAAGTTGAACATAACGTTCACCAGTTACAAAAAAGGTTTTAAAAGTTCTTCCATTGATTTTTCAAAGAAAAATGGCCCAATAATAAAAGAAGTGGACCCACACAAAACTGTAACTCTAGGCTGGTAAAGTGGAAATTCTGTAAAAATCCTAGGGTTTTCTGTTGCCCAAATGCGGCTGTTTTGAATGTTAAATTCTCTGTTTAGAGAAAAGTGAGCATCATCTGTCCACAGAACATTCGACAGCCAGTTTTCATCAATATCAATTTTCCGGAAAATCCATACAGCGAATTCTTGACGAATCTCAAAATCGCCAACTTTCAGCTCGTGAAATCTTTGAATTTTGTATGTGTACACACAATAGAGACATTAAGTGAAGCGTCTTCGGATATCACAATCATACTCGGCGAATTTAACGCCAAAAGTTCAATTTGGGGATCACCTGTCCTGGATAACAAAAGTCAGCAGGTTGAGGACATGCTAACCGACCTCGACCTTACACCGTTAAATAACGGAGAGAACACCTACCTATTTAAGTCCACAGGCACAGAATCCGCAATAGACATCACAGCGATAAATTACAACATCGCACCCACAACACAATGAAAAATCCTGAGAGGTGCAATAAGTGACCACAGACCAATTTTAACAACCCTAAACTTCAAAATTGAGAATGTCCATTTGAATAAAAGAACATGGAACTTTAGGAAAGCCGACTTGAAAAAAATTCACAGAAAAGCTTGAAGAACTGTGCAACGAAAAATTGAATTACAGAACGCTTGACAAAAACTTGGAAAAATTCTCTTCGAACATTTCAAAAGCTGCAAAAGCATCGATACCTAGAGGTAGACGGAAAGACCTGTGGATACCTTACTGGAAGGACCACAACATCGAGGCAATGATTTCAGAGAGAGAGAGACAATATCAATGAACTTCTTTAAAAAAATAAAACAGAAGAAAACAGAAAGGAACTCATTGAAATTAGTCACAAAATAGAACAAGAAATTTAGATATGTAAACCAGAGAAAAATGGCAGAATTCTGCAAAAAAATGGATCCAAGAAAGGACAGCCAACACTTGGAATATGATTAGAGTGTTAGAAAACAATCAAAACCAACACCAATCCTACAATACTCTAACTGATATGAATAAAACAGCGAGAACGAGAACAAACAGATGGCTGACATAATTGCTGAATATCTTTCAAGCACTTCCATACTCAACTATACGAATGAAGACAGGACTCTAAAAATAATATAAACCAGTTAGTTAAACAAGCAAGAAACTTCCATCAACAAGATATTTTCTCGAGAGACTTCACACTGAATGAGCTAAACTTATCAATAAAATATCCAAGAGGTCACCAAGAGATAATCTAATCTTTGGTCAAATGATTAGACACTTTGAAGACAAAGCTAATAATCAACTCCTACGAATACTGAACATTTCATGGCAAACTGGTAAACTACCAAAGAATTGGAATATATCAATTATAGTGCCAATACTGAAGCCAAACAAAGATGCCAAGGAATACAAGAACTATCGGCCAATTGCTCTCACCAGCATACTTTGTAAAATACCAGAACGAATTATCCACTCTAGGCTCATAGTCTGGCTCACTAACAATAATAAAATAAACCTCCACAAAACTGCCTATAGATCCCAGCACTGTACGACTGATCAACTGTTCTACTTCTGTCAATCAATAATAGATTCTTTCCAGGAAAAAACGCCAAAGAAGACCACGGCTATATTCCTTGATATGACCTCAGCTTTTGATCGAGTGGGAGGGAGAAATTACGTGAAAAGCTGCACAACATCGGAGTAAGAGGAACAACCTTAATCTGGATTGCAGACATCTTAAGGGGAAGAAAGTTAAAGGTTCGGGTCAATGGAGAATTTTCCAAGGAAGGAAGAACATGGGCTGGTGTAACTCAGGGATCTGTGCTCAGTCCTCTACTCTATCTGCTATATATTAACGACATCCATCCTTACCTCACTGAAGACACAAAGGTTGCCTGTTATGCAGATGATATAGCCATATGGCACACAAGTAGCAGCATAGAAAAATCGTAAAATATACTGAACATATCAATGAGAGGACTGGAGAAGTGGGCAATGGAACTCCAAATGACCATAAACCCAATAAAACCAAACCTATGCGTCTTCTCCACTCACAGGGAAAAAGGCATAAATATAACCACAAAATAAGCATAAACAAACAAATAATTGATAAAATTAGAAATCCATAATACCTAGGTGTGATACTGCAGTCCTGGATCTTTCAAGTTGGTCTCGAGGACCACGCCATCACCATCTCCTAAGTGGCGAAGTATGCGATCTACGTATTCATCGTAGATCGCAAAATGCCTGGTGTCGCTGGAGACCCACTGGCGATTCTCCACCAAATTCTGCAGCGCTGGCAGAGGCGCCATATTCATTGTACATAGTGTATATAATGCATATTATCTTTTTTTAATAGTGCAGACTGTGCATGTATTAACAAGATGTCAACAAAATTATTTTAATTATTATTGATGAGGAATTGGAATTTTCAGAACACATAATTAGCACCTCAAATAGAGCTATCAGAAAACTAAACATTCTGAGAAGGCTACGTGGAAAAAATTGGGGAGCAAAACCCAGAATTCTCAGAACAAGATATACCACCTTAATAAGGCCGATAATGGAATATGCAACACCGGTCTGGGCTCCCTCAAGCTCATAACTAAAAGTAAGACTAGACAGTGTTCAAGCAAAAGCGACCAAAATAATCACTGGTGCTGTTTCAACCACCAACAATGAGAAAATTCAGAGAGAATGTGTTCTAGACCTACTCGCTCGAAAGCAGAAGACAAAATAAAAACAACTTGGATCGGCACTTCGGAAACGAGGAACCAGAGGACGAGATATCTCTGACCACTTGTGGTTTGGTAGATCCGCTCTTTTCTGAGAATGAGGTGAAACTGACGGCTTTCAAGTTCTGGAAAAGGAAATCTCCTGGTCCCGATGGGATCGATAACACGGTCGTGAAAGCCCTGGTAAGGATGCACCCATCGCTTCTTTCCAGGTTATTCAATAGGTGCCTGGACACTGGTACATTTCCTGAGGCATGGAAGGTTGCCTGAATAGTGCTTCTCGAAAAGTCTGGTAGAAGGGGTAATTCTCCTAATGATTATAGTCCGCTTTCTTTACTAGTGTGTCTAGGTATGGTCCTGGATAGCCTACTAGCTCAGCGACTGAAGCATTGGCTAGATAGTAATGAGCTCCTTTCCTCTTTCCAACATGGTTTTAGGGAAAGAAAGTCCACAACCACAGCTCTGAACGAGGTGTTAGAGGGGGTTGAGATGGGCTTAAATAAGGGTGCTTGGGTTCTTTTCGTGGCCCTGGACATTGATGGCGCGTTCAACTCCATGAGCTGGAACAAGCTGATGAGAAATTTGATGGACATGGGTTGTCCTGATAATTTGTGAAGCTTGGTTCGTGACTTCCTGAGGGATAGATGGATTAGCCTCAGTTTTGGTGGGCGGAAGTTGGAAAGAAACTGTGCTAGGGGTTGCCCCCAGGGCTCTTGCTGCGGACCTATTCTGTGGAATATCCTGGTAAACACCGTTTTCCAGGAGGAGCTCCCTGAGGGAGCCAGGCTGGTTCTCTATGCTGACGAGCAGTTCCTTTTCATTGAAGCTGCTTCGAGAGCGAAGGCTGAGAAGTGTGTTGGAACTTCTCTCCAAATTCTCTCGATCTGGGCCTTAAGTTCAATGTCTCCAAAACTAAAGCCCTCAGCTTTAAGCCTAGGGACATAAGAACTAAAAGGAAAGGGATCAAATGGGAACACAAGCCGGCTATCCGGATGGAAGGACGGAGGGTAGCGTGGTCAATAGGATGGCCATTCTGGGGGTGGTCATTGATGACAAGATGGGTTGGCAATACCAGGCGGAGGAGATGGTGGCGAGAGGCAGGGAGGCGTTGTGCAGGCCTGTCCTGGTTGTCTCTCAACAGGGGGGGAGAAGGAGGGTACTATTTTTAGCAACCTCTGCCTCTCCTGTGTCGAGCCAATCCTGCTATAACAGGGATCAGAAGGTGGCAAAACTCTAGAGAGCGTGCAGAGGACAGCGGCACTCAGAATCACAGGGGGATATCGCACTACCAGCAGTGAGGCCTTTTTGGTTCTCGCTGGGTTTATTCCCCTAGGATTGAAACTAGAGGAGGAGACCATCAGACAGAAGATCTGGGAGAACAGGGAAGATGCCCTGGGACTTGAAGCGGGGGCCCTGGAATCGAAGAGGGATCCAACGAAGCCTCCGCAGTGGTTGCTAAAGTAGAATTGGAGTCCTGGAGGGCCGACAGGGATTGGCACGGAGGTTTTCACTGATTGTAGTAAGTCTGGAACCAATACTGGAGCTGGGGTAGTGATATTCACTAATGGAGAGCTGATCTTCCAAGAAAGTTTAACACTCAGAGTGGACGAATTGGTCTTTTCAGCCGAACTGGTTGCGATCAGGGTAGCCCTCAGAGTGTGTGCCGAGAAGAACTTCAGCCCGGACCGCCTCTATTCAGATTGTATGTCGGCCCTCGTCGCCATCAATCTAGAGAAAGGGCAACTCGCGCGGCAAATAATCCAGGAGCTGGAGATGATGACGCGGGCTCCGGAGCTTCCTTGGTTTAGGAGACACAGCCTCATCGAAGGTGATGAGTTCGCAGACAGGATCGCTAAGGCAGGATGCTTTAGAGGTAGATCACTGAGGACCCCAGTGACCAAGAAAGAAGTTTATAGGAGGATCAGGGGGCACGTCCAGGACTTATGGTTGGACAGATGGAGGAACAGTGTGAAGGGGAGAGAGGTATTCAATGGGGTAACAACACCCAAGTACCTCTGTAAGGTAATGTCCCACAAACTCATTAGGGTAGTTCGGGACATGGGCTCTTCCGCAAGTCTCCACAGATTTAAAATTAAGAGAAATCCTGATTGCGTCGATGGAGAAAGGGATATGAATGCACGCCACTACGACTTGGATTGTCCAAGGGTAGTGGGTGTGCAGGAAGAGAGAAGGAGGGCGAGGGGCGCGATCAAGAGTAAGCTGCTGATAATTCATAAGCAAGCTTCTTGAGAAAGCCCACGACGTGGCAGCTGAGCTTTTCCTCAGCTGTGAGTGAACAGAGTCGACCGGGGGCTGCCTCCCCGCGGTCCCTGCTGGACACAGTAGATAGTTTCCTATTTTGCTATGATTAAAGGCCACCGGTATAGAAATCCTTCCAGACACGTTGTCTGGGAGGTGGTGTTTCCAGGTACAATGTCCAAGCACTAGCTTGGATACCGTTACTTGGCTTATGAGTTGAACAGAATAGCAGCGAAGGGCATGCTTCGCATGCCGGCTTGTGGACCTAAAGGTCTGGGTGGCCATCTGCTTCTAGGGTATACCAAGGTGGGATCCTCCAGTTCTTGTTTATTTTGGCTACTGTTTCTATTTCTTTAAAGGTAAGTTTATTTTTCTGTAGCAAGGGTTCTTTTGTGCCTTTTTTCGCTAGCGCATCAGCAACTTCATTGCCTTCAATGCTAACATGTAAGGGTATCCATTGAAGGTGAATTTTTTAGGTATTGAGAGTTTTTGGAGATAACCAATTATGTTCCTGCTTAATTTGTCTCTAAGATCCCCTGTGTGACTCAAGTGTTGTATGGTACTTCTACTATCAGTAATAATCCATATATCGTGATGTTTAATGTTTCTGATGGATTTTAAGACTTCATAGATGGCTATAAGTTCTGATCTGAAGACTGAGCAAAATTCTGGGTTCCTTCTGTTTATTTTCTCATTGCCATTTGTGGTTTTAATGAGAGAGCCACTGCCAGTGTGTCCCAACTCGTCTCTGCTACCATCGGTATAGATAGTTATTGCATTTTTAGGAATTTTATATTAATTATTTCTAATGATAATTGTTTTAAGTATTCTGGATTTTGGTATTGTCTGTTGGTGGGTTCATTTGAAGTGGCATTAAAAATAACATTTTGTTAGTGGTTCGCATGGAGATATTTTTTCAGCTAAATAATATTTTTCCACTTTATATTTTAAAAATCTATTTCTTTTGGCCAGGTGGAGAGGGCCTTCTTTTTTGAGTCTTATATTGGGTTCCCAATTAATTATGTAATTGAAAGTTCTGTGTTTGTTTTCATAACTCTTGATTTTGTTTATATTTTATACATTTATACATATATTTTATACATTTTGTTTATACATTGTATATTTTGGCAGATTGTAGCTTATTCTATCCTTCAAGGGCATAATGTCTGCCTCGTAAAGTACAATATCATTAGGGCAGGTATTTCGAAGACCTGCAATAATTCTAGCTGCATTTAGTTGTATCCTTTCCAGTGTTTTTAGATTTGTTTCAGATGCTGTACCATAGATTTAATATCCATATTCCAAGATAAGTCTCATTAGAGATGTGTAAGTTAATTTTAGTGTTGTTGCTTCAGCTCCCCACTTTTCCTGAAATATATTTCAAGATTTTTAGTCGGTCTCTTCCTTTTCTAACAACTCCTTCAATATGCTTACTGGAGTTAATTTCTGGATCCAGGGGGTAGCCGATATATTTAGGATGTTTATTATATTGCAATTGTTGTTCTTTCAGAATAATATTTGGTCTTATTTTGTATAGTTTCTTATCGGTAGTAAAAAGACAGGTTTCAGATTTTTGGGGGTTAAATTCTAATTTATGTTTATTAGCAAATATTTCTAGATGGAGAAGAGTCTTGTTCAAATCTCTTTCAGTTTTTTCCAGTTAGTGTTGCTACTCCATAGAATAATGTCATCAGCGAAAAGTCCAATATTGGTTATATGTGAAAATTTTTCTTCTATGCCTGCTATAAATAGGGCGAAGAGAGTTGGGCTAAGGATTGATCCTTGTGGTAATCCTTGGTACAATTTGAATGTTTTAGATAGAGTGCCATTATATTTGACCCTGATTTATATATATTTTTAAGGGAATCATTTATTCAAGTGATAGCTTTTCCATCAATTTTGAAATGTTTGTATAATTTTGTAATTAACTTGTTTTTCCATACCTTATCAAAAGCTTGTGTAAGGTCTAAAAAGCAGCTATGGTGTGGTTAGTTGGTTTTCTGAATTGTACATCTTTTACCTTTTGTGTGAAAAATAAGAGTTGGTCTATTGTCCCATGTCCTTTCCTAAATCCATATTGTTCTTCTGGTAAGAGATATCTTGTGTCGGGGTGGTAGGTGAGTCGTCTGAGTATAATTTTTCCATTAATTTGCAGCAAATATTTGTTAGGGAGATAGGTCGGTAGTTTTTTGGGTCATCAGCAGATTTGTCAAGTTATTTAATGGGAATTATTGTTGCATTTTTACAGTCTTGAGGCAATTTTCCAGTTTTCCAGGAGTTATTGAAAATACTAAGAAGTCTTTCTTTGCCAATTTTGCCCAAGTTTGATATCATTCGGCCATGGATTCCATCTGGCCCAGGAGTCTTGTTTAGGTCAGTGTTTTCTTATGCATAAGCTAGCTTTTTCATATTGATTTTTTTCATGGAAAATATTATGAGTGCTGGTGATATTTTACAGTCATGAATAATCTTTCTTTTTTCAACCTTGATTTTACTACTTATTTGATATGAATTACCTAAAAGATTGGCAGCAATTTTGTAATTAGTTGCTGGTGTACTATCTGTATTCTTAATCATATTTGTGTTTTCAGTTTGTGGCTGGGCTCTGTCAATTTGTTTTGCCAAATTCCAAAGTTTTGTATTTGGGTTTCTTGGGTTCAGGTTTTCACAAGTTTGTTTCCATTTTCCCTTTTTACATTTACGTATAATCTTTTTATTTTTGCAATCACAATGTTCAGTTCAGTTATACAATTTGTTTGGTTTTGGGTGCACTTTTTTGTAGTTCATTTCTTTTAGTTATAAGTGTTTGAATATTTTTTGCCTGGTGTGTATAATTTGGAATCCATTTCTTAATATTACCTCTTGGTATTGAAACTTTGGCTGCTTTAATAATGGTGTTTTCGAAAGATATCATATTAGCCTTTTAGAAGTTCCAGAATTTTTCTTAATTGAGCTAGTTTTGGTCTTGGTGCTAATTTCTATCAAATTAGGAAAATGATCACTTACAAGACTTTTTAATATTTGCTATTTGCATTTGTGGAAAATGTCAGGATAGTAAAAACTTATATCAAGGGCTTGTGCAGTATTATAGCTTGTAGGAATGATGGGTAGGATTCCCATCATTTAAGCACATGAAGGCATTGTCGTCAAATATGTTTGATAGTATTTTGCCTCTTGAGTTTGGCGTAGAACATCCCCATAGTTGATGTTTGGCATTAAGGTCACCTACAATAATAATGTTGTCTGTAAGATATTGAGCCATTTTTCCATCGTCAATAAATGTATTGTTTGGAGGGTGATACATATTGTATATGTTGATGGCTTTGTTTTGATTGAGGTAGACTTTGATACCTTGGGCTTCGAGGTCTAATGTGTTTGTAATATTAACGGCTATGTCCTCATAGTACAAATTCTTGATTAAAAATGCTAGGCCACGCCCTTTAACAGCATATACAGATGGATCTTCAGACCTTACCCTGAGTAATGGAGGGGCCGGAATTAACATAATACTGCAAGATGGAACAAACATCAAAATCAAAGAAGGAGCAGGACAGATATCGTCAAAATTCACTTGTGAACTGACAGCTATCTGGAAAGCTCTTGATTTATGCCTTAACCAACCATCCCTGCATCAAGCAGAAGGAATTTCAATATACAGCGACTCCATATCCGCTCTAGAAGCAATTCACAGAAGGGCAATACTAGAATCACACAGAAAATAAACTCGTTACTTACCCAACTGGAATCATTGGAGAATAACTGCATTCTACAATGGATTCCTGCCCGTGTTGAGATCGGGGGTAATGAAATGGCAGTTGATTTGGCAAAGGAAGCCAGAAAGCTGAGCCAAAATAAAGAACAAATGTCAGTATTTGACGCTGATGCTTTGGCAAAATACAAGATAATTAAACAAAAAATAAGAAAAGATCAAATATGTGAAATAAACTCTGAGAGAAAACTGACAAAAACTATAACAAGACTTAGAACAAAAAATAAAAAGGAATGAAAATACATCCAGATGGCACAAGAACCTATAGAACATGCAACAACTGTTCTGGTGTGGAACTAACACCTACCCACATATTCTCATGCCCGCAGCCTTGCAGAAAATTGACATAGACCCAGAGCAGCAGCTTTATACATCCAAGATAGTGGACATTGCTGCTGCTGCTGTGATAGAAATGCATGGAGACATCTGAGGCTATTTATTGGACACGACAAAAACAACAACGACATTCCAGAGTAAAATAAATTATCAGAGATAGATACATATTTTTCAAATGAATTAAAATAAACATAATCGACACTGAGTGAGAGTTGAATTAAAAATATTAGAAATTTATTATCTTCGGAAACAAACCGTATCTAAAATATCAATTTTCTTTTTGCTACATGTTTTAATTTGCATTTACCTATTTTACATATCTCTGATTGTATTTGAAAATCGTTAACCAATTCTTCATACTTTTGGCGAAGTGGTGTTTTATTAATTTGTTATTTGATATTATTATAGGGTTCTTTCCTGGTATTCAAAAAGGAAAAATACGTGTCGATCAGTTATATTTTTCAATTTATCAAACAATTTGGCCGCTGAATCGCTGATTCTGGTAGAGCGCCATCTGTCGAATAAAATTGTAACTAAAATCAATTTAGAATTTTTCATTATTTGCCATAAAAATTCCCATTGCATCCTGAACACAATGGTGTTTACCGCATTGCTCTACCGCAAATATTCGGGGAGTTATTAATTTTTAAAGTTGTGCGGGACTTTTGGATCACCCTGTATATATATATATATATGATAATTTAAACCAATAACCCTATATTATGTAATACATATAACAAGCTTGTCATGTTGTATATAGAACTAATTATAAACTATAACTAATTATACGCATAATTGACATGTCTCCTTGCACCACCATATGTAATGTACTGAGGATGAATAAATAAAATATAATAGATTAAAAGCTAAGTTAAAAGCAAGATTGAGAGATCACAAAGTAACTTCTAAAGATAGATTGTTAGCCGACTGGTAGGCGCCAGACTCGAGTAACAGCGACACGTGCCGTGTCTCGAGTAGCAGCGACACGTGCCGTGATGCAATTCTCTTTGTCGGAGAGGTAGTATAAATAAGACCGGCCTTAGCGACAGGAGTCAGTTCTAGTTCAGTTCCCCATCAGCGTCACCCCTTGCCGGTTGTCTCCAGGGACCAACTCATCGACCATGTAAAACAGTAAGAAACCTTCTCGATCTCCATCTTAGCTTTTGGCTCGCTTTTTATCTATTCAAGGAACTTTCTTTCAACTGTGTCTCTTCGTTTTGTGTGTGTGGACATCCCCAGCTTTTCCACTCTGCCTCGACCACGACTGCCTGTACTTTGTGAGAACTGTTAAAGGTCCTACAAGGTGCAGAGAGGCACTGGAAAACTCTCCACCCCTGACTGTCCCTCGCGGTTACTACAGGTTTGACCCTCGGTTGCCACAACTTATAGCGAGAGTCGACGAGGTTCTACAACAGGCTTACCAAACCCCAACGCATTATTACAGAGAGTCGACAGGACCTCAACGCAATATTACAGCTAGTCGACAGGATCCCTAATCACAGATAAGTCGACTCAACACAATATTACAGATAGTCGACAGGATTACCACAACGAAGGAGACCACAACGAAGAAGGTAAAAAGACTGTCCAGATAGATAGAAAAGAGCCAAGAAGCAAGATGGAGGAACAAGTACGCCATTCCAACGAAACGACCAAGCAATCTTCCCCCCAACGACACAGCCGAACATCCCGCAAAATAAGCCGGTGAGAAGTTACCCACCTTCGACCTTATAACGCAACCATCCAGACGACATGTCACCATCGCCAAACAGAATCCACAAGCTTCTACAAGCTCTACATGGGACGCCTTCCACGTCATCAGGACAACAACCAAAGACCAAGTCTCCTGACTGAACAATCATAAAAACTGTGAGTTTTTAAAAAAATCTACTTAACTCTCTCTTCATGCTAACAACTTGATTTTCCATAAATATAATGTTTATTTTTACTGTAATTATTTTTAAATCAAATTTTACCATTTTTATAGCATTTCAATTCAAATTTTAAATATTGTACACCCTCATTTATCATTTTCTACTTTATTTTAAGCAACTTTTAAATCTTAATTCGTTACTTTCAATGTTACATAAAAAATCATATTATATTTTAATTACTCGAATCCTATTTTCTAAACTTATTTGTTGTGTTTCTCTAAATACCTTATTTTTATACCAAAAAAAACACCAATGTCTTAATTAAATACACAAAACTTTGCAAAAATCATTGTTATGTTCACTATTTTATGTACACGCCCCATTCAAATTATAAGTCCCTATCATGCCATTGCCCTTTTACAAGTATAATTTTCGCACTACCATAATTAACAATTTAAAAAATATATTCAAATTTTAATAAACCTAGATGAAACGCATTTTTTTTAATACAAAAATCGAAAGATACACTATCTTCAAAAGCACATCTAGAAAAGTAACTGTCCTTCCCCAAAACAAGTTAAAAAATTCCAACATATCTACACTTCCTCGTCCTTTTCTTTTTACATGCATAATTATTAATAATTCACACATCCCTCGGAACGAACTTCAACACATTCCCACCTTACTTTCTCCAATTGGCCACACGAGCTCCATATCGTCGCGAACACAAAGATTTCACGATAAACATACCACCTCTATAACAATCTGAAAATTCTCGATGTGTTTCGTACAACAACCACCCATGACTAATAAATTTGTTATTTTTCTGAAACAAGTTAGATGCTGTACCAAGAACAGACTTCACGTGACACCTTTCTATTCAATCCACTTACTAAGTGTCACACAGCGCACCACAACAATTTTCTCACTTAACAGGCCCAAGACGCCTTCATGCCTGTGACACCTCACCAAAGCGTGTCTACGTTGAAGTCGCACTTTTATTCACATCTAAACCTGACATCATTGAATAACATTTTTTATTAAGCCCGCAACATCGTCGAGACACAACACTTACGAACACCAAGAAAACTATATTTTCAAACAGAAGAAAAATTTTATTTTCAAACAGGCAAGAGAAGACATCTCAACTCGGGACGTAGGCCAGACATGGGATCATGTGACAGTCGGTAACAAAGGGTCGGCAACAAAGGACCGCCTACGAAAATAAACAACCCAGCTATGCCGGTCGGCATCAAAGGATATCGACACCAATTACAACCGCCATGTTAAAATGACACCTCCAGTTGCAGTTCGCCTGTACCTGACACGTCATCCAGCTCGCAGAATGGATAGATTGCAACACCTATAATTAATTGACTTACCAATCATTACCCAATTTAACATATTACCATGAACATGTCAGATCACATATTCCCAGTTTCAGAGACATAGAAACACCAATGTTTACCAAAAGGGAAATGACCTAGTTACACACCACAGTTGTAACTTTTCTTCCAAAGAGACAATTTTTGCTCCATTTGTTACTACTTAACATTTATCTCTAATCATTAATAACCTTTAATTATATTATATTTTTTTTTTGTTGTATAAAATCTTGAATAATTATTTTTATTTTTTTTTTACTTTTCAATTATATAATCAAATTTTTATTCCAACATTATTTTAACAACTTTATTGTAACAATTTTATTCTTCATGATATTATTTTAGTATGACAAAACATTTAATTCTTTCAATAATCATTTTTAATTCATTATTATATCTTTTATATATTACTAATTCATTATTATATCTTTTTTATATTACATGTTTGATCTTATCCACTTATACTTTTTTTTTTATCCGCAATCATATTTTTATCTTTTTATTCACTATATTTTTGTTTAAGTAACTTTATTATATGACAATGTTTATTTATCAGCAACTACCGGGCATACAACAATCGTTTTTCAATAATCCTACTTACTAATCACTTCCCTATACTTTTTTTCACTACCTCTTTCAGCCATTGCTTCGAACGATAGTAGAAACGACAACACTGCTTCACAATTTTTCTTTTGATTTCGTAATTCAACAAACTCTTTGAAAACACCGTTCCCCAGAAGTACAAGTCTCGACTTTTTGGTCTGAACACGTTTCAAAAGTTTATTTCAATCATCCGCAGAGCACATTACCAACGCATGCACAAAGCGTTCACATTTTTCAATTTTCAATTTTTTCAGCTCTAGCGGACCACAATCAACCTTTGATTTCAAGTCAAGTCAGACCACCTACTGTCGCTACAACAATTCTACTTATCGCATGGCTCTACCACCCCTTTCAAGCATATTAATTCTTTTCTTCAACATCTTTTCAACCAATAACCCTACAATTGTGACAAAGCACTGTAACCTTATACAGGATCACAGGTGAAACATTGCCTAGGAAGACGCACAAGTCTATATCCTCGCTTTGCACCTGGATCTCAGTATTTGATTGTCTGTGCAACACTTACAATTGCATATTCTTCAACCCCTAACCCTTTCCAACGCCCGCCAACAATCTCTTAGAACATCATCATTATTTTTTTAGCAAACAAAGGTTTTATCTACAGTTCTCTTTTATAATGAATATCATAACTTTTTAATTAAACATAAGTTTTATTTTTATAATTTTCAGATATAGCCAAATAAACATCTTGTATAGCCCTTTACCCTCACAGTTTTAATTAATTAAAAGAAATTTTAATTACTTACCTGTGTTAGAGAGGCTTTACCCGCTTAAACCCGGATAAACCCTTTCACTCACGGGGCCCATCTATGATAATTTAAACCAATAACCCTATATTATGTAATACATATAACAAGCTTGTCATGTTGTATATAGAACTAATTATAAACTATAACTAATTATACGCATAATTGACATGTCTCCTTGCACCACCATATGTAATGTACTGAGGATGAATAAATAAAATATAATAGATTAAAAGCTAAGTTAAAAGCAAGATTGAGAGATCACAAAGTAACTTCTAAAGATAGATTGTTAGCCGACTGGTAGGCGCCAGACTCGAGTAACAGCGACACGTGCCGTGTCTCGAGTAGCAGCGACACGTGCCGTGATGCAATTCTCTTTGTCGGAGAGGTAGTATAAATAAGACCGGCCTTAGCGACAGGAGTCAGTTCTAGTTCAGTTCCCCATCAGCGTCACCCCTTGCCGGTTGTCTCCAGGGACCAACTCATCGACCATGTAAAACAGTAAGAAACCTTCTCGATCTCCATCTTAGCTTTTGGCTCGCTTTTTATCTATTCAAGGAACTTTCTTTCAACTGTCTCTTCGTTTTGTGTGTGTGGACATCCCCAGCTTTTCCACTCTGCCTCGACCACGACTGCCTGTACTTTGTGAGAACTGTTAAAGGTCCTACAAGGTGCAGAGAGGCACTGGAAAACTCTCCACCCCTGACTGTCCCTCGCGGTTACTACAGGTTTGACCCTCGGTTGCCACAACTTATAGCGAGAGTCGACGAGGTTCTACAACAGGCTTACCAAACCCCAACGCATTATTACAGAGAGTCGACAGGACCTCAACGCAATATTACAGCTAGTCGACAGGATCCCTAATCACAGATAAGTCGACTCAACACAATATTACATATATATATATATATGTCGAATTGCTGTCGACTCTCTGTGATGTGCAGTCGTACTGGTGATTGTGCAGTCGTGGTGGTGATTGTGCAGTCGTGAAGGTGATTGTGGTACAGAACACAGAGACGAATCAAAGGAGAATCCAAGGCATCGGGGAGAGAAAACGTAGCGACCTTGCGGCCAGCGGCCAACGGCCACCTACCAACGGACTATCTGTTCTGCTGTATGCTATCTGGCAACTCTGAACTGACTAACTCCCTAACGAACTTTCTAACGACCGTCTGCTATGTTGCAACACCCAACCGTCTACCCTGGCCTTGACTCTGATTGGTTGCGGGGGAACCCTTTGTTAGCTCAGGCGTAACGACGCGCCCCGGTGTCTATCGTTTGATCTCAGGTTTTGGTTTATAGTCTGGCCTTGGTTTTGGTTGCTACGTTCTCTAGATGCCTTTGTATTTATTTGAACACACCAAATCGATACATACAAAGTTAATGGGTTAAATGAGGATTGGGTACAATGACAATTAGAGTAGGGGTTGTAAGAAGGGGTGGGGAGTATTTACACATGTGTTTTATCATTCTTAAATTACCACATATATATATATTTTTTTTTTGTTTTGTTTTGAAAATAGAGCAATCCATACTTAATCTCTGATGTTCTATATCAAAAGTGGGCAATCAGCAGGTGGGCCAAGTTTCGATTTCCCCTTTATTACTAAAATGACAAATTCCTAATACAAGGTTGTCCCAAAAGTTGGTAAACACTTGCAAAATATAAATCATAATATGTTTAAGAACTTTTAGGGTAACCTTATAATTCAAATCTCTAGCTTTAAAGCAATGAAAGCCCTTCTACAGAAGCAACTTTATAATGTCCCACTACTACTCTTATGTAGCATGTTCGGCGGTACATATACTAAAATTGGAACGATACTCTTATGTAACATCCGTCTACAGTTTGTAGTATAAAGAAATTTAAGCTAACTACTCACATGTACAACACCAATAATTTCATAGCGAGATACACTTATAAGTCAGGTTGTGGAATGTTGCAGACAAAGTACATCCTCTTACCTCCTCCCTACAGAACCAAATGCTTCGATTACTTAACCCGTTGGAAGGAAATGGGAGTCACCTCCAAGAAGGTATGTATTTTCATATTTATTTACATGAATATCTTTATCAATATTTCTCTAAGATAAATTTTACCAATACACAAATAGAAGAAAATAGTAAAATTTTAAAAAGGGCAATATCAGTCTAGGACAGGGGTCGGCAAACCTTTGAGTCGGAAGAGTCAAAAATTACAATTTACAAAATTTCAAAGTTTTTAAAGAGCCACAAAAATTTTTCTTGTCAAATATAAATAGTACTCGCATAAATAATATTTGCGTCTGGGATTATATAAAGAACCACAGCTTCACATCCAAAGAGCTGCAGTTTGCTGACCTCTGGTCTAGGATTTAAAAAAAAAAGAATTATGGGGAAATTTGCTGATTTCATTCAATTGTATTGCAAAATCTCACTCATATTTTATATTTTTCAATGAAATTCAATCAAATTTCTGCTGTAATAGGCTTTCTACCTTTAATAATTTTGTCACGGGTTTCAAAAAAATTCAATTTTCAAAACTTAAAAAAAAGGATAAGAATTAGATATTAATATATATTAAATAACTTTATAAATTCTCATTGAAAACATGTATATAGCTATGCATTTTCTTACTTTATTTATTTTTATATGAGAATTATGTTTCAGTCCTGTATCAACAAATGTATCAAAAATTTAATGGAGAAATTCTGCGGTTGCAATCATCTCAAAATTCCTTTTCCAAGCAGTTTAAGATTCTGCACCAAAGGTTTGAATATATTCCTAATTTTTTTTAATTTATATCATATTTTAAAATGTTTGACGAGCGCAGATGATTTGAAGTGCACTGAGGAAGTCAACGTGGAAGAATGTTTCCAGAATTGCCCCGAGGAATGCGTGTAAGTATCAGTTTTCTCCTTGAGCCGACTCCATTCGCATTTACTTTCTGGCTTGCAGACGACACGACTACTATATCCAGGACGTAGAGCGAGTTATTGAATACAGGGTAAGACTTATAGAAAAATAGCTGCAATGCTGCATCCTTTTGATGATTCTTTAAGTATCACTTTTTAATATTTTCTGTTTTTATTTCAGCTGATATAGATAATACAGCAGCAATAATTTTTGTTTGACATAACTATATTGCCTATCTTATTCTGACGATGTTGCAGTCCACTCACTATGTTGTGGGACCACCGCGGGCGGCTATGCACGTCTTGGTACTGACTCAATGAACACGCGGATGGTGTCCTGAGGGATGGCTGCTCATTCCCTGTCAACCATCAGCCACAATTGAACGCATCTGTGACAGTGTACACAAACAGTTCCATAGTTGTTCTATAGGTGAGATATCAGGAAAATTGGGGACCATGGAAGCACCGAGGTTTAATGCAGGACATGTTGGCTGATGTGTGAGGTCGGGCGTTATCCTGCTGGAAAATGGCATTTGGTATTATCTGAAGGAAGGGTAGTGTTACCAGACGCAGCACGTCATCCACGTATCGTTGGCCCGTCACACTGCCCTAAATACGAATCAATGGTGATCTGATATCATAGGCGATGGCTCCCCAACCCAAAATACCGCGTTGTAGTGAAGTGCGGCGTTCCACCTATGCGGCCGGATTGGACCTGTCACCAAGACGGGGCTAAACTTATACACGGTGGCTTTCATTGTTAAAACAGGAGCGATATTCATCTAAGAACACTACTCTGTGTCATTTAGCTGTTCATCTTCGCCATAGCTTTACACTGTGGATGCGTAGAGGGGTCTGTCCTTAGAGATTTGACATGTGGACCAACCAGCCCTTCTGAGTCCAATCACCTCTCGTGAAATCGTCTGTCTGCTGGAACTGCCTCGGCTGACGGCGGCCTGACATTATCTGATACTAAACGTTTTATCTCAGTCAAAAAACAAGAATATCAAATACTTTTACTGTCAAATAGAGAGGTGCGAATAATGGCAAATTTGCAAGTTCCTTCTCTTATATCTCAATCAACAAGCGCGGGATATCTGCGCAATTTGCATCATCTACATAATTCGATGAGTTAACTTTACATGATATTTGCGTATTTTCTACCAAAATAAAAATGGTGCTTGCATGATACATACTCCATTTATAATACATATTCTCTGTTTATTAAAATAAATAAATATAAAATTTCAATTTGAATTTGGAATATATGAAAAATAATAATAAAAATTAAAATAAAATAGGTGCATTAACCATGATGCAATAATAGTCACATATTTTTGTAATGTTTTATTCTTTCTATTTTTGACGGTTTCTGCGTATTAGTCTTTTATTTATTTTGACCAACTCTATTTATGATATATAGTTTTTAATATATTATAAATTCATGCATTATATCCAATTTCATTTTTACTTTGATCTAACACTATGAGTTTCACACTGTATTTTGCATGTTCTCTATTGAATTTTTCAAATTTTTATGATCTTGTATACCAATTATTTTTGGTATATGATTTCATCCATTCGATCTATTTTAGATATATTCATTCTATGAAATTCGCATACATTTAGTTGTTCAATATTCAATTCAGTATTTTAATGAATAATAGCAAATTTACCGATTTGAAAATTTCTTTATATGAAATATTATTAGAAGCAATTTAACCAAATCAAAGCGTATAATGACCTCTATAATTTAACTAGTTCACAATACATATGGAAACCCATTTATACAACAAACTCCATAGAATTTATCTACAAACCAAGTACCTAGCTGATAAAAATTCATATAACTAAACAAGATATCATCTATAAATAAAATGCAAACAGATGACCTAAATAAAATTACTGAGAAATTTTATGTTTTAAATCGATAACCTGGCCGAACACACAGAATCTGGATCGTTTTGAAAGACAGTTTTCTCCAAATGCAGCTCCCAATTCCACCTCTTTGAAAAAAATCACGAGTTACTCACAATCACATCTCCCAAAGAAATAAAATTCACAATAGACGAACTTTCATCCCATAAAGCACTTCATATCTATGGCATATTAAAACAAGCATTAATGTATCTGCCCTATAGATATATAACTTGTTCATTCCCAAAATGTGTGAATTATGTTGTGAAAACGTTTCTTTGATATGATAATTGACTCCACTATTTTTCTAAACTCAAAACTATTATAGACGCGTATGATTCTTTTTAAAAGTAAAAATGTATACTGCCCTTACTGCAAGGGAAAAATTAATGGGAGGGCCTGGCTCATCAGTGGCGAACCCTCCCATGTAGATTAAACTGGCGAAACCGCTATAAGGGCAGTAAAAATTGTTTATTGTTAAAAAGAATCATACGCGTCTATACAAATTTCGAATTTACATAACAGATGGCGCGCTAATGCATCATAATAGCTTTCTAAACGTTTTTCTATGATATTCCATAATCATTTGATGGATTCTAACGATGTTTCTTAGAAGGTCATCTCTTTCTATTCTCCACTGAGGTGTTCTTCTTCGCACCATGTTCGTCCCCGTTCAAAGTCCCGCTGCACCCAGTTGATAATTGTTTTTAGAATTATATATAGAAGAATTATCTCTCTATAAAAAAAAGCATCCAACTCTTCTTTTATTCGGGTGACCATTTCCCTATCACAACAAATACTTTGACTACCACTCGGGGGGGGGGGGGGATTACTTTTATTTAAATTTTCAAAAAAACGGTCGACATGTGTACTTGAATGGCATTCTAAATATCTACCATTTTTTCTCTTGGTTAAAAAACGCGTAATTGCTAAACTATGTATAAATATATATTTGTATTAATTTCATTGGTTGGATGTGGAATCAAACATGATTTTAATTTCCCTTCCTTTCTTTTCTTCTTTAACTTATACCCAAACCTTGTAATTCACCAATTGTTAATGTAAAATAGTGTCTAAATTTAGTGTTTTTTCTTGACGCAAGCATCTCTTGTGGGGATATCGCGTCTGATTTGTAGAAATCTGTCACCTACCGAACATGTTTTTAAATGAAGCCATTATTTATATTTGTAATATTTTTATTTATTACATTTATTCTGTCTCACTTAGCACATTTATTAAACCATCCTGGTTCATTTATAAGATACTGTTGGACACCTGCCAGCGCTGCCACTCAAGTATAACACGTGACCGGAAGGATGACGTCGGCCCCCCCCCCCCCCCTACCCTCCAACTGACTGTATAGTTTAGCCTGACAACGCTGTTGCTTGTTTACCGGAGGATGTAACCTCTTTGTTTCCTCTCTTTCCCTTTTTAATCTTTATATCACCTATGCTTTAATAAATTAGTTAGTGCAAGGCTCTTGTCCTAAGTGTAACCAAGTACCTTGTCTACACCCCTACAAGAAAAGATTATGAGACTGATTGGAGCTGCCTGAAGCATTGAACGGTAAGCCTATTCTTTTGTTCTCTCTTCCCCCCTTCAGTGGACGCCATCTTATAATGGAAGCTAACGAAAGTTTAACGAAAATTACCAAGCTAAATGGATTAAACTATCCCTCATGGAGCTTCCAAATTAAGCTCATTCTGATGGACAATGACTTATGGTCAATTGTTGACCCAGGCGAAGTCAAACCCGAGGAAGGGGATGTTGGTCTAATCAACAAATTTAATACGAGGCAGAATAAGGCTTTAGCAAAGATATGTCTCTCTATTGGTGAGGAGCAGCAAAACCATATCAGACATCTAAATTCCCCCAAAGAAGTTTGGGATGAATTACAAAGACTTTATGCACCCAGGGATAGCAAACACAGAATTCTCCAACTGCGTCGAAAGTTGTACTCCCAGAAATTCTGTCAACATGCGAACATGGATGCCTATTTGGGAAGCATAAATCTAATAGTGAGTGAACTCACAGGTGTAGGGGATAAAATTGAAGACGGTGATCTAAGCATGCTAATTCTTTGTGGAATGCCCGAGGACTGGGATAATGTTATATCAACAATGTGTAACTTACCAGAGTCAGAGTTCACCAGTGCCAACATCAGACGTAAATTGTTAGCTGAGGCAGAGCGCCGGTATGCTACAACAAATGAAGGGATGGGTGCACTGTCAGTCAGGAACTCTAACAAGAAACAATTCCCTCATGAACATCAAGGTTCTAAAACTGTTAGAAAATGTTTCGGATGTGGGAAAACAGGGCATATTGCACGGGACTGTTTCAAACTGAAAAAGAATAACGGTAAACAACAGGAAAAGGGAGCGATACATCAACATCACGAAGCAAAGAACTTGTCTGTGATGTATAATGCAGCAGTTGTATCAGAAGAGGATACGTGGGTAATTGACTCAGGTGCCACGCATCATATGACTCCGAAAAGAAGGTATTTTTCCACGTTGAATGACGAGAATGTAGGACAAGTGACCACCATTGATGGTACATCACATTCAAACATAGGAAGAGGTAATGCTCAAGTAGATCTGATCAACAATTCTGGACAACTTAGAAGCATAGTTGCTCAGAATGCAATGTTCGTACCTGGGATCAGACATGGTGTACTCTCTGTTCTACAAATTGTGGAAAATGGTCATGAGGTTATCTTCGACAAGAAGGGATGTCATATCTACGACAATGATCATAACTTGATGATTAGAGCAGAGAAGAGAGGAAGGCTCTATCTCGTCAGGACTGCTCCGTCCAGATTTCCAGAATCAGGAGAATGTTCAAATTCCATTGCTCAAACCAACAATTTTCGTAAATTCCCACTAAATTTATGGCATCAGAGACTCATGCATATCAACTATGACACCATAGTAGACATGATGAAAAGAGAAGTTGTCATTGGTTTGAACTGTCAGGCTGGAAAACCTGATAAGTGCTCTGATTGTATGATTGGAAAATCGACAAAAAGACCTTTCCTGAATTTTAGATCTACCAAGGAAACTCAGACACTAGCCCTTGTTCACTGTGATCTAATGGGACCGTTCAACATTGAGAGCTGGGGTGGATCAAGATTTGTCTTGACCATCATTGATGACGCATCAAGATATACAAGGGTATATTTCCTCAAAAGGAAGGGCGATACTCTAGAAAAATTCAAGGAATGGATGAAAGAAGCTGAAAATCAGACAGGATTTTCTCTCAAGAGGATCCGTACAGATAACGGACTAGAGTTCTGTTCATCTCCTTGGGATATTTTCACGAAGGCCCATGGTATAGTACATGAACGCACCATGGTCTACACACCTGAACAGAATGGTGTCGCCGAACGCATGAATAGGACTTTGCTGAACTTAGTGAGGAGTACTGTGAACAGTTGCAATCTGCCAACCGCCTCTTGGGCAGAGCTCACCAACACAGTAGCATACTTGAGAAATCGTGTTACAAACAGACACAATGAAGAGAAAACGCCTTTTGAATTGTGGTTTGGAAAAAGACCTGCTCTGCAACATCTGAGAGCAATCGGCTGCGAAACCTTTGTTCATGTTCCAAAACAAAGAAGGAATTCGAAGCTTCAGCCAAGAGCCACTAAAGGAATTCTCGTGGGTTATTCTCTACAGGGACGAGGTTGGAGAATCTGGATTCCTGAAAAACGCCAAGTGGTGGAATCTAGAAATTGTGTATTCAAAGAAGAAATCCTCTATAAACAGCCCAAAAGAGAAAGGGATACTCTACCATCTGTCCATTTCTCCTCGAAAGAGGCCTCCTTTCAAGAAGAAAGTAATGCAGATCAACCAGTAGACCGAAAAGGAGTATCTGGACATCTCATCATTTTAGCTGGAGCACCAATAATTTGGAGAAGCACCAAACAAACAGTTACCGCTTTGAGTACTATGGAATCGGAATACATTGCACTGTCATCAGCTGTGAAGGACATCACATGGGTACGGAATCTGATGGAACAGCTGAAAATGTCAAGTTTGATTTGTGGAGAAACAAAAGTATTCTGCGACAACCAAGCTGCAATTTCCCATGCGGAAAATTACATCGACAAATCGAAAACTAGACATTTTGCCGTAAAGTACCATTTTGTTCGAGAAAAGATCTCAGAAGAAGCAATCGAACTTTTCTACACTCCGAGTGCTGAGAACCCTGCTGACTTCCTTACCAAGCATCTTGCTAGAAGCCAGCATGAAAAGTACTGTAGAGCGCTGATGGACTATCGGAATAAACGTCCAGCGGAAGTTTTTCCGGGAGGGGATATGTTGGACACCTGCCAGCGCTGCCACTCAAGTATAACACGTGACCGGAAGGATGACGTCGGCCCCCCCCCCCTAACCCCCCCCCCACCCTCCAACTGACTGTATAGTTTAGCCTGACAACGCTGTTGCTTGTTTACCGGAGGATGTAACCTCTTTGTTTCCTCTCTTTCCCTTTTTAATCTTTATATCACCTATGCTTTAATAAATTAGTTAGTGCAAGGCTCTTGTCCTAAGTGTAACCAAGTACCTTGTCTACACCCCTACAAGAGATACTAGACGAAAGGCCCGGGCAACGCCCGGGGTTTACCCGAGTGCGAATATATTTTAAAAACGTTGTCTTGGGTGGTCGCTATTGACAGGGTGGTCTGTATAGACAGGTGGATGTATCACACAGCTGATAACAGGGTTGTCTAGAGTGGTCGCTATAGACAGGGTGGTCTGTATAGACAGGTGGAAGTATCACACTGCTGATAACAGGGTTGCCTAAGATGACCGCTATAGACAGGGTGGTCTGTATAGACAGGTGAATGTAACACACTGATGATAACAGGGTTGACCTAGGGTGACCGCTATAGACAGGGTGGTCTGTATAGACAGGCAGCTGATAACAGGGTTGTCTAGAGTGGTCGCTATAGTCAGGGTGGTCTGTATAGACAGTTGTATGTATCACACTGCTGTTAACAGGGTTGCCTAGAGTGACCGCTATAGACAGGGTGGTCTGTATAGGCAGGTGGATGTATCACACAGCTGATAACAGGGTTGTCTAGAGTGGCCGCTATAGACAGGTGTATGTATCACACAGCTGATAACAGGGTTGTCTAAGGTGACCGCTATAGACAGGGTGGTC
Source organism: Cordylochernes scorpioides (assembly GCA_030710605.1). Classification (NCBI taxonomy): domain Eukaryota; kingdom Metazoa; phylum Arthropoda; class Arachnida; order Pseudoscorpiones; family Chernetidae; genus Cordylochernes; species Cordylochernes scorpioides. The sequence continues at coordinate 48,043,141 of CP092882.1, forward strand.
TGTATAGACAGGTGGATGTAACACACTGCTGATAACAGGGTTGTCTAGAATGGCCGCTATAGACAGGTGTATGTATCACACAGCTGATAACAGGGTTGTCTAGAGGGGGGCGGGCAGGGAGGTCACGTGTTTGCTGGCAGCCAATGGGCGCGCATTCTATCCGTGAGCTTCAGACTTACAGACAGACAGACAGAATAAGGCAAATATATAAGTAGATTCATAGTGTGAATAAACAGGTAAAAGTGTCAAACACATTTCCTTATGTATCGTTATAAAACTTTACATATCATTATAATCTGAGTGATTTAATAAATGTTGACACATGTTGTGGTAATAGAACTCCATTGTAGTCCACGCTATAACCCTCCTGGACAAAGATGCAAATTTAAAGCCATACGACAATGTGACATCCTTGTAAGTTAACAAAATGTAATTTACAAGTATTTAAATACACTGTGACAACATTACATTTATAAAAAAATAGATTTTCAATTATAAATATGACCCTCCATTTATAATTATATTTCTATAAATATTTTTATTATATTTTTTATATATAATCTGAATTAAAAGAAAACTAATATTTTGAATCTTCACTTAGTAAAATGAATTAAAATGATTTTTAAAAATCCTAATCCATATTATAGTAATGTGAAGAAAAATATTCATTGATATATCGTAATATTTAAAATGAAATTTGACCATGGGAGTCCAACCAAAGGTCTAATTGACAAAATAACAGCACATAAAACAAATACAACTAATTTTCTATCTCCGTTATGTATGATAAAATGAAAAATAAAATAGCTCACACTCGAAAAAAAAACATTACATATCAGTATGCTCATTTATACAAAGTGAATACCTTGTTTCATCTTGGTTTTTTGTTAATAAATTACTTATAAAATATAACACTGTTTATTCGAAGTATATATATATATATGACTATTTTATTCCCTCTAACTACACCTTAAGTAACTACAGCTTAAGTCTTACAACCCTTTTCTTGAGTTTTTATTTAATTACTTTAAAATAATTTAAAATAGAAAAAGTGGATCATGGTGCTAAATTAATGAAAGATGGTATTTCCTATCCATGCAACTGAATTGGCTCACTCTCAAATCTCAGAAAAAATACCAACTGGGCGTTGATTTTTTTTTTTTTTTTTCATTTCAAAAATCTCAAATGCGCATTCAAACATGTTTAATACGTATTTTGGTTCAGATATACACATATGACAGGTTATTATTGTAACATGCCTTGTTTTTATTTATGTGTAATATTTAATTATTCTTTGATTTTTCTTCATAGTTAGGCAATCGGCAACACTGTATTTTCTTTCTCTAATTTTTGAATATATATAAGTTTTTTTTTGTTCATATATTATGATTAAGCTTGTTGTGATTTAATTAAATAATAAAACCCAAAGTATTGTGAGTACACCTTATTTCTAACTAGGAAACGTTATAAATATCATTGATACTTATACGGTATATGTAAATATTCTCAAATTTATCCGTCGCTACGTCACTAGTCACTTTATTCTATCAGACAGAAGATTATAAAATAGTCATTCGTATGTGTGTATGTGTGCTGCGACATTTATTTGAAATAAAAGTTTTTTTAGACCCATCGGCATACTTGTTGTGTCGTGGTTGTCAAATACTTTATTGGTGTTGCTTGTATTCCCAAATTGAAAACTATAAATTTATCCTAAAAGTTCGTGTTTTTCTTAAAACGTTATTTTCATATTACTTGGCGAATAATATTATTACGGCTAATACATAATAATACATCATACGATTACTTTATGCATGACATTATACATAACGGCGAATAATATTGGTATTTCAATTTTTTGCAAATGATTACGATATTTTTATATATAAGGCTGAGTAAATTTGTCCTCGACATGTCTAAATTTGTATCCTTTTATAAAATACGATATTTATTTTAAGCATGTTGATTTTTTTAACACTTTAAACGAGGACCAAATATAGTTTTTAAATTACCGCTTCTACACGTACATTGTTCATTCTTACATCAATTCATCGCTATTTTAAAATTGAACCCCCCCAATGTATAAAGCCTAAACAGGTATATAAAAAAGGGATGGGGGTACCTGGATCTGTTAAAGAAAAAAAATATGTATAAACAAAATGTACAATAAATTGATAAAGAGGGAGAATTCCCTCGAAATATTTTGAAAAAAAAAGGGTTTTTTCTTCACAGATCCAGGTACGCTTTTTTATATAAACATATTCAATGGATCGCATTTTGGATCGAACTAAACAAAAATGTTTATCGGAAGAATCCTCTAAAGTTTAAATTACAATAAAACGCAGCCTCCAAAGTTCATTAAATGCTCCTGTAGACGGGTTCAGCGTGGAGTAGGCTGTAACACTGCGACCAAAATGATTTTTGGTCCCAGAGGCTTCTTGAGAAACCAAGAAATGGGTATTTAAGGTCAAAGTTGCGTAAATACGCTTTAAACATGAAAAAATAATAGGAAAAATAATAAATAAGATATGTTTATAATAACCTAAGTAATCTTCTTGTAATAAACTTCACGGTTGTTGTAGAGATTCTAACCTCAGTGTGTTGGTACAACAGTAGTGATTTGATGGCGACCTTTGTCAAAAGTGGAGCCAGAGAAATGGCGGTGTACCGGTACATCCCCAGACACCAGGTTGGTATTTCTTCCCCAGTATGTATATCCTACATAAAATATCTAACGTTCCTATTATTATAGCACTTTTATTTTTATTTATACATCGGTAAATCCGAAGAGAATGAGATATATGTTTTAAAATGAACGTTTTTCCCCTAACTTATCATTTAATAAAATCAAAGCATCCAGGGGGGGGGGGCTAAGTTTCTTGTATAATTTTATTTCTCTAGCTTTCGGTCTAACAAGCCCTTCAACGGGAGCAACTGGGAGTATAACTTCTAGCTAATTATTAGCTATAAATTTTAGCTAGGAGTTATACTCCTAGTTGCTCTCTCCTGTTGAAGGACATGTAAGCCCGATAGGTATTATATGATTAATGAATTTCCATACTTCAAATTTCCTTTTATAATTATCTTAATGTGTGGCAAGACAAACGTTTTCTTATAGCTGTTTTCAGTACAAATTTCAATAGATTTATATAAATATATTAGAGATAGATATTTTTATTGACTGAATAAGCAAGAAAATAGATTAGAGTATTTGAAAATATGTCACACAAAGCATGGTTGTGTAAGAACCATCAATTCATTCCCCCATCCTTCCGCATTAAAGATCCGGTAAGAAACCCATTCTCTGATAAGTTAACTAAGAAGTTTCAACTGGACCTACTAGATTCGAGAATCCAGGGATGCTATTTCAACATCAGATTCCTATCCAAAACAGTCAAAGGCCTCATTTTTCATATTGTCCAGCTTATTTCTACGGAAGAATTTACAGATATAATCAAGTCCATTACTAAAGACATTAAACTCAGAGAAAAAATTCTCACAGACAGGCAGCAGGCAAAAATATCCTATTGGGTAAAAAAAGTACCACTTCCCGGAATCCGCAGTCTTTAGAGATAACACCTCTACAGGAATACTCAACTTGACCTCCATTTCTCTAACATAAAAGGAGGAAAAGATGTTGTCATTGGGATTGCAGTACATTCCTCCTGCCAAGCCCGACATACCCAGAATGATAGCCGGAGTTGAAAGCGTAATGAATGCTCTGAACCACCAGGAATCCCTCAGGGTAAGACATGCTCAAGTCTTACACAGGCCCTCTCATCAGTTAGCATCTGCACATAACCATCGCCCCATTATCAATAAACTGAGGAAGTCCCTATCTTTAGTCATCACCAAAGCTGATAAGGGAAATCAAACCGTTTTATTAAATCGCTCGGATTATGAAGAAAAAATGATGACTATACTCAGAGACAGCTCCACGTTCACAAATATCTCACTACAGGAGAAAGATGCCATGATAAAATCTTTCAAGTCATCGCTCAGGAACATGAAGAAGGCGAATCGCATCACCAATGAACAATTGGCTCAATTCACTGGTTCCTTGGGACATGATGCTTATATGTATGGCACTCCGAAAATACATAAGCCAGGGATCCCACTCCGACCCATCATTGCCAACCATCTCTCCCCGGCATATTTATTGGCTAAATTTCTATCTAATCTATTATCCCCCATCATTAAAAACAACCCCAACAATTACAATATCACTCACCCACCCAGCTTCATACAAGAAATTACTCAAATACAACCTCCGGCACAACATATGATGGTCTCATTCGATGTCACCTCGCTGTACCTCTCCCTTCCACACACTCATATTACAGAAAAACTACAGTCCTTTCTTAAAGCAGCCAATATTGATGACCAAGTAATAGCCCAGATAACCCAGCTGACCACCTTGTGTCTTTCCATCAGCGCTTTCACTTTCAACCACCAATACTACAAACAGATCAGAGGAACTCCAATGGGCAGCCCACTTTCATCCATAGTATCTGAAGTGGTGATGGGATCCTCGGACCAGTGGATCAACCAAACCCTGCCTTCTGACATTCATTATTGGAGGAGATATGTAGATGACATCTTTTGCATAGTCAAAACCAATAAGCTCCGACACATACTCAATACTCTACATACTTTCCATGCAGATATTAAATTCACACACGAATCTGAAATAGACCTAGTTTTACCCTTTCTAGATATCCTGATTATCCGCACCCCGCACAAGATACACACAACAGTATTCCACAAAAAGAACATACCACCTCTATATACCCATTTCTCCTCCAATAGTCCCATCGCCTATAAAATCAATAGTCAGGACCTTAACTAAAAGAATTTACACACATTGCTCTTTACCTATATTCAAAACCATAGAAATATCCAGAATCATTTCCCTTTTGACCACTGCAGGATATCCCAGATATTTCATAGAAAAACATTCTTTTGTTCCTATTGCTCCAAGGTCAACCACTGTTTTTAAAGCCACTTGTCTCCTTCCTTTTTCCCCGATCTCCATTTCTATCTCCAGAATTCTTCGTCCTTACGGCATTCAGGTCTTTTACAACAGTCCTCCTAATATTGCAACCCTTCTCAGGAATCCCATCACCAAAGCAGATAAACCTAACAACCCCATCCATTCCACTGGTGCTGTGTACGCGGTTTCTTGCCATGATTGCCCAGCCTCCTATGTGGGCGAGACTGGTAGAACCGCGCACATCAGATTAAGAGAACATAAACGGAACATAAATAATAGGGATCCTAAATCACTCATATATCAACATACATTACACACAGGCCATAAATTTAATCTGGACCACCCTAAAATCCTTTATCAGCCTATACGCAGCAAGCAGGTTAGATTATTTCTGGAATCAATCATCTCCACTCAAACTAACAGTTTCAACAGTAAAATAGATCTTCCTGAAGCCTACCATATTTTAATACAATAATTATTTTCCGTGTGGCCCTAGATAACCCTCGTAGTGTAACCTGGTTGGAGGGACCCCTGCTTGCCGTTCATTTCCAATTTTTAGCGTACATAAATGTAGTTCCCGAATTTTATAAAATTTTAAAAAAGTTTAAATTTATTTGCATAGTTTTATATTTTTATAGTCATAATTCTTAGTTCTATTTTAATTATATTTGAAACTATTGCTTCGTATGTAAATCTGTATGTATGTATATAATGGCTCAAACGCGTATAAATCTTGTTAGTATATCCATGCTATCCATGCCTGTAGAAGAACCGAAAGGTCCGAAAGCTCGCAATAAATCTAAAAAGAAGCTCCTCATGTAATCTTTTATCCGTATATATTTAAACTAAATTCTACTGAGTTCATGTAGCCGAAACAAAGCATGGTATTCTACAGTCATTAAACTGAGGTTGTGCAGATACTGGAGATCTTCAGCTACTTTGGAGGACTGATTGGAATCTGGATTGGTGTCCCCATCTACGCTATCCTGGACCTTTTAGGAACACTGTCTGTGAGAGGATGCAGTGCTCTAATGAAACCTTAAATACCCGGGAGGTCTCATATCTTTGTAGTGATACTGTAGAGAGATTTAGAGTTATTTAACAGATATCCGATTATATTTTAAGTCGTGTTCTATTGGCGAATCATTATACCATGTTTTCTCCTGTAGAAAGGCGTTCGTGCCCAAAAGCTAGAAAATAAATATGTTTTTGAAAAGATACTTTTCCCTGGAGGCCTGATATATTTTTACTCAACATTAAACAGACATAGTTGAAAATTATAGACGACACAACATTGTTTATAGAAGACACATTAACTCAATTCTCGATATGGGGTATATTAACAATCAGGGTAGGTTGAAAGACGAAGAAAAGAATGTTGATGCCTAAATTGATGTTTTTAAAATACTAGGCAAGATTAAACTTCATTCCCCTGGTATAGAATTCATTCACGCAGTAAATAGATAGTCACTTTCTGAATCTAATAGCACACTTATATGACGTTATATTGTTTAGAGGTTTTTCAGACAGCGAAATGTAGTCGTCTTTTCAAAAAGACGACATTATTGAGATCTTCTGTAAGATTTTTTGACTGATTCCATCATAATGTCTCTACGAGGCAATTGAAGGAAAAAGTATTGATCTTGGACATCACAACTAAGATTAGTAGAAATATCGCGTATGGAACAATATTTTTTCATCTTTAGCAGATTTTTTCATCTTTAGAATTTAAAAGAAACTGTCGTTTTGAAACTTTTCAAGAAAGATTCTCGCCTAGCTAAATTAATTAAAAGTTTCCTTTTTATTAAGATTGTTAATAAACTCAATTTATAAAACTAAACAATAGTCTTAAAAGCTGATAATATTTGCATGTCTATTCAATCTAGTTTTTTAATCGTTTAACTAGAATTATATTTTCGAAATGGGATTTTCAGAAGACCGTTTTTTACATTCCATTATTCGATCACTCTATAAGCTCCCTTGATTTGAATCTCAGTTATTAATATTATACTTGAGCATTTTTTTCTTGGCGACCATAAATTATTGTAATATAATTTCTCTTAGTTATAACATGGACTGGAATTTGTAGTCAAACCTTCCTAAGTAGCGACGGACTTTGTCACTTTATTCCGATAGATGGCGCAAACCATCAGCAACTTTCAGTTGTACGATAAGGAGATGCCTTTTTCATCATTTATGCACCTTATCACAGTACAATATCACATTTGTACTATTTTTTCACATTGTCACTTGTAGATTCACATAGAAATATCGATTTTTTGATAACGAGGTTTTTGAGTCAACAGTATTATATTCTTGCTTCTTTCTATTCATTTTCTTTTTTTTTTTTCGGTTATAAACGTATTTGAATGATATATTAGAAATCAAATTTTCAATGGCTGATCAGTTGTAAAATTAGGAAACATTACTCGAATTTTTAAAGGCTTGTGGCATCAGCGTAGAAACTTATTAAATTTTATTACTAATTCTGCACCACAGATCGCTTCAATTGTCAACATTTTAACCAAACAACTGAAAGAATCTCATCAATTCAATTGGCGAAAGCGAGAGATATTTATAACCCAGGTTCCTGGAGCGCAGAACGCCAACTATCCAGGGAGTCCAGCTCACTAGTATGGACTAGTGCTGAGTGCTTTTACTCGCGTCCTGTTTTGATTGCTGAGTTGAACCAGTTGAGCAGGAAGTTCCATGCTGAGGTTGAGTCTGGAAGGCTGGCCATAGATCTAGGATTGAGGTGGGTCATTCCAAGAAGGATAGCTGTTTGCATCCTATGTCTTAGGAATGCTGGACAGCTGAAGAAAAGATGATCGACTGTCTGTGGCTCTTCTGAACAGTGGATGCAATTAAAAAAGTGGCAGCGGTCGGATCCGAAAATTGGCGAAACTGATGAAAGAGTTTACCATAATATATTGAGTCTCAGCTCACATTATAGTTTGTCATAGCAGTCAGAATAGTATAAAATAATCTGACTAAAAAGTAACTTATAATAAATTTGCTTCTATTTAAGGTTATATAAATTAATAAACCTTCGTAGTTCTACACACATTTCATATACATAAAATATACGAGGTCTTATTGAAAAGTAAGGTCTCCAACTATGCCATTTCCAATCGCGAGCTGATAGGTGAAATTTGGCAACAGCGTTGTATTCCTTGGTTCCCACGTCACAGTGTCGAACAATCCGCGTTACTTTGGGACACTCAGTCGCTGCATAACAGCCGTTTAGGGTGGAGCTCCCGATTCGCTCGCCCGCCAGGTGTGAACTGCGCTCAGTCATTCGATTTTTGAATGCAAAAAAGTTCCTCCGATAGAAATTCATCGACAGTTAGTAGTAGTGTACGGTGATAAGTGTATTGACGTGAAAAACGTGCGTTAGTGGTGCCGGGAGTTTTCTGAGGGTTGGGAAAACGTTCAAGATGAGTAGCGGTCAGGGCGGCCGAGTTATCCGGAATCAACGGTGACTCGAATCGACGAGATGGTGCGCAATACCCGGAAAATATCCCTTCATGAGATAATGGAAGGTCTTAGAGAAGAATGTGGCTACTTCTCCGTGCATAATATTGTGTCGGAGGTCCTCGGGTACAAAAAGGTGTCCGCCAGATGGGTCCCTAAGAAGCTCACGTGCGTGGAAAGTGCCACAGAATTTCTCTGCCGCTATTAGGAAGAGGGCTGAAGAAGAATTTCTGGATTCGATTGTGACTGGAGACGTAACTTGGGCACATCATTACACCCCGGAAACGAAGAACCAGTCGAAACAATGGCGTCACCCGACCTCACGAAAGTCGAAAAAATTCAAGATGGTGAAGTCAGCGGGAAAGGTTATAGCAACCGTTTTCTGGGACAGGAAGGGGGTTCTTCTGGTGAATTTCATGCCGGAAAGAACAACAACAAACTCAGAAAGGTACTGTGATATTCTCAAAAAACTTCAGCGAGCCATTCAAAACAAAAGAAGAGGTAGGCTCTCCAAAGGAGTGTGCTAGCATAATGACAATGTACGTCCACATGTCAAATCAAACAACCACCCTACTCGATGGATTCGGCTGGGAAATCATTGACCATCCTCCTTACACTCCGGACATTGCCCCCAGAGACTACCACTTGTTTCCCGCTCTCCCGGGACAGAAATTGGAGTCAGACGAGGAAGTGCAAGAAGCAGTCGTCAGTTGGTTTCGCATCGCGGCGGGAGAGTGGTACGTCGGAAGCATTAAAAAACTGGTTTTCAGGATGCGAAAAGTGATTGATCGTCAAGGCGAATATGTTGAAAAATAGCCAAATGTTCTACCTTTCCAACAATGTACGCAAAGTTGTGAATAAATTACATTTTCTACGAAAAAAAAACGAGACCTTACTTTTCAATGCACACACAAACATACAGCTTTATTAAGGCCACACAGATTCACCACAGAAAAGAAGCATAGATGGAACTCCTATAACTTTTAATACACCCTCGTAGGTAAAAGTTGAATGATTTCCTCAGCAAATATATAACAAGAAAATATATATTTAAATTAAAAAAGAACCCAACAATTCTCAAGCAGAGAAAGACCATAAAAGTACTTTATAATATTTATAGATCTATCTATAGGAGTGATATTTACCGTATCATATAAATGTATGGAGTTCCAAGGAAGTAAACGCTCTAGATAAAAAACAAACAATATGTTTACTTAGAATAGTTAATCACCATCTATTGAATTCTGTTTTACTTACTTGATATCAAATTACTTTACATCTGCGCCCTCTGAAATAAGGCGCCAAAACTCTGTATTTTATATTTAGAAACACTCGCTAACTTTACTGATGAACTAGATAGATATACTTACAATGTGAGCTGCCTTATTGAAGCTCCTACACCGCCCTTTCTCTACACAATAAAGTTTACTAATTCCAGCAAGATTTAAATATCTAAAAACCACTAACAAAATTATCAGTTTCCTAGAGCAAAAGGAAATGTACTAACACTGAATAGCGGCTTAGACCAGGAATTTTTGCTCCATTGCGTCGATTTGGTCCACACATCTATGACACCTCTGTAACAAAAACCAACATAAGTTTAGACATTTAGTTTTATATGTCAAGTTTTACAAATTCCTTTTTTTTTTACTGTCCTTTCGATTCATATATATTATACATATCGCTTTTTGAATAATTTTGATTTTTAAAATGGATATTAACAAAAAAAATCTAAATATTGATGAGGCTGAAGTGGGGATATAGTGGTGTTGTGTGTCAACAATATGTTAATAATTATTTGGAGAAAAAATTTAAGATATATCAATAATTATTTGGAAAGAAATGTATTTGGCGAGGTCTTGTTTATTTAGGAATTGAATGTGAAATATTTTAGTAATCATTATGCATATATCAAAGAAATTTCTAAGGCGTGATAATAAATTCTAACGATTATTTGCAATGATCATTTTTAAACTTATTTTCTAAATTCATTCCAATGTATGAAATATGCTTCTTAATTGTATATTATAAAAGGTAAATATTAATCTCATTCTCTATTTCTCCAGTCCCACACAGGAAGGGGGTTTGTTGGCAGTTTTTGATTCAAAGTGTCAGATGTTAAAATATTATTTCCAATATTTGATTTTTAAATTTCATATGAGTAAATTACTTCTACTACGTTTGCTTGAATGTATGAATAGCGACGAAATGAAAATCTTAATATTGAGAAGATATCCGAAATAATTCGCAATTCAAGAAATAGTTTTTCAGACGACCTTTCAAATATTCAAACTAAATTTACAGTATTAAAAGTGTGTAACGAAATTTTTTTTATGGTTAGATGAAATGTTGATATATGAAATTTTGTATTATCTCCATTGATTCATTACATCAAGAACAGTTTACTGGAATGTTCTGAGCAGAAAAGTGAATTTGATTTCGTATATATTTGCTCGATATCTTTTTCTTGTCGTCCAGTAGTCTGATATAGGCGTCAATACACCATGTTTTGAAAAAGCTTTTTTGAATCATTTGCACAATTATTAGAGCTACAAAAATTTTAAACTTATGATCAGTATATTAGAAGAGAGCGTTAATATATTCTACATGGATAAAATTGGAAAAATTAATATTACTTTCTAAAGATAATAACAATGGGATATATTTTTAAAAAAATAATTATAGATTAGTCAATATGAAAAAGTTATATTTTGTTTAAACTTTAGGTTAAAAAGTCCTTGAAACACGTACTATCTCAAAAACACTATTATATTGTTACGAGAAGAAAACTTGCAACCTCCGCCAATAGATGGCGCTTTCGCCTGTTTCCGATCTGAAACTGATGTGGGAACCGCCGGCTGCTGTGGTCCTGTTTCCTGGGGAAAATGTTTGTAAATACACTTTTATATTGGCCCTAGGAGGTAACATAATGTAAATACCCGTTGATTGTTATCCCATTTATATGTAACTAGCCGAATGACCCGGGCAACGCCCGTGTTTTACCCGACTGTATTTGTTACAACGGTGATCCTTAGGTCGCTGGTTCAAATCCGGCTCGAGGGAGCCGGCGAGCACGTGACAGAGGCCGATGAGGAAAGACGGTCGTGACTATATATATATGTTTAGTAGTAAATGACAATAAATAGTATTGTTTGAATTCTTGGTGCCGCTTGCTGTCGTTACTATCGCCATCATCATCGTTGCTTCTGCTCTTCTGGACGTCTTCGGGTGGCCTGCAGGGAAGAGCTGCAACGGGAGCCCGGGCAGGTGATCCACGGCGGAAGAAGCGCATCGTCGCAAAGAACCGGAGGGGTCAAGCCGCGATACTGGTGTCAGAAGTGGGATTCTTCCTCGTGAAAGTCATCAGGAGGCTCTTTTTTTTTTTTAGATTTTTTGGGTGCTGACGAATGCCCATTGAGACTAGGGGTCAAAAAATGGCCTCGGAGCAGAACTTGCTGGCCACACTCACCCAGATGATTTAAAAGCTTCGGGAGGAGAAAGAGGAAGAAAAGCTTCTTAATGAAAAAATAAGAGTTCTTAAAGAGAAAGAGGAAGAAAAGCTTCTTTAAAAAAATAAGAGTTCTTAAAGAAAGAGAGAAAGAGGAAGAAAATCTTCTTAGAGTAAAAGAGAGAGAGGAAGAAAGGCTTCTTCGACGGCAGGAGAGGGTAGAGTTCCACCAGAAAGTGACAAATTTGGAGGTTAGGTTCCAGAGTGAGATCGGGGGGGTCCAGGCAACCTTAGAGAATAATATTGGTGAAGTCCGGACAGAGTGCAAGAGGCTGGAGATCGAGCTGGCGCGCATAAAGAGTCTATAGGGTGCTGTGATCTCCCCTACAGGCCGCAACATACCTCCGCCTACCTTCGACGGACAAACTTCCCTCGAGGGTTTTAGGCCACAATTCGAAGCAGTGACTCTCAACAATGGCTGGGGAGAAACTGAAAAAGTGACAAATTTGATTGTGGTTCTTCGGGGACCGGCCCTAGATCTGCTTCAGGCGGTTCCGCGTGCAGACCAACAGAGTTATGCGATGTTGATGGGAGAACTTGAGTTGAGATATGGAGAACAACACCTAAGGCTAGTATACCAAACTCAACTTAAGTTAAGAAGACAAAAAGTCGGGGAAAGTTTGCAGGGGTTTGAAGCTGATGTCAAGAGGCTCTGCCATCTGGCCTACCCTGATTGTCCCATTGATTTCCTTGATCAGTGGGCTGCACAGACCTTTATCGATGGTATTCGAGACGTAGAAGTCCAAAGAGTGCTACGACTTGCTTCTTTCGATAAATCAAGAGAGGCGCTGGTTCGCGCCCTGGAGGTGGAGGCGGCCTACCGAGTGAGCGAATCGGAGCACCCACGGGTCCGTGGTGCAGAATTAATGGCAGAGCAAAGCACCACTGGAGGCGGTGGGGATTCGGACGCCATTAAGGAGATACTGAAAAGACTAGAAAGGCTAGAAGAGACCGGCAGGCCTGGCAGACGATCGGCTGGGCCCTGTTTCCGCTGTGGACCACATGGTCATCTCAAGAGGCAGTGCACCGTCAGGCTGCCCGACCAGATCAAACACCGGCCTGTAAGAAAACATAACAATACAGATGCTCTCTCCAGAGGACCTTGTGGCGACTACAAGCATTGTGAGATAATTGATGAACATGTATTAACCTCAAGGAGGACTACTATGGTGCCGAGTGACGACTGGACCGCTGAAAGTTGTAGGACTACCCAGCAACGGGATCCCAACATCGGCCCAATCTTGGAATGGAAAGAAAGGAAGAATGAAAGACCAAGCTGAGAAGTGATATCCGACAAAAGCCCCGAATTGAAGGCCTTGTGGTCACAGTAGGACTCTCTCAGTATAGATAACGGACTGCTGAAAAGAATTTGAGAAAGTGCCGATGGAAAGAGTAAAACCATGCAGCTAGTAGTCCCTAAGGTCCAGGTTCCCAATGTCCTACGGGAACTACACGATGGAGTCTCGGGGGCTCATTTTGGCATTAATAAAACGCTAAAGAAAGTTAGGGAGAGATTATATTGGGTATACTATCACGAGGATGTGGAAAGGTGGTGCAAAGAATGCGACAGGTGTGCCGCAAGCAAAGGACCAAAAACTAGGTCCAGAGGAGCGATGAGGGAATACAATATGGGCGCACCATTTGAGAGAATGGAGATCGATGTGGCCGGTCCATTCCCAGTTACAGAAGGCGACAACAGATATATTTTGATCGCCATGGATTATTTCACAAAGTGGCCCGAAGACTACGCAATCTCGATTCAGGAGGCTACGACGGTTGCGAAAGTTCTAATGGACAACCTGATTTGCCGGTTTGGAGTGCCACTGGAATTGCATTCGGATCAAGGACGAAACTTCGAGGTAGGGGTGTTCCAAGAATTGTGTAGGCTGTTGGGGATTCGGAAGACAAGAACTACTCCCCTTCACCCCCAATCTGATTAAATGGTTGAAAGGTTCAATAAAACTATGGAGAAACATTTGTCTAAAGTTGTGGAGCAGCACCAAAGGGATTGGGACGTGAGACTGCCGCCATTTCTTATGGCGTACCGAGCCGCCATTCACGAGACAACTGGGCAGACACCGGCCAAGATAATTTTTGGAAGAGAATTACGACTTCCATGTGATTTGGAGTTCGGCAGTCCTGGGGAGCCGCCGGCAGAGGTAACTGATTATGTAAACAATCTGAGGAGTATTCTGTTGGAGACTCACGAATTGGTTAGGGCCAATATTCGCACGGCAAGCCACCGGATGAAGACTCGCTATGACCAAAGGGCGAACCACGATGGATTTAGACAAAATGATTTAGTATGGCTGTTTCATCCAAAAAGAAAGAAGGGACTTTCACCAAAGTTGATGCCAGTTTGGGAAGGACCCTACAATATCATCAAAAGGATCAATGATTTTGGTCTACCGTATCCAGCGAAGTTCTAAATCAAAGGCCAAGGTGGTGCATTTGGGAAGACTGGCTTGTTAGCAAGGAGATAGGACTAATTGGACCTGATCGAGACGATCTGGTTTAAGGGGGAGGTAGTGTTACGAGAAGAACACTTGCAACCTCCGCCAATAGATGGCGCTTTCGCCTGTTTCCGATCTGAAACTGATGTGGGAACCGCCGGCTGCTGTGGTCCTGTTTCCTGGGGAAAATGTTTGTAAATACACTTTTATATTGGCCCTAGGAGGTAACATAATGTAAATACCCGTTGATTGTTATCCCATTTATATGTAATGCTTAGTAGTAAATGACAATAAAGAGTAGTGTTTGAAGTCTCGGTGCCGCTTGCTGTCGTTACTCTCGCCATCGCCATCATCGTTGCTGCTGCTCTTCTGGACGTCTTCGGGTGGCCTGCAGGGAAGAGCTGCAAAGAAGAGCAACGGGAGCCCGGGCAGGTGATCCACGGCGGAAGAAGCGCATCGTCGCAAAGAACCGGAGGGGTCAAGCCGCGACAATATTGTTGAATGATAAACAGTAAAATATTTGTGAAAAAAAATAGTACAAATGTGGCATTGTACTTGAATAAGGTCATGAATTATCTTGCAACTGAAAGTTTCTGATGGCGCAAGCCATTTTTATACTGAAAGATTCAGAGAATCATTTCATAATTGATAATCTATATAAGGCTAGTTTTGTGAGCAAATAAAATCTATAATATAATGTCCCAAAATATTTTTTGAAATTTGTTTGATAGATTCAGATACAATCTTAATACGCTATTTACTATTTAATAAATTTCATAATCCTTCTTAGAATTGAGACATCAGGAATCATTTCAGAAAATAAGTAGATTCCTGCTCTCTTTAAATAATATTTGACCATCTCTGTTGGTATGTCCTCTTAAGCAGCTGTTACATGATGAAGAGTGTCATCAACACTAATTGGTTTTAAATTGGTTTGTGATTGTCAATATAATTTGTATACCTCCACTGTACCATTAGCCTCAAATATTTTGTTCATTATAAATTTTCTCAGATAAAAAAAAACTTATATAAACAGATTTTATATAATCATATTTATTTTTATTTATAAATATCCTTTATCACAAAACATTCAAATTTGCATATTTATCGTCGGGCGGACGTGTTTTGGCAGCGCTCCGCGAATTCCGGTAAATATTACTTCAAATTTGTTTTTAGAGTTGTTTTTGAAATTTAAAATCTTTTATACCTTACTTTTTTATATTATTATTCATATAACAACCAACTCTTAAGTATACTTAAACATTTTATATACAGCTGATTTGCATATCAGCAGACGGCGCGGCGCGACCGCTTGCCGCTTGTTAGAACAATATGGTCGATAAAATTGAAAAACGTACTGAGGAATGTAGGATTCAGCATAAGATCATCTCGGAACAAATTGCCGACACATTAAAATCAAAGTACTCATCTACAAATAAAAGCATAAATCAAAATGATCTTACAATTGTACAGGGTTTGCTAAAGCAATTAAATATATTGATGGATACAATGGGAGATATCGCTGTAATCAATGGCTCTATTTGTGATAGACTTGGAAATCTGGACGAATCAATAAAGAAAATATCTCCTTCAAGTCAATTTTATAATAGGTCATATGCTCAAACTACGAGAGTTACTAGTGAAGACGATAAAATAGTTATGCAAAATCAAAACGTAACGGATAAAACGATAATATTTAAATCCAAGTTAAATGTTTCCCCGGCTGAAGTATTAGGCGAAGTAAATAATGGTATTAAAAAGATGAGAAATGATAGATCTAAAGTCAAAATAAATAAAATAATAAAATCAAAATCTGGCGTAATACTTAAAGTTGATTCAGGTGAAGATTTGAATACATTGATTGAAGAGTTTAAAAAGATTGATGAGGTAAATCAAAAAGCATTAATTTATGCACCAAAACCACTAGATCCTACAATTGTTCTTAAGTCAATTACTAAATCTACAGATATTAAGGAATTGCCTTCGATTTTATGCAATATGAACCCAGAGTTAGAAGGTCGAGAGAAGATAAAGGTTCTGTTCGCTATGAGATCAAATACTGATGTACAGGATGTTGTTCTCCGCATTTCCCCGGCTACATACCAAATTATGAAGAAATTACAACGTATATATACAGACATACAGGTTACATATATGAAGGATAAGGTGCTTGTACGTCAATGTCAAAACTGTTTTAGTTATGGTCATAGTAAAAATTCATGTAACATCATAAAATGTAAAAATTGCGGAGACAATGACCAACATGTAAACTGTCAATCCTTGCCCAAGTGCATAAATTGCTCTACGCATCCTAAATATAGGAATAGCAATAATCATCGTTCTAATGACAAATTATGTCCTGTGTTCCTTCAACAAATGAAATATGAGATACAAAGAACATGTTATGTAGATTTATATCATGATATTGTTACTTTGGATTAGAATAAATTTATTCTTGTTTTTTGGTCAATGTTCAAATTAAAAATTCTACAACAAAACACGCGGAAAAGCAATTTGGTTAATAATGAAATAAGGGAATTTATTTCTAAAGAAAAATATGATATGATTATAGTTCAAGAACCATATAGTAATAACCAAAAATGACCAAATAATGAAGTAATCTTTAATATGCGTTCAAAAATATATTATGCAAATATACCGGGAGTTCCAATATATACCGCAACAATCGTTACAAACCCTTTCTTATCATGTAAATTAATTAAAGAGTTTTCAAATTCATTTGCAACCACTATATCAGTACAAACTACTAAACGGCAAATTATTCTTTCAAATATTTATATACACCCTAATAAAATGGATACCTGTCATGTTCAATTCCTTGATAAATTAATTAAAAATTTTAACACAAATCCATTGATTTTAGCTGGAGATTTTAACGCTCGAAGTCAGATGTGGTTTGATAATATTATTAATCAAAACGGTAGAAGACTTCAACCTATAATTGATTTTCACAATATGCTCATACATAACAATCGAAACAAAACATGTCGAGGATTAAGTATAATAGACCTTACTATTACTAATAGTCATGCTCATGTACTTGTTAATGGATGGAAAACGTTAAATCTTTCGCAAATCACAGACCATCACGCAATCTCATTCGACATTAGTCTGGAAACAGAAAGTTTATTACATGAAAATAATTCTATGTGGTATTTTAAAGAAAAAAGAGCCAATTGGCAAAAATATGAGCAGGCAATCAATGTGTCTAGGATAAATGAGGCAATGATGAAATTAGGTAAAATAGTAAATATAAACGATATAAACTGTGTAGTTTCTCACATAACTGACATATTAATTGAAGCTGCATATGCATCTCTACGATTAAAACCAAAATATTTAAATAATAATCCATTCAATTGGTGGACGGATGAACTGGAACTTTTTAAAAATCATTTTAAATATGTTCGAAATCTATATTATCGGGGTAAACGGTCTAATAGACAGCTAGTTGATGAAAAAATGTATAAAGAAATACGAAATAAGTATATGCATATTATTGAAAAAACAAGAAATGTAAGCTGGAGGGTATTCCTGGAGGAAGTTGAAAATACATCTCCTTTTGGTAATACTTACAAAACTTTTAAACAAAAAATTTCTCCTAGGTCTTTTGATTTACCAATTCTAGATGTATCTCAAGATGTGCTCGAATCAGAAATGAAAAATCTTTTATCTTCTCTATTTCCGAATGACTGTCAATCTTCTGACACAAACTATCATAAATTAATCAGAGACAAGAGTTATACTTTTTCTAATGATAAAATCATTTATTTTGATAATATTCAAATCTGTTCAATAATTAAAAAACTTTAAAATGGCAAGGCTCCAGGAATAGATCATATAAGCAATCAGATGATAAAAACGGCAGTTCATCATATATCTCCTGTGTTAACAAAATTGTTCAATGCTTGTATGGGACTTAATTATTATCCGGAGGCCTGGAGAAAGTCAGCAGTAATGATTATAAAAAAACCTAATAAAGAAAATTATAAAGATCCGAAAGCCTACCGCCCTATAAGCTTGTCTTCTAATTTAGGTAAAATTTTTGAAAGTCTAATTCATATTGAACTTTTAAATCATATTAATAGTAATAATGTTATGCATCCTGCTCAACATGGATTTACACAAGAAAAATCAACAATCTCTGCTTTACAAGAAATAACTAAATTAAGTCTTTTGAAAAGAGAAACAGAAAATACGGCAATAGTAACAGTGGACATCAGCGGAGCTTTCGACAACGCATGGCATCCGGCAATTCTCCAACAATTGGACAAGGCAAATTTTCCAGCGGTACTTATAAAAATAATTAATTCTTACTTTGAAGACCGGAGTGTAGAGTTTAAATATACTAATGTAAAGTGTATAAAAAAGATAAATAAGGGATGTCCCCAGGGTGGTATTATTTCTCCTATTCTTTGGAATATATTACTTAATGATTTCAACTTATCTTTTAACGAAAGTTTTGCTAGAGTAATTGCTTTCGCGGACGATGTGACATTTGTGGTATGGAGTTCAAACATCTATGATCTTCAGTATAATATTACCAAATGTTTAATAAAAATCAAAGCATGGTGTGAAAAGGTAAAACTTTCACTAAGTCCAAACAAAACAGGTATACTCTATCTACATAACTATGAAAAATTGCCCATTAATTTTGATGGAAAAATAATTCAACCATCAGAAACTGTTAAAATTTTGGGAGTTATTTTTAAAAATCA
This sequence comes from Cordylochernes scorpioides, assembly GCA_030710605.1. NCBI lineage: Eukaryota > Metazoa > Arthropoda > Arachnida > Pseudoscorpiones > Chernetidae > Cordylochernes > Cordylochernes scorpioides. Next base: position 48,062,308 of record CP092882.1, read on the forward strand.
TAGAAAAAGGAATAAGATTAATTTTGGAACACATGTTGACAATATAATTATGAAAGCTACGAAACTTAAGAATATATTATTCTCATTATGTGCACGTACTTGGGGCATTGATACTCGACGTAGATTGATCCTATATAAAGCTATGATACGCTCTACAATAAGCTATGCATCAAATATTTGGTTTCCTTTTATCACTGCAGCAAAAAGATCCAAGTTGAATTCTATACAATATCAAATTCTTATTAGATGCATTCATGCTTATAGGACTTCATCTTCTTACATCACACATATACTAGCGAAAACCCCTTTACTGTCCGATTATCTTGAATTATTACAAACAAAGTATAATATGACAAATTCTCTCACAGATCAAACACTCAAAAAACCCCTTCAAAAAGAATTAAACAAACTATATCTGGATCTAAAATTTAAGTTTTATCTTTCTCAATCTAATGAACTGTTCAAAAAATTATTTCCAATTGCTGTCCCAAATTTCATTTCCTCTGATAAATTCACTACATTATTCTTAACTGGCAAAGGACCCTTCTTAAGTTTCCTATTCAAACTGAATGCTATCAATGATCCAACATGTGAATGCCGCTTAGATGTTGAATCACCAGAGCATCTTCTTTTATCTTGCCCTCTGACTAATCAAATTGTATGTAGATACTTTGAAACATTACCAAATTCTCTTTGTGTATATACTCTATCTTATGAGAACTTTGTTAAGTTTAGAACTATTTGTACAATAATTTACAAAACAATACTAATCCATCGTGTAAATAATTAATCATATATATAAATAATACTAGCACAGCACAATAGTCCTTTGGACTTCGTGCTTTTGTAACAATAAATAAATAAAAAAAATAAAAAACAAAACATTCAACAATTTTATTTTGATAACTGCCTGATAATGAAGATGAGAAACTGATCGAGAATTAGTAATATATTTCTTCTTATATACTTATACTGTGTATATAAAAGTCAATGTCTGTTGTCTGTTTCGCGATAAACTCAAAAACTACTGAACAAATTGGTACCAAATTTTGCATGTCGCTTTTTATTAACCTGAGGAAAATTTTAAGCTACATTTTGATTAGTATTTTTGGATATTTATTTTTTTCATTTGAAGAACTTTTTCACGCAGAGTAATTACGAGGCGAAGTAACAACACCAGGCTAATGAGCGTTCTACATTTTTTTTTTTTTTTCAAGTTGCTTGCGTACTTTTTTTTAAATATATTTTTATACGAGTGTTACTTTTTTTACAAAAGTATTGAGAATTGAGAGAGATATTTATATTACTAAGTTACAGTAAGTGCACACAATGCCATTAAAAAAAAAAAAACTTTACATAATTAGCGTCACTGTATGTAAATAATGGCTTTTTTTTATTAATTTTTGTTCAGGTATTTTTTTTTTTAATCGTTTAAAATTCAGTTGCAGGCATTTGCAAACACATATGTTTGCCTAATTTCCATGTGCTCTTTTTTTTTTTTTTTTTTACAGAAAAATATTTACATGCCAGTATTTTGGATTAATTTTTTTTTTTATAAACCTATTTTTTCTTATTCTTACTGAGAAGATGGGCATCGCAGTCAAGATCCATCGCAGTCACTCACTCAACTCAGGCAATTTCAAGGGCTAATGCGCTGGGGCGGGAACCTCGGGGGTTGGGTGGAAAAGCTGCCATCTATTTAAACTCTATTGATTTTGAAACAACTAAATGGATTGCAAAAAATAATTAAATCAAATACCTAAACACTAATATTGTTAGCACGTTTTCTATGATGTTTCTTCTAGAAAGAACGAGCTGACTCAATTCGATTCAATTCGATTTATTTCACACAACAAAAAAGAATTACACTGCGATTTAATGCGATTTAGTTGTATTTAACACAAAAGAAAACAGAAGAAGAAAAAAAAACAACAAAAATAATGATGATAAGTAACAATAAAATTCTATGAATATGAAAATTATAATTAATTAATAAAATACAATAATAATAATAAAATACAATAATAATAATAAAAATAAAACCTAACATATAGATTACTATAATAATGATAATTAAAAAAAACCTAACAAATATAATACAATTTTTTCCATCACACACTTTTTGCCTAGGGTTTATGTATTACTTCTGTATTGCTATTCTATGGCACTTCTACTATTTATTATTGATTTACTTTCAGTATGAAGGAAATGGATTTGGGAATAGAGTGTCTTCAACTCAACTGAAAGAATTAAAGTTGGGTAAGATGATGGCATCCAGCTGTGGAAGGATGGTCCACGTGCTCTCGGATAAAGCCCAGACGTTGCTCGGGTCATTCGGGGGGCTAGCTATATTATTGTTGGAAGTGTATAATTTTAAATTTTGATTCGGGGGAAAACGGCTCTAGATGGCGGGCATCACGGGATGCGCCACAGAGTAAATCCACAGAGTCCGTCCACGTGACCCTTTATACGACTATAAAAGTCGCGGCGAGAAAGAGCGGATGAGAAGGTATTAGATCGGAGTAAGGTGTGCGGCGGAAGGTGGAACAAAGGGGTGAAGAGAGAACAGGGCATAGTCGCGGAAAGGAGAAGGTAACAGAGGGAGTAAGGTGTGTGACAAAGGATGGATCAGAGGTAAAGAATTGGAGAAGATAAAGTTAAAGGAGTTAAAGATAAAGAAGATAAGATTAAAGGAGTTAAAAATAAAGAAGATAAATATAAAGAACTCAAAGAAGTTAAAGATAAAGTTAAAGAACTCACAGAAGTTAAAGATAAATTTAAAGAACTCAAAGAAGTTAAAGATAAAGTTAAGTAACTCAAAGAAGTTAAAGATAAAGTTAAAGAACTCAGGGAAGTTAAAGATAAAGAAGATAAATTTAGAGAAGTCAAAGTTAAAGCTAGAGAAGATAAAATTAGAGAAGTTAAAGTTGAATGTATATATGTAAATAAAACCTGTTAAGATCAAGATTTTGCAGATAGGCAAAAAAAAGTTATATTTTATAACAATTGGGTCTATTTTACATTTCCACGGCTTGCGCGAACACGGCTGGTGAATATCACATTTTTTTTCTTTTCAACAATTATATATCTTGCATAAAAAGGATAAATATTTATGACAAAACCACGATTAATGAGAAAAATGAAATTAAACCGAGAAAAAAACGTTTTACAATAACTATAAATATTATAAAATTTCATGAATATTACTTTTTAAAAAGAAGTAGCCATTTCTTAGGTTGCAAAAACGAATATTTACTCTCCAAATGATCTATAAAATTTCCAATAAGATTTCAAATGGATTGTCAGATGAAGAAATAGTCAATACCTCTAAAGAAGGAAGAGAATACAATCTGAAAACACGAATATTCAAAATAAACTTTCAAAATATTTCTCAAGATTCTTAATTTATACAAAATGAATTAGGTGAAGAATTGAAAACCTTTAACAATACGTCAAGTCAAAACATAATTTTAAGAACGCTAAAGGAAATGCCTTATACCAGAAAAACACTTATAAAATATCCTGAGAGAAGAAACACGTCCAAAAATATTTCATAGATTGTTCATAATTTTTTAGGAATATGAAAAGATATTTGATTATGACTTATTTAAAATATACACTGCGCGACATTGAAAATGAAAACCAAGAAAGAGTGGCAAGAAAATTATGCAAATTTCGCGCCTCACTGAGTTATGCAAATGAGGTGAAATGCGCAGCACGTGCGCACGTGAAGTAAGATGTAAGGGAAGGAACTTGCAGAATGAACAGTATTCGTGCCGTTATTTCTTCAAGAAAAATCATCGTAGTAATTTTGTTCTTGTTTTAAAAGAAAGGTGTAATAGCACATAATGCCAGGCTTTAGTCAATGGATGCAGTTCTAGCAGACAGATGCTTGATTGAATGACAGATTGAAAAGGGCAGGTTCGTCCATACGTCAAATCGCAGCTGACACATGCACCAGGATGCGTCCACGGTGCACAGACTGTGGAGAAGATAGTTGGAAAAATAAAATGAGGCAATTTATAGGAATATCAATGCAACTAGAGTGACGTCAGCACGAGTGGATCGGCTTATCCTTTGACAAGCAGTGGCGGGTCCACATGTCACTTGTACCTCCATTCTGAAAAATGTGCAAGACACCCTAGATCGTTCCATCTCGACCAGAACCATTTCCAGGCGATTGGTTGCTAATGGCTTGCATTCATGTCATTTGGTAAGAAGAATGCCATTGACCCCACTGAATAGACGCCAGCGTTTGGAATGGTACCGGGCTAGATCGGCGTGGAAGACGGAATAGCACAGGGTGCGTGTTCTCAGATGAGTCACGCTTTTGTTTGTCCAGTGATAGTCGCCGTATATGCGTGTGGCGTCGACGTGGAGAAAGGTCCAATCCGCGCAACAACGCGGAATCATGGTTTGGGACGCATTCGCCTATGATATCAGGTCACTTTTAGTTCGTATTTAGGTACTATGATGGCCCAACGATACGTTGATGATGTGTTACGACACTCCCCTACCTTCAGGGGGTACTCAATGCCCTTTATCAGCAGGATTAAGCCCGACTGAACCCATCTCGCATAAGCCAACAAGCTCTGAAAAACGTACATATTGTTACGTAGAAATAAAAGCACATTCCAGATGGAGAGAGAATGTTCTAGAGCAGTGATTCTCAACCAATGTGCCGCGGTAATTTTGTGTGCCGCGAAATTCTAAAAATGTGCCGCCGAATTTTAGTCATATGATTATGTTCACGTTTGTATTGGTTTTTCTTTTTTTCTTTTTCATTTTTTTACTTTTTAAAATAACGAAATTAGCAAATTGAATGTTAGAGATGTATATTACTTATATTTTGCATAGAAATATTGATACATAATTTGAATTTTCTTGCATTCAAGTTAGCAAAAGTGTGCCGCGAAATTCTAAAATTGTGCCGCCAAATTTTCAAATCTTTAAAATAGTGCCGCAACAAAAAAAAGGTTGAGAATCACTGTTCTAGAGCGTTTAAGAATCATGTAGAAAAAGCGGAAGACAACTGATTGGCCAATCTACAGCTATTGCGCAACGCTCGGTGCTGGCGGCCTTCTGATTGGCTGACCAACCGTGACCGTTCTGGAAACATCTACTCCGGGATAAATAGGGATGAGAAACTCATGCCAGGGGAGGAAGAAAGATAAGAAAAAGAAGTCGAAGAAAGAAGCTACTGGTGAACTCCAAGCAATCTGCTGTCTCAAGAGGTCGGACTGCTGCTTACCGCCGACGCCGGTGTGCTTAGAAGATGAAATCTCTTCTGTAAAAGAAGAAATGAAAGATGAAATATCTGCTTTAGAAGAGAGACTTGCTGCTGTGGAAACGGGCCATCCAAGAACTCCGGTTTTCCAGCAAGAAAATAACAATTCGGGTAGGCCTCTTGTCAAAGTTCCTACCTTTGATGGACAATCATCATGGACCTCCTTCAAAACCCAGTTCGATGTGGTTGCCCAAGCGAACGGATGGAACGTTGGAGATAAGGCAAGCTTTTTGGCTGCTGTACTTCGTGGACCTGCAGTGGATGTACTCCAGATGATTCCGGAACAACTTCGCCTAGACTTCAACGCCCTGATTGATGCGTTGGAGTCCCGATATGGAGAAGAACATTATCAACAACTTCATGTGGTGAAGTTCAAGAATAGACTACAAGAAAAGAAATAAAGTTTGCAGGATTTGGCCAACGACATCCGACGCCTGGCAAGATTAGCCTTTCCAACGTGCCCGTCTGAAACACAAGACTTTATGGCCCAACAACAGTTTATTGATGCCATCAGAGACCCTGAGACCCAAAGGTTTGCCAGACTTTCAAGTGCGACTACTCTACAAAAAACCCTTGTCCAAGCCATGAAGCATGAAGCTGCCCAACAAGCCTCAAGGGCAAATTATCGCGTGGCTAGACAAGTTAAATTGGATAAGCCTGAAAGAAAAAGGGGTCGCTGCTGGACTTGTGGAGCCCATGATCACATTTCTCTGACTTGCCCCAGAAAAGTAAAACAACCTAGTGACACCGACTGCTGGAGTTGTGGACAATATGGCCACATGAGAAGAAACTGTCCGGGAAATTCTGAAACCACCACAGCCCCTAGAAAGAACCATGGGAGACGGAACGATAATGCTGATGCCTTATCAAGAAGGCCGTCTGTTCCACAAAGTGGACATTGTGCTCGTGCTGAAGAGAGATTTTGCGTAAGACAAGTTACAGTGCAAGAAAGCGACGAAGTAGAAGAGAAAAATTGGACTGGCCAAGCTATAAGAAAGGCTCAACGTGAAGACCGAGATTTGTTGCCAATGATAAATTGGAAGGAATCAGATGAAAGACCGTACAGTCCTGAAACCAAAAGTCTCTGGCGCCTTTGGAATTCTTTGACCCTGCGAGATGGAGTCTTATACAGGAAATGGGACAGCGAGGTTGGAAAGCATGAATCCTGGAAGTTGGTGTTACCCAGATCTCATATACCTTTGGCTCTCCAGGAGATAATAGCAGTCCCACGGGAGGTCACTTCGGCATCAGAAAAACATTGGCCAAAGTTAGAGAAATATTTTGTTGGCCAGGAAGTCGAACTGATGTTGAAAAATGGTGCAGAAACTGTACACAATGTTCAGGGATAAAGGGACCGACAACAAGATCCAGAGGAAAGTTGAAGATCTACAATGTAGGTGCCCCATTTGAAAGGATGCCGGCCATTCACCAGTGGGCAGGAGAAAATCTTCACTTTTCCAGTGAGAAAATGAAAGACAGGTACAACGTCAAGACTTCCAACAAGACTTTCAAAGAGGGTGAAATGGTTTGGCTCCATAATCCTCAACGGAAGAAAGGACTTTCTCCTAAACTTCAGTACCAGTGGGAAGGACCCTACAAGATCATCAAGTGCCTCAATGATGTCATCTTTAGGATTCAGAAGACCCCGACGTCTAAACCCAAAATGGTACACTACAACCGGTTGGCACCCTTCAGGGGTACTGTTCCAGTACAATGGACTGTTCGGGACGATCAGTCCTAAGGAGGAAGCAGTTTTACATAGAAATAAAAGCACATTCCATATGGAGAGAGAATGTTCTAGAGCGTTTAAGAATCATGTAGAAAAAGCGGAAGACAACTGATTGGCCAATCTACAGCTATTGCGCAACGCTCGGTGCTAGCGGCTTTCTGATTGGCTGACCAACCGTGACAGTAGTTAATATAAGTGGATTTCCAATTCACTTTAATTGCCCTACGTCATAGTTGACCATTCCTGAGAAGTGGAAGCCGGCCGGCGTGGAATATTCATATAGGGCCATCAATTTTAAAGGACCTAAGGAAAGTGTGCCAGGCGACAACATGTTACGTTTCGGAGCTCGGTTCGAAGGCCGTAATAATTCACTTTAATTGCCCTACGTCATATTTGACCTTTGACCTGGCCCAATTCGATGGACGTAATAAAACTTTAAAATACCACTTTTTAATTGCAGCGCGTCGTGTCGTGGAATCATGTTACAAGTATATGATGTAATGTCAGGGTCATTCCTTATGGCTCGGTTCGAAGGCCGTAATAATTCACTTTAATTGCCCTACGTCATATTTGACCTTTGACCTGGCCCAATTCGATGGACGTAATAAAACTTTAAAATACCACTTTTTAATTGCAGCGCGTCGTGTCGTGGAATCATGTTACAAGTATATGACGTAATGTCAGGGTCATATATATATAGGCCGATATTTTCTCATATTGTCAGCTTTCATACAGAGTGACAGCAACATGGAAGTAAAGATTTTGCCTAATTTAGTTAAAGAAGTTATTGAAACAATTTGGGAGAAAAGTCTTTTATTAAAAAAGAATCAATTTGTAGATGTAATTTATGAATTCCCTATTTCATTCGAATATTCTACTAAAGAAGAAGAAAGAAAAGTTTCCTATTTTAATAGGTTTTTTAAAAACCAATTATTTCAAATGTATGACGAAAGTGGAAATTTTATTGAAGATTATTTGGACGATTTTATGCACACACCTGAGTGTGAAGGTGATGCATGGTTTTATTCAAAAGAATTATTTGAAAAATAATCGAAGCTTATTCCCAAGCTTGCAACTCGGTCTTGCAAGTCCAGGCTTGCAATCACGAAGAAGATAACGACACTTAGAGGAAAAAGGACTCTATGAACACTTATATATACATAATTTGCATTTATATATGAACATATTTGTGTTTAAAATGTAATAAAGTTCATGTTAAAAACAAAAAAAAAGTGTGTGCTCATTAAAAAAATTCTGTCATATCTTTTACCAACTAATTTAATATTTATGGAAATATGTGTCACAAATATGTTAAAAAAAAAAGTGTGAGTATAAAAAATCCGCCCACATGCTGACGACAAGAAAACTCCTTCCCCTTCCATTATAAAAAGCAGTTTCACCTTTGGAGCAAGTGACGGTGTTAAATTTCTATCAGCTGGACCAAGCAGTTTCGGATTTAAATTTTTCCAACATGAGGTAAGTTTTGTTTCTTGTTTTATTGAATGTGTTTTTCTCATAATCTGAAAAACTTTACTAGGTAATTAAAAAAAAATATTTCAATGAGATTTGAACCTAGCAAAACAAAAAAAAAAAACATTAGAGCAATGGAGTTAACCAATACGCTAATGTTTTTTTCATTTGGAATGGAATTAACCTGATATATATATTTATTATTTTTTTTTTTTAGGTGTCTACGCTTGGAGGCAAATGCGCTCAATGGCTATCTAGAAAGGTGGTCTTTCCGCTCGACCGAAGGTGTGGAAGATGAACTTCCAGACCTCTCTTGTGAATTGGAACAAGTTCTCGGACCATCGGGAGATGTCTGTATGGAAGAACTTTCAGCGGACGATTTGATGCATGTTCTCGGATCATCACAGGATGTGTGTATGCCAGACGAACTTTCTCACCTCTCACCACTAGATATAGAGCAAGTGCTCGGAATTCCCGAGCAGGGTGGGCTCGACAACGCTCCCACAGTCGACGACCTCACATTAAGCAGGATTCTAGAGGCGGAATTTCATTTTTCGAGGTAAGAAGAAGGAAAATTTATTATAAATTATATACTTAATATATTTATGTTTTCAGCCTAGAGGAAAAACTCGACAGCTTCGAAGCAGATATCATCGACATTCTGCAACAGGCCTTGCAGCGACATAAGACCATCCGATTTTTTCTACAAACGGAAGTGGAAATTATCAAGACAAATGATGCTTCAGGTAGGCGAGCCCATTTTGTTTCCAAGTGTCAGCGTGTGTTTACCCCATCAATGTTGAATAGGTTAGTTAAAGAATCCCTAAGCCAAATTTACAATAGACTATTAACATACAATAAAGAGGGGTCATCGTTTATATTTTCAAACTTATTAGAAATTAATTTAAATATAGGTAGATATACGCCGATGTATGCTGGGTGTCAAGGTGTTAAACCACCGGCTTTTATCGCGAATAGAAGGGCACTACTTAACATAAATGCACCCGATGACATGTGTTTTTATTACTCTATCCTTGCTGCCTTATACCCAGTATCTAGCAATCCTCGCCGTTCTAAGCACTACGAACCTTTTCTTTCTAATCTCAAAGGCGTTATACCAGCTCCAATGCCACGCAAACGCATTAAACATTTTGAGGAGCTAAATTCTCTCGCGATCAATGTTTATAGTGTAGAGGAAAAAGAAATCTTCCCCCTCCAGCTTTCCGAAAATGTAGATAGCAAAGAAATAAATTTATTTATATATAAAAGCCATTATTTTCTGATTAGGCACTTCAATCATCTTTTTGACTCAAAATCGCTCTACGTTTGTCACTATTGTCTGTATTCTTTCAAATCAAAAGAATTGGTAATGGAGCATGAAGCATGGAGCATTTTCTAATAATTTTAAGCAGATCTTCGCTATATACGCAGATTTCGAAGCCATTTTACAGCCCAACCCCGACCCTTCCTAATACTCTGTCCACGTACCGTGTTCGTATTGCTATATCGTGGTAGATCCGGAGTCAAATATCGTCCACAAAGAAATTTATCGCGGTGAGAATCCGGCGGAAAAGTTCTTGTTGAGTTTATTCTCAACAGTTTCAAAGCTAAAAGAACGCCTCAGAAATTATCCTTCCGTCGATATGAACGAGCAACAAAAAATTGACTTTCTAAACGAGCAAACTTGCCACATCTGTAAAACACAATTGGACATTAAGACAAAAGTAATCGATCATTGTCATTGGAGTGGTCGGTATAGAGGGGCCGCCCACAAGATCTGTAATTTAAATTACCACAATAATTCAAAATTTCGATGCTTATTACACGGAGCAAAGAACTATGACAACCATTTTTTAATCAAAGCTCTCCGTCATGTGCCTCATAAACATCTTACAATTATTCCTATGAATATAGAAAAATATTCGGTCATTCTGGTAGATGATGTCATATTTTTGGATTCATTCCAATTTCTATCCGCATCGTTAAATACTCTTAGTTCAAATTTACCGCAAGATGGGTTCAAGGTTCTTTCCCAATGTTTTCCGTACCAGACCGATCTGCTTCGTCGTAAAGGTGTCTATCCTTACGAGTACATGACGGATAGTTCAAAATTTTCAGAAACAAGCCTCCCTCCCATTGAATATTTTTCCAGCAAACTTTTAAATGAATCCTGCTCCAACGAATCGTACGCTTTCGCGCAACAAGTATGGGAGGAACTTAACTGTACAACGCTCGGAGACTACCACGATATATATTTAATTGGCGACGTGGCTCTTCTAGCCGATATTTTTCAATATTTCAGAGACCTCTGTCTAAGACACTATCAGCTGGACCCAATTTTAAATTTTTCTTCACCGTCTCTCTCTCTTGACGCAGCACTAAAAATGACAAATGTTTCGTTAGATCTAATCAGTGATCCTGACATGTATCTGACGTGCGAGCAAATTCGCGGAGGGGTCTCCATGATATCAAAGCGATATGCCAAAGCAAACAATCCTTTTATGGGAGATGAATTTGACTCAAGTAAAGATCATCATACCTTTTTTACACAGATTGCAATAATTTATACGGATGGAGTATGTGTCAACCTCTTCCAACTGGTAGGTTTCGGTGGCTGACTTCAGAAGAATGCAACCAAATCGATATTTTAGCTCTCCAGGACGACAGTCCGATCGGCTATATATTTGTCGTTGATCTTTGCTATCCCGAACACCTCCACGATTCGCACAATGATTTTCCCCTCGCTCCAGAACGTTTACAAATAGTAGAATCCATGTTGAGCGATTTTCAAACGTCTCTTCCACACAGCATCGCTTCCTCGATCAAACTCTGTCCCAATTTTTCCCCAAATCTTCCTACACGGTTCACTACAGAACTTTGAAATTCTACCTTAGTCAGGGACTTATACTAACAAAAATTCATAAAATTCTTTCGTTTAATCAGAGTCCCTGGCTGAAACCCTATATAGATTTTAACACAGATCAACGTAAACAAGCCAAGTCCGAATTTGAGAAGAGTTTCTGGAAGTTGCTTAACAATAGTGTCTACGGCAAAACCATAGAAAATCTAAGGAAAAGGGTTCGAGTAGAAGTTGTAACAGAGCCGGAAAGAGCCGCAAAACTTATGGCAAAACCCACTCTCGATAGTTTTCATATTATAGAAGAAGATTTGGTTATTCTTAAAATGAAAAAAAGAAATCTGACTCTCAACAAGCCAGTCTATCTCGGTTTTACTATATTATAACTTTCTAAACTAAAAATTTTTCAATTCCATTATTCCACTATGCTTCCTTTATTCAAAGCTCCGTCCTTCAAAATAAGTCTATGCTTCACCGATACCGACAGCTTTCTCTATCATATAACTACTCCACCTTCTGCCGACCTTTTTTCTATTCTCGATAAAATCCGAGATCAGTTAGACACTTCAAATTATCCTTTAAGCCACCCACTATATTCGCAAGTAAATAAAAAGTAATAGGCAAGTGGAAAGACGAATTGTGCGGACAAATTATGACAGAATTTGTTGGACTCAAAGCAAAGATGTATAGTTATAGGGTTTTAGGAGGAGACGAGAAAAATATAGGGAAGGGGGTTAAAAAACATATATTAAAAAATGAATTGACATTTCAAAACTATAAGGACACCCTTGAAACACACAAACGGCATTTTTTAAAACAAAATCTAATACAATCCCGTAAACACACGCTGTATACAATAGAACAAACAAAGTTGGGCTTAAACGCCTTCGACGACAAGCGTCATTTGTTAGACGATATCAATAGTTTAGCTCACGGACATTATAAAATTTGTTTGTAAATCACTAGAAAAAAAATAAAAAAATAAATGAAATTATTACAAACATTATCTAAAATTTGATTATTGATATTGTAAATAAATGTACTTTTCAATGTTTGTATTCTTTATTGTAAATAAATGTACTTTTCAATGTTTGTATTCTTTATTGTAAATAAATGTACTTTTCAATGTTTGTATTCTTTATTGTAAATAAATGTACTTTTCAATGTTTGTATTCTTTATTGTAAATAAATGCACTTTTCAATGTTTGTATTCTTTTTTTTTTTTTAAAAAAACATCAAAAATAATGCATAAAAAAAAAACTTCAGCTAAATTTAACATCCTATTCTGGAAAAAAAAAGTTGAATTATAAATAAATAAATGCATTTAAAAAATTAATCATTGGGGATCGGTCAGCGAACTAGGTTCAATTGTTGTGTCCTTAATGTGTCTTAAAGGGAAAAAAATGTTATATAAAATAAATGATGCCTTCTCTGGCTTCTTTTTAACATATATTTACAAACCAAGAACTCATAATTTATTATTCGATGATCATATGAATGAAATTAAAAAAGAATTGATGACCATAATTGGTCGTCAAAGATGTCGTTTTTTTATTTCAGCAACTTTGGAATTTTATAAATAAAAAACGGATCTTAGAAGAGTTCATTTCTCATCACGCTGTCAAAGAAACTGGGGCAGCCTTTCTGTTGTCTTAGACAACATTTTAAAACAGATACAAGCCAATATAGAGACATTCCAAAGCAGAGGCTCAGGTTTTGCTTTTTCCAAACTCATAGACATTCAGCTACATATAGGAAAATGTGGTACGGGTTTATGCAACTCAGAGAAAACGAAATAATTGAGATTTCGAAAAATATTTTCAGATGCGAATGTCAGCTTCCCGAAGTCGAAAATGCAATCTATTTCAAGATTGAAGGGGACGCATTAATTCAACTTCCGAGACAGAAAAAAAAATTTCCGACTATGAACCGACGCTATGGTTTTTTAACAACTGTTCAATATCCCGGTTCAATAAAGATTACTATTGGAGACTTTTCACATTATCTCAAATGTTGTAAGGAATCGCTTTATAAACAAGGAGTCGCCATTGTTGGAAGATCTTATGTTAAGACTTATTATTTTGTGATAGATGGTATAAATATAAATTCCGCTTAAGAAATCTCTCAGTCATGTCGTCTCAAGATGATATTCAATTTCGTTTACGACATCCGTTTAACGCGTTGGTTGTGGGTGCCTCTCAATCGGGAAAAACAAGTTTAACAAAACGATTAATTGATTTAATCGAACTCCCTCCCGAGAAAGTTATTTGGTGTTATTTGTCTGTTCAACCGTGGTTTAAGGATTTCCCCTTTGTTTACATAAGCGGCTTACCACCCAATAACTGGGACGTTAGCAAGCGCACTTTATTGATTCTCGATGATTTATTTTTTGATATTAATCAAGACCTTGTCAAAATATTTTGCAATTATACTCATCACCGGAATGCTTCTATTATAATTTTAGCGCAAAATTTATTTCCGAAAAATCCGCATTTTAGAACCATTTCGTTAAATAGTCATTACATTTTCTTGTTTAGAAACCCCAGAGATGCCCAGCAGGTATATACGCTTGGGCGACAAATGTATCCCAATAATCCAAAATTTTTAGAAACGGCTCTAAAAATGGCAACTGCAGAGGAATTATATAAATTTATCTGCATAGATTTGAAACCTCAGACGCCTGAGCAATTGAGGATCCGTTCGCATATATTTCCTGGGGAAGCTAATTTTATTTATTTACCAAAATGAATCGATTATACAAGCATAGATATGCGCTAGAGTCTCTAGCAAAGGCGCAAAATGTGCTAGAGAGAAAAAAATTACTCACTCCAGCCCTGACCGATTGTCTCTGCGAAATATGTCTCAACATTTTAAAAGGCAATGTTAACCTTTCATCTAAACGCAAAACAAAACTTCGTCGCTATAAAAAGATGATGAGAACTCTCGCGAACAGAAAGATTTCTCTCGTCAAACGGAGACGTCTACTGACTGATCAGAAGGGAGGTTTTTTGCCCCTTATTTTAGCGCCTATTCTGTCGGCTTTGGGATCCTGGATCGGTAAAAAGTTGTAAAAATGGCCGAAAGATTCGCATTTCCTAATCCGTCATTATATCCAATTTATACACAAACGTTATCTCTCGAACAAGAGATCGACGCATTATTAACAAAGAAGTCTTTGCCGGACGATCAGAAAGTGAAGCTCTTAGCAGAATTAATGCGACGTTATCAACGTTCATTCGACACTCCGCCACCGCCGCCGCAACCCATCGAACCTTTAAATGAACGAAATATAGATGCAGTATTATCAATTCAGTCCCGATCACTTCAAAAAAGTATGTAGACATGATTATTCAACGTTTAAGATCTACTAACGAAGTGATTTGGAATCAGAATGGTGAAATCATAATCAATAATCAACCTATTCCGCAGTCCAACGTCGTCGATATTTTTACGTTTCTTAGGGAAGAACGTAAATGTACCTGTGGGCTTTCAAGATTTAGCGATAAGTTTAAAGAAAATAAATATTCCACAACAGTGGATTTTTAATTCGACCGCTAAGAATCTCATATTTAAGAAACAAACGCCGAGTGTAAAGCGGGAAGAGCTCTCGCCTTCTTTATCGACTTCAAAAAAAGAAAAAAAAAATGGATGAATTTTTAGCCAAAGTGTATTACAACGCGGAAGAACCGGGAAGTTTTGGCGGAATCGATCAATTGGCTAAGAGCGCTAAAATATCGAAAAAATCTGCGCAGAAATGGTTGGAGACACAGGACGTTTACACCCTTCATAAACCCGTTAAGTTAAATTTCAAACGACGAAAAATTATCGCCTTAGATATCAATGAACTATGGCAAGGCGACTTGGTGGACATGATTAAATTTTCAAAATTTAACAAAGGTTATCGTTACATTCTAACTATTGTCGATGTTTTTTCCAAGCGAGCCTACGCCATTCCTATCAAACGAAAAAATTCTACCGAAATTGTAAAGGCCTTCAAAAACCTTTTTTCGAAGGAAAAAGTCGTTCCCAAACTCTTGCAAACGGACGAGGGAACCGAATTTTTCAATAAGCCTGTGCAGACATTATTAAAAAAATATAATATCAAACATTATCATTCGTACAGCGATAAGAAAGCCGCTAATGTGGAGAGATTCAATCGAACGCTTAAAGGAAAAATGTGGCGGTTATTTACTCGAAGGGTGAGTTACAAATATATAGACGTGTTGCCGGATTTAATTAAAAGCTATAATAAAACTGTAAATCGAGTTACAAAGGTCGCCCCCGATGATGTGACTCCTTTCATGAGGAATGAAATATTTAATCGTTTGTATCCACCTTCTACCGCCAAACGTTTCAAGTTCGAGGTCGGAGATAGAGTAAGGATATCTAAACTTAGAAGAACTTTCCGCAAAAGCTATCTTCCGGGTTGGAGCGACGAGGTTTTCGTCATTTCCGATCGCAAGAATACTGTTCCGGCAACCTATATATTGCGCGATTTGAAAAACGAGTTAATTAAAGGAAGTTTTTACGATTTCGAATTACAACGAGTACATAAGAGAGACGAGGATTTCTGGCCTATAGATCGCATTATCAAAACAAAAGGGAAGGGTAAGACGAAAAATATTTTGTCAGTTTTAAAGGCTTTTCGGATCGATTCAATTCATGGGTTACAGATCTACGAAGGAATTCTATGTGACCCTACCTTCGGATTCGAGTTTGGATTATTTTCCAAATAATACGCATTCAAATTATACAACGCGTTTGCCCCATTGTATCAGACTCGAGGGAAACTGGCTCGTCGCCCTTGCCGAATTAAGATTTGATAGAATTGTCAAAGAAAAGGAACATTTTAATTTTTATTACATCGTTTCGAACGACCAGGGTGACACGCTTTTGTCTCATCAATTCGAATATCAAGCGACCGATCCGCTAATCGTCCTCGACAAATTTAACGAGGATATCGTCAAATTATTGTGGAGTCACAACATTAAAAACCACGGACAGTTCGATTTTCGGAATGACATTTCAACTTTGAATTTACCTCCTAATCATAAATTGATCATTTCTAGGAATTTATATAATTATCTCAAATTCCCCGAAGCAACAACTTTATTACCATTAGGGATCTTGATTGAAGAACAAAAGACAATATCGACCTAGCCGATCATTCGAGAGCGAACGGATAAGAATATACAATCGGTTTTTGTTTACTCCGATATATGTAAGTTTGGTATTGTGGGAGATTCGGCTTCGCCACTTCTTCGGCACGTATTTCTTCCTCGAGACAAAGGTAGCGTAAACTTTGAAACTTTGTTCTATAAACCCGTTAATAAGAGCGAGTTTCAGACGATCGAAATAAATATAAGAGACCGCTACGGCGATTTTGTATTATTCTATTATTCTTAGGCGAGAGCGTCAGCGTGACTTTGCATTTCAAACGAGATGACGATGCATAAACATCGCTCTATCGACCCGCATACATGCTGTCAGTATTACGCGCTGCAACAGGGTGGTAATATTCCATATTATTACGCCACACAGGCCGGAAGGGGATGGTTCGGAAATATTTTTCGAACTGTAACGCCCGTTTTGAAACGCGCTGGGAAATACTTTGGCAAAAAAATTTTATCCACCGCTTCTAAAGTAGCGGGAGATGTCGGCGGCGGAGAAAATTTCAAGCAGAGTATAAAAAAGCGAATATTTGAAACTGGAAGGGATATCAAAGACGACGCTCTCAAACGATTTCAAAGCGGAGAGGGCAAACGTATAAAAACCGTACGTAAACGAAGAAGAAAGCAGAACAGGGACATATTCGCATGATGGAACCTCTGTGTCTTAAATCCGAGCTGGACTTATTTTCGGGTTTACCGATTCAAGTAGCTATAGAAAACTCCGATTTTGAAGAAGTCCATCCTATAGCGACTCTATCGGATGGTCCAATCGAATTCTATATTCCGGGCACGTTTGAGCACTACATCGACCCGTCGTTCATTTTCTTACAACTCGCGGTTAAAATTTCGAAGAGAGATGGAAGCGCCTTAGCCGCCACGGATAAAGTCGGACCTATAAATTATCTCCTGAATACGGCTTTTGAGAATGTAGAAGTTTTTTAAAACGAAAAGCAAATCGTATCGCAAAATAATTATGGCTATAGAAGTATTTTAGACGCCTTGCTAAACTTTCCCGAAAATGCACAGAAAACTTTTCTCAAATCTAGCTTATTTGAAAAGGACACGGCGAAATATTTTGTGACGAAACAGACCCAAACGGTAATAATTTGGGATTGAAAGCTCGACATGCAGTTATGGATTTAAATAAAGAAATAACACTTTTCGGCGCGATGAATTTAGATTTAAGTTTTCAGCACAAACTCTTGCTAAATGGCGTCTCATTAAAAATCCGTTTGCATAGAGCTAAAAATTCCTTTGTTTTGATGTCCAATACTCAAGGTTTCGTTCTGAAGATAACAAAGGCCTCTCTTCTCGTTCGAAAAGTGACTGTTTCACCGTCCGTCGTTCTCGCGCATAATAAAACTTTGGAGAATGGCGTCGCAAAATATCCAATACGTAAAGAAGATGTAAAAACTCTAACGATTCCCAGCGGAACCCATTCGACAATCCTTCCGAACCTATTTTTAGGTCCAGTACCAAATCGTATTGTCATCGGATTTGTGACGAATGGTGCATATAGTGGAGATTTCACGAAAAACCCGTTCAATTTTCAAAATTTTAACATAAATTATATTTCATTAAAAATCGGACAACGAGTTCTTCCAAACCGTCCGCTTACTCCGAAATTTTCCGAAGGAGAATTTTACAGAAGCTACGTCGATCTCTTTTCCAACATGGGTCGGTATTTAAGTTCCGGAGAATTGAATATAACTCCAGAAGAATTTCAAAACGGATTGACTCTGTTCGCGTTTGATACGACTCCCGATTTGTGCGCTTCGGATCTACATTCTAGCGCTACGCAAAATTCGAATATTTCTTTGGAAGTGAAATTTTCGAGCGCACTAACATCGACAATTAACGTCATCCTTTATTCCGAATTCCAATCCGAAATTCATATCGATAAACTGCGGCAAGTGAGTTTGATCGAGTAATGCAGGATTGTTACATAAACGAGGCGACGTTAGTTCATAGCTGCGATCAAAACGCGTTGATAAAACTAAACGATGGCTTATACGTTCCGAAATATTTACCTTTAAAACAAAATTCGTATTATGACGTTGAGCAAAGAAAAATTACCAATGTTCCTGAACCAACAGACGACACAGATGTCGTTCCAAAAGGTTTTTTTAACCAAGAAATTTAAGCGTTTGAAAAAGCAAGTTTTATTGTTAGACGAAGAAAACAAACACTTTGATTGCAACGGTTATAAAGTAACAAATTTAGGTAACGCTGAAAATGACACGGACGCCATCACAGTTTTATATCTCCGTGATTATTTAGGTAAATTAGTCACTAGTACCGAAACCTTAGATTTTAGTTTTATGCTCATGGAAAGAGATTCGATAACGTCAAAATGTGAATTTGCACAACACACATTCTTTCTCGATGGAAAAATTAGGAAGTATCGGCTCAGATATGAAAACGTGCCGACAAATATTAACAACCCCGGGTGTTATATCGTTTTTAGAAATGACGAAGAAGAAGAAGCAGCTCCTGAAATGCAACATTTTTTAAGCGAATCGGTCAGAGATGATGTAAATATCTCATTTAAAAGCGGGGATACGGTATTGGGAAACCTTACTTATACAGATTTTCACGCAAAAAACAATGTAAGAGTGTCGTTAAAATTATACGTCGACTACATTGGCACCTTACGATGAATTCGAAACAACTCTTAAGATTGGCTACGCTCGACCCTATCATTCCTAAAAAATTTGCGGGCGTGTTTCCGTCAGATTCGCTACCGAAATATATCGATGGTCGCTGCTGTAAGTATTTTGTTGTTAATCTAGATCCGTCAACAATGAAGGGAAGTCATTGGGTCGCGATTGCCTTTTTGAATAAACGAACAGTTTTTTATTTCGACCCTTATGGTATTAAACCTTTTATGCCCGCGATCATAAATTTTATGAAACGCAATGCGAAAAGAATATTGCACAATAAGCTCCAGATGCAATCTCGCAATAGTAAAAGATGCGGCGAATATTGTTTGTATTTCCTAAATAGAGTAAGCAGAAATAAAAAAAATGACAAGGCTGAATTCCGAGCAGGTTACTCGGTTCGTGCGAAAATATTTTCGCCAGTAGGGGGTGTGTAAGAGATATGGAAGACGCTGTTGACGACATTTGGCAGTTTGTCCCTCCATTAAATATCAATATCTATAAATATAAATTAACACAAAGCAATAACGCGCCATCTATACATATAAATTAAAAGGATTTAAAAGCGCGTATATTTCTTTTATACATAAAACGAACTTCTACTGTCCTTACTGCGATGAAAAAATATATTGGGAGGGCTTGGCTCATCAGTGGTGAACCCTCCCAGCGGTTTCGCCAATTTAATCCACCAGACCGCTTCTCAGAGCTCTAATACTGTATTGGATCATTCTGCTTTTATATGCTACACTGAAGGATGGAATCATAGAAAAGGTTTTCAAGTAAACTATGGACATAAGATTATAGGACAGTAGATTTACATTCAAATATTTGCTTCGAGCAATGCTCTTCAGCAAACTATAAAGACAAGGCCAACTAGGAATAAATTAACACATATATATTATTATATATAAATATAAATTATTCAAGCCTTCTATTTCATGGCATTTATCGCGTAAAAAAAGCATAGACGTTGAATTTCTTAGTAAAAGAATCAGTAATATAACTCCTCATCCATTTCATACTATCGAAGTTATTTCCGTAAATAGAGGAGAAATTTTTAAATCTTGGAGGCCCCTTCCAATCGGGGTCAATGCCTTCTTGTGCTTAGGCAAAGAAAGATCTCTTACGTTCAGACACCGCCAAGAAAATTCCAGCTATTTAACGCACAAACTAGAATCGGGAAATATAATTATCCTCGAAACTCGTGACGATGCAGAGGTATGTGTCCCTAAAGCGAGTTTCCGCAACGGGTGTTCGAAAATTATTTGGTTTTATTAAATGGGTAATTGTGATAACGCTCCTCTTCTGTGGCATAATAATAATGTCAGTATCTCCCATTATGACAATTCCCAGCCCATCTTCTAATAGTACGGAAAGACCTATGGGTTGTGCAATCTCTAATGCGATTTTGAATCCTTGTTTGAACGGTACCCATTTAGGAAGACAGATCTACGCACATTTGTGCAATGACGTCATTGACATAAGACAATTTTATTTGTGGAAGGGACAGTTGAAGCCCGGTGAACGAAGCGTACAGCTGACTATTTCGGAATTCTCCTGCCTGTGTCATGTACGAGATATCTTGTATCGTTGATTTTGAAGCTTTTCCGCTAGAGAGCGGTATGCTACTTCGCCAACTCTCTTGGACGCACCTACACCGCGACCTCGGTGAAAGAATTGAAATATATAATCCCAATTATAGATATTGTCATTTAAGTGAGAGGGACAAAAGAACAGTTAGATATTGCACGAAGAAAATTCACGGACTATTCATGTGTCAAAAACCAAGGAGAGAAGGCAATTGGATTTGCGACGTGGAAAAATATATTTTGGAATTATATTCAAATTTTGGAGGCACTTTCGCATATAAAGGCGGATGTATTGAGAAAAATATATTCGATAAATTAAATATTCCATCGATCGATCTTGAAAAAAAGTATAACGTACCCAAATCGAAAACAATAGGCGTGAATTGCAAATTGCACGCCGTATATATCGAACATTGTAGCTTCTGCGATGTGTGTTCGTATAAAAGCTTTCTTGAATCCCACTATTTGTGCAATAAAATGAATGAAATGCTTGTGTAGAGCTAAAAAAAAGCTTCGTGCTAAATTTTTTGGCGATGGGGTTGGCATTTCTTTCGTGATAAAAAAAAAACAAATTTAAAGCAAAAAAAAAAAATAAATAAATAAAACCCCAATGAGTAGTTTGGCTTTTTTACCTCCTGGGTCTACATGGAAATAAAAAGCTCAGAGTGCGATATGATGCTGGACAAAACGCTTCTCGCTCTTCCTCTGCTTCGAAATTATAAAGTTTTTTTCAAATCTCATCGACGTGTAGAGCTCCGGAAATGCAAATCGAACGGCAAACCCACCCGAGTCGGATTAGTCTTCAACGCTAATGAAATAAAGGATCTATTTTATTATTTAGAATCACCTAAATTGAGAATTTTAAGAAGTGATTTTGAAATTATCATGATGAAGAAGGCTCGTGGAATTTATAAGACTATATTTTTACCTATTGAAGTTGCTGATATATTCTTCAAGTATTTGGATTTAATTATGTTTGTCATTTTTCCTCAAATAACTGCGGAAGAACTTATAAATGCTGCAAATAGCATATTTCCTGACAAGTATATTGATATATGTGTCAAATTATCTAGATTATTCAATTTAAAATTACATCCTAATTCTAATATTAAAAAAAACGACTTTTATATGAATCCCCATTTATTTGAAATAATAAAAAATCTTTAACTAATCTTCTTGTGTTTTTTTTTTCTACACTAAAATACATGCATTGACGGTGTTTTTCATACAATTTTCAAATAACCCTAAACAAAATGCGGTATACATTTTTTTTTTACAAAATAAAAAAACAAAAGATTATTCAATTTAAAATTATATCTTAATTCTAATATTAAAAAAAAAAAGACTTTTATATAAATCCCCATTTATTTGAAATAATAAAAAATCTTTACCTAATCTTTTTTTCTTTCATTATACATTTGAAATAAATAGTTTTTGAAAAAAACTATTAAAATATTAAACTTTGTTTTCTTCTTCTTCCTCTTTAGTGCCAAAGTTAGATGGAAAAGCTTGGCCATTTAAAAATGTACACTTTTTTTTTTTTTAATATATATTTTTGACACACATTTC
Organism: Cordylochernes scorpioides; assembly: GCA_030710605.1. Classification (NCBI taxonomy): domain Eukaryota; kingdom Metazoa; phylum Arthropoda; class Arachnida; order Pseudoscorpiones; family Chernetidae; genus Cordylochernes; species Cordylochernes scorpioides. The sequence goes on from CP092882.1 coordinate 48,084,640, forward strand.
CATAAATATTATATCATTATATCAGTTGGTAAAAGATATGACAGTTTTTTAAAAAATGAGCACACAAACACTTTTTTTTTCAACATGAACTTTATTACATTTTAGACTCAAAGAGAAAAAAGTGTGCACACAAACGGAGCATATTTACAAACGTTGGATTTCTAAGTTTGTCGTACTCCCGATGCGTTCCTTGAAAATCAAGCAGCATTCTTCTTTAATGATTTCGTCTAATTGAAATTGCTTTAGCTTTGAATATCTTTTTGGAAGAAATAGTGTCCGCTGAGAATCTTTTACTTCTATAACCGCCTTGACTGATGAACCGAAGCGGGTTTCAACTAGTTTGAGTTCTATCAGTTTATAACTACCTAATTCCAGCTCATCAAATTTTATGAGAGGTGGATAAGAAGTAATACTATTGAATGCCTCCATGATCTGACTGCAATTTGAGAAAATATCGGCCTATATATATATGACCCTGACATTACGTCATATACTTGTAACATGATTCCACGACACGACGCGCTGCAATTAAAAAGTGGTATTTTAAAGTTTTATTACGTCCATCGAATTGGGCCAGGTCAAAGGTCAAATATGACGTAGGGCAATTAAAGTGAATTATTACGGCCTTCGAACCGAGCTCCGAAACGTGACATGTTGTCGCCTGGCACACTTTCCTAAGGTCCTTTAAAATTGATGGCCCTATATGAATATTCCACGCCGGCCGGCTTCCACTACTCAGGAATGGTCAACTATGACGTAGGGCAATTAAAGTGAATTGGAAATCCACTTATATTAACTACTCGTGACCGTTCTGGAAAGATCTACTCCGGGATATATAGGGATGAAAAACTCATGCCAGGGGAGGAAGAAAGAAAAGAAAAAGAAGTCGAAGAACGAAGCTACGTGGTGAACTCCAAGCAATCTGCTGTCTCAAGAGATCGGACTGCTGCTTACCGCCGACGCCGGTGTACTTCCTGGAAGATTCTAGAAGGTTCTACGAACTTCTGTCTCCTGTTCTGCTCCTGCTTTCCCTCACCGTGCTGCAGTTGGTGAGTTTGTAACTGCTGTTCTATTTATTGTTGTTTCATTTTTGCACTCTTCTGTAATTATTTTATCGATTAGGCTTAAATAAAGTCCTAAAGATCCTTTGTACCCACGGAAGTTATTCTTTGTCAACCAACAACGCAACAATATGCTTCCCGTACTCTCCTCTCACCAATCGAGCACGTCTGGAACATTATTGGACACTGTTGCATGCCTTGCCTCAGCCGCGTTCAGAAGACGAACTGTGGCAAATGGTTGAAAGGGACTGGAGAGCCATCCCTCAGGTCGCAATCCATATAGTCTGATTGACTCTCTACCTAGACGTGATGCTGCGTATATCGCCGTCCGCAATGGTCAACTTGTTATTGAGCCGACACCGTTCTTTCTCTGTATTATGATTATCATTGGAAAATAAATATTACTTATTGTTCGTTCTTGCCTCTCTCTGTTTGCCAAGTTTCATCACTTTCTGGCTCTTCTTTCTTGGTGTTCCATTTTCAATGTCACGGAGTGTATTATTGCATAAACCTATCATTTTTGTAGAGTTAAAAATTATTTTGCACACTCTACACACACTTCTATTGAAAAAATATATATATATTAATAGTAAAAATTTTGGAAAATAGAGAAAAGTAAAATATTGAAAAATATAGATTTTGAATTTGAGTTAGAACAGCAAGCTAATTCTGTATACCGGTAAGAGATTTTCAAAATTTATATAATTGGTTAAATTATACATAATTATATAAATTTTGAAATCTCTTAATATAAATATATTATAATATAATCACTGTTGAAACTGTTAAATTTTTGGGAGTTATTTTTAAAAATCATAGACAAAGGAATAAGATTAATTTTGGAACACATGTTGACAATATAATTATGAAAGCTACGAAACTTAAGAATATATTATTCTCATTATGTGCACGTACTTGGGGCATTGATACTCGGCGTAGATTGATCTTATATAAAGCTATGATACGCTCTACAATAAGCTATGCATCAAATATTTGGTTTCCTTTTATCACTGCATCAAAAAGATCCAAGTTGAATTCTATACAATATCAAATTCTTATTAGATGCATTCATGCTTATAGGACTTCATCTTCTTACATCACACATATACTAGCGAAAACCCCTTTACTGTCCGATTATCTTGAATTATTACAAAGTATAATATGACAAATTCTCTCACAGATCGAACACTCAAAAACCCCTTCAAAAAGAATTAAACAAACTATATCTGGATCTAAAATTTAAGTTTTATCTTTCTCAATCTAATGAACTGTTCAAGAAATTCTTTCCAATTGCTGTCCCAAATTTCATTTCTCCTGATAAATTCACTACTTTATTCTTAACTGGCAAAGGACCCTTCTTAAGTTTCCTATTCAAACTGAATGCAATCAATGATCCAACATGTAAATGCCGCTTAGATGTTGAATCACCAGAGCATCTTCTTTTAACTTGCCCTCTGACTAATCAAATTGTATGTAGATACTTTGAAACATTACCAAATTCTCTTTGTGTATATACTCTATCTTATGAGAACTTTGTTAAGTTTAGAACTATTTGTACAATAATTTACAAAACAATACTAATCCATCGTGTATATAATTAATCATATATAGGTAAATAATACTAGCACAGCACAATAATCCTTTGGACTTCGTGCTTTTGTAACAATAAATAAAAAAAATAAAACACTAATTCAATTTAAAATAATTAATTTCAAACACACACATAATATTTTATCAAGAGAGAGCACAAAATGCTGAAAATTTTTATATAAATATAAAATTGTATCTTAGAAGACATCTTAAAATATGCTAGATAATAATTATGTATACTGTGAAAATATACATGCACTATTAGTCACTTGAGTTTTTAAAACGACCCCTAAATAATTTTGCCAATTATATTTGCTTTGGGATGAGCAAGTCCTAACTTCGCATTTCTCCATCGATGACCTGCTTACAAAGCAATCCTATGTGCGATTTTGAATTTCGAGAAACTAGCCATCGGGGATCTGGCCTCAGGAAAAATAACCGCAAGGAGAAAACCCTTCACTGAGTGCGCTTATCTCCAAGTCACCCACCTTTTCTCATTGACCTTAGTCCCTTTTTGTTTTAAAATCGCCATTTATTGAATGTTTATGGTAATAATTATTTTCTAAATGCAGCTCATGAATATTCATTTGAAATGCTGAGATTTTAGTAGAATGAATAATGTTGTAATAAGAGAGAGTATTTAATAATTTATTAATCAATCTAAAAAATGGAGAAATGTTATTAAAAGATTTCAAACTATTATATTATAGCGTAGAAATCAAGTCTTTGTATATCTGAAGGTGTGAAAGTATTTATTGATGACGTCACCACGACCAGTCGACAAATATTAACAAATTAACCAAACAATATCTACAGCTAGGGAATCTTGAACAAGCAAGCAAAGACATATTTTAAAGATAATTTTACAAATACAGAGTAATATATTTTTAATTTTAAAAGACTAATATATATTTTTATAATCTGTTGAAGATTTTCATTGAATAATATTAAATTGAATAATAAATTATTTCTTCGCCACAATATTTATTTAAAAAAAAACTAACATATTCTAACTTATCAGTTAGATAACACGAAAATGTAATATCTTTGTTCCTTCCCTTTTTATGAATATTTTGTAAGGGAATGATATATATGTTGAGAAGGAATCGAGAGCATTTCATATATTTTTTTAGGTATAATGGAAGAAGAAAATTATAAACATAATTATGCCCTCTGCTTTGGGCGTCATTGTTAAAAATCGTGATGATTTTATACTTTTACTAACTATTTCCTGATCTCTACATGTCCATATATTAGGGCGCCAGTGGCTGCAGAAAAGCAGACCACAAATTTATTCATCTATGGCACATGTAGAGACCTAAAGCTGTGCCGGCTAGCAATAAATGTTAAAAGGGAAATTAACCAATCAATTTTTTTTGGTTAGATAAATTTTTATTAAGACTAATAAAATATTTCAATGTACAACATTTTTTTATTATATTAATTAATGAAATCACGCACATATATAAGATTAAAAAAATATATATATATATAAAAACTGTAGATAAGGTTAAAAGGGAGGAGTTTTAAAACTTTATATATACTTTTTACAAAAGGCCTAACATGCCAAAGTCCCATTATCCCCCAACCTACCTAGTCATCCAGCCACCCAGTGTCCATCATTCGAAAAAATGGGCAGCCAAGGCCGCAGCCAGCGGCCTCCGCAACTCCAAGTCTTTTTTGCTTCTCAAAAAAAAAATCAAATTTTTTGTTAAGAAAAAAAAATGTCAATATCAAAAATGTCAAAATATCCCAGAATGTAAATATCCCGCTTCCTTTTCCCCAGTGTTGCTGAACTCACCCCCCCCAAGGCTATCATCAATCTTCTCTCTATGAAAATAAAAATTAAAAACGATTCTTTAAAAAAATGATAAAAATAAATTAAATATAAAATTATTAAAGAAATATTCACAAAAAAATAATAAAAAAATTATGAAAATATTGAATTAAAAAATGATTTAAAAAAATATATATATATATAATAATTATTGTTGATTCTGGGCATCTTGGGGTCAGCTTGGGAAAGGTTCAGGGCTCGTGGTGGAGTCAGGTCAAGCACCATAGGTCGGTGGCTTGACTACAGGGAAGGGGCGTCTGGGTCCATCTTGGACTGGCTTGTGGTCAAGTCGGCCACCATCGGACATGTGGCTCGACCACCAGGAAGGGGTGTCTGAGTCCATCTCAGACTAACTTGGTGTTGGTGGGGCCAGGTCATCCACCACAGGTCAGGTGCCTTGACCACCAGGGAGGGGTGTCTGAGTCCATCTCAGACTATCCTGGTGTTGGTGGGGCCAGGTCATCCACCACAGGTCAGGTGTCTTGACCACCAGGAAGGGGTGTCTGAGTCCATCTCAGACTAACTTGGTGTCGGTGGGGCCAGGTCATCCACCACAGGTCAGGTGGCTTGACTACAGGAAGGGGATCTCGGTCTCTGGCTCGGTGCTGCCAAGGCTAAAGGTGGCTTCAGGCTCCATCTCGACACCTCGCAATCACCAGAGGTTTGTGGCTTAGGTGGACATAGGTGGGATATGGTTAGGTTAGGTGGGGTTCTGGGTTACTTTGGCATATTATGGTCACGAGGTGTCCCAACAATCCTCCCTGCCAAAAAATTAATTTTACAAAATAGAAGGAAAATTAATTTCCAACACCGAGTGAGGAAACTTAATAAAATAAAAAAAATACATAAAAGAAAATATTTACTACAAAAAAATAGTATATCTATACTCAAATATTAATTAATCACTCAAATCCACCCTGGGTGCTAGGGTGAAGTGATAATGTACACTGAGAAAAAAAAAACTTAAAAATTCTAAAATCATAAATCTACAAATTTTAAAAATATTATAGCATACATATTATCCATAATTATCCAATTTCCATAATGTAACAGTCAAAAAAGTCCTAAAATACACAAAGGTATCAGGGGGGAGTCAAAGACAAGTTTCAAATTTAATGCGCTTCTTTCTACTAATATTTAATAGGGTAATTCAAATCAGTAATTTAAAACACTTTGATCCCACACACAGCTCATTCTGGTAAAACCAATTGAATCTTTGATTAAAAATTGAACTGAAACCTTTTACATGGTTAGACTAGTTGTCTGCCTAAACTATTCGGTACATTGACCTCGCATGGCCACACATAACTGAAAACATCCTTTGTTAAAAAAAAAAATCCTGCTTCACAAAATATTAAACTTATAGCTTAACCTTAAGGTATATATACCTCCTTTTTTTTAATGACCTTAAAACACACAAAAATTTCCCTACTTTTTTATAATGAACTTTAAAAAAAATTATTTCGAACCGGTATTCAAGGTTCAAGACCAAATCTATAATCACAAACTGACACTCAGGTACTTGTTAGTTTACATGGGATTATGCCATTTATCCTCTAGCTGCCCAAAGCTAGAGCTTCTCACACCTTCGGGACTTTCAGGCGGAGGACAAAGACCTTCACATGGTCTCAATACAACTGCTGCTCCCAGAGCAGTCAGAAGAAAAATTCATGGGACTCTCTCCCTTGACATCCAGTGTGTGCTCCCAGAGCACATGACAAATGACATTTCCCACAACCATGCGAGTGCTTTCTTCACAGAAAGAGAAACTTAGCTGGAGAGCCTATATCTCATCCAGGGTCAAAAAATCCAGTTTAAAAAAATAGATAAGTTTGAACCTAACATATATAAACAAAGAAAAAAAAATTGAAATCAAATTTATACCTCCACATGAAGTGAAGGAACTCTGCCTAAGCAGACATATCAGATTGTCAGTGAGTTTACAGATCCCTGGTGGTAGATCAAACTATTAAGGTCCTAACACATTTTGTATAAAGTTACAAGATCCTATCCTACCAATATCTTAATTTGTCCAGGTCTAACATACTGCTGGCTTGAAGTTTGATATCTCATTCACTACCCTTCATTCATACAAAAAAAAGTAAAAACATTTGCGGGTGCATTCAAACTAAACTTGAAATCAAAAGCACTGCCTGAACATTAAACAAACAAAACAACTATTCAAAAACTAAATTCAGAGGGATAAGCACAAGTGCTCTATACCAAAGAAAATCTAGTTATGGTCCACCTCCATAAACTCACAAAAGAAAATAAACTTGTACTAATTACCACCAATTTGGTCATTCGGTACCCAAAATAGTAATCTAACATTTAAAAAAAAGTGTGCAAGGTTCATAAAAAAAATAGAAATCCTATCTTCAAATATTCATCTAATCCTATCTATTTAACCTAAAAAAATACATTATCATTTACTGTAAAAGCTATCTAGAGGGCCTGTATCCCATCCGTCAAAGAGAAAACAACAAAAAAAGGAAAAATCCTCAAATTAGACCATATTATAAATCCTAGAATCCTATTAAAAAAACTACTACACTGACTATCCAACTAATTCAACATTGCTTCATAAAGATTGCTCACAGTGATGGATACCAAGAGAGCCTAAATCTCGTCTTTTAGGTGCTTCACTGTCCGAGACACAAAATCTTAACTCCTAGTTGAAGAAATGGATATCTCTTCAATCATAAAAGTAGGTCTTAAATCTATACTAAAATAAAAGTTTATAAAATTACTAAAAACAAAGGCTGAGTTTGAAAAAAAAAAAGGATGCACAAATGCTCTTGCATTTTGATAAATTTACACAAAAAAAAGTTCAAAAATCTAGAAATTACCCTAAAAAAAATTAAATATAAAAACCTTTTGCTCTAAATTTAACTTGTTCATACCATGTAAATATTTCCTTTATACTATGAAAAGCTTAATCATGTAGGTCAGCATGTACCCCTAGGGCAGACCATTGGCATGCTAACACTTCTATAAGTGAAAATCATTAACCAAAAAGAATGTCAAGAAATGTATCTTTTTTTTCATACACTCATATGCAATATTCCTGAAATACCTTATTATGATAATAATAATTATAGTTTTTTTGTTATTTCATATGCTTAAAAAGAAAACATGCCTTTTTATTCAATAAATTGCCTTAGAAAATTGTTTCAACCAATAAAGATGAAAAAAAAGACATTTAGGCCTAAAAATAAATAAACTTCTAATTGGTTTAAACTATCAACTGGTTTATAAATAAAGGTAAACTTAATGAAATGTATTTCATGAATTAAAATATTAAATCTGGGTATATATAACAATATAATAGGAAAACCTCCCTGCCAATTTCTTACATAATGGTAAGTCATTTGAAATTGACATCTGTTATATGTTTATTATGTCACTCTGTCATAGTTTCCATATTAAAGTAAATTAAAATTATTAACGAGATATTTTCTTCTAAGTAAATACATTTTTAAACATCTATATTTCTCATATATGTTAAAAGCAGAAAATTGAAAGTAAATTGTTGTTGTTTTTTTTAATAAATGTATGAAACAGGTTTATTATTAGTGTATCTCCAATAATATTTGAAAATATAAACGTGTATTCTCTGTATAAAAGAAAGAAATGGTAATTAAACTTATTTTAACTATCATGTTGAAAAACTTGGCTGGGGTCACATGGTCGTTTTCAGTCAATCGTGAGCAAGAATGGGGAGAAATTCTGACGTCAGTGTTTACCATTTCCTAGCGCCAAAATTTATATTTGGTCCCAGCACATCTGGTGACTCCAGATGTTGTTTTTCTGCACTAAGTCCTAAATTTAAACTGAGCCGCCAATCATGGCTCAAATTTCGTCTAGGCCTAGCGTTGTTCTGTCTAATTGTACGTTACATTCTTTAAAATACAGCATTAAATATACCAATCGACGAAGCTATAACATTGTAAATTAAAAATAACGGTTGTTATATTTACCAAACTCCCACTTATCATAATACGGTAAATCAAAGTATAAAGTATTAAAAATAAATGTTTATTAAAACATACAAAAATTAAACTTAAACTCACCAAAACAAGTTTTAGAAGAAGCATTAGATTTGTTTACTTACTACAGAGTGGATATTGGATAATTTTTATCACTTTAAATAATTCAAAACACAAACTTGCTTGTAAAAATAAAATTACAAGTTATATATATAAATATCTACCTAAAAATAATTATTCTGTGTACATTGAAAAATATTATATTAGTCTCATTTCCCTGGGTATTGATTCTTATCTCAGAGGCCGCCTTCTACTTGACCCTAATGGCGTTTCATTATGTATATATTTTTAAATATAATAGAAGAAAATTATATACATAATTTGAGCCCCGCGGTGGGCGAAATTGTTGAGAAGGAATCGAGAGCATTTCATATATTTTTTTAGGTATAATGGAAGAAGAAAATTATAAACATAATTATGCCCTCTGCTTTGGGCGTCATTGTTAAAAATCGTGATGATTTTATACTTTTACTAACTATTTCCTGATCTCTACATGTCCATATATTAGGGCGCCAGTGGCTGCAGAAAAGCAGACCACAAATTTATTCATCTATGGCACATGTAGAGACCTAAAGCTGTGCCGGCTAGCAATAAATGTTAAAAGGGAAATTAACCAATCAATTTTTTTTGGTTAGACAAATTTTTATTAAGACTAATAAAATATTTCAATGTACAACATTTTTTTTATTATATTAATTAATGAAATCACGCACATATATAAGATTAAAAATATATATATATATATAAAAACTGTAGATAAGGTTAAAAGGGAGGAGTTTTAAAACTTTATATATACTTTTTACAAAAGGCCTAACATGCCAAAGTCCCATTATCCCCCAACCTACCTAGTCATCCAGCCACCCAGTGTCCATCATTCGAAAAAATGGGCAGCCAAGGCCGCAGCCAGCGGCCTCCGCAACTCCAAGTCTTTTTTGCTTCTCAAAAAAAAAATCAAAATTTTTGTTAAGAAAAAAAATGTCAATATCAAAAATGTCAAAATATCCCAGAATTTAAATATCCCGCTTCCTTTTCCCCAGTGTTGCTGAACTCACCCCCCCAAGGCTATCATCAATCTTCTCTCTATGAAAATAAAAATTAAAAAGGCATCTTAAAAAAAATGATAAAAATAAATTAAATATAAAATTATTAAAGAAATATTCACAAAAAATAATAATAAAAATTATGAAAATATTGAATTAAAAAATGATTTAAAAAAAATATATATATATAATAATTATTGTTGATTCTGGGCATCTTGGGGTCAGCTTGGGAAAGGTTCAGGGCTCGTGGTGGAGTCAGGTCAAGCACCATAGGTCGGTGGCTTGACTACAGGGAAGGGGCGTCTGGGTCCATCTTGGACTGGCTTGTGGTCAAGTCGGCCACCATCGGACATGTGGCTCGACCAACAGGAAGGGGTGTCCGAGTCCATCTCAGACTAGCTTGGTGTTGGTGGGGCCAGGTCATCCACCACAGGTCAGGTGTCTTGACCACCAGGAAGGGGTGTCTGAGTCCATCTCAGACTAACTTGGTGTTGGTGGGGCCAGGTCATCCACCACAGGTCAGGTGACTTGACCACCAGGGAGGGGTGTCTGAGTCCATCTCAGACTATCCTGGTGTTGGTGGGGCCAGGTCATCCACCACAGGTCAGGTGTCTTGACCACCAGGAAGGGGTGTCTGAATCCATCTCAGACTAACTTGGTGTCGGTGGGGCCAGGTCATCCACCACAGGTCAGGTGGCTTGACTACAGGAAGGGGATCTTGGTCTCTGGCTCGGTGCTGCCAAGGCTAAAGGTGGCTTCAGGCTCCATCTCGACACCTCGCAATCACCAGAGGTTTGTGGCTTAGGTGGACATAGGTGGGATATGGTTAGGTTAAGTGGGGTTCTGGGTTGCTTTGGCATATTATGGTCACGAGGTTTCCCAACATATATAGGTTTTAACTTTTAATTAGACAATTTTAATTTATATTTAGACATTTTTCATTTTAAATTAGACATTTTTCATTTTAATTTAAAATGAAAAATGTCTAAATTAAAATTGAAAATGTCTAAATATATAAAAATGAAGTGTCTAAATTAAAATTTAAAATGTCTAAATATAAATTAAAATTGTCTAATTAAAAGTTAAAACCCTATATATTATGGACAGAATATTAAATTTTATAATTTATTTTCTATTCATTGATTTTCTCTTCTTACCTCATTTATTCATGTAGACAATATGCGCTCCAGGAATCCAAGTTATGAATATAACTCTCTTTCCATATAAGATTGAATTTCTTGAATAAAAATATATTGCTTCATCATCTTTATGCTTCAGTTGCTCTCGATCTCAACAACCAAATTGTTTCTTCCCTTAAGGTTTAGAATAAGCTAAGTTTCTCATCCCATTACTACCCAAATTAATAAATAATAAGTTCCAATATAATCACCTGTTAAATTAAATATCTCCTCAGGGCGGGGGATGGTTTCTTAATTTATATAATTACTCTAATAGTTTAAACAAGAGTTAAATGTGAGGAGTAATTGAAAAGCCACATGAATTAAGGGCATTCAAGGTCGTTCATTTCCCTTTGTGACAGGTTCTCAACAGACATCTGTACTAGTCTTCTCAGGCTTTCTCCCTAATCAGAGCTTCAGTAGTGTAATTAACCATTCAGATATATTCTTCTTCAGCCACAACACTAATTCAAAATCTAGATTTCTTGAATTAATTAAATAATTATTATATTTTCTTTAAAAATGAAGATATTTTTTGAAATAGATACTCTATTTTCTAAAAAGCAGCATTAGATCATAAACTTTTCTTGAAGCTTAGATTTTGCTCATGATGGAACATCTCCCCCAAATTCTTCTTGTGATATCACAGGTAGCCTTTCTTAATTACTAAAGCAGGGTTTTCATGACACTGCTTCATTAAGACTCCAAGACAGGTCTAGTCCCAGGCTGGCTGTTATAGCTCCTGGATCTCTGGTTCAATCAAGTGTGGCTATGTTAATCAATGTTCCAGGAAGGAAGGGCCCAGTCCATTAACGATGGCTTACTCATCTCTCCTGTAGAAGAGATATATAGGTCTTCACAAATCCTTGTAAAGCACTGATTTCCAGAATTCTTACACAAGGAGAGGTTCTCGTTTCTGTTATTTATAAAAAATATTTTCATTATTACTATCACCTAAAATGATTTATATTTATATAAATTAATTTTGATCCCTTAAGCAGAAGCATTTTTTCGATTAAACATTGATTAAAATTTCTATATTAGAAAGAGTGATCAGCTAATATTGATATTTTAAGCACTGTGTTCATTACTTAAGGTTTCTTGAGAACTTGTGAGGAATAAAATTATAAGTCAACTTGAACCTCTTGGATAAAGTTTGTGGGTAACAATATTGCAATTTTTGGCAGTAGCAAAAATCATTTTAAACGTAAATTAATATTTAAAATTTAACACAAATAAATATAATACCACGCTGTTTACCTACTTCCTGTTTTAACAAATAAATTTACTGGCAATGCGTTTCTTTTAAATATCATAAAATATTATCTCTACAGACCTTACTGCAATGATATGAGTTATTGAATGAGAGGGCTTGGCTCATCAGTAGTGATTAATATTTACAGTTTTGAATATTAATTAAATTTTGAAAACATAAATTTTTCTAATAGATTTATACAAAATATTTTCACAAAAGGCTCTATGAAATTAAATAATTATAAAAAAATAAATAAAAAATATGGATATAAACAAAGAAAATAAAACTGGTAACAGTGTTCCCGCCTGTTGTCAAAATACTTATGTGTTTTCTTTTCTCTTGATTTTTTTATTTATTCTTTTAAAGTGTATCTTTTAAGTTCCAATAAGATAAAATGGTTTTACAAAATACAGGCTCATATAACAAAAGGTTTAAAGCAGATACAAATAAAGATCCATTGGCGATTGATGATAATTCCGAAAAGCGCCTTCAGCAGTCCATATTTAATGATAAGATAGATTCTCGGTATGGCTTTGATAGGTATCAAGATCCAGCTGAAAGAGTCGGTTGGCTTATTAATATGCACCCAGTAAGTATTATTCTCAATATTTTTTTTTTTAGAAAAGAAAATAGCATGAAAAGAAACATCTCTCCATGTTTTACGAAGTGATTGAGTAAAATTTCTCATATTTGTTTCCAACAGCTTTATTTCTAGCTTTGGTATATGTCAAGGTTAAACAATTTGCATTTTGAGTTTTATTATGTATTTTCAAAATGTGTGCTTCTAAATTTTGTGCTAAAAAGCATAAGCCTCATTGGTAAAAATAAGTGTAAAGCATTTAGTTTTAAAAAATATTGGCAAAAATATATTGTGAAAGATGATGCCAAAATTTAAAGAGAGTCAAAATCAACTAGCAAAATTGTTATTGATGTCCTAGGTAGTTGTGTAGTGTGTGTTTATACTATTCTCAATACACATATTTTAAAGGACAAACTTCATACTAACTCTGTTGGGTTAACAGTGGTTTCCACTAGAGTCTAGAGATGGAACATTGAATTATTGATTGGAAAACAGGTCATCGTTTGTTGCAGAAAGGTTACTTTCCATCTTTAAGATTGCCAGAGACTTAATAATAAAGTTGAATGGTAAATGTTGAGTTTTATGATAGGACCCACACTGAACTTCACCATCTTTACTCTCCTCTTCAGTTTATACTCCCAAGACTTGATAAGGCACAATTTGGATTATAACATAACATTCAGTACTTTTATCTGAAGATGGTAACAATGCTGTTACAGAAACGTCATACACTATTTATTTATTTGGATTTGGTCTTATTACCTTGTGTTCTCTCAAGACTTATTCATATATGATATTATCCCACACACAAATTTATGTTCAAACACATCTAGTAAAAAAATAATTTTATGTTTTAACTTCTCTCATCCGTTTTCTGCTGGCCACCTTTGAGGGGGAGTTTCCATTCAAGGTGTATTCCCATTATGGTCAATAGATGATCTAATGATTATCAGAATACTTATCATTCAAACTATCATTTCCTACAGATTACTTCCTTCTAAAAGCTACCAACAAACACCACAACATCTAATATTAGAGGCAATGATGTCCAAAAGAATCAATCTTCTCTTCTTCTTTCTTATCTACACTCAATCATATTAGGGTATCAAGCTTGTAAAGCTTGAGACTTTTGATGGTGTCTGCCGGGGAAGAGTAGAGCTCATTAATGGATGAGTCAATACAGTCAATAATGTGTTTTGGGGCTACAGGTTGAGAATTGCACTTAGTACATAGTTGGAAAACCTTGCAACCATTCTGGAAAGTCATTGTTCATAGATGACCAGACTTAAGTCTGGAAATCAAAGACTGCTGTTCTCTTGAATCAATAGAAAGATAGATATAATCAATAGAAGTATAAAACAGCCTGACCAATATTTTTCCTCTTCTCTTCTTCTTTCTTATCTCCACACTGGGTGAAGTAGAAAGCGTTGGCCTTTGTCATTAAGACTGGGAGCACTACTCAGTGGCAGGCCAACTTAGCTCCAAAAGAAATGGCCGCCTCTGACATGAGGAACAGACGCCATGTGCAGCTGCTCCTAACATGGAGTACAAACACTGCTCATCCTGTATACCTGGATCAGGAGCCCTTACAGGGTACTATCAGCCGGGCCAACTGAGCCCAGGTTTTTTAGTGAGCTTGTTACTGCTTCCCCTCCTCCTTTTTCATCCGGGCTTGGGACCGGCAAAGGCGGAGTTAATATATTCCCTTAATAGTTTAATACATAGCTTTTCTGTCACAGCCTTCATTGTTTTAATTTAATTGTACAACAAAATAGTCGCTCTTGCACAAATTTCTCTATAGTTTACTGTCTACTAAATACAATTTTGCATATATACTCTTTTAAAATGATATATTTCTATCATTCCTCTTTATCTTTAAATGCAAATATTCTAATATATGTAAATATGCAGATATATGTATATAAACAATTCATCTTCTTATATGTTTTCTAATTTTCTCCTGTGGAAGGGCAGAGTAAGCTTGAAAGCTCAGCAAAATAATAAAAAGACTTGGGGGTTTGGTCGAAGGATGGTTTAAACCATTGGTTTTCGACCGCTACGACCCGGGTCCGATTCCCGCATTGGGCACTTTTTTCTGATTTAAAACAAAATGCTCCAATGGTCCCCGATTCTTGCAAAAGTCCAACCCACCAGAGAGTGCAAGTAACCAAACAGGGTGCTGGCACATTTGTAAGTGCAAAGTCGAACTGCTTTTCATATGTGTAGACATGTGGTGTACTTATAGTAAAAGAAGTCGCCTACCTCTACCCTCCATGATTATCATGGCCTGTACCATGTGTACTTGGGATAAGCAAAAAAAAACAACTTTAAAATAAACCTTTTGTATTATGATTTCGCGCTTTGTATAAGCTCTACTATTCATTAAACCTTAACTGTTGTCTTTCCACTCAGTTCCTATAAATAAATGAATGTGTTTCACCTGGTTGTGGTGACAGACTGAGATCCTCAATGAGGACAAGAGACTCATCAGCGCAGTGGACTACTTCTTTGTGGAGGAAGATGGCAGCAGGTTCAAGGTGTCTCTGCCCTACATGCCGTACTTCTATGTTGCTGCGCGGTCCGACAGTGAGCAGGAGGTGGTATCCTTCCTCACGCGCAAGTTTGCCGGCAGCCTGGCTAAAGTCGAGCCCAAGAGAAAAGAAGATCTTGATCTGGTAACCCTCTATTTTGGAATGTAGCCATGTGCGGTAGCTGTCTCACCAAAGAAGGTAGAACAGCATATACAGAGATGTTGATCACAAGTCAATAAAGCACCATTTATATTCAAGCAATTAAACTATTAAAGCCCCATAAAAAAGATGGCGACAATGTTGTTGCCGAAACATCACACACAAATAAATTATTTGGATTAGGTCTTATTTTCTTTTATTATAATCTATAATCCAAATTGTGCTTTATCATATTAAAGCCCCAATTTTTCTCTTCAAATAAAACACACTACTGTACTTAACTTCTATGAAAAAATATTGGGATTGCCTGGCTCAGCAAAGCTGAACCCTCCCAGTGGTTTTGCCAGTTTAATCAACTATACCACATTTTATAGCTCTACTATTGTATTGGACAATTCTGCTTATATATCCAACACTGAAGGGTTAACTCTTGGTTATGGTGTTTAATCAAAACTATGGACATTAGCTTCGAGGAGAGTAGAATTGCTTGCAAATATTTGCTTCCGTAAACAATTGAAACAAAGTCAGTTCTGCATATATTGAACACAAGGCAATAATGCGTCATCAATATTCAGAAAGGAAACTATTAAAACATTGATTTTTTTCTTTTGAAATAAAATACTTTTATTGTCTCTTTATTTGCTATGAAACATTTTTTTTGTGGAAGAGCATTCGTTGCATGTAATTCTACTGTCCTCAAAGCCTATGTCCAAAGTTTTAATTAAACATCATAACCCAGAAACAACCTTTCAGTGTCAATATATAAGAAATTATCAAATACAGTAGTAGAATTCTACAAAGGAGTATGGTAGATGAAACTGCTGAAACCAGTGGAAGGATTCATCACTGATGAGCCAGGCCCTCCCAATAGTTTTCATAGTAGTTAAGGACAGTGGGTGAGGTGTGTTTTATTTAATAAATTTAATTTAAAAGTAAATTGGTTCTTCAATAGTTTAATTCTTGATGATACCTCCAAGTAATAGAATTAATACCATAGATAGGTTTGTATGAATAATGTAAATCTGGTGCATGTACAATGGAACCTCATTACAACATCTTCCTTTATAACACCAACTTGGTTTACAACATCATAGCTCTAAGAAGTGGGCCATGATCAACGAAAGCTGCAATTCTAAACCCCATTCCATGAGATCATGGAATTTGTGTAATCTTTACACAAGGGGATAAGAAACAACATAGCTCTAAGGTTCAAGTCCTAACTGTTTGAACCTTGGTGGTTTTCATAGTGCTGTCACTTAGCATCTCTGTCTTTTTTTTGTCATTTCAGGTAATTTAACAAAATGACTTTAGTTTTTTACCTTCCTCACCTTAGCTTATGTTTGTTTTAAACCTTATTACCTTGTACAAAGCAATAACATGCCATCTATATACAATAGAACCTTCCGGACACCCCGCTAATGGACACCTCTCCACAAAGGACAATTTTCATTTGCAAAATTACAATTTTTACAATTTAGCAAATCTCTGGTAAGAGGACACCTCTCCCTAAAGGACACTTTGGCTCTGCAATTAGGTGTCCTTTACAGGGAGGTAGTTATACTGTATAACAAATGAAAACATTAAGATGCGAGTGTTTCTTTTACATATAAATGAAGCTTCTACTGTCCTTACTACGATGCCCTCCCAATATTTTTTCCTCACAGTATGGACAGTGCAAGTTTCATTTATTTGTGAAAGAAACACTCATGTCTTAATGTTTTCATTTGTTATTACCTTGTGTTTCTAATCTAAATTGTGACTTATCCTTATTTTTAAGAGATTAATTGGGGAAATTGAGTGAACTACACTCTATATTGATAATGAGTCCAGAATTGGCTAACCTAGGTTTAAAATCCAAGGTTAGTTATCAAGTATGGCACTGAAGTGTTGTTTTGTTGTTTCTGAATGGTCACCAAATATAAATGTTTAGATATAGCCTTGCAGCAGACTGGAGATATGGTATATGTTCTTGGGATGACTAACCAGCAAAAACAACACTGTCATTATGGCATCAAATTGTGTCAGGAAAATTATATTGTGAACATTTATTTTGAGAAATAGCCTATAATTATAAATAAGAAGCCTACCATGATTCTAATCTTGTGATCCACAATCTATCATTATTACCCATTGAGCCACGACGACTATAAAAATAATAAACAAGCATTTGATAAAGCACAATTTAGATTATAGGTTATAGCTACAAGAAAATAAGACCTAATCCAAATAAATTAATAGTGTGTGACGTTTTTTGGTAACAATGCTGTTACTGAAAAACGTCTCACACTATTAATTTATTTGGATTAGGTCTTATTTTCTTGTAGCTATAGACTAAGCATTTATTAATATGTATCACATGTGTTCAGTGGGCTTGAACAGACAAGAAGTATATAAGAAGTAGACAAGTACTCCTCCCCAATAGCATATTCCATGTTTTATACACAGAGTATATATGTAAATAGAATAGACAGTGGGGTATAGGAAAATTAGCTTCCCTGATATCGGGTGGATCCCCTTGTGAGGAACAAAGTGCAGTGTTTTTACAAAAAATTCCATTTTACAAAGTTTGTATTCTTGTCTGGTGGCAACAGGAATACACATGTCAATATATTCCAATAACTTGAAAAGACTTATAAGAAAATTTCTCCTGAATGGTTATAATAGATTAAAAAATAAGGAGAAAAACGTTTCTTTAATGAACGGATTCGTGACAAGCTTTCTGGCTGTCAAGCCCTTCAACAGGTACTTTTTTTTTTTTACAATGAAATGTGAGTAGACAGAACTATATAAAAGAATCGATCTATGAGATAATTAGCATATATGATATAGATGGCGTAATGATAAAATGAATCAAAATTAATATTGCTGCTTTGTATAACTAATTTTGTAAAAATATAAAATTATGGTAATAATAAAATTTAAAACAAAAATAAAGCTAAAACGGACGGAGATATTAACACAATTTTAGGAGGAATAAAGTGAAATCTAAAATAAAGTATGCCCAAATGGGTAAAACCAAACAATGGAAAAAAGAATATACAGAAATAACGATAAAAGCGTCATACCAGAGGGAAATAATGATTAAACCCGCCATCAGCGGAATCTTAGGACTATAGAAAAGGAAGAACCGGTGGGGGGGGGGGGGCTCATGGAAAAATTAGGTTTTTTAGTAGCCGGCCTATAGATTCATACATATGTCATGATACTGCTTTGGTAAATCAATATGTCTATTAATACTATTATTGTTAATGGATAAAATTGCTTCTAAAATTAATCTTTGGTATTTGTTATTGATATTGGAATACAGGGTGGTAGGGGAGGATAAATTGAAGGAGTGGCCAGTGATGTTGATGTGGTTAAATATGAGAGATCTATTGTCTTTATTGGAGATGCATCTACCGTGTTCAGTCATCCTGGTGGCCACGGATCTACCGGTCTCGCCTATGTAGGAAGCGTTGCAATCGTTGCACGTGACCGAGTAGACCGAGCCATCAGAAGACCGAACAACGGCAGATCTGTGTAGGCGGGTGATAGGGTGCCTAAGAATGGTACCTATACTTTTGTTATTAGAGAAATATGTATTGATTCCATGGGATCTGAGGATGCGGGAGATGGAGACCGATTGGGGGGGAGAAGGGCAATAAACAGATGTGATAGGGGTTTGACAAAAAATGGGTTATATCGGTATTTATGTATAAAATGGGGAGGGTATTGGGAGAGGGCTAGTTGTTTTATGATTTTAGAAAATTCTATTGATCTGAATATGGGAAGGGAGCAATGGGTAACCAATCTCTTGGTGAGAGTTCTAACTGTGTTAATTTTATGTGCTAGAGGGCATGAGGAATTGAAATTTGTGTAAAAAGTAGGATTATTGATTTTGTGGTAGACAGTGGTGTGATAATGAGTATGTCAAGGAACGGCAATACAGAATTAACTTCAGATTCTAAACTAAATGTAACTTCCGGGTGAAAAGAGTTAAGAGCAGATAAAATATTTATTTCCTGTCCGGTGTCACATATGCAGAAGATGTCATCAATGTATCTCCGCCACATGTGAATGCCCGGGGTGAATTGTTGTTGGATCCAGTGGTAAATGGTGGACATGACTATTTCAGCGAGGGGTGAGGATAGGGGGCTGCCCATGGGAGAGCCCCTAATTTGTTTGTAAAAAAGGTTATTGAAGGTGAACGTGGTGAAATCTAAGCATAAAGAGGATAGTGCTACTATGGAATCAATGGTTTGAGAACCTGTATGGGTGTCCTGTAGAAATTTTGTTAACTGATTAATAATGAGCTGGTGGGGGAGGGAGAGATACATGGAATTTACATCGAATGATACCATGGAGGAGTTAAGGGCAGGGCTGAGAGATTGAATAGATTGTATGAAGAACGGAATATCTGTTATGGCAAAGGATTGTGGGCGGGTTTTCACCAAAGGTGTGAGGTAGCCCGCCAGATATTTCGAGAGTTTGTATGCAGGGGAGAGGTGATAAGCTATGATAGGGCGTAGGGGGATGTTAGGTTTATGGGTTTTGGGAAGTCCATACATGTAGGGGATACTGTTTAGATCAGAGGTGAATGAACTGTATTGGTCAGGTGTGATATTTCCAGATTTTTTCAAACGTAAAAGCTTTAACCTAAATGTTTTGACAGATGTGGAGACATCGGATTGGGTAACAGGAATGAACGTGGTATGATCACTAAGTATTTCCGTCATCTTGGAGGTATACTCAACCGTGTCCAAGACGACGGTTTGGGAGCCTTTGTCTGAACGGGTGACTATTATGTTTGAATTACGTTGTATGGAACGTAGGGAGCTGTACTTACCAAGGGATTGGCATGGTGGGGGGGCAGGTTTCCTGAGAATTTGGGATATGGAACGGCGTATGGCAAATTGGGACGTATGAGAAAGAGAGCTGATGGCGGGTTCGACTCCTGAAATGATTCTAGGAATGTCTGTTCTTGCAGGGGGTCTATATTTGAGGCCCAAGGTTCTGTGCAACCTCCCATAAACCACCCTATGATAAGCAGCCATCTCCCTGAACTTTAGAAACTCACAAATTAAATGTGACCTGACATAACCTATGTGTTAAGTAGCCTCTCACCAGGGATTCCTCTTTGGTAAAGTCTTATTATTCTTCTTGTGTGACGGTGAGATGTGTGGGCAGCCCAACCACCTGGTGGGACTGAAGAGGACCTACCTCAAGCTGCTCTTCCCCACTGTCAATGACCTCATCAAGGTGCGCAAGGAGCTCCTGCCCAGCATACGCAAAAACCAAGAGAGGGAGAAGTCTAATGAGGGCTACAACCAGTTGTTGGCGAGGTAAAACCTCTGTGTACCTTGTTTAACTTTTGTGCTTGGTAGTGTTGTTCCCTAGTGAGTGTGTGCAACTTCCTTCTCACATTGTTCCTATGTTAATTGGGATAGGATAGGTTGTGCAAAATTTAGGAGGTGTTTAAATACAAATATAAATAAATAACTACATAGGATGATGAAACACAATCAAATCCAAATATTCAACCTTTTTATCATTTATCACCTGAATTGTATCATTGCTTTCTCCTGTAGAAGGGCTATTGTGCCCAAAAGCTAGATATTTGTAAATGAAAAATCTTTTAAGAAACTTATTCTTGGAGACCTGGTGTTTTCAGCTATTAAGTTATTACCTGTGTTTGATTTGTTTTGTTTCAACTTGGGGTGGTATATCAACATATACTTTTATTCCATCTGACTGGTGAGGGAAGCACCACCTCACACCTGGATTACTTCTCTGGATCTGATACAGTGCTCTCTCCAGTATGGCCATCATTCACCCCATGATGTGACTTAGGAACTGATACTGTAGAACAGGTTGGTGATTGAAATTGTCTCATTTAAATGAGTTGCTGAGGCTTCAGTCTGAATATGGTAACACAGAAGACAGATATAGAAAATACTTATATGTCTTATATGTATAGACAACTTATGGTTTTCTCCCATTGTGAATTGACTTTATTCCAACCCTCCCTTTGTGCTCTCTCTCAATTGATTATTTGATCCATTCATTCTCTGTCACAAGATTTGATCTGACGTAGTTCTGGAGTTCAAGTAATGATTGAATGTGGCAGTGCCAACAAGATGGAAGAAGACTTCGGTCCCACGCAGGTCACCAAGAAGATAACAGACCATATGGAGAACATTGTGGACATCAGGTTAGTACTGCTTGTCTCTCATGTACACTATTGAGGTATAATTTATACTAGATATCTATAATTTAAATATTGTTACTATTCTATATACAGTTATCAGCGTCATGCGTTCTGTCACCGTTTGCTTTTGGTGGCGTGATCGTAGCGAGCCAATAGGAGAGTGCCATTCAGGTGTCACCGTTTGCTGCGCCACCACTTGGCGCGATGGTGACCTTGAGTGATGTAATGACAGGGTAGGAACAAGAAATCACTTGCTATCATTATCATATCATTTTATGTATATATCAGATTTAAAATATATTCATACAAAAAATCTAAATAATACAATTTTCAAATATCGTTGTGAAAATTTACATTTTTATTTTTGTATTTTAAAAACACACAAAGATTGAAGCGGGACGTTTCAAAAGAGTGCCATCCACGACCCCAATTTATAATTGTAAAGAATAGTATTTTAATAAAACATTTAATCGGGTAAAACCCGGACATTGCCCGGGTCATTCAGCTAGTATTATATATATATATACCAGGCTAGAGTGAGTTCTAGGACTATTTAGCTAGAAAATAAGCTCTGGTGTTGAAAGTTTTAGCAAAATAGTTTCAATTGTAATGGATTTCATATTATACAAATATTGTATTCAAACTTTTTAAAAAATTAGTATGTGGTCGACGTCAAATAAAATTCCAAACTATTGTGGCACCAGACAAGACATGATCCATTTAGGGCTGTGTCCAGTTTAAGTTCAGAAATGTAGGGGAGGTGTAAGACAGTTGGTGATGCCCAGTTAAGCTGGACACAGTTCTTTGACCCAGAGCTGATGTCAATAATCTTCCCACTCCACAACCGTGATGGTTTCCTTTTGTGTCTTCTGCCTCTTGGTGTGTGATTGATCCACTACATGACTGCTTAAATCAACACATCATTGCAACCCATCAATTTTTTTTTTTTGCTTATCCCTAGTACACGTGGTACAGGCCATGATAATCATGGTGGGTAGAAGAAAGCGACTACTTTTACTGTAAGTGCACCACATGTCTACAAACGTGAAAAGCAGTTTGATTTTGCACTTACAAATGTGCCAGAGCCCCGTTTGGTTACTTGCACTCGCTGTGGGGTTGGACTTTTTGCAAGAATCAGGGGCCATTGGAGCATTTTTTTTACCCATCCACTTATTCACCCCATATACACACTCCACCAAGAATGGTGCCCAACATTTCCCTCTCCCCCCAACTTCAGTGTGTACCAGGGAATATGATGTTCCTTACCACATCCGGGTCTCCATCGACCTCAAGATATTTGTGGGGCGGTGGTACTCTGTGTATGGCCGTGGCACTGACCCCCCGGAGATCTGCCCTCGCCCCGACCTGCTCCAGACTCCGGTATGTACCTCTCCCATCGTTATTATTGCTGTGGCTCACTCTGTTGTTGTTGTCATCATTGGAAAATGGGTGCCATTGCCACGTTATTCACCTTAGACCAGAATTTGGTTGAATATTCCAAGGGTCCAGGGGGGACCACAAGGAGGTGTGGTCAGACTCCACCCCTCCTGTGGTTCACTCTACCAACCATATCTCTTCATATCTTCTAATTTCAGACCATTCTGTTAGATTATTGAACCAATACTTCCTTAATCTCTCTCTACATATAAATTACTTGTTTGAATTTGGTCTCTTGCTACATTTTGATTTTAATTAGATATTGATCAGGTACAATTTGGATTATTCTTTATATCTTTAAAAGTGAAATCCAAAATCAATGTTTGTTATCGCGTTGTGCAAAATCTACAGAATCAATCATTATGAAATTTTGCATGTAGGTAGCTGAAGATTTCGTTTAACATATAGGCTATTCAAAAAAACCTAAAAGGTTAATGTGCTTTTTAAAAAAATATAAAACCAAAAAGCGTTAGTTCCAGCCTTTTACTGCTTGGCGCCACACTGGTCGCGACGATAAATGAATTTGATTGGTTAATAATTTTACACGTAGTTTGTTAGTTTGTTTACACGATGAATGTCTTAAAAGGTAAGATTATCCAATCGCCGTGAAACTTTAGGAAGTTATTTACTATTCTACTGGGAACGAATATTATTATCATTATTATCATATTATTCTGTGTGTTGGTGGTGGTGCATGGCCGTTCTTAGTTGGTGGAGCGATTTGTCTGGTTAATTCCGATAACGAACGAGACTCTAGCCTGCTAAATAGACCCACGGTCCTTTGTACCGTGAGCGTGTCTTCTTAGAGGGACAGGCGGCTTTTAGCCGCATGAAACAGAGCAATAACAGGTCTGTGATGCCCTTAGATGTTCGGGGCCGCACGCGCGCTACACTGAAGGAATCAGCATGTGTCTACCCTTGTCCGAAAGGACCGGGTAACCCTCTGAACCTCCTTCGTGATGGGGATAAGAGATTGTAATTATTCCCCTCGAACGAGGAATTCCCAGTAAGCGCGAGTCATCAGCTCGCGTTGATTACGTCCCTGCCCTTTGTGCACACCGCCCGTTGCTACTACCGATATTATCAATAATATTCGTTAGGCAAACTTTCACTCGGATAAAACCCGGGCGAAGTCGGGTACACATCCGCTAGTAGATTATAAAAACAGGGCAAATAAGAGACCAAATAATTATTAATTTGGATTTGGTCTTACTTTGTTTTTAACCAGAAATTGTTTGATAAGGCTTTCTAATCCAAATCAAAGCTAAACAATCATCAAATCTAAATGGTCTTTCACCCAGTTTGAACCTCTAAATCACAAAATGGGCTAGTTCTACCATAGCACCAACTTGGTATATGTGAAATCCTTATAGATAAGGGTTTTATAAAAGCGCAAGAAATACTTTTGAACAAAATTTTGAAAATATTTTTTTATATCTGAGATTTAGGTTTAAAAAGTGGCTCGAGGAGCATAAACTCATGGGAATCGTGTAATCTTTACACAACAAGGAGGTAAGAAGCAACAACAAGAGGTTTAAATGGCATGTTTAATTTATTCTGCAAAGAATAAGTTCCATGACCTGAAGATGTTTAAATATTGTGAAAACCTTTCAGTCAAATACCATTTTATTAATTGCTCTTTCAGAATATTGTAAATGTTTCATGCAGAGTTTGTACCAAAATAATTAGTTATTTGTTGTTTTGTGAGCTGTACGATATCAGACTGGAACTTTTTTTTTTGCTTATTCCTAGTACACGTGGTACAGGCCATGATAATCATGGTGAGTAGAAAAAGCAGACTGCTTTTACTGTAAGTGCACCACATGTCTACACGTGAAAAGCAGTTCGACTTTGCACTTACAAATGTGCCAGAGCCCCGAGACGGGAGTGTAAGGAAGACATCAATACTCATGGTTGTGGTTTGGTGTGGTATAATAGATGACTCCAACTTCTAATGAGTGACTCCTAGAAACCATGTGTCTACTGTGGGGGGTCGGTGAAAGGTTGGTCTAAACCATTGGTTTTCGACAGCAACGACCTGGGATCGAATCCCGCATTGGCCACTTTTTTCTAATTAAAAAAATGCTCCAATATGGCCTCCGAATCTTGCAAAAGTCCAACCCCATTAGTGAGTGCAAGTAACCAAAAGTGGTTCTGGCACATTTGTAAGTGCAAAGTCCAACTGCCTTTCACATGAGTAGACATGTGGTGCACTTACAGTAAAAGCAGTCGCTAACTACCCACCATGATTATAATGGCCTGTACTAGGGCCAGGGATGTACTAGAGAAGCCTACCATGCTCTCCTGGCCTTCATGTAATTCTACCCCTATAGTATCTTTTATCATTTAAGTATTGTATTCCAAAGAAACTCCTATCTCCAATCATGTAATTAGCATCTTTATTGAAGATTAGATTCTCTATATACGTCGATTCATAATTATGTAAATATATTATTTGTAATTCTCTTTACCATAGCAATGTAAATATCATATGTGTATATAATCTTGCCTGCCATAGGTGCCGTGTTTGTATCGTTTATTTCTGCCTGTCGAAGGGTTCTCACCCGAAAGCTTGCGTATATAAAAAACCGTTTAAGATACTTGTCTTCTTTTATTTTATAGATTGTAATATAATAGCTCTAAGAAGAATCTCTTATTCTTATTATCAAAAGTTGCTTTTCACTATGAATCATTCTGCGAGCGATATAGAAATGTACTTATGGCTAACCTACAAAAAATCATTGCAGCTAGCACGATGGAGATGCCATCTTAGGTTCAACCGGTTTTGCAAAAGTGTAGACTTCATCCCACCTTCTCTTAGAATGAAAGACCCTGTTGGCAACCCATTTTCAAAGGATATCATCAAAAAAACCCAACATCAGTTACTTAGTGCTAGAATTCAAGGATGTTTTTCCAATATCAGACTGCTCACGAAATCGATCAAAGGCATGCTGTTCCTATTATCCCAAGATATCCCTCCATCTCAACTGGCCAACCATATTGCTAGGATCACTCAGGATGTTAAGTCTCAGGAAAGAACAATTTTGGCTAGGCATCACAAAAAACTTACCTTCTGGAAAAGGAAATATTCCTTGCATTTCGTCGTCACCCAGAACCTTGAACATGGGTCTTCATCTGTTGTCAACCTTTCAAGCCATAAACTATCACCATCGGAAGTCACCCTATTGGAAAGGGGTCTTAAGTTCCGTATTCCTGCCAAGCCCAACCTCCCAGAGACCGTCAGTGCTATTGAAGCATCAGTTAAATCCTTTGACCTCCGTGATAAATTCTCCATCAGGAATATGGTGACTAAATCTCTATCTAAGCCCTATTGCCCTCCCCCCAACAACCGTGCAGACCTTACCACACTTCAGAGACTAAAGCGCAACAGATCCATTTTAATCACACGTTCTGATAAGGGATTTAATACTGTCATCTTAAATCAAAATAGTTACCTTTCAAAAATGCAGGACCTCCTTAGTGATAGCTCCACCTTCACCCCTATATCAAACCAGGTTAGTCTCTCCATCACTAAAGCATTTAGAACTTCCCTACTACGATTAAAAAAGAACAAACATATCACTCCAGATAATTATAACCTCTTTACCTCTAACCTAAATAGCTCGGCTTACATATACGGCCTCCCTAAGATACACAAAACAGATATACCTCTTCGCCCCATCATAGCCTATCATCTATCTCCTGCATTCCCTTTAGCCAAGTATTTATCCAATCACCTGTCCCCAATATTAAGCAGCTGCAATAATACTTATTCCATCAATAGCACCCCCCGTTTTATCGGTGAAATAACCACTATAACCCCCGACCCTTCCACCATTATGTGCTCATTTGATGTCACCTCCCTCTATCTTAGTCTACCTCACGAGCTTATCATTAGGAGTTTATCGCAATTTCTCAACACACAAGGCATAGATTCCCAGACCTCTTCATCTCTAGTACAGCTCACGGATATCGTCTTAATATGAATACTTTTACATTCTCACAGAATCACTATAGACAGATTAAGGGCTCCCCGATGGGCAGCCCTCTATCCTCCATTGTAGCTGAAATTGTTTTATTACAGATAGACCAATGGATTACCAGCACTCTTCCTTCAGATGTTCTATTATGGCGAAGATATATTGATGATGTGTTTTGTATTTGCAAAAAAGGCCAGGAGAGCTCTATATTATCACATCTTAATAGTTACAACAATAGTATTTCATTTACTCTGGAAATAGAGTCCAATAACGTTATTCCATTCTTTGACGTTCTTATTATCCGTACCCCTATGTCATACCATACCACAGTTCATTATAAGAAGCAATGCCCCCCTTGTTACACTCACTTTAACTCACATTGCCCCACCTCACATAAAGTTAACATAGTTAAGACCCTCACCAAAAGAATACATACCCATTGTTCTCTAGATATTTTTAAAACTATAGAAAAGACCAATATCATATCACATCTCTCCAGGGCTTCCTTCCCCCTTGCTTTTATCAATAGACATACACACACACCGGGCGCCCCTATTTCATCCACAACTTATAGATCCATATGTTTCCTCCCCTATTCCCCCCCTGCAGTTGATATAGCAAGACATCTTAAGTCATATGGCATCCGTACCTACTATAAAAACTCCCCCAACCTCCTCACATCCCTCCGACATCCTTATACTAAGCCCCACGTCCCCATAGATCCCCTGCGTTCTGGTGGCGCGGTCTATTCCGTCTCATGTGAGCAATGCTCTGCCACTTACGTGGGTGAGACGGGTAGAACCGTTGCCATCAGGATGTCTGAACACTCCCGTAGCATATCCAACTGTGACTCTAAATCCCTCATATATCAGCACATACAGGACACTGGTCACACTTTTAGCATCACACAACCTAAAATACTCTACAGACGCATACATAACCAACACCAAAGACTCATATTGGAATCAATAGAATCACATAAACAAGGCAGTATCAATAGAAAAATCGACCTCCCCGAAGCCTACCATGCTCTCCTGGCCTTCATGTAATTCTACCCCTATAGTATCTTTTATCATTTAAGTATTGTATTCCAAAGAAACTCCTATCTCCAATCATGTAATTAGCATCTTTATTGAAAATTAGATTCTCTATATACGTCGATTCATAATTATGTAAATATATTATTTGTAATTCTCTTTACCATAGCAATGTAAATATCATATGTGTATATAATCTTGCCTGCCATAGGTGCCGTGTTTGTATCGTTTATTTCTGCCTGTCGAAGGGTTCTCACCCGAAAGCTTGCGTATATAAAAAACCGTTTAAGATACTTGTCTTCTTTTATTTTATAGATTGTAATATAATAATAATGTGTCTACTGTAGCAGCATGCCGATCTATCAGTGTGGTGTGTCAGGATCTAATTGTGCTGGCCTACGACATTGAAACCACCAAGCTGCCGCTCAAGTTCCCTGATGTAGCGACAGACCAGGTCATGATGATCTCCTACATGATTGATGGACAGGTGAGAGAATATAAATTGATGTGTGATATAATTGATAGAGTAGAACCTGCATGAGTGGACACTCTCGCTAGAGGACACTTCTCCACAAAGGACAGTTTTCATTTACAAAATTATTATATATTACTATTTTGACACTCTCCAGTAAGAGGACACCTTTCCTAAAGGACACTTTGACTCTGCAATTAGGCATCCTTTACAGGGAGGTTCTACTGTATACTCTAACTACAGATTTATTATAAATATAAAACCTATGAAATGATACAATTATTATATTTATTGTTTATATATATATCTTTAATATACATATAGTGTAAATAGCATTATTATTGTCTTAAAAGTTATATTATTTTTTTACTATTTGCTTAATGTTAACTTGAATTTAAATTGTATATACAGTAAAATCCCTCTATAGTGAACCCCAATGGGACAGAGCCTTTGGTTCACTATAGCCATGGTTTGGCTATTTTTTTTTTTTACTTTTCAAAATTTTTAGACCGCATAATTAAAGGACGGCCATACACACAGGAAGAGGTTGCCTCTTAATAGTGGTAACTTTGTTTTA
This sequence comes from Cordylochernes scorpioides, assembly GCA_030710605.1. Classification (NCBI taxonomy): domain Eukaryota; kingdom Metazoa; phylum Arthropoda; class Arachnida; order Pseudoscorpiones; family Chernetidae; genus Cordylochernes; species Cordylochernes scorpioides. The sequence continues at coordinate 48,113,610 of CP092882.1, forward strand.
ATTTACTTAATTGACCAATCTCCTTACATTAATACAGAATAATAATATAAATCATTAGATGATAGGTTCTTCTTATCATTAACATACATGTACCCCTATGTCTAATTTCAAAATCAAGACAAACCCTAGGCAAAGTTTTATTAAATATATATTCAAAGATATAAAATGATTTTAAAACATCATTATCACATTATATAATACAATGTTCACTTGAAAAAATGGCTCTAATACCTTGTTGCTTCAAAGCATTCATCAAGCATTGCACCATTCAAATAAAGTTAGTGTTTTTCTTCCATTTCATGTTTCCACATATTCTTTTAGGTCTAAATTTCTTTTTTTTTCTTTTTTTTTTAACCTGCCATGCAAAACATTGCTGTCTTCAAAATCCTCATAGTTAAAGGCATAAAAATAATTTTTGTTTCATCACGGGACCGTTTATTTGGACTTTTTTTTTTAGCCCTAAAACTTACGATCGCGGCAAAAGTTGAGGTTGATTCCTCTTTGTAACAATTTTTAATAGCTTTATATTTTATTTTTTATAATAGAAAAGTTATATTCACTTATTTTAATATGTTCTTAACATTTTGCCTGTGTTGCTTCACTTTGAAAAGTTCTGAAAATGGCCTTTTTTTTTTTTAAGAAATAACGTTTTTGTTTTTAAAATGCCTTTTTTTTTATATTTTGGAAGCCATTTGCATTTTTTATATTTCAAATTTAATGGACGCAAAGATATTTTATTTAATAAAAAGTATAATGTGTAAAAATTTATACAACATACAGCAAAAATAAAGTGCAAAAATTAAAACAAACAATGCCGCTAAATTTATTGTTTTGAAATTGCGATTCGCGAGCTGAAACATGCTCAAAATTTTGTTGTTTTAATTTTTTTTTAAATTACAATTCTAAGTTCGTTATAAGCATAGTATTTTAAATAGATTTTATTATTTTGGGACCGAAAATAGGTTCGTTATAGGGGTAGTTTGTTATTCTAAAAATCGCAAAGTTCGTTATAACGATGGTATTTTCAATGGAATGGAATTGGGAATCGGTGTGGGTTCGTTATATCCAGGGTTCGTATTAGCGGGGTTTTACTGTATATATCTAGATGAGATTTTTTTTTTGTGTAGTACTTCGGTGGAGTACAAATATCTTAAATCTTCTAATTGCCTTTGAATAAAATAAATGAATAAATAAATACATATATAAAATACAAATGAAAACACCAAAACGTGAATGTTTCTTTTCACAAATAAATCAAACTTCTACTGTCCTTACTAAGATGAAAAAATATTGGGAGGGCTTGGCTCATCAGTGGTGAACCCTCCCAGCCGTTTCACCAATATAATCCACCAAACCGCTTCTTTAGAGCTCCAATACTGTATTGGATCATTCTGCCTTTATATGCAACACTGAAGGGTGGAATCTTAGAAATGGTATTTAAGTAAACTATAGACATAAGCTTTTAGGACAGTAGAATAACATTTAAATATTGAATTACATATATAAAATATATATAAGGTCTTCATTGGTGGCACCCACCACAGGAAAGACTCCGCTCCCGATCAGAATTATGACAATAACTCTGAAAGATATTTGATACACAGTAACCTTTATTGGAAACACACGAGATAACCAAGTATGAACAGCCTCTGTCTCCTTCAAAAATAGATGATCTACAATATCAAAGACTTTCCACTTCTGAAGTTTTGTCCATGAGTGTATACTAATTTTTTTTAGCATATTTTTTTACAGTCCACTTTATTTAATTCAATACCTCAAGAGATCAAAATGTTTGTTGAATTAAAAAAGTTATGCTCTATACACTCTGGTCAATGTCACAGAATTCTATGAGAATTTTGTTGTACATTTGGTAAAACAGGAGAACAAGAAAATCTGACCAAGATACTTTGCAATGTTGGCGGCATTCCCTGAACATTTATCAATAACATATGAAAACATTAAGATGCGAATGTTTATTTTTACTAATAAATCAAACTTCTACTGTCCTTGCTTTGATGAAAAAATATTGGGAGGGCTTGGCTCTTATTTTTCATTGCAGTAAGGATAGTAGAAGTTTGATTTATTTGTGAAAAGAAACATTGCATCTTAATGTCTTCATGTGTTATATATTGTTGGCGCGTTATTGCTTTGTATACATTTATCAATGTTTGTATGATTTATCATGCATCATTTATCAATAATTTTAAATTGAGGTTAGTTAATACACTGCATCCTAGTCAACATTTTTGTTATTTTGCTTCATCTAGTTATACCTTTTGTTTCAGTTAGTATTTAAAAGGTAATAAGACCAAATCTAAAGTATTAAATTAATTAATAGTGTGTAACATTTTGGTAACAGCGTTGTTACCATCATCAGACAAAAATACTGAATGATAGTAACAATGCTGTTACTGAAATGTCATACACTATTTATTTATTTAGATTTAGTCTTATTACCTTTTTTAAATAATTAAAAAGATTTCTGGGGACGCGAGGTTCTTTTCATTTTTTAAAGAAGTTTGAAGCTTTTGGTCATCTCTGCCCCTTTACAGGAGAACATATATAAATAGGCGGCGTTGTATTCATTTATATAAGTTCTCCTGTAGAAGGTCAGAGATGCCTGAAAGCTTGAGACTGTTTTAATAAAATGATAAGGAACTCATCTCCAGAAACCTTTTTAATTATTTACTTAATGTCCCAGGAGGAGATTTAAATCAATTGATGTTTATTACTTTTTGTTTCTAATACAAGAAAATAAGACCTAATCCAAATAATTTATTAGTGTGTGATGTTTCAGCAAAAGCATTGTCACCATCATCAGACAAAAGAATAAAATCATTTTATTCTTTTGTCTGATGATGGTAACAATGCTGTTGCTGAAATGTCACACACTAATAAATTATTTGGATTAGGTCTTACTTTCTTGTATTATAATCTATAATCCACCAAATTGTACCTAATCATTCAGCTAGTATTTATTTGTATTAAAAGAGTCTCATTATTAGTACCATTTCTTCAAAAATAAGTAAGTCAAATGACTTACTGATAGTTGGTCACACAAATATAGGCAAAGCCACCATTGGTGGAATATATGTGTTCCATCATGATGATGAGGGGGTTGGTGGAAGGATGGTCTAAACCGTTGGTTTTCGACCATTACAACCTGGGATCAAATTCCGCATTGGGCACTTTTTCTGATTTAAAAAAAAAAATGCTCCAATGGCCCTTGATTCTTGTAAAAGTCCAACCTCACTAGTGAGTGCAAGTAACTAAACGAGGCTCTGGCACATTTGTAAGTGTAAAAGTCGAACTGCTTTTCACATGTTTACACATGTGGTGCACTTACAGTAAAAGCAGTCGCCAACTCTTACCCACCCAAGAGAACAACAGTCTTTGATTTCCAGACTAAAGTCTGGTCATCTATGGAAATGACTTTCTAGAATGGTTTCGAGGTTTTCCTACTATATACTAAGTGCAATTCTCAACCTGCAACCCCGAAACACATTATTGACTGTATTGACTCATCCATTGATGAGCTCTACTCTACTCTACATTGATGAGCTCATCTCTGGCAGACACCATCAAAGGTCTCAAGCTTTACAAGCTTGATACCTTAATATGATTGAGTGGAGATAAGAAAGAAGAAGATGATTATCATGATCTGTACCACGTGTACTAGGGATACTAACCATTATGATGTGATGACAGGGCTATCTCATCACCAACAGGGAGATTGTCTCCCAGGATGTCGAGGACTTTGAGTACACCCCCAAGCCAGAGTTTGAAGGACCTTTTATCATCTTCAATGAACCAGATGAGGTAGCTATCTCACAATATGTCATCTAGAGGGAATCAAAACCTTTTTGTTGTTACATTGTCTCTTAGTTGCTTCTTTTGTAGACTCAAATAATTTGATATTTCTTTAATTACTTTACTTTTTATTCTCTTAGTTTATGAATAACACACTTTAACTACTACAAGGTATTAAGACCAAATCTAAATAAATTAATAGTTTGTGACGTTTTGGTAACAGTGTTGTTACCAAAACATCACACACAACTTATTTCTTTTTGGTCTTATTATCTTATAGTTCTAATAATCCAAATTGTGCCTTATCATATTTAAACTACATGCTCCAGTACCCATAAAAGACTGCCTGAAAACATGGCTAAACTTGGACTCTGATAAAAGATTCTGTCATGTCTCTCAGGACAAGTCATGAGGAGTCTTTTATCAAAACAGAATCTTCACATAAGACAAATATATTGCCTTAAAACTGAATCTCTGATGAAGACCACTTCCAGGAGAGACCATGTTTTGCCATGTTTTTAGACTATGGTCTCTCATGGGAGACTAATGTATGAAACATTTTAAAAATCTTTAATTTAGTAGACTGACTACTCATAAGCAAACAAGTAAATGTGCTTCAGTAATGTAAATGCCATGGTGTTTCAGTTGGCTCTGATCCAAAGGTTCTTTGAACATATTTTGGAAGTGAAGCCCATGGTCTTCGCCACTTACAACGGGGATTCCTTTGATTGGTGAGACATTTCATCTTTATCACATCTATATACAGTGTACTCCGCTTATAACAAAGTCGGTTATAGCGAAATTCCGCATATAGCGAATGAAATTGTCTGCACGAAAGAAAAGAAGGGCTTAAACCATTAAAAGAACTCTGGATATTGCGAAGTCGGATATAAAGAATTTTCGCTTATAACGAAGTGATTTGCATGTATAAATTTTTATTTTATCCGTTTATAACGAAGTTTTCTCATTTACCATTATAATTGACTAATATATTATGCATAATATATATCAAATTACAACGTGTGAATGACACAAATTTAATGATACACAACAAATAAGTTAATAATATACAATTTTAAAATATGCAAACATATTATAAGTATTTTTTTTACATTATTTAAACAAAATTAAATTGTTTAATAAACGCTTATATTTTATTAACGTTTACCATGGCAGGAGAACGAAAACAAACAAGAAACTCACTATCACTAACAAAGCCTCTTCGATCGCATGAAAGAAGTTTTAAAAAGACCGTTAGAGATGGATTTCGATTCTTATGCTGACGCTGACAATGACGTCGTTACAAATGCCATGTTATCCGATGTAGAAATTGTCGAGAGCATTCTTCAAGCAAAAGAAGAAGAAGAAACGGACCAAGTTGATGAAGAAGTAGACCCAATTGTCCACATTCCGCATCCAAAAGAGGTCTTGGAGAGCATTCAAACTCTGCGATTGTTTCTTCAATGTCAGGATGAGTCCAAGACTCTTCTGTCAGACTTGGACAACATCGAAAAGAGTGTTCAACACTTGTTACTGACTTCTAAATGTCAAAAGAAAATCACAAACTACTTCTCCAAAAACACCTGATGAGGTTGTTATTGATCTTTGTGTTGCTCTTTTGAGTTGAATAGTAAATAAAATTATTGGTACAAAACATTTTTTTTTTCCAACTGCGGATATAACAAACTTCGGATATAACAAAGTGATTGTCATGGATAATGCGACTTCGTTATAAGCGGAGTACACTGTATATATATATATGTACATTAATAATAAAGAAGGCATATCCTGACCAGGAGCACATGTGCTTTTTAGATGGTAGAGCGCCATCTATTGGAACAGAAATCAATTAAACATTGATTTAGCCTGTTCCAGTTGATTGTTTTAGTTAATTTCTGTTCCACTTGATGGCGCTCTGCCATCTAAAATGCACATTTGCTCCTGGTCAGGATATGCCTTTTTTATTTTTAATATCAACACCTGACCTTTTTATTTTTTTCTATTATTTTTTCATATATGTACATGTATATACCTAAAGAGTCATCTCTTTCTTTAATTATGAATCAGAATAATGCATTGTGTTGTTGTTGTTTCTTATCCCCTTGTGTAAAGATTACACAAATTCCATGAGTTCATACTCCTCGAGATAATGCATTGTGTTCATCACTCTAGTAAAATACTTTACTTGGCAGAGCTGACTGCTATAGGGCGCGTCCCCAGGTGGCGGATAGGGGAACGACCTTCAGATATGAAGGCTAGCTGCGAAACAAGCAGAATAACTCTGACAAATAAGCAGTCGCGGAACAACAGCAGCATTGTTAGAAGAGGAGTAGACCTCTTTAAAAATCCTAACTTCAACTGACCCAGTTGATGGAACTTAGCAAGGGTCCCACTCCAGGGATACAGAGGAGCTGCGTCTGTACTCATGTTAGAGTCGGCAGCAAAGGTGTCTGCTTCCATGTTAGGAACGGACTCAAACTACAGGCAAAGTCAGACTTTCACCAAAGTGTGCCTGGATCATGGTGCCATGATCAACGAAAGCTGCACCCCTATACCCCATTCCATGAGATCATGAACTCATGGAATTCGTGTAATCTTTATACAAGGGGATAAGAAACAACAACAACAACAACAACAAAATACTTTAAAGGGATCTAGGCACAGGAATATAATCCTTGCGCAACTTCATGTGGTATTCTAGCCTGAAAATTGGTCCCTACCACTTCACCAGCTTTAACACCTGTTTGGTAAATTTGACTAATTTCATAACCCCTCTCTCTCATAGGATGTTATGTAATCGGTGCCGCCCCTGTACTGACGAAGGCCTTAGCCTGAAACCAGGGTATACAGGTTGTTGGCTTTTGTCTGAATTTTCCAAAACTGGTGTTATGGCTCATTCTTTATTACCCACCAGTGAAGTTTTTTTTACTAGGGGGAAGAACATAATACACCTATCCCCCGATTTACACGGTAGATATGTTCCTGAGAAAAACGTGTAAATCGAAAATTAAAAATTTTCGTGAAATTTTTATGCGAAGAAATACAGACACAGCGTGCGTGTGCAGCAAGTCAGCACATAAGTTCGGGATTCCTCGTGAGATGTGTACACAGCGCATGTGTTCAATCACAGTAGCATTTAGTATAGTGCGATAAAAACAAAAAAAAAAACTTATTTGGAAAAATGTGTAAAACAAGTACCGTGTAAATCGGGGGATAGGTGTACATTGTTCTGAGGCATAATTAAAGAGAGAGATGTCTTTCTTGGAACATGAATATAATCCTCCTGTAACTTTATGTTATATGTACCTATACCCCCTGCACTTGTGCCCAATGTTCAAGAAAAATATTGAATTTTACATAGATACAGTACTAATGTTGAGATTTGACTTTACCATAAAATTGCTGCCTCTTAGTTTGTACAAATAGGAAGCCCACTACTGTGGTATGATTATTTCTAGGATGACTTTGTTGTTACAAGTTGTTGACAACATGGTCATTTGGAATTTGAATCTGTATAATTGGATAGGAATAACATTTTTCATGCAAACATTGCAAGCCTATCTTTATGCAGTAAAATAAAATAAAATCCTCATAAAACATAGAAAGGCACCAATTCAGTTAATGCTATGTGCTAACTTTGTCAAATACAGAAAAACCTGATTTTCTCATTCCATTCTCAGCTGATTCCAAGCATTGGTTCATTGAAAATGTAGTGACTTGCTCCTAGAGTGATGGCTCAGTTTGGACTGTAGTTCAAAGTTGGCAAGAACATCTTGGCATAATGGTTTAAAACATAGCACAAAACAATTACGCCCTTAACTTGGCACTCTGTGTAAAATAAACTGTGTGAAACTGTGATGCTAACATTGCTGCTACTGAAATGTCTTTAGATAATTTACTGTGTCACACATATACTCGAGATAAGAAAGAAGAAGAAGATTGTGTCACACATATATGCTAGATGGTCAGCTATGTTTAATCAAGAGTGGAATCCTCCTTTCACCAAGGTGGTGTATCTGGCTGGTGGCAGGGCATTTGTGGAAGCCAGGGCAGCCTTCCACCAGCTGGACATGGTGCAGGAGATAGGCTGGAGCAAGAACCGGGATGGCCACTACATGTGCCGGCCTGCCATCCACATGGACTGCCTGCACTGGGTGCGCAGGGACAGCTACCTCCCTGTGGGCAGCCAGAACCTCAAGGCCGTGGCTAAGGTCAGTCTGTGTCCTGTGAGGGCATTCTCTGTCAAATACTGCATTACATCCCATATCCATTCATGTTGTTGTTTCTTATCCCCTTGTGTAAAGATTACACGAATTCCATGAGTTCATGGAATGGGGTATAGGGGTGCAGCTTTCGTTGATCATGGCATCATGATCCAGGCACACTTTGGTGAAAGTCTGACTTTGCCTGTAGTTTGAGGCCGTTCCTAACATGGAAGCAGACGCCTTTGCTGCCGACTCTAACATGAGTACAGACGCAGCTCCTCCGTATCCCTGGAGTGGGACCCTTGCTGAAGTCTATCAACTGGGTCAGTTGAAGTCAGGATTTTTAAAGAGGTCTACTCCTCTTCTAACAATGCTGCTGTTGGTCAGCGACTGCTTATTCGTCAGAGTTATTCTGCTTGTTTCGCAGCTGGCCTTCATATCTGAAGGTCGTTCCCCTATCCGCCACCTGGGGACGCGCCCTATAGCAGTCAGCTCTGCCAAGTATCTAAATCTCACTCTTCTATTATTAAGAAAAGACTGTAGTAGTTTTATTATTGAAGCTTGAACATTGTCCTCATCTAGTCTTTTCAGCACCATCGGCCACCATGCATTGTCGAACGCTCCACTTATATCAACTGCGATTATAGCTGTATATTCTTTGTTTTTATGTTCTAGAGCTATTTTGACAATTTCATTTAATGCAGAGATAGTAGATCTTGATCTTCTAAATCCATGTTGACGATTGTTAAGCAGATTTGAGTCTTCATAAAATTTTATTAGTTTGTTGTTAATTATTTTTTCAAATATTTTGGAAATGTTTGAGTTGAGACAAATGGGTCTGTAGCTTTTATAAATTTTCATGTCTGTTTTACCTGGTTTGGGAATAATTATTACCTCAGATTTTTTCCATTCATTCGGATAATAATTTAAATCTAAGCATTTTTGAAAAAGTTTCACCAGTATTGGAACTATTAGTTGTTTAGTATGTTTTATCATATTGTTAGAAATATTATCAATTCCAGGCGTTTTCTTTGAGTTTAGCTCATCAATTATTCCATTCACTTCATTGGGTGTTATTATTATATTTTCTTTATTATGAAATCCTAGAGTATAGTTCCTTATGTTTTTGTGGAAGGTTGTGTCTTCATTATCTCTATCATCGGGGAAAAGGTTGTTCAAAAGTTCTACTGTGTGTGTCTTCTGGAATCGTTCTTCATCTTTATTCACTTCTAAGATTTCCAAAATTCCCTTTCGGTTAGAACCGTTTTTAATATTTTTGTATACCCTGTATAAATTTCCATATGGGTTTTTTGATTTGATGTCCTCTAAGAAAAACCTCCAAGACATTCTTTTAGCCTTATTTATTTCCCTGACGTATTTGTTTCTTGCACTTTTATACTGTTGTTGAATATGGATAGAGGGATTTTTCGCCCGATAATAGGAGTTACGGAGGTATTTGAGCTTCTGAGTTCGGTAGTTGCAATTATACTTTTCCTTATATTCTGTTGTATACACTTAAATTTTTCTCTGGTTAAAATTTTTACTTCTTTCATAGTGGACATTTATGCAAAACGCTTATGAAAATTTCATATGAGAATATTTCAGTTCTATTCTTCTTCCAAATCATAAAAATATTGGGTTCTATCTATGATTCTATCTACTTGTATTTTGTAAAGTGGACAATCCGTCCCATTAACCCTGTGATTTGTTTGTTTATTTTTGAAAATTGGGTGTTTAGAACAGTTGTGACAACTCAGTTCATTCACAAGTCCTGATAAATGTGCTGCCCATTAAGGAAAGCCTCTTGTAAAATGGAGAAGGGCCTGTCTAAATCACTGGCTGCCATCATAACCAACTCTGAGTGAATACATGTATAGAAGTTTTCTAATGGAATTTTATAGAAAACTCGTATTACAATAATTGATTTTATTCTTCCTCTGCCATTACAGATGATCAATCGAGATCAGGAAGATTTTAAAGAGGATTAAAGATGGCCATTTCCAGTAGTTTGGGTTGGTCTCATTGAATTACTTCATAGGAGAGAGTGCCAGGTACATGCTGAGAGGGGGGTGTTTCTGAAGAGTATTGAAGATGGTCATTTCCAGTATCTCAGGTTGTTGATCCCTTTGAAGTGAGCTTGTAGGAGGCCAGGTATATGATCAGAGAGGGGGATGGTATTGAAGAGGATTGAAGATGCTCTCTTCCAGTATCTCAGGTTGTTGGTCCCTTTAAAGTGAGCTTGTAGGAGGCCAGGTATATGATCAGAGAGGGGGATGGTATTGAAGAGGATTGAAGATGGTCATTTCCAGTATCTCAGGTTGTTGGTCCCTTTAAAGTGAGCTTGTAGGAGGCCAGGTATATGATCAGAGAGGGGGATGGTATTGAAGAGGATTGAAGATGGTCATTTCCAGTATCTCAGGTTGTTGGTCCCTTTAAAGTGAGCTTGTAGGAGGCCAGGTATATGATCAGAGAGGGGGATGGTATTGAAGAGGATTGAAGATGGTCATTTCCAGTATCTCAGGTTGTTGATCCCTTTAAAGTGAGCTTGTAGGAGGCCAGGTATATGATCAGAGAGGGGGATGGTATTGAAGAGGATTGAAGATGGTCATTTCCAGTATCTCAGGTTGTTGGTCCCTTTAAAGTGAGCTTGTAGGAGGCCAGGTATATGACCAGAGAGGGGGATGGTATTGAAAAGAATTGAAGACTGCCATTTCCAGTAGCTTGGGTTAGTCCCATTGAAGCCAGCTTGTAGGATGCCAGGTACATTCTGAGAGAAAGGAGCAGGAGTTTCTATTTCCAGACGACAACAGAAAGATGATTTAGGGCTCAGATGGTTGAGTGTTGGTTCAAGAAATTTTGTTTTAAATCCAAGAGATATCTTGTGGATGTCAACAGGCTGGATGTAAGAAGTCTTCAGCTGGAGGATCAAGGTTCGCTGATATCAAGGAATGAGATTTTATTCCATGAGGCTCGTTGATCTGAGCAAATGATGAGTAGGATATTCTCCATTATTAGAACAATTCCTTCTTGGGATTCCCTACAGGAGATTTGAAGGTTTCCAACAGGCAGGGATAAGACTTCAGTTTTAAATGATCAGAGGACTTCAAGGGACCCAAGGAGCATCATGAGTGCCTGGCATCAGGAAGGGATCATACCATCTGAACTGTGTTGAGACAGACTAGTGAAAGAGATGAAATGCCCAAAGACGGTTTTTCTAGACCATGTCTAACTCATTTCAGGTTATAATTCTGCCAAGTTACTTAATGGTAGTGTATTCAACAATTATGCTTACTGCAACATTAGTTAACTCTGCTGTATTAGTAGTACCTAGGGTCAGATCCTGTACCACTCTCTATTCCAGATATTCAGAATTATATTGGAATATGCCACATTTTATATTATAGGATTGTCTCTTTCTGTATTGCCGGGCTTAGGGACCTGATAAAAAAATTTTGAATAAGAAAAATGCCAATGAAAATAGAATTTTGATTTTAAAAAGCCAATCTTAAAAGCCCTATAACCTTAAGGCCTTAAAGGTCCCTTAGCCTGGCAAAGCAAAATGAAACAATCCTACAAATAATATGTGGATATTCAATATAATCAGAATACCTGAAATAAAAAATGGCACAAGGCCAAACCAAAGGTGCAACGAATACAACAGCTTTAACCAACATTCCAAATAAACATAAGAGTGGATACACCACCAAAAAGCAACAGGACAGAATTACAACCGTGAAATAAGCTAGGCACAGCCTAGGAAAAACGCGCCTAAGGACATCCATCTCTGACACTAGTCAAATCTCAACTGCAACAATGAACAATCCTTGGATACTTTGTTAACTCTTTTTTTTTTTTTTTTATTTATCCTTGAAGAATTATTATATTATATATATATATATATTAAGAAAAAGGCATCTCCTTATCCCAGTACAATATCACATTTGTACTATTTTTTCACATATATATATATATATATATACAGTGGTACCTCGACATACGAGCGCCCCAACATACGAGTTTTTCGAGATACGAGCCGACGAGCAAGTGATTTTTTGCTTTTAGTTACGAGCGAAATTCGAGATAGTTCGGTTCGGTAGTGTTGAAGATATTAATCTGTGATTTTAAATGTTTCTTTTTGACCAGTACTTTTGTTTTGTTTTTGCTTTTCCAAAATGTTTCTTTCTTCTTCTTCATTATTATTTGTTCTATATGCAAAGCTTTGTTTTTTGAGACTTGAATAAACAAATTCAAGTTTATTATATTTTTGTGTGCTTTTAAAGTTAAAACACAACAGGTAGTAACACGCAGTCGCGCTATCACGATCAGTTAGCAGCGTGCTTCCGCTGTGATAAGTTGTGTTTTGTGTTCGCGTTTTGTGTTGCGTTTACATTTACAGTTTTAGTTCATTTATTTTTATAACCATGGATCGGAAGAAAGTTTGTAAAAAGTCAAGTGCTAAGAAAAATATGATGAGTATTGAATTAAAACGTGAAATTATAGAAAAACATGAGCAAGGTGTTCGAGTTGTTGACTTGTCGAGGCAGTATGGCCGTAGTACGTCCATGATATGTTCTGTGCTTAAACGGAAGGAGTCAATAAAGAGTGTAACGCCGGCTAAGGGCCATACGATAATTTCCAAGCTGCGAACCTCCCTTCATGAAAATATGGAGAAACTGCTGATGGTGTGGGTGACAGAAAAGCAGCTCCAAGGTAATACCATTCAAAATATCCATATCCATTCATTCCCCATGCAAGTAGGCACTTTCCATAATGTGCCATTTGACTTTATTTATAATTCAGGTGAAAATATCAAGCTTCCAGAGATGTTTCTGTTTAAATTTTTTAATTCACGAATATCCAGCTTTCAGGTACGATAGCCCTTCTACAGAAGAAAAACATGATACAATAATGACTATATAGGGATGTTGTGCCCGAAAGCTGGACATTTGGGAATTAAAAATTTCTAACAGAAACTTGTCCCTGGAAGCCTGATATTTTTTCCACCATAATTTGATACAAGGAATTATTTTTTTTCACATTTATCTGTAATTGTAATGAATATCTTCCAACTTGCAATATTTCACTACTCGGGTGTGTGTTGCAGGCCAAACTGAGGTATGACCCCGTGGAGCTGGACCCTGAAGAGATGTGCAAGATGGCCAGTGAACATCCCCAGGTACTAGCTGCCTCCTCACTTACCTCCCTACTTGAGATTCCATATTTTACATGCCCTAGGTTTTTACTAACATCATAAGGGGGTCGGTGGAATGGTGGTCTAAACCATTGGTTTTCAACCACGACAACCAGGGATCGAATCCTGCATTGGGCACTTTTTTTCTGATTTAAAAAAAAAGTACTACAATGGCCCCTGATTCTTGCAAAAGCCCAGCCCCACCAGTGAGCGCAAGTAACCAAACGGGGCTTTGGCACATTTGTAAGTGCAAAGTTGAACTGCTTTTCACATGTTTAGACCTGTGGTGCACTTACAGTAAAAGCAATCGTCAACTTCTACACACCATTGATTATTATGGCTTGTACCACGTGTACTAGGGATAAGCAAAAAAAAACTAACATCATACAGGTGTTCATTTCTTCTCCTTTTATTAGATCATTCATCTCCCCTTCCATTTGTTTAATAGCAGATAAATATAAATCAGAATATGATACTCTTTCTAATTTGTAAATATATTTTAAATGACCTTTAATTTTACACAATACAGGACCATTGAAGAGTGAGCTTAAAAGGTATTCTCTGTGGATGTGAGAGCTGGACTCTCAGAAAGGAAGAAAGAAAAATAATTGAAGCTTTTGAAATGTGGAGATGGAGAAGCTACTCAAGGTGCCATAGACAGATATAAAAGGATAAATAGTACAATATTAAATGAAATAAATCCTGGTAGATCCCTAGAATCCCAAATATGCAAACCAAGACTTGACCTACTTTGAACACATAATGAGAACAAATGGATTAGAAAATATGTTGATTTTGGGACAAATTTGAAGAAAGAGAGAAAGATCTCCAATGAGCTGGCTTGAAGGGGTCAAAGAAGGAAAGAATCTAGATGAGCTGTGAGTGATAGTTATCAACTGATCAAATTGGAGAATATTTGTCCATAGTCACCAAAAAGTTCCTTAATGGATACTAACAAATTACCCCACTTCTAGCTACTTTCCAGGCCTAATGTTTAAAAAAAAATTTTTTTCTTCAAGTGAGAAGACTTCAAATAAGTTTAAGAATTTACATTTATATTCTAGAATTTCTGTGTAGCACACATGTACCAGGCAATATTCTTTTTTTTTGCTTATCCCTAGTACACATGGTACAGGCCATGGTTAATCATGGTGGGTAGAAGTAGGCAACTGCTTTTACTGTAAGTGCATCACATGTCTACTTATGTGAAAAGCAGTGGCAATATTCTACTACCATATAAGTGTTTATGTATGTCCTCTGTGTTTACCTCCAAACTTCTGGCACAGGTCCTGGCCAATTACTCAGTGTCCGATGCCGTGGCCACCTACTACCTCTACATGAAGTATGTCCATCCTTTCATCTTTGCCCTCTGCACCATCATTCCCATGGAGCCTGACGAGGTGAGTGGCCTACGTGCTGATCTTGCTCCAATGTTTGGTTGGCCTCTGTTTGATCCGGTGAACCAAGCTTATGTTTTGTTGTCTTTCTTTGCTGAGACCTTGGTTACACTTTATGTAAGTTCTTGCACACATCTAGATATTAAAAAAAGGTATATCCTGACCGCACACAAGAGCATTTTAAGATAGCAGAGCGCCATCTAGTGGTAAAAAGTCAACTAAACATTGATTTAGGTTATTCCATAATATTTGGGCAACCCATCTGTTGGTAAATCAAGAAAAGCCAAACATGTACCTATTTCGGGCTGTTAGGCCATGTCAGCATGGTGTAGGCTCTACCTCAACCACCAAAGATTTGGTTCACAATAGGTTTCTCGAGAAATCAAAAGATGGGTATACAAAGCCAAATTTGCATATATAGTAGAACCTCCCCATAAAAGACACCTAATTGCAGAGCCAAAGTGTTCTTTAGGGAGAGATGTCCTCTTACCGGAGAGTTGCAAAATAGTAAAAATGGTAATTTTGCAAATGAAAACTCTTTTATAGAGAGGTGTCCTCTAGCCAAGTGTCCTCTCATGGAGGTTCTACTGTATATACAAAGCTGTTTAAAAAGTCATTTATACTTGTTTCCGCATCAATCAATTCTTTTTAGCAAGTTGGCAAATGCATTCATTTCATTGGGTGTAAGATTCCTTGTGTAAAGTCACAGGGACTTAGTATTATCTGAAAGCAGTTTTTGTGTGATGACATTTTTGTTATGCTATCAATTAATAGGTGGCGTGATCGTAGCCAACCAATAGGAGAGCGCCATTCCAAAAAAAAAAGCAAACGGTGACAGAGATGAAGAATTATTAAGAATGCATGACGCTCGTAACTGCATATAGAATCATAGGGAATTGCCAAGCGCTGAGGCTGACTTGAATGTTCTTTCAATGTTATGATGACTGATGATACAATATGTTTTTGGAAGGACATCAATGATGGTGTTGACAGCCTTCATGTCTTCAGCAGAGATCTGACCCAATTTGTGTGGTTGCATGTCAGGTTCTGCGCAAGGGTTCAGGCACACTGTGTGAGGCTCTGCTCATGGTAGAGGCCTACCATGCCAACATCGTCTTCCCCAACAAGCAGGAAGCCGTGTTCAACAAGCTGACGGAAGATGGCCACGTGCTGGACCAGGAAACCTACGTGGGAGGCCACGTAGAGGCGCTAGAGTCTGGTGTCTTCAGGGCAGATATTCCCTGTAGATTCCGTCTGGTAGGTCTTCCTTCCTATTGCTGACTGGCGCAGCCTGCATGAAGGATGCTGCGCAGGTTCCCGATGTGTGCGAGACCTTGGCAGAAGAAGTGGAGCGTACAATGACCCATGCCATAATAGAAGAAGAAAAAATTCCCATGGAGGAAGTCACCAACTTTCAAGAGGTACATTTTTTTCCTTTACTCTCTTATAGTGCTATTTATCAAGTCTTAGATGGTTTCTTTCAGGTCCAATGTAAGTAATATGTTACAAATGGTGTATATCTTAGCCATCAAAATGGTATTTTACTTCAACTAGTAGTAAACACAACTTTTTTTATAATGTTTACATTTTTAAACGTATATATAAATCATTTAGCATCTTAACGGCATTTATACATTTTTATGTACTCTTGTAGAAGGGCATAAATGCCCGAAAGCCCGAGATTATGTAAATAAAGATAAAAGAAACTCATCTCCAGCAACCTGTAGCCTTATTCAATTAAAAATGTATGTGTGTGTGTGTGACTAATATGTGACATTAATGCTTGCAAGGTACAATCTATGTAATTTACTTATTTGGTTTTGTTTCTTTATGATTCTTATCTATAATCCAAATTATACCTCATTTTAATGGAAACAATTAAATACTGTACAGTCAAACCTCTATAATTTTACTCCCTACTGAGAAGCCCAGATGAAAAAGGAGGAGGGGGAGCAGTAACAAGCTCGCTAAAAAACCTGGGTTAAGCTGGCCCAGCTGATAGTACCCTGTAAGGGCTCCTAATCCAGGGATATAGGATGAGCCGTGTTTGTACTCCATGTTAGGAGCCGCTGTACATGGCGTCTGTTCCTCATGTTAGAGGCGGCCATTTCTTTTGGAGCTAAGTCGGCCTGCCACTGAGTAGTGCTCACAGTCTTAATGACAAAGGCAGATGCATTCTACTTCACCCAGTCATGATGGTTGTCAAACAGACACCATCAAGGGTCACAACTTGATACCCTAATATGATTGAGTGGAGATAAGAAAGAAGAGAGAAAGCTCCCTACTTATTGAATTGAGGTCTGCATTGAAATATGGAATATATGAGTTGGAATATTTAATTAAGAAAAAGGCATCTCCTTATCGTGCAACTGTAAGTTGCTGATGGCTGGCGCCATCTATCGGAATAAATATCAACTATTCTCGTTGATTTTTAATTATTCCAGAATTGGCCAAATACCCATTCTTGATTAATCAAGAAAAGCTAACCACGGACGCGTTTCGGGCTGTTGGCCCTCATCAGCGTGGTGCAAGCTGTACCTCAACGACCAAAAAAAATTGGTCATTAAGGCATCCTGAAAAATCATGAAACGGGTATTTAAGGCCAGAATTGCGTGAGGACGCTACACAATGTGAAAAAATAGTACAAATGTAACATTGTACTGGGATAAGGTGCATAAATTAAGAAAAAGGCATCTCCTTATCGTGCAACTGTAAGTTGCTGATGGCTGGCGCCATCTATCGGAATAAATATCAACTATTCTCGTTGATTTTTAATTATTCCAGAATTGGCCAAATACCCATTCTTGATTAATCAAGAAAAGCTAACCACGGACGCGTTTCGGGCTGTTGGCCCTCATCAATATTTAATATTAATTTGTTTGAGAGGGGGAGAATGGTAGGAAAATAAATAAAATTTAGTTGGTTGAATTAAAGAAATAAAAATGTGTAGTTGTGTGTGTGTGTTGTAAAAAAGAAACAAATTACACATCATGTGTTCTTAATATCATTTTAAAAGGTAATTATCTATAAATGTACAGTAGGACCTTTCTATCTGCTCTGGATTCATTCAAAGACAGTTTGCAGACTCATTGTTTCATTCCTGAATGTATTTAAGATAGGCTTTGTGAGCATCTACTCAGAAAATTGCTATTTCACCAGTTATTATGCCCCATTTTGGCAGATTTGACAGATTGCCAACTCCTTTCATTGGAATTTGTTGATTTCATAGCATCCTGGTTGTTGGCATTTGTTGGAATTTGCCAAAACTGGTGTTGTGGCTCATTTAATGATCTGATTATGTGCAGAGATGATGAACAAATTGTATTGATAATTAAACAGGAGAGGTGTCCCTTTTTGTATTATTTACATTATTTTATAACTCACTAGCGGATGTACCCGGCTTCGCCCGGGTTTTACCCGAGTAAAGGTTTGTCTAACGAATCTCTCGATAAAGTGAACATTTTTTCCCGGTCCCTTGAAAAATACTTGATAAGTTGAATAAAATCAATATTAATTGGTTCCCTCGGTAATTGGTAGTTAAAGGAATAGTATCTTGCCTTGGAATTGTATCATTATTCTTGTCTCAAATAAATTGCCGTGTCATCCTGAATTTTGTCTTTCCTAATTTTCTACATTACAAAATCATCGTATCATCATGATAATATTTAGAGCAGATTGTTGAATTATAACAGATAAATTAGAACATTTATCTTGATTATTATTAGGCGAAAAGTTATTTCAAAAATTTTATTTGCTAGAAACCTTCCCAGTACTATACTAAATAACTTCCCAAAGTTTCATGGCGTTCCAATGAGTGGTTTGGTCAGGCATAAAGGACAGACACACACACATACATTCATTTTTATATATATACTAGCGGATGTACCCGTCTTCGCCCATGTTTTACCCGAGTAAAGGTTTGTCTAACGAATCTCTCGATAAAGTGAACATTTTTTCCCGGTCCCTTGAAAAATACTCGATAAGTTGAATAAAATCAATATTAATCGGTACCCGAGTAAAGGTCTGTCTAACGAACATTTGTTAAAACAATTCTCTATAAACTTATAAAAAGAAATAGATATATTTTGATAATTTGAAACTGATAAAGTGATCATTTTTTCCCGGTCCCTGTGTGCCGTGTCATTCTGAATTTTGTCTTTCCTAATTTTCTACATTACAAAATCATCGTTTTATCTAGTGAACATATTTTCCCGGTCCCTTGAAAAATACCCGAATCATGGTCGTTTATGGAAGATGGACGTAGTTCCCGGAGGTCACCCGCGAGGCTTTTTTCTTGTCTACTTTTCACAGCTGTGTCACCAACTCTGCCCCCGCGCGCCAGGACCTCATGATCCCTCTGATTGGTCGGTGGGAACTTGGACTGTCCAACAACCGGCCGGTGGCCGGGATGGGGGGGGGATTCCGGGGATCCCTCTGATTGGTCGGTGGGAACTTTGGCCGGCGGCCGGACTACATTTTCTCAGTGGTGGGGGGGGGAAGACCTAAGCCTATCTCCGTCGCAAGGTGGCGCTGCTTGCGAGTTAAAGCTACAAATCTGCAAATAACTCTAAGGATATTTAAGATATTCAAGAAATTATTTTTCGTAAACCTTTCCGGGGATACACCTAATAATATCCCAAAATTTCACGGCGATTGGATGTATGGTTTTTGAATCCATAGAGGACACACACACACAGACAGACAGACATTCAATTTTATATATATAGACTAGCCGAATGACCCGGGCAACGCCCGTGTTTTACCCGATTGAATGTTTTTATTCAAATACTATTTGTTACAATTATAAATTGGAGCCGTGGATGTCACTCTTGTGAAACGTCCCGCTCCAAACTTTACATGTACATTAGGTCAGCTGGTATTACCCCTCATTTTCACCGCTAGAGGCGCGAGCGAATTGACTTTTTGTAAATATACATAATTATAAAGATAGAAGCTTCTATAGAAGATAATGATCATAATGATGATGCGCTCGCATCCGTGACATGAGGAATTGAGGGATTGAGGAAAGACGGTCGTGACTATATATATTAATAATAAAATAATAATATAATAATAATAATTATTATTATTATCATTAGATAATGATAATGATCATAATGATGATGCGCGCGCATCCGTGACATGAGGAATTGAGGAAAGACGGTCGTGACTATATATGTTGATTAATAATAATAATATAATAATAATTATTATTATTATTATCATTAGATAATGATAATGATCATAATGATGATGCGCATGCATCCGTGACAGCGATGAGGAATTGTTGAGGAAAGACGGTCGTGACTATATATGTTGATTAATAATAATAATAATATAATAATAATAATTATTATTATTATCATTAGATAATGATAATGATCATAATGATGATGCGCGCGCATCCGTGACAGCGATGAGGAATTGTTGAGGAAAGACGGTCGTGACTATATATGTTGATAATAATAATAATATAATAATAATAATTATTATTATTATCATTAGATAATGATAATGATCATAATGATGATGCGCGCGCATCCGTGACATGAGAAATTGACGGTGGAAAGACGGTCGTGACTATATATGTTGATACAGTGGTACCTCGACATACGAGCGCCCCAACATACGAGTTTTTCGAGATACGAGCCGACGAGCTAGTGATTTTTTGCCTTTAGTTACAAGCGAAATTCGAGATACGAGTTTGGTTCGGTAGTAACACGCAGTCGCGCCATCACGATCAGTTAGCAGCGTGCTTCCGCTGTGATAAGTTGTGTTTTGTGTTCGCGTTTTGTGTTGCTTTTACATTTACAGTTTTAGTTCATTTATTTTTATAACCATGGATCGGAAGAAAGTTTGTAAAAAGTCAAGTGCTAAGAAAAAGATGATGAGTATTGAATTAAAACGTGAAATTTCTACAAGTGAGATAAAGGAGATCTTAGAAATGTGGGAGAGAGTTTCACAGTTCGTGGAAAAAAAACACCCAGAAAAAGTTGCAACAGGTCATGCATCTGACCTTTTTAATGACACTTGCCTAACTCATTTCCGGAACATCCTGAGAGGGAGGAAGAAACAAACCTCCTTGGACATGTTTTTTTTCTAAACGGCCTACAGGTGAAAGCGAGAAAAATGTAGCGAAAAAGGCAAAGACCAGTGAGGATATCTAATTTATTTCTTTACATTCTCTTTTTTGTTTTTGTGCAATAAATATTTGATATTTATAAATACGTTTTTATTATTTAAAACCACGTAACAAAAATAACTGGGGTGACATTTTGGTTGGAACTGATTAATGGTAGTTCAATTGCTTTGTATGGGGAGATTTGCTTTGAGATACGAGTAATTCAAGATACGAGCAAGGTTGCGGAACGAATTAAACTCGTATGTCGAGGTACCACTGTATATATATATATATATATATATATATAGATAGATAGATAGATAAAGCTGAAAATTGTAAAATATTATATATACAGTAGAAACTCCTCTGTAAAGAACACCTAATTTCAGAGCCAAATTGTCCTCTTACTGGAGAGTTTCTAAATAGTAAAATTTCTAACTTTGCGAAAATGAAAACTGTCCCTTGTAGAGAGGTGTCTGCTAGCGGGGTGTCCACTAAAGGGAGGTTCTACTATATATATATAATTGAACGAATAATAGAAAAAATAATTGAGATATTCAAACTAGAGATGGTAAATTTATTTAATAAGTAGTTAGATATACATGATGTTTTGTGTGGGCATAAATGTATTTTTTACAGTTTTCTTAGCAGTGCCCAATACAAAAGTGGTTTGCCATTTGCTATCATCCATCAATGCTGTTTGCCAAATAAAGTTAACTCCTCGGCATTTGGGGCAATTTCCACTCCACTCATCTCTACAATAAAGTCCAAGTCTAATCCTGGCTTTTGTGTTAGCCATTCCTTTAGAACATTGCCAACTCTCTATCGAAGATGTACTCATACTGGAAGGTACAAATACGGGTTGTTCCTTTCATTGGGATTGAGATCAAATGACATTTCTCAAGCCTTCCAAGAATTACCCTGGACAAGAGCACAATGATTAAATTAGACAATATTATGAAAGATAATGACATTTCTCTGAATATATGAGAATTGCAAAGGCTTTGCGTTTGCTATGGACACTTATGGATTTGAGAGCTGGGCTCTCTTAAAAGGAAAAATTAAATTAATTGAAGCTTTTGAGTTGCTGCTGTTAGCTGGCACCCATAGAGAAATAGATGATGTTTTACACATTGTATATAGAACAATCCTATAATGTCAGGGAAACTTCGCATTTCTACTCCCTAACTGTGTGAAGGCAAGTAGATATGAGAGGACACTCCTGCTATTGGGCATCTCTTTACAAAGGAAAATTTTCATCATATATTACCATTTTTATAATTTTGTTTCTTTTCTGTTAAAGTACACTCTTGCTCTGCAAATAGGTGTCCTTTAGAGAGAGATGTACTACTGTATTAAAGAAATAAATGAGTCTAGAGCAAACACAAGGTAATAAGGCCAAATCCAAATAAATAAATAGTGTGTGATGTTTCAGTAACAGCACGTTGTTTCCGAAACATTACACACTATTTATTTATTTGGATTTGGCCTTATTACCATGTGCTTATAATCTATAATCCAAATTGTGCCTTACCGAGTCTAGAGCAAATATCAGTGAGGAATTACAAAGTAGAATACTTTCACCTTCCTAATAAAGATTAAGTTTCAAAACTATTATAGACGCATATGATTTTTATTTAAATAAAATAATTTCTACTGCCCTTACTGCTATGGAAAAATTAATGGGAGGGCCTGGCTCATCAGTGGTGAACCCTTCCATTAATTTTTCCATTGCAGTAAGGGCAGTAGAAATTGTTTTATTTTTAAAAGAATTATACGTGTCTATCATAGTTTTTAATTTTCATAACAGATGGCGCGCTAATGCATCATAAAGTTTCTTCGACACAACTTGATGTACATTTGTGTACAGGTGTGCGAGGAGATTCGCAAGATGCTCATGTCCCTGAAGGACTTCCCCTCCCGTGTGGAGACTCCAGTGATCTACCATCTGGACGTGGGGGCCATGTACCCCAATATCATTCTCACCAACCGCCTACAGGTTAACTCACACTTCTTGAAATTCCTATACTCTTCATCTACTATTACTTATGCTCCTCTCTCAATTATTACTTATGATGTCAGTTTTATTCCAGTATCATTAGATGCTCCCCAACTTTTATGTTTTCAAATACAGTCTAACCTTGCTATAACAACATCCTTCAGACCCATGTTATAACCTCATTTAAAACAACTGGACTTAAAACTTTGCAACTTTGATGCCACTGGACATGTGTCGGACCTGGAGGCTGTTGGGCTCTGCCCTGCCTGGAATATAGGAGCTCCATCTATGCTTCCTCCCTGTGGTGAATCTGTATAAGACTGGTGGTGTGTGTGATAACTAATGTGTTGTTGTTTTATAAGAGGCTACTATAATGAGGTTTCACTGTAGTTATTTATTTTTTCACAAAGTTAAATAGAGATTTCAAGTAAGTTGAGCACATTTCAATAAATCAGACTCCAACAAAATAATCATTAAAACAAGAAGACTTAAGGAAGTGTTTCTATTATTGGACTTCCAGCTTTCAGACTTCAAGCTTTTGGCCATATCTGTCCTTCATTAGGTGTTTGGAGAGTACAAGAACCTGTTGAAGAACGTCTGTTGTTTGTGATACACAAAGTTCAATAAAAGGAATATTCCCCTAATTCTTCTTGAGCACACACATTTCAAGTTTAAATTTATACTCAACTTACACAGAACATTTATAATGATATAGATTTTTCAGAATTTTGTTCATTTGTCAAAAAGCATGTTTGATTAGGAAAAAAATAATTTGAACATATAACAGTAGAAAATTGTATAATATGGCCTGTCCATCTTCTAGATTTTCTCTTCTCCACCATAATGATCTTTGAGCCTTCCTTCTCTGATGACCTGATCATAGGATTTGAAAATATAGCTTCAATGTATTTAGGTTTTCTATAAAATAAGAATATAAACAGTAGCAATGCATTTCTTTATTCATGCAAAGTGCAAGCTTTTGGATCTTTATAATCCTTCCACAGAGGCTTGCCTGATAGGCTATGCCTGTGGAAGGATTATAAAGATCCGAAAGCTTGCACTTTGCATGAATAAAAAAATGCATTGCTACTGTTTATATTTTTATTTTATACTTTATAGCAATTTTTTCTTCTAAAGGTGTTCAATGTTCTCTTACAGATGTTCTACCCAAGTATTGATCAGAAGTTTATGATGTGTGTGAGGAAATGTTGGTTGTCTGGTGTCAGCCCTCAGCAATGGTAAACGAGGCAACTTGCGCCGCCTGTGACTTCAACAAGCCTGGAGCCTCCTGCCAGCGGAGCATGCCCTGGACATGGAGAGGGGAATACAGTGAGTTGTTGGACCACCGATTGGGAATACAGCAGTCAATATAATTGGTCTTAAAAATTAGAATTTTTATTTTCTATTTTGAGGTTTGAAGTGTTTTTCACAGTAGTGATATCATGGCCAATGAGGGTCAAAGAGAGGTGTAATTATTGTTGTTTAATTAAGTTTAATGGCCAAAAATATATACAGTAAAGCTCTCTGTAAAGGGCACCTAATGGCAAAGCCAAAGTGTCCTTTATGGAGTAGTGTCCTCTAACCAGAGATAATGCCAAATAGTAAAAATTGTAACCTTGCAAATGAAAACTGTTCTTTGTAGAGAGGTTTCTTCTAGCATAAGTATTCTCTCATAGAGGTTCTACTGTATATATTTTAGAAATAGACAAACATAAAAGAATTAAGAAAAAATAGGTGATGCAGAGCAAGAGCATGTACATTGAGTAGTATAGAAATAGAAATCACCAGGAGATTTTTCTCTCTTATCATGAGGCAAAGCTAAGTTTTTTTTTTAATTCTCAATTAAAAAAAAAATATCCCTACACACCCATTACCTGATAATTCAGGATGCTGTGGTGTCCAGTGCCTGCGTCACGCAGTGAGTTCCAGCTGATCCAGCAGCAGCTGGAGACAGAGAAGTTCCCCTCGCTGTTCCCCGGAGGCCCTCCGCGAGCCTTCCACAACCTCTCCAAGGAGGAGCAAGCTTCCATTGAGAAGAAAAGACTTTCTGGTGGGTTGTCCCTCAGTACATTGAATGAAACACCATGTGACCTCTGGCCACAACACTCTATCCTGTCCATTTATACAACCTGTATGCACCTGGTGCAGATTACTGCAGGAAGGCATACAAGAAAGTCCATGTCACCCGGATTGAGACCCGCCACACCACCATCTGCCAGAGGGAGAATTCCTTCTATGTGGATACAGTCCGTGCCTTCCGCGACCGCAGATATGAGTACAAGGGACTTCTCAAGGTGAGAGTTCTCTCATTGGCATATTTCACATATTGGTGGTTATTGTTGGCACACATGGGGAGTTATATTGGATGTTACCCCCCAATCCATGGAAGTGGCATGAACTGTTGATTTTTGACAGCCATGGCCCAGGATTGAATCTCACATTGGGCACTTTTTTTCTAAAGAAACAATTTTCCCAATGACCCCTGATTCTTGCAAAAGTCTAACCCTACCAGTAGTTTCAAGTAGCTCTGGCACCCTTGTAATTTAAATTCAAACTGATTTCTACATGTTTAGGCATATTTAAAAAAAAATTATCCATAGTACATGTGGTACAGGCCATGAATCATGATGGGTAGAAGTTGGCGACTGCTTTTAATGTAAATGCACCACATGTTTGTCTACACATGTTAAAACCAGTTCAACTTTTGCACTTACAAATGTTCCAGAGCCCCGTGTGTTGACATGTGGTGCACTTATAGTTAAAGCAGTTGCTAACTTCTCATCATGATTTTTATGGCCCGTACTACGTGCGTGTACTTGGCATAAGTTAAAAAATTTATATTTATTCTGTATTTAACCTTATATAATCTTATATGGAAGTTGTAATAAATCAATCTCAATCTCAATCTACCCCCCCCCTCTCTCCCTCCTGGAACACCACCACAAAAAAAAAAGAAGAGAAAAGTCTAATTCAATTAAGAGTGGAAGGTAGACCTGACGCAGCAGCATTCTGAAATAAGAAAATATTCTGGTTTAAGAGATGTAACATCTAAAATATCATCATCAACTTAGCACCCTCTATTGCTGAAAATTATAAACATATATTTTTAAATCTGCTTCAATTTTTCAATACAGTATAACCTCCCTGTAAAGGACAACTAATTACAGAGCCAAAGTGTCCTTTAAGGAGATATGTCCTCTTACAGAGAGTTGAAAAATAATAAAAATGGTAATTTTGCAAATGAAAGCTGTCCTTTGTAGAGAGGTGTCCTTTAGCACGAGTGTCTTCTCATGGAGGTTCTACTGTATATAAAATAAAATGTACTTCTACAGCCCTCTTATCCTGCAATGAATAAAAATTGAATGAAGAAGGGTATTGGTCATCAATGGTGAACCCTCCCAGCAGTTTTACTATTGTATTGGACTCAATTTCTTATATACATTGTTCATTCACAATAGTGTACAGTAAATTGGTGTTTTGAAAGAATTATGGATCCACAATACCTGGAGATTAAAATGGCTTGGATGTTTCACCACTGATGAGCCATATGCTCCATCTTTCAATTTTTATTTATTGCACGATAAAGGCTGTAAAAATAAATTTTAATTATATATATTTTTAAAAGAAAAGTAGCATTCAAAAATATATGTTAATAATTTTCAGATGAAAAATACTTTTTATTTGCTAGTAAAATGAGATGTTTTTTTCTCAGTATTGCTTGATACAGCAATTACATGCTTGATTTGCTTATGTCTATGTCATTGGCTAAATAAATTTAGTTCTTTCATCTTTTGGGGTGATTTTTTTTCCCCAATTACAAATTAGAGAATATTTGTCCATATAGTCACTAAAAGTTGAATTCAACTTGGACACTGTCTGTTGCTGTTTTTTATCCCCTTGTGTGAAAATTACACAAATTCCATGAGTTCATGCTCCTTGAGCTGTTTTATGATAAGCTGTGGTCTCTCCCAAAGGCAACTTGGGCATTAACAACAACAGAATGAGCTCGTCATTTAGCCAGAATGAGGGATAACCACTGGACTATGTGTTACTATCGTGTGATGAGAAGACCAGGGAGACCATCTCTTAGAGGAAGATCCCATGGCTAAGACTTGTGATGGTTGCTGGGGAAGGAGGGTGAGAAAGGATTGGCGTCATTGAGATTGGTATCTCTGCAGCTTGCTCACTCAGAAATCATGGGTCCATCAAGGTATACTGTAAGTGTATCTCACTTGTTAAATTAAAATTTTGCACTTGAAAGAGAGGGACCAGAACTCTGGTTACTTTTTCTCACTTGACTATGAAATTTAGAGTTTATTGAAACAATTTCATATTTTAAAGAAATAGCTTCAATACAGGTTTCAAACTTTTGTTCTGATTGCAGAAAGCACCACCATGCTAAGTAAAACAAAAGATGTTAGGTAGAAGGGTCAACAAGTCAGTAAATGTGGGCTGCAGGTAGCCAAGAAGAAAGTGTCCGAGGCTGTGACCAGCGGAGATGCCAGTGAGATCAAGGTGGCCAAGAACCTGGAGGTGCTCTACGACTCTCTGCAGCTGGCCCACAAATGTATCCTCAACTCCTTCTACGGCTACGTCATGAGGAAGGGGTGAGTTGTCATCACAGGCTAATGGGAGAATTCACCTTCAAGACCTTCCAAATACAGTAGAATTTGGATAATTCGAACGTCTTTAATTCAAAAACATCTTTAATTCAAATATTTATTTTGGTCCCTTTTATTCAAAATGTTTTTAATTCAAATTTTTTTTGGTCCCTTGGGCTTTGATTATCCAAGTTTGACTGTATTTGCTTTTTTTTTACATTAAGCGATTATTGAAATTTGATTTTTCATGAACATTGATACAGCACCATTCACCTATATGAATGAGTCCAACCTTGCACACTGTTTAATAAATAGATCCCAGTTTTTTTTTCTTCTAATGGGATAAAACTTGGCCCTACCACCTTAAATTATTGGAAATGAATGTAGTACAAGGTCTTATGTGATAAGCTACATGAAACTAGGCTTCAATCCTTTTTTATTATTATTGGCATCCTCAGTTTATGCTAGCTATTTCATACACTCTATAAATTGTTGACATTTCACATAGCATCCAATTTATACTAAAGTATTATTTGGATTATAGATTGTATATCTTAAGCTAACAAAACCAATTCCAAAAAGTAAATTAAATGTGATCTTACTGTAAATTCTGTATATTCTCAAAAAAAAAAGGCCACTTCTATCAAAATAGGTGTAGAAATTTACTTCTGTCCTACTGACCATCTCTGCAATATAGCAGATATATGATTGGGTGACAAAGCCACATCACCAGCTTTATACACCCACCTGGAGATCATGGTTTCAGTCTACAGAGCTTGTCAGTGTTTAGCTGGGGTAAAGATGCTAGGCCAAAGTTATTGCCAAGATAGTTGGTGCATCAGACCAGAACAAGGATCACTGGAAGGCTCTCTTTGATAGACAAGATTAAATTATATCAATAACCTAAATATATCAACATGTTTTGAAAATAGAGCAATCCATAAATAAATCTTTAATTAAAAAGGCATTATTGGATCAAGGCATATATTTGATCCAATATATGCCTTTTTAATAAAAATATCAATATGTGTGAACATAAATTGGTGGGTGTGTGATGAGGTACAGTTATCCCTGTGATACAATTCTCCCATACAACACATGTAAATTAAAAACTGCAGTGACGAGGTACATGTCAATGTGATGATGTGGTAGAGCCCGGTGGTACAGTATGGAGATGGCTGGGATTGTGTGCCACACCGGGGCTGGAATCATCACCAAGGCTCGGGAGCTCATTGAACAAATTGGGTGAGTAACCTCTCTACCTGACACAATGTGACTTTTGGTGAACTGCTGCTGGATATATCATTTACATTTACACTTTTTTCCCAGAGCATTTGTCAAACAATTTTATATGGTGGATCTTCAGAAAAATCTGGACACATTTTAAACTATCATTTCTTGGCAGAGCTGACTGCTCTAGGGCACGTCCCCAGGTGGCGGATAGGGGAACGACCTTCAGATATGAAGGCCAGCTGTGAAACAAGCAGAATAACTCTGTTGAATAAGCAGTCGCGGACCAACAGCAGCATTGTTAGAAGAGGAGTAGACCTCTTTAAAAATCCTGACTTCAACTGACCCGGTTGATGGACCTCAGCAAGGGTCCCACTCCAGGGATACGGAGGAGCTGTGTCTGTACTCATGTTAGAGTCGGCAGCAAAGGTGTCTGCTTCCATTTTAGGAACGGCCTCAAACTACAGGCAAAGTCAGACTTTCACCAAAATGTGCCTGGATCATGGTGCCATGATCAACGAAAGCTGCACCCCTATACCCCATTCCATGAGATATGATGCTCGAGGAGCATGAACTCATGGAATTTGTGTAATCTTTACACAAGGGGATAAGAAACAACAACAACAACAAGTGGTAAATAAATAGCTTCTATTAAAAAATAGCCTACACTGAATAATCAGCCTGATATATAATGAGACCAGCATGATGGGATACCTCCTTGACTTGGGAGTGACTGAGTTTACATGGAACTGAGCACCCCTGGACATTCAGAATGAATTAGCAGACGTAGAGTTTAGATGTACAATAGCTGTAATAAATATGACTTTTCATCTAGATTGAAGTCATGATCAGGAAATTGGTGCATCATTCATCCTCATTTTGTTTTTTCCAAAGTTATTTAGCTTCTGTGCTGGATTTGCATACTTAATCTAATATATCGATCTTAATTTCTTCCGCTTTGACTCATAAGCATGTCCAACTAAAGCATTCAATGTTCTTGCAACATTTCTGAAGGAAATTCTCTCATTCCTGAACATTGCGTCCAGTTGCTTGATCTTGGCTTTCATTGGAAGGTTCTATTTCTCCAATCATTCTTCTTGATGATCACAACTAATTAGCCCAAGTTTCTGTAAATTGTACTTTGGGACCCTCCTTCCTATGGAAAATGGCGTACTCAATGTAGATAATTCTAAAATACAAATCACCTTTGCAAAATTTGTTTGCACATATTCTCAGAACTTCTTGGTTTGAAGCCATTTTCTTTCTCAATATTTTGAACACATTCTATAATCACATAATCCAGATGGGGAGGGGGTCAGTGGAAGGGTGGTCTAAACTGTTGGTTTTTGATCGCTACGACCCGTGATCGAATCCTGCATTGGGCACTTTTTTATATATATATATATATATATATATACAGGGTGATCCAAAAGTCCCGCACTATTTTAAAAATTAATAACTCCGCCAATATTTGCGCTAGAGCAATGCGGTAAACACCATTGTGTTCAGGATGCAATGGGATTTTTTATGGCAAATAATGAAAAATTCGAAACTGATTTTAGTTACAATTTTATTAGCCAGATGGCGCTCTACCAGAATCAGAGATTCAGCGGCCAAATTGTTTGATAAATTGAAAAATATAACTGATCGACACGTATTTTTCCTTTTTGAATACCAGGAAAGAACCCTAATAATATAAAATAACAAATTAATAAAACACCACTTCGCCAAAAGTATGAAGAATTGGTTAACGATTTTCAAATACAATCAGAGATATGTAAAATAGGTACATGCAAATTAAAACATGTAGCAAAAAGAAAATTGATATTTTAGATACGGTTTGCTTCCGAAGATAATAAATTTCTAATATTTTTGATTCAACTCTCACTCAGTATCGATTATATTTATTTTAATTCATTTGAAAAATATGTATCTATCTCTGATAATTTATTTTACTCTGGAATGCCGTTGTTGTTGTCGTGTCCAATAAAGAGCCTTAGATGTATCCATGCATCTCCATCACAGCAGCAGCAATGTCCACTATCTTGGGTGTGTAAAGATGCTGCTCTGGGTCTATGTCAATTTTCTGCAAGGCTGCGGCCATTGCTGGATATGAGAATATGTGGGTAGGTGTAAGTTCCACACCAGGACAATTGTTGCATGCCCTATAGGTTCCTGTGCCATCTGGATGTATTGTCATTCCTTTATAGTGTTTTGTTCTAAGTCTTGTTATAGTTTTTGTCATTCTTCTCTCAGAGTTTATTTCGCATTTTGATCTTTTCCTAT
The DNA here is from genome assembly GCA_030710605.1 of Cordylochernes scorpioides. NCBI lineage: Eukaryota > Metazoa > Arthropoda > Arachnida > Pseudoscorpiones > Chernetidae > Cordylochernes > Cordylochernes scorpioides. Next base: position 48,144,450 of record CP092882.1, read on the forward strand.
TTTTTGTTTAATTATCTTGTATTTTGACAAAGAATCAGCGTCAAATAATGACATTTGTTCTTTCCTTTGGCTCAACTTTCTGGCTTCCTTTGCCAATTCAAATGCCATTTCATTACCCCCGATCCCAGCATTGGCAGGGATCCAATGTAGATTGCAGTTATTCTCCAATGGTTCCAGTTGGGTAAATAACGAGTGTATTTTCTGTGTGATTTTAGTATTGCCCTTCTGAATTGCTTCTAGAGCGGATATGGAGTCGCTGTATATTAAAATTCCTTCTGCTTGATGCAGGGATGGTTGGTTAAGGCATACATCAAGGGCTTTCCAGATAGCTGTCAGTTCACAAGTGAAGTTTGACGAAATCTGTCCTGCTCCTTCTTTGATTTTGATGTTTGTTCCATCTTGCAGTATTAGGTTAATTCCGGCCCCTCCATTACTCAGGGTAAGGTCTGAAGATCCATCTGTATATGCTGTTAAAGGGCGTGGCCTAGCATATTTAATCAAGAATTTGTACTATGAGGACATAGCCATTAATATTCCAAACACATTAGACCTCGAAGCCCAAGGTATCAAAGTCTACCTCAATCAAAACAAAGCCATCAACATATACAATATGTATGACCCTCCAAACAATACATTTATTGACGATGGAACAATGGCTCAATTTCTTACAGACAACACTATTATTGTAGGTGACCTTAATGGCAAACATCAACTATGGGTATGTTCTACGTCAAACCCAAGAGGCAAAATACTATCAAACATATTTGACGACAATGCCTTCATTTGCTTAAATGATGGGAATCCTACCCATCATTCCTACAAGCTATAATACTGCACAAGCTCTTGATATAAGTTTTTACTATCCTAACATTTTCCAAAAATGCAAATAGCAAATATTAAAAAGTTTTGGAAGTGATAATTTGCCTAATTTGATAGAAATTAGCACCAAGACCAAAACTAGCTCAATTAAGAAAATTTCTGGAACTTCAAAAAGGCTAATATGATATCTTTCGAAAACACCATTATTAAAGCAGTCAAAGTTTCAATACCAAGAGGTAATATTAAGAAATGGATTCCAAATTATACACACAAGGCAAAAAATATTCAAACACTTATAACTAAAATAAAAGAACTACAAAAAAGTGCACCCAAAACCAAACAAATTGTAGAACTGAACTGAACATTGTGATTGCAAAAATAAAAAGATTATACGTAAATGTGAAAAGGGAAAAATGGAAACAAACCTGTGAAAACCTGAACCCAAGAAACCAAAATACAAAACTTTGGAATTTGGCAAAACAAATTGACAGAGTCCAGCCACAAACTGAACACGCAAATATGATTAAGAATACAGATGGTACACCAGCAACTAATGACAAAATTTCTGCCAATCCTTTAGGTAATTCATATCAAATAAGTAGTAAAATCAAGGTTGAAAAAAGGCCCTAAAGATTATTCATGACTGTAAAAATGTCACCAGCACTCATAATATTTTCCATGAAAAAAATCAATATGAAAGAGCTAGCTTATGCATTAGAAAACACTGACCTAAATAAGACTCCTGGGCCAGATGGAATTCATGGCCGAATGATATCAAACTTGGGCAAAATTGGCAAAGAAAGACTTCTTAATATTTTCAATAACTCCTGGAAAACTGGAAAATTGCCTCAAGACTGTAAAAATGCAACAATAATTCCCATTAAAAAACTTAACAAATCTGCTGATGACCCAAAACACTACCGACCTATCTCCCTCACAAATATTTGCTGCAAATTAATGGAAAAAATTATACTCAGACGACTCACCTACCACCCCGACACAAGAAATCTATTACCAGAAAAACAATATGGATTTAGGAAAGGACATGGGACAATAGACCAACTCTTATTTTTCACACAAAAGGTAAAAGATGCACAAAACAAAAAACCAACTAACCACACCATAGCTGCTTTTTAGACCATACACAAGCTTTTGATAAGGGGTATGGAAAAACAAGTTAATTAGAAAATTATACAAACACTTCAAAATTGATGGAAAAGCTATAACTTGGATAAATGATTCCCTTAAAAATACATACATCAGGGTCAAATATAATGGCACTCTATCTAAAACCTTCAAATTGTACCAAGGATTACCACAAGGATCAGTCCTTAGCCCAACTCTCTTCACCCTATTTATTGCAGGCATAGAAGAAAATTTTGCACATAAAACCAATATTGGACTTTTCGCTGATGACATTATTCTATTGAAATATATTTCAGGAAGAGTGGGGAGCTGAAGCAACAACACTAAAATTAACTTACACATCTCTAATGAGACCTATCTTGGAATATGGATATCAAATCTATGGTACAGCATCTGAAACAAATCTAAAAACACTGGAAAGGATACAACTAAATGCAACTAGAATTATTACAGGTCTTCGAAATACCTGCCCTGATAATATTGTACTTTACGAGGCAGACATTATGCCCTTAAAGGATAGAATAAGCTACAATCTGCCAAAATATATAAACTTAATTGGGAACCCAATATAAGACTCAAAAAAGAAGGCCCTCTCCACCTGGCCAAAAGAAATAGAATTTTAAAATATAAAGTGGAAAAATATTATTTAGCTGAAAAAATATCTCCATGCGAACCACTAACAAAATGTTATTTTTTATGCCACTTTAAATGAACCCACCAACAAACAATGCCAAAATCCAGAATACTTAAAACGATTATCATTAGAAATAATTAATAAAATTCCTATAAATGCAATAACTATCGATACCGATGGTAGCAGAGACGAGTTGGGACACACTGGCAGTGGCTCTCTCATTAAAACCACAAATGGCAATGAGAAAATAAACAGAAGAAACCCAGAATTTTGCTCAGTCTTCAGATCAGAACTTATAGCCATCTATGAAGTCTTAAAATCCATCAGAAACACTAAACATCACGATATATGGATTCTGACTGATAGTAGAAGTGCCATACAACACTTGAGTCACACAGGGGAACTTAGAGACAAAGTAAGCAGGAACATAATTGGTTATCTCCAAAAACTCTCAATACCTCAAAAATTCACCTTCAATGGATACCCTTACATGTTAGCATTGAAGGCAATGAAGCTGCTGATGCGCTAGCGAAAAAAGGCACGAAAGAACCCTTGCTACAGAAAAATAAACTTACTTTTAAAGATATAGAAACAGTAGCCAAAATAAACAAGTACTGGAGGATCCCACTTAAGCACAGTTAGTACACCCTAGAAGCAGATGGCCACCCAGACCTTTCGGTCCACAAGCCGGCATGCGGAGCATGTCCTTCGCTGCTATTCTGTTCAACTCATAAGCCAAGTAACGGTATCCAAGCTAGTGCTTGGAGATTGTACCTGGAAACACCACCTCCCAGACAACGTGTCTGGAAGGATTTCTATACCGGTGACCTTTAATCACAGCGAAATAGGAAAATATCTACTGTGTCCAGCAGGGACCGCAGGGAGGCAACCCCCGGTCGACTCTGTTCACTCACAGCTGAGGAAAAGCTCAGCTGCCACGTCGTGGGCTTTTTCAAGAAGCTTGCTGTGATTTCTCAGCAGCTTACTCTCGATCGCGCCCCTCGCCCTCCTTCTCTCTTCCTGCACACCCACTACCCTTGGACAATCCAAGACATAGTGGCGTGCATCCACATCCCTTTCTCCACAGACGCAATCAGGATTGCTCTTAATTTTAAATCTGTGGAGACTTGGGGAAGGGCCCATGTCCCGAACTACCCTAATGAGTTTGTGGGACATTACCTTACAGAGGTACTTGGGTGTTGTTACCCCATTGAATACCTATCTCCCCTTCACACTGTTCCTCCATCTGTCCAACCATAAGTCCTGGACGTGCCCCCTGATCCTCCTATAAACTTCTTTCTTGGTCACTGGGGTCCTTAGTGATCTACCTCTAAAGCATCCTGCCTTAGCGATCCTGTCTGCGAACTCATTCCCTTCGATGAGGCTGTGTCTCCTAAACGAAGGGAGCTCCGGAGCCCGCGTCATCATCTCCAGCTCCCGGATTATTTGATGCGCGAGTTGCCCTTTCTCCAGATTGATGGCGACGAGGGCCAACATACAATCTGAATAGAAGCGGTCCGGGCTGAAGTTCTTCTCGGAACACACTCTGAGGGCTACCCTGATCGCAACCAGCTCGGCTGAAAAGACCAATTCGTCCACTCTGAGTGTTAAGCTTTCTTGGAAGATCAGCTCTCCATTAGTGAAAATCACTACCCCAGCTCCAGTATTGGTTCCAGAATTACTACCATCAGTGAAAACCTCCGTGCCAATCCCTGTCGGCCCTCCAGGACTCCAATTCCACTTTGGCAACCACTGCGGAGGCTTCCTTGGGTCCCTCTTCGATTCCAGGGCCCCCGCTTCAAGTCCCAGGGCATCTTCCCTGTTTTCCCAGATCTTCTGTCTGATGGTCTCCTCCTCTAGTTTCATTCCCAGGGGAATAAGCCCAGCGAGGACCAATAAGGCCTCACTGCTGGTAGTGCGATATCCCCCTGTGATTCTGAGTGCCGCTGTCCTCTGCACTCTCTCTAGAGTTGTTGCCACCTTCTGATCCCTGTTTCGGCGCCACCAAGCCCCGGAAGCATATAGCAAGATTGGCTCGATACAGGAGAGGCAGAGGTTCCTAAAAATAGTACCCTCCTTCCCCCCCCCCCCCCCCCCCCCCCTGTTGAGAGCCAACCAGGACATGCCTGCACAACGCCTCCCTGCCTCTCGCCACCATCTCCTCCGCCTGGTATTGCCAACCCATCTTGTCATCAATGACCACCCCCAGGATGATCATCCTATTGACCAACGCTACCCTCCGTCCTTCCATCCGGATAGCCTGCTTGTGTTCCCATTTGATCCCTTTCCTTTTAGTTCTTATGTATCTAGGCTTAAAGCTGAGGGCTTTAGTTTTGGAGACATTGAACTTAAGGGCAGAGTCATGGGCCCAGTTCGAGAGAATTTGGAGAGAAGTTTCAACACACTTCTCAGCCTTCGCTCTCGAAGCAGCCTCAATGATGAGGAACTGGTCGTCAGCATAGAGAACCATCCTGGCTCCCTCAGGGAGCTCCTCCTGGAAAACGGTGTTTACCAGGATATTCCACAGAATAGGTCCGCAGCAAGAGCCCTGGGGGCAACCCCTAGCACAGTTTCTTTCCAATTTCCGCCCACCAAAACTGAGGCTAATCCGTCTATCCCTCAGGAAGTCACGAACCAAGCTGCACAAATTATCAGGACCACCCATGTCCATCAAATTTCTCATCAGCTTGTTCCAGCTCATGGAGTTGAACACGCCATCAATGTCCAGGGCCACGAAAAGAACCCAGTCACCCTTATTTAAGCCCATTTCAACCCCCTCTAACACCTCGTCCAGAGCTGTGGTTGTGGACTTCCCTTCCTTAAAACCATGTTGGGAAGAGGAAAGGAGCTCATTACTCTCAAGCCAGTGCTTCAGTCGCTGAGCTATTAGGCTATCCAGGACCTTACCTAGACACACTAGTAAAGAAAACGGACGATAATCATTAGGAGAATTACCCTTTCTACCAGACCTTTCGAGAATCACTACTCGGGCAACCTTCCATGCCTCAGGAAATGTACCAGTGTCCAGGCACCTATTGAATAACCTGGAAAGAAGCGATGGGTGCATCCTTACCAGGGCTTTCACGACCGTGTTATCGATCCCTTCGGGACCAGGAGATTTCCTTTTCCCGAACTTGAAAGCCGTCAGTTTCACCTCATTCTCAGAAAAGGGCGGATCCACCAAACCACAAGTGGTCAGAGAGAGATCTCGTCCTCTGGTTCCTCGTTTCCGAAGTGCCGATCCAAGTTGTTTTTATTTTGTCTTCTGCTTTCGAGCGAGTAGGTCTAGAACACATTCTCTCTGAATTTTCTCATTGTTGGTGGATGAAACAGCACCAGTGATTATTTTGGCCGCTTTTGCTTGAACACCGTCTAGTCTTACTTTTAGTGATGAGCTTGAGGCAGCCCAGACCGGTGTTGCATATTCCATTATCGGCCTTATTAAGGTGGTATATGATGTTCAAAGAATTATGGTTTTTGCTCCCCAATTTGTTCCACATAGCCTTCTCAGAATGTTTAGTTTTCTGATAGCTCTATTTAGGTGCTAATTAAGTGTGTTCTGAAAATTCCAATTCCTCATCAATAATAATTAAAATAATTTTGTTGACATCTTGTCAATACATGCACAGTCTGCACTATTAAAAAAAGATAATATGCATTATATACACTATGTACAATGAATATGGCGCCTCTTCCAGCGCTGCAGATTTTGGTGGAGAATCGCCAGTGGGTCTCCAGCGACACCACGCATTTTGCGATCTACGATGAATACGTAGATCGCATACTTCGCCGCTTAGGAGATGGTGATGGCGTGGTCCTCGAGACCAACTGGAAAGATCCAGGACTGCAGTATCACACCTAGGTATTTTGGATTTCTATTTTATCAATTAATTGGTTGTTTATGCTCATTTTGGGGTTATATTTAAGCCTTTTTCCCTGTCAGTAGAGAAGACGCATAGGTTTGGTTTTATTGGGTTTATGGTCATTTGGAGTTCCATTGCCCACTTCTCCAGTCCTCTCATTGATGTGTTCAGTATTTTTTACGATTTTTCTATGCTGCTACTTGTGTGCCATATGACTATATCATCTGCATAACAGGCAACCTTTGTGTCTTCAGTGAGGTAAGGATGGATGTCGTTAATATATAGCAGATAGAGTAGAGGAGTGAGCACAGATCCCTGAGGTACACCAGCCCATGTTCTTCCTTCCTTGGAAAATTCTCCCTTGACCCGAACCTTTAACCTTCTTCCCCTTAAGAAGTCTGCAATCCAGATTAAGGTTTTTATTCTTACTCCGATATTGTGCAGCCTTTCACGTAATTTCTCCCTCCACACTCGATCAAAAGCTGAGGTCATATCAAGGAATATAGCCGTGGTCTTCTTTGGCGGTTTTTCCTGGAAAGAATCTATTATTGATTGACAGGAGTAGAACAGTTGATCAGTCGTACAGTGCTGGGATCTATAGGCAGTTCGGTAGAGGTTTATTTATTATTTTTAGTGAGCCAGACTATGAGCCTAGAGTGGATAATCCGTTCTGGTATTTTAAAAAGTATGCAGGTGAGAGCAATTGGCCGATAGTTCTTGTATTCCTTGGCATTTTTGTTTGGCTTCAGTATTGGCACTATAATTGATATCTTCCAATTCTTTGGTGTGGAGTTGAATATTAGCTTTGTCTTCAGAGTGTTTAATCATTTGACCAAAGATTAGATTATCTCTTGGTGACCTCTTGGATTTTTTTATTGATGAGTTTAGCTCATTTAGTGTGAAGTCTTTCGAGAAAATATCTTGTTGATGAAAGTTTCTTGCTTGTTTAACTAACTGGTTTATTTTTTTTTACTTAATATGAAAAATAGACACTTCGGCCAGTTGGAGTTTTTTATTTTCTCAACGTTTCGACAAATATCTTTTGTCTTCGTCAGGAGAAGTAAATAAAAATAAACATTTGGCAAGGCGTTAAAAATTTTCAACGCCTTGCCAAATGTTTATTTTTATTTACTTCTCCTGACGAAGACAAAAAATATTTGTCGAAACGTTGAGAAAATAAAAAACTCCAACTGGCCGAAGTGTCTATTTTTCATATAAGTATGAATGCCGGCCAGGCAGCCTCTATCTTTACGATAACTGGTTTATATTATTTCAGAGTCCTGTCTTCATTCGTATAGTTGAGTATGGAAGTGCTTGAAAAATATTCAGCAATTATGTTAGCCATCTGTTTGTTCTCGTTCTCGCTGTTCTATTCATATCGGTTAGAGTATTGGAGGATTGGTATTGGTTTTGAGTGTTCTCTAACACTCTAATCATATTCCAGTGTTGGCTGTCCTTTCTTGGATCCATTTTTTCGCAGAATTCTGCCATTTTTCTTGTTTGCATATCTAAATTTCTTGTTCTATTTTGTGACTAATTTCAATGAATTATTTTATGTTTTCTTCTATTTTATTTGTTTTAAGAAGTTCATTGATATTGTCTCTCTCTCTGAAATCATTGCCTCGATATTGAGGTCCTTCCAGTAAGGTATCCACAGGTCTTTACGTCTACCTCTAGGTATCGATGCTTTTGCAGCTTTTGAAATGTTCGAAGAGAATTTTTCCAAGTTTTTGTCAAGCGTTCTGTAATTCAATTTTTCGTTGCACATTTCTTCAAGCTTTTCTGTGAATTTTTTTAAGTCGGCTTTCCTAAAGTTCCATGTTCTTTTATTCTAATGGACATTCTCAATTTTGAAGTTTAGGGTTGTTAAAATTGGTCTGTGTTCACTAATTGCACCTCTCAGGATTTTTCATTGTGTTGTGGGTGCGATGTTGTAATTTATCGCTGTGATGTCTATTGCGGATTCTGTGCCTGTGGACTTAGATAGATAGCTGTTCTCTCCGGTAATTAACGGTGTAAGGTCGAGGTCGGTTAGCATGTCCTCAACCTGCTGACTTTTGTTATCCTGGACAGGTGATCCCCAAATTGAACTTTTGGCGTTAAATTCGCCGAGTATGATTGTGATATCCGAAGACGCTTCACTTAATGTCTCTATTGTGTGTACCCATACAAAATTCAAAGATTTCACGAGCTGAAAGTTGGCGATTTTGTGATGCGTCAAGAATTCGCTGCATGGGTTTTCCGGCAAATTGATATTGATGAAAACTGGCTGTCGAATGTTCTGTGGACAGATGATGCTCACCTTTCTCTAAACGGAGAATTTAACATTCAAAACAGCCGCATTTGGGCAACAGAAAACCCTAGGAATTTTACAAAAATGCCACTTTACCAGCCTAGAGTTAAAGTTTTGTGTGGGTTCACTTCTTTTATTATTGGGCCATTTTTCTTTGAAAAATCAATGGAAGAACTTTTAAAACCGTTTTTGTAACTGGTGAACGTTATGTTCAACTTTTGAGAGAAAAGGGTATTCCCATATTACAAGGCAAAAGCACTAAGCGAAATAACATTCATGAAAGATGGAGGACCTCCTCATATCTCCCGAGGTGCCAAAAAATTCCTGAAGGATACGTTCGGTGAAAATCGTGTGATAAGTCGCCACTTTATATACCAGTGGCCTCCAAGATCACCAGACTTGACGCCTTGTGATTTTTGTTTATGGGAGTACATTAAATCGTGTGTTTATCGATGCTGGCCTACCACATTGGCCATGTTGAAGGCTTCTACCAGATGGCACGTTTTATCAATTTCAACAGATATTTTATTTAATGCTGTCCATTCTGTCATTTATCGTCTGCAGGCGGTGATTGAGAATGAAGGGTGGCACATTGAGCAAGGATTGTGACATAATACAAGAGAGAAGACAGCTACCTCATGTGTTATATAAGCCGCCATGTATCATATTATCTACCAATATTTTGCAGCTCTTTGTGTTGGGATATGGGAATAATAAATGCTGTCCTCACATCTTGACTCTTTTTTTTTTTTGTGAACAGTAATATTTTGTTTGTCATTTGCTCACATATTATGTCGTGCAAACCAGAGTGTTATAACTTCTCGAATAACACTGGTACACACAATTTTTCCCTTTATGTTTAGTTTTTCGCTTTTCGCTTATTAGAAGAAATAGCATAAGGAATATTTTCTGAACACCAATAACTTTAGAAATTTTGTGAAAAAAAATAATACAAAATGATTTTACTACCACGTTTTTCAACGCAAAAGGTCGATTTAAAAATTATTTTTATTTGAGGGAACACATTTTTTAAAATTGTGTACAGTATAATAAACAATGATAACATTTGACAAGCCCATAGGATATTTGGAATAAAGTACGACAAATATATTTTGTCACTCACCTCTATATTTCATTTGTTGGAACATGACAAATATACAGTTAAATAGTCAAGGGTCGCCAATCAATCAAGAAACTACACATTCCTTATAGCAAGAAATCTTATTAAGAGTGCCATCATAAAATTTGGTACTATATTAACATTTCAAAAATCCGTGTATGGATATCAGCAGTATTTTTCAAACATCTAATCTATTTCACAAAACCCCATATAAAATATAAATATTTTTGCTACATATTTCAATTTGCATTTACCTATTTTACATATCTCTGATTGTATTTGAAAATCGTTAACCAATTCTTCATACTTTTGGAGAAGTGGTGTTTTATTAATTTGTTATTTTATATTATTAGCGTTCTTTCCTGTTATTCAAAAAGGAAAAATATGTGTCGATCAGTTATATTTTTCAATTTATCAAACAATTTGGCCGCTGAATCTCTGATTCTGGTAGAGCGCCATCTGGCGAATAAAATTGTAACTAAAATCAATTTCGAATTTTTCATTATTTGCCATAAAAAATCCCATTGCATCCTGATTACAATGGTGTTTACCGCATTGCTCTAGCACAAATATTCGTGGAGTTATTAATTTTTAAAATAGTGCGGGACTTTTGGATCACCCTGTATATAAAAAATGCTCCAATGGCCCCCAATTATTGCAAAAGTCCAACCCCACCAGCAAGCGCAAGTAATCAAACGGGGCTCTAGCACATTTGTAAATGCAAAATTCGAACTGCTTTTCACATGTGTAGACATGTGGTGCACTTACAAAGCCGTCGCCAACTTCTACACAATCCAGATTTTTTTCATGTTTTCAAATTATAAGATAGTAATAGTACAAATCCAGAGTTTTTTTTTTTAAAACCACTCAATAAAAATAGTTTATTGCATTAATGATAAAGCACAGTTTGAATTATAGATACAGGAAATTAAGACCTAATCCAAATAAATTAATAGTGTGTGATGTTTAGGTAACAGCATTGTTACTGAAACGTCACACACTATTAATTTATTTAGAGATTAGGACTTATTTTCTTGTACTTATTGCATGAAGTTTGAAAAAAAAAAATGATATTATGTATTGTAGAAGTATATGCCAACTTGAAACCTAGTCAACCAGTATTTTTGACAAATAAAATGTATTTCAAGAAAGTGATAAAAAATAATTTAGATTATAGATTATAGCTACAAGAAAATAAGACCTAATCCAAATAAATTAATAGTGTGTTCAGTAACAACGCTGTTACAACGCTTGTATTTATTGCATAAAGTTTGAAAAAAAAAAATTGATATTATGTATTGTAGAAGTACGCCAACTTGAAAAATAGTCAACCTGTATATTTGACAAATAAAATGTAATAAAGCACAATTTGGATTATAGATAAGAAAATATAGACAAGAAAATAAGACCTCATCCAAATAAATTAATAGTGTGTGACATTTCAGTAACAACACTGTTACCGAAACATCATACACTATTAATTTATTTGGATCTTATTTTCTTGTAGGTATTTCAAGAAAGTTTTGTCTTTAATTTGGTTAACTGGCTTAGATGACAGCAGGCTAACTGGTGTGCCACCAGGCGGCCCCTGGAGCTGGATACAGATGGTATCTGGTGTATTCTTCCCGCCTCCTTCCCTGAGAACTTTGTCATCCGCACCACCAACCCCAAGAAACCTAAGGTCACCATCTCCTACCCTGGGGCCCTCCTCAATGTCATGGTGAAGGTAGGTTGTCTGGGACAGTGGTCACTGGAGGTTGTTTGATCTTTTTTTAAATTAGATCTAGATTTTTGAAAATTTTAACACAAACTTTCAGGTCATCAGATCAGATAGGCTTAGGGGAAAAGATTAAAAAAAGAAACAGTAAATATGAGGTAATAAGACCAAATCCAAATAAATAATGTGTGATGTTTCGGTAACAGCATTGTTACCATCATCAGACAAAAGTACTGAATGTTCACAATTTGGATTATAAATCATAAACACAAGCTAATAAATCCAAAAATCCAAATAAATAAACATTATTAATTTATTTGGATTTGGTGTTATTACTGTGTGTTCATAATCTCTAATCAAAAATTGTGTGCCTTATCAGGTAAGAAACAGTGTATATAAATGTTTGATTATATTTTATAAATTCTGGTTGGAATAGTAAGTCAGTCCTATGGAGGTGTGAGGAATTGTAGCTGCTTACATTTTGAAGAGGTGGGGGTTCTGCAAGGGTCTTTTTATAGAACATTAAATCAATCTCAAGGCTCTGGTAGTTGTTAGATGTGGTGGTTGTTGACAAATTTTACTGTAGACCTCAACAGGGAAGTTTGTTCTAATGATGATGTTGTGTTGTTCAACCCCAGGACTTCTATACCAACCACCAGTACCATGAACTGGTCAACCCCAGGTCACTCAACTACGAGGTCCGCAGTGAGAACTCCATCTTCTTTGAGGTGGACGGCCCCTACCTGGCCATGGTGCTCCCGGCCTCGAAGGAGGAAGGCAAGAAGCTCAAGAAGAGGTAGGTTGTATCTTACCCCATGTACCTACTCCCAGGTAAACATGGTGCAATTCAGATGGCAATCATAAAGAAATAACTCATTTAACTGGGTATGAGAGTATTAGAAGATGTATACACTCATGGACAAAACTTAAGGAAGTGGACTTAAGGACTGTTGCATCAAGGCAATGCTATTGTAACATCCAGGCATTATTATTTCTACATAACAAAGAATATTTACATACAAGAGTTTTGTTAATATGCAACTATTTTGCTGACATTACCCTATATTTGGTGGTCTGAGAGAAGTTCTGCTACAGAAAGAAAGAACACCTAGTTCTTTGGACTTGAGATTGTTGATTTTTGATCCAATGATAGGGCCACCATATATATTGTATTACAAAAGTTTAGAAGGAAGTTATTCAGGCAAAAAAAGTATGTATTTTGGCTCAAGATTGGCCTTTACCACTTCTCTAGCCCAAACAACTCAGGAAGATGAGACCGATTTTTCTACTCCCCTTGTGTAAGATGTTAAGGCATTGATATGCTGACCCTGTACTGATTAGGGTGAAACCATGTTATATACGTAGGCTGGCCTTTGTCTGAATTTGTCAAAGCTGGTGTTTATTGATTGATCTAGATCTCTGCACAGAGATGATCAATGAACATTTTACTTTTTGAGTAAAATATATCAGGCCTCCAGGGAAAAGTATCTTTTCAAAACATTTTTATTCTTTAGCTTTCGGGCACAAACACCCCTCTACAAGAGAAAACATAGAATAGGTAGAAGGGTGTTTGTGGCTGAAAGCTAGAGAATAAAAATGTTTTGCAAATACACATTTCCCTGGAGGCCTGATATATTTTACTCAATATTGATTCAAGGGATTATTTTATTGAATTTTACTTTTTATTCTGACGCCCTTTTCAAGAAAAACACAAGAGTTTATAGTTACATGCAAGCTTTTATAATTATGAAAAGCAAAACATATAAAACTCTTCAAAATATGAATTAAATGATTAAAGTGATAAAATCCTGAATTATTTATATAGAAAATGCTGAGTACAAAAACATGTTTTTAAAATTAATTTACAAAAAATATTGTATGTTGCCAGATATGCAGTCTTCAACTTTGACAAGACCCTTGCTGAGCTGAAAGGCTTTGAGGTGAAGCGGCGCGGAGAGCTCCAGCTAATCAAGATCTTCCAGTCCTCGGTGTTTGAAGCCTTTTTGAAGGGAGACACCCTGGAGGAGTGCTACGATCATGTTGCACGGGTCGCAGACTACTGGCTGGATGTGCTGTACAGCAAGGTAACGTCTTGATTGAGGTTTACATTTATTCCTAACTAGAGTTAGAACTCTTTGGGAGAGGCTGCTGCTTATCATAAAATAGCTCGGGGAACATGAACTCATGGAATTTATGTAATATTTACATAAGGGATAAGAAACAACAGGGTTAGAACTTGCATGGGAAATATAATGTCTGTGCCCCTTGATTGATGTTTACATTTAACTAGGATTAGAACTTGCATTTTTCCATAGGTCTAAACCCTATCAGAGAGGGCAAGTCATGAAATGAGGGTCTATGGCTTTTTTTAAGTGAAACTGATGCAATTCTTATACTATGAACACAAACCTTTTTACACCATGATTATCATGGCCTAGTATATACTAGAAGTACTATTGGAATATATCTATAAAAATAAAGGTCATCCCTCTCGTCAAAATATAATATATGTATAATAATTAATTAATTAAAAATATATTTATAAAAAGCTGTTATTAAAAATTCACTAAAAATGAGAAAATAAATATTTCAGCTACCACCATTGAACAAATTAAAATTATACAAGTCGAAATGAAAGCCTCTCAGAAGACTAATCATCAAATATTGAGTGAAGATGTAAACATTTTAGTGAAACATAAAAGATTACTAATCAGTTGCTTCATATTAAATCGCATTAAGTTCTAAATTCATGATTATCATCCCACGCTACCAATGGTTTTGGAAATATATATATTTTTTACCCTTTTCAGTGCATTTTTATTAAAAGCTTTATTAATTTGATTTTTAGTTATGAATTCTCTAAATTTACGCCTTTACCCTCCAGAATGGTTGCAAGGTTTTCCCACTATGTACTAAGTGCAATTCTCAACCTGCAACCCCAAAACACATTATTGACTGTATTGACTCATCCTTTTATGAGCTCTACTCATCCCCAGTAGACACCATCTCAAGCTCTACAAGCTTGATACCCTGATATGATTGAGTCGAGATAAGAACGAAGAAAAAGACACCTTTACCCACAGCCAAATGATATATAAATTTACAAAACATTCCACAGAATCAAGAGTTGAAATATATACAAGTGTATTCCTGATCACCATGACCCTCTAGAAGTTTGTACACTTGCATTGTCAGCTGGGTTGAAGGAGTGTTCAAAATTTCAGATTTCTATGTCACCTGGAGGAATATAAAAAATTGATCGCTAGATTTGTGGACAGAGTAACAGACATGGAAGCAAGTTAAATAAAAGCTTTCCTCCTCCTTCCATGCTTTCATCTACTGAGGGTGGGCCACATGGTCTCTCCATACTCCAAAGACCATGTGTTACTCTGGGACTGATACTGTGACAGGGTCTCAAGAACTTGCCACAGGCTAGTCTTTGGTCCACCCCGGTTATTTTAAAGCTTTTAAACATGAGGAATATTAGGTTTGGGTTGTGTGCTAGAGACAGACACTGTTGGTTGAAGCATGTTGGCGTTGCAGGCGGCAAATATGCCGGATTCTGAACTCTTTGAACTCATCTCAGAGAACCGCAATATGTCCCGCAAGCTGGAGGACTATGGTGAACAGAAGTCTACTTCAATCAGTACTGCTCGGAGGCTGGCGGAGGTGAGTTTCCTTATCTTGTGGAGTTCAGAACCCCTCTCAGGGTTCTCTTCATCACATTCTGCTACAAACTGTGGTTGTGACAGTTCTTGGGGGACCAAATGGTGAAGGATGCTGGTCTATCCTGTCGCTATGTGATCTCCAAGAAACCAGCTGGTTCTCCGGTAACTGAACGGTAAGTTTGCATATCTTCTTATCTCATGGCAGAGCCAGATCTTGGTGGAAATAAAGAGGGATTGTTACATGGAAAAACCAATTTAAGACAAAAAAAAGGTGGAATCTCCCGAAAGTGGGTGAACATTTTTTCATTCAGTCTGTCCACCAAAAATTACTCTGACTGTTAACATGATTAGAGTGTTGGGCAAATGTTTGATGAATCTTTTCTTCCATCATAGTTGATGGACACACATTTCTTCCCTAAGTTTTATAAACAAGATATTTCTACAGTCCTTATACTGCAATGAATAAAAATTGGAAGAAGGAGGGCATGGCTCTTCAGTGGTGACCCTTCATAGTAGTTTTCCAATTTAATTTATACCGCTCTACTATTGTATTAAACTGAATTTCTTCTATTACCCTGCATTTGCAATTGAATACAGTTAATTGGTGTTTTAAACAAACTATGGATATTTGCTTCTAGGACTGTAGATAATTATAATCAGTTGCATTGCCATGTTATTCACCTTGGTAAAAGAACATTGCAACTACTGTGATAGAGATGCACAGAGACATCTGAGGCTCTTCATTGGACACTATAACACAAACAATAACTGTAGATAATGTACTCTAAATTAAAGGTTTTATTCATTAAGCAATCCTCTTCCACAAAATCACAAATAAGCCTGTTAAGCACATATTAAATAACATCAACTAAGAGAGCGCCCTCTATTACCGATAATTATAAATTTAAAAACCTTCATGAGAGGACATTCCCACTAGAGGGCACCTCTCTACTAAGGACAGTTTTCATCCCCAAAATTACCATTTTTACTAGTTAGCAACTCTCCGGGAAAAGGACAACTCTCCCTAAAAGACACTTTGGCTCTGCAACTAGATGTCCTTTACAGGGAGGTTCTACTGTATTTCAATTAATTTTTTTTTTAAGTATAAGTTCTGTTGAAATAGTTTCTTCATAGTCTTCATCTTCTTCCCAGCTTGTGAATAAAAATATTAATATGGGTTTTTTTCTTCATGCACACCTTCAATAACAAATCTCCTCCCCAAAAAATAATTCAGAAAATTCTCTGATATCCATTTAAGCATATCTTAATGAGAAATATAAAAACCTTAATAGCATTTCTGGGAAATTATATTAGTGATTTTGACATCATTTTGATACATCTGTTGATTGGATTGTTTTCTCTCTCTCTCTCTCTCTTATAATTTCTTCTTCTGACAAAAAAGAAAAAGAAAGAGGATTTAATTCTATTTGAAACTATCAAGGTAGTAAAATACTAAATACTCTCTGTAACTCTTTGTCACCTTTGGATAGCTATTATTATTAATCCATCATTCAATAGTGGATTTCCTTTTTATTTTCACCTCCTTTTTAAGCTAACAATAAAATCATAAAGCTCTAAACCAAATTTAGTTGTGCTATACAGAAATGGGTTTTATCTCACTCAGTATAGAATATTCTCCCAGAGAAGTATCTTACTGCGAAAGAGGGCAGGCAGGGAATGATGGTCCACTGCTGTGTCCAGAGCCATTCCTCTGGCCATCTTCCAGGCTGAGCCCGGCGTCAAGAAACATTACCTGCGCAGGTGGCTCAAGACTCCTGACTTGGAAGATTTTGACATCAGAAATGTAAGTGCTCTCTCTCAATATTATTTTCTCAGTAGAATTAAAATTGCCTATTTGCCTATCCCCTGCTTCTACATGTAGGCAAATAGTGTAGGCAGTCAGTTCTTCTTTCTTTCTTATCTCCACTCACATTACAGGGCATCAAGCTTGTAGAGCTTGAGACTTTTGATGGTGTCTGCTGAGGATTAGTAGAGCTCATCATTGAATGACCCAATATAATCAATGATATAGTTTGGGGTTGCAGGTTGAGAATTGTACTTAGTACATAGTGGGAAAACCTTGCAACCATTCTGGAAAGTCATTGTCTGTGGATGACTAGACTTAAGTCTAGAAATCAAGGACTGCTGTTCCCTCGGGAGGACAGAATTGGTGCTTGTCCCTCCTGCTCTGTACCAGTCATATGCAGCAGTTGATTTCCATTCTTGCAGGCATTGGGTCTTGGTACGGAGGATGTCTCTTTTGTATAGTTGGGTGGTCGATTTCCTGACCTCAGGGGGGCAAGAGCCCCTTACTTTGCCAGAGAGTCTTCTAGCTCATTTCCAGGAATTCCATCGTGAGCTGGAAGCTGTTGCACTGTGACAGAGCTGTTGGCTGGGAGTCGGTTTACAGACTTAGCAATGCTCTTGAGAAAAGGTTCTTGACTGGAGAAGCAGGTTTGAAGGGTATAAATGGCTTCTCTTGAGTCGGAGTGGATCATTATTTTTCTTGGTGAGTTGATGTTTTTTAGAGCAGTATCTATTGCAGAGTGTTCTTGATTTATAAACTAAAAGGTGTCTAGGGTGGAAAGGCAGATTTTTTTCAAGGATCTATCTAGATTCCACTGCCAGACAGGCTAGTTCAAGTTGGCTACCGTCAGTATAAATTGTGATGTCAAAGAGGGAGCTATTTTCCTCAATGATTTGGAGACCAAGAGCTTTAAGTAATTCTTTCGGGTTTCATGTTTGTGGGGATTGGCTGGGAGATGAGTTACTTATACTTTACAAGGACTACTGTACCTGAGGAGGTATTTGGCAGCAATTAAAAAAATAATAATACCATGTGTCATTGTACAAAGTCTTGGAGACTATTTACATTAAGTGTTTTATTCATTGAGGATAATGATACAAGTCTTCTCTAGTGGCCCCCATGCACTTCTTGCAGATGGTACAGGTTGTGAAGATCTTCACGCTGCTCTCAAACCTGATTGGCCTAGTGAGTTTCGTTTTGAGACAGAACAAGCACATGGCATCTCAATGGGGCAAGTTGATCTCCCCCTTGGGGAGTGTGAAGTTCATTAAGTTCTCCTTCAGTGTCCTCTTCTGTTTTGACTTGAAATGTTCAAAGTCAAGGCTGTCACTGTGCTAGGCCTTTTCCAGGGTATCCGCATTTTCATTACCATTCAGTCCAATGTGTGAGGGGATCTATTGGAATGTAATGGTTGAATCCTGGTGTAGCTTATCCAGGTTAGTGGAAATATCCCTCATGATCCTTTTTGAACTTGTGTAGCAGTTGGTTAGATGCCTGGATGGATGAAACAGAATCTATTGCTTGACCTCAGATATCTTAATCATCAACCATAATTACTTGCATATTATAGACCAATGTGAGGGAGAGGCAGCAACAGTGTTCTAATTCTATGGCAAAATTTTGAGAAAAATGGGTGATTATTGGGGACTCTTCATTTTTATGTTAAATACAACTTACCAGGACTTATACATAGTTTTTAATTATATAGGAATGATCAGTTTACAGGATTTTTTTTCTCTAATGGGGCAAGTCTCAACTGTGCATGCTACCTTTGACCAATGTTTGCATTTTATATGCTCAAATCCTTTTGGATATCTAATCAAAACCTATGGTAAAATATCCAGTGAGTAACTCTCATGCTATTCAATAGGTAGTTTCTCATGGGAGGTTCCGACGTATTAAGATCCTACATCAACTGGCTTTCTCTCTAATACCCCATCATTGGTACAAGGAAAAGGGGAAGACCAACAGTCCATTATTGGAAATATATCAATTAGATCTTACATCACCTAGTTTCCTCAGATAGTTGGAGGAACAGCATTCCTCCCAACCAGGTGTTCAGTCATTTGTAGAATATATACAGTAGAACCTCCCTGTAAAGGACACCTAATTTCAGAGCCAAAGTGTCCTTTAGGGAGAGGTGACCTCTTACCAGAGAGCTACTAAATGTAAAAATGGTAATTTTGTAAATGAAAAATGACCATTGTAGAGAGGAGTCCTCTAGCGTGAGTGTCCTCTCATGGAGGTTATACTGTATATTTCACACACACATTTTTTTTTTTATCCCTTATCATATGCCCATGATAGGGAGCTGCTGTCATTGGTTGGCTATCAACATATCCATTTGTAAAATAAAATCTGGATGATATCTCCCAATAAAAGTATACAAGATTATTCCTGTCCTCTAGCTGAGGATTCCTGCCTTTGAAGTTCTCAGTTTCAATCAACTCATCAGCATGGTGCAATTTAGTTATAAAATTGCATATTTATAAATGCTTGTTTATAAATTGATATAAATTTTTAGTTTTCCATCTAAAATTCTAGTAGAAAAGCCAAAACACTTGTACTTTAGAAGCATTAAGACACTGTGTTGGAACAGATCTTGGACTGGGAGTACTACATTGAGCGACTGGGCAGCACCATTCAGAAAATTATCACAATTCCGGCAGCTCTCCAGCAGGTAAGTTCCCTCAACTTCTCCATCTTATGTTATGTTAGCAGCAAAGTTGTTAATGCCATTGGCACGGGCTGATCCCTCCACAGATCATTTAACTTCACTGCTTAAAGCTACTTGTAAACTCTATCCCATTAAAATCTGGTTCAACAAACTTTTTTTTTCTCAAGTACAAGGTACAGCCATGATAATCATGGTGGGTATAAAAGTTGGCGATTACTTTTACTGTAAGTGCACCACATGTCTACACATATGTAAAGCAGTTTGACTTTGCACTTACAAAATGTGCAAGAGCCCCATTTGGTTACTTGAACTCGCTGGTGGGGTTGTACTTTTGCAAGAATCAAGGGCCATTTGAGCATTTTTTTTTCTTAAATCAGAAAAAAATGCCCAATGCAGGATTCGATCCCGGGCTGTAGCGGTTGAAAACCAACGGTTTAGACCACCCTTCCATTGACCCCCTGACAGGGGTAACATGCCTTGTAATATAAAAGAAGAAAGGAAAGGAGAGAAAGCGATGAATTGTTTGTCCGTCGTGCGGAGCTGAGTGACTTCACGAGACATGCTCGCATCAACTAGAGTTGTTGTTACTTTTTGTATTCCGAATAAAAAAGTTGAATTAATCCTTTTATATCTTATTCTTTAATTAAGTAAAGAGGAATATAACAACAGGCATGCTAGAAAAAAAGAATAATGTACTTGTTCTGACACTTTAATATATTATCTACAATGATGATCTACAAATTTGGATTATAAGATTGGAAACACAAGGTATCAAGACCAAATTTAAATTAATGATATGTTTGTTGCATTTCAGTAACTGCGTTGTTTTACTGAAATTTTGCACACATTTTATTAATTTGGATTTGGTGTTATATATTACCTTGCGTTTCTAATCTTTAATCCAAAATCGTGCCTTATCATTTTTGATAGACTTTAATAGACTTAACAATAAAAAAGGTAATAAGACCAAATCCAAATAAATAAAATAGAGTATGACATTTTGGTAACAATGTTGTTACCAAAATGTCATACATTATTTATTTATTTGGATTTGGTCTTAGAATCTTGTAGTTCTAATCTATAATCTCAAATTGTACATTATCATGAAAAATTTTGTCTGATGATGGTAACAGCGCTGATACTGAAATGTCACCACATTTTATTAATTTCAGATTATAAACACAAGGTAATAAGACCAAATCCAAATAAATAGTGTCTGACATTTCGATAACAGCATTGTTACCATTTTCAGACAAAAGTGCTGAAGATGGTAACAACATTGTTACCTAAACGTCACACACTATTTATTTATTTGGATTTGGACTTATTACCTTGTGTTTAAAGAGACAAAGGTCGCCTCTCCCGTCAAAACCAGACGCCATCTATTGACCGTCGCTGCAAACTAGCGGCCTCGGGTCGGTGACAAAGCCACAACAACAGCTTTGGCAAACTGAAAAGCATCCACCTAGAGACCATGGTTTCGGGCTAATGGCTTGTCAGCCTAGGGCGGACTATTTTGACGGGAGAGGCGACCTTTGTCTCTTTAGATAAATATTCTCCCGGCAAAATTTCCATTTATACCTTGTGTTTATAATCTATAATCCAAATTATACCAAATCATTAATTTGAGCTTATGTGTAGCTACCCTGTGTTTCTACAATAAATCTGTGGCAGCAGTCTCACAGCATGTGGTGCAGGTGTCCAATCCCGTGCCCCGAGTCCCCCACCCTGACTGGCTGCACAAGAGACTCCTGGAGAAACACGACACCCTAAAGCAGAAGAAGATCAATGAACTGTTCGCTGTTAAGCCCAAGTCTGAAGTCCAGGTGGCTACATACTGCCTTTTTTATATAATACAGTTAAACCTGTCTATAGCGCCCCCTCTTGGGACTCATGAAATAGGGTGCTATAAACAGGTCACTTTTAATGTAAATAGCATCGTACTACATATTTAAAATCGGGCGCTATAGAGAAGGAGGCACTATTTAGAGGGGGTGCTATAGACAGGTTTAACTGTATATATATGTTATGATTTTGGAATTAGAGATATAATTAGGAGATATAGAATTATTACTTGCTGATTACTTTGAGGATACATGTTTGTGATATTGCAGTCGTGGTAATAATAATAAAAATTGTTTAGATCAGAATTAGCTTTAATTGAGCTTATGGAATATAAAATACATAACTTGAGAAAGTATTACCTGAATTAAGGCGTAAGAATATAGAGAACAAAAGGCTTATTTACATATCTACAGAAAGATTTGAGCCGGCCAACAGGAAACAACAATAGGTTTATATAAAGAAAGTGGCGACCTCTGGCGGTCGACTTTACAGAGTAGTTTGTTCTAGAAATTATAATATTTTTTTTTTTTTGAAATAAAATAACATTTTTTATATAATATATATGTACTCAGTAGAACTTTAATGTTATCAGTCTCTTCTTTACAAAGTTTTCATTTCCAAATTTATCATTTTTACCAATTACATACTCTCTGGTAAAAATATAGCTCTCTTGGCCCTGTAACTACATGTTCTTTAGAAAGAGGTTCTATTGTATACAAGTATAGTCTCTCATGAAAGAACACCCAAAAACACGGCAAACCTGGTCTTATAAGGAGGTGCTCTCTCATCGGAGACTCAGACAGTTCAGGAAAGTTATGATCGATTCTTTCAATCCAAACATAGTAAGTGTTTTATCATTTAGGCAATCTACATAAATTTAATAATATAAGAAATTATAAAAAATTTCATTAATTTTCATTTCCCCCCCCCTTTTTTTGTCAAAAATATATAAACCTTATTAAACATAATATATGTGGTTTTTGGTACTGGCAAGAATTTTCATTGGGTTCTTCCTGAACCAGACTCATCAAGATTAGTCTGGGATGTTAGTTAGAAGAACAAAGAAATAGTGACTCTGGTCAGTCTGACCACCAGCTGGTGTGTTCAGCCAATGGACATAGAGGACATGGGGGGTCAGAACACCTCAGCCCCTCCCAAACCCCGGGTTCTCTCCAAGAAACGAGGAGGGGCCCACAGGCCTCCCCCCTCCCCTGCATTGGACCTCACTAAGACCTGGCGGGAAGTGTTGGGAGCCCCTCCCTCGATTGGCACCTCCATGGTGAGGAATTCAATCCACCTGTCTGTGCGGTCCGATCTAACTGTGTAACCAGGAGGAGCTCAAGACATGGCTGCAGTTCCACAAGAAGAAATGGGCCTTCCAATTGAAGCAAAAAGAAGCTCGACGTAAAGAATCATCCTCTAAGGGTGATGGTCCCATTGTAGGAAAGACCCTGTCGCGCAATGTTGGACCTTCAACAGGCCTTGGGGGCTTCCTGCGCAGGGCACGCCGTACTCTCCTAGATTCTCCCTGGCAGATCATACAGGTAATACTCTTTCTTGACCACATATACTCGTATATATTGTTTGAAAGTAGAGCAATCTATATTTAAATCTATAGGTAATAAAATATATATATGTACAGAGGGTGTTCACACTTAAAGGAAACAAGTTTTATTATAAAATATTAAAAATTAACACCACATTTGAAATTTTTCAAATGTTCTATTTGAAAGCCTTATTGTTTATTTACAGAATAGCACCTGATTTTCCACGATAGCAGACACTTTCTGATCATGGTCATACTCAAAATATCCCATTTTTCCTTTACCACTTTCCAGAGACCTTCAATTGTCCTAGGGTGTCTCTTTCCAAGTGCTCTTTTAAGGCATCCAAAAATTCAAAAATCCATCTGGGCTAAATCAGGAGATTTTACAGGGGTTCTGTTCTTTGGAATAGTGTTGATTCCTGTTCTTTGCCTTAGATCTTCAAAATAAGCTTAGGTTGAAGATGAGGTATGACTTGTGGCGTTATCATGATGAAACCAGACTTTGTTTCTCTGTTTTCCATAGATAGAGGGAATATCATTTAAAAATATAGGTTCTAAAATGTTGTTTTGATAGTACTCAGAGTTTATTTTGGCATTTCTTTCAACTTTTCTTATTTTTAATTTTCCTTCATATGATATACAACATGCCACCATAAATCCTTTGGGGTAACTTTCGGCATACCCAAATTGGCCTAGATTTTTCCACCCTTTTTTGATTGTATATAGCTCTTTTTCTGTCACAATCGGTTAAATATACCCATGCTTCGTCATATGTAACAATAAATTTCCATCTATCAGCAGCCAAGAAATTTTCATAAAAAAATCTGCTGATAGTGTGTCGCTGACGAATATGGCTCTGAAACAATTTGTGAACCGCATGTTTTTTTGTAGCTTTTATGCCTAAATCTTTATTTATTATTTTATTTATTGTTGACACTGATGTTCCTATTAATTTGGCTATATCTCTTTGTGGCATATGATTTTCTTTTGTAATATATTTTTTCACTTTTTTGACAGTTGCAGGAGTTCTCACAGATATAGGGGGTGATAATCTTTTGTCCATTTCTCCGTAGGTGCTTTGAATAAAAACTTGATATTTTTGTCGTGAATAATATTATAAGTACCTTTTTTAGAAATGTTGATATCATCTTGTTTGCATATTTTAATTCTGTCCAAATAGGTAAGATTAGCTCTGGAAAGTCCTAAAATATAACCTCTTATGAAATTATTGTATTTGAAGGGCATTTTTTTTTAAAATAACAAAAGATATGTATTACGTGTTAGAATTAGCTTAAGTCTTTTCGAATTCCACGTTGTTGATTTATCAAAATAAAGAAATAGTTCCTTTTTTACACCGGGTGCTCGTTTCCTACAAGTGCGAACACCCTCTGTATATATATACAGCCGACTCTTGATAATTTAAAACTCAAGGGACCAGAGAAAATTTTAAATTTATCAAGAGTTCAAAATAACAAGAGTTTGAACAAACAAGAGGGATGGTGGGGAAAAATCAAGTAAACAAGAGTTTTAAGTTTTGGCAGTTCAGGATATACATACTATGTTGATACAAGATTAAATGAGGGACTTACCACAAGTTTTTTAAGTAATACATTTATTGGGAGCTTTCGGGTCTCACCTTTTCTCAAACAAGAGTTTGATAAAAAAAAAATCATGATTTATTACTTTAAATATTTGTACAATTATTCACAAATGTTCATTTTAAAAAGAAGTCCGTAATTTTTTGTTGAGTGAGCGACTTTAGTCTATCATTGTCCACTGAATTTTTGATAGTAGTCAGAGCTGTGAAGAAATTCCACTTGTGTCGGTTTTGAGGGCATAGAAGCATAGAGCAAGAAGAGATCTCCTTGCCTCGCTCAATGTGACTGGAATTGGCGGTTGCTCTTCTTCCTCATCCAGATGGGTCAAATTCAATATTTCGGCATTGGTTAGGACACTGTGGACACTGATGTCATCGTCAAGATGAGAATAATCCTCAAATGTTAATTCTCCATAGTTAGGTAGACGTCTCCACCCTGAGTCAGAATTTGTAATTTTCGGTGGCTCCGATGACTGTTCTACACTTTCGGTGTGCTTAAACGCGCACTTTCTAAAGCAGTTATAAATAGTGAGAGTGGTAACATTTTTCCAGGCTTTATCAATCATGATTATAGTGGTCAAATGGTAAAATGCCAAACTGTTTAGCAACATCTTTTTTTAGTTTGTCCATCCTCCACAGTTTGAATCGACCACTTTTTTTCCTTTATGGAAAGACACTTGTTCTTTCTTGAATTCATTTTAATAAGGATTCTTGTGAAAATTGTGCAAATTATAGTTTGGCAATGGATCTGGGTTATGCTAAGAATCTGAAATTCAAGATTCAGATTCAGTACAGAAGGCCAAATCTTAGATGTATAATTTTGATTTTATTACTGATATCTGGCATAGAGCAAAACCCGGGACCTAGGCCCACTAGGCAAACTACGCTCGAGTCATGTATGGAAGGTGACATTCGACAATTGATTGGTGCACTCTCGAATAAAATGGATGACTGGGGGGAGAAATTAGAGACAAGGTTACTTTCTATAGAGCAAGGAGTTGAGAAATTAAATCGACGCATACAACAACTGGAGAATACTATAGAAAACACGGTAAAATCTGTCTCGAAGAATTCTGAAAGGATCCAAGAAATTGAGAAAAGAATAGAATTCACAGAGATGAAAATAAGAGAAAGTAATTTAATTTTTTACGGAGTCGAAAAGAAAGAAAATGAAACAAGCGATTAATCTCTCGCCAAAATAAAACAGATAATTACGGATAATACGCAAATCTCCGAGAATATCAACATCCTCAAATGTCATCGATTGTCTAAAAGGCCGAGTGCACCCCTACTGGTGGAAATACCCAAATATGAAGACAGAATAAAATTATTCAGGAAGGCATTCAAGCTTACGGAATCAAGGATTTACATAAATAAGGATTACACCTTAAAAGTTAGACATCAGCGTCGATTGTTGATTAATAAGAGAAAAGAACTCTTAGCTAAAGGAATCTCATCTAAACTTCGAGATAGCAGGTTGATTGTTGGAAGTATTGTTTACCGAGTGATAAATGATAAGATCATGAGTTCAAAAGGAACTGAGATATAGCAAACACACAGAAATGAACTGGAAGGATCACATGATATCTCTTTTTACAGGCAAGAAAATATCATCATCAACCACATATAGCTAATAGGAATGGAAAACTAAACTACTTGATCGAACAACTATTAAACATTGGTCACAATTATGTACAAATTATGTATTGGTATATCAAAGGTTTCTTTAGAATAAATTCCGTTTTCCCTTTCATTGATTATTTAAATCAGTTTGAAATATTTGCTATAACGGAAACTTAGTGCCAATTTGTTATAAAACTCGAGATTGAGGATTATCAGGTTTACCAATCACTTGCTAGAAAAACCTTGGGTCAGGGAAGAATGTAGGAATTTATAACAAAAATAACCAAACTTAGATTCATTGCTGACTTGTATAAATTTTACGTATCTACCTCCTAACGAACTCCAAATAGAGAATATATATACTACGATCAAGATTCACAATGGACTGGAGATAATTTTATATGGTGAACTAAACATTCGCACCAACCACCTTGGAGACTTTCTTAACCTGCTGGATATCCCAACTTTATTGTCGCGTAATCTTTCCTCAAGAGATATAATAACATCTACCCATGTTAATACTCTAGTTCCCCAGCGGCCCCTTTCCTGCTACTATCCCCCTTGACACATTGTAAATAGCATTGCTAATTATTGTAACTATTGCTGTTATTCCTGTATATACCCTCTTCTACATGGAGAAGTTGTATAAGACCAAAGGGTCATAACAGGGACTTTTGTTGTTGTTACTACTGTTATTCTTGTATGTACCCTACATTTCTGTGCTTGGAGAATCCGTATAGGACTAAATTGTCTTAATAAAGCTTTTTGTTGTTGTTGTTGAATTCATTTTAATAACACCAATCAAACATTAAAAGGACTCACTTTAACCCTTTGGGTGCGGAATGTGACAATAGTTGCTTCCAAGATTTTGTCTGTAGGTACGGGAAGTGACTATAGACCACGTGCTATAAAAATTGAATCCTTTCAGTATGGCCACTAGTCGTCCAGTTAAAATGTGAAACTGCCGCTCACTCGGCGTGGGAAATTGAGCTCTAACTTTGTTTAGTTCACAGGCTGGTCTGGCTTGAGAATGTCGCCTGGCAACATTTTCCTTCATATTTCAATATTTTCAGATAGAATCTTACATATTAATAAAATCAAGTAAACAAGAGTTTGATCAAAATTCGTGATTTATTATTTTTAACATTTGTATAGTTATTCACAAACGTTCATTTGTGGTAAGATACTATTCCTTCAACTTCAAATTACCGAGGGGACCATTAATATTGATTTAATTCAACTTTATTCAAATTATCGAGATATTCAAATTAACGTGTTTCAAATTATTGAGAGTCGACTGTATATTTATTTTATATATATAAAAATGAGATTTTCTGTTGTATTTTGATTGTTATTTATATAGAATTACTAGACGGGTGACCCGTGCTTCGCCCCGGGATTGACCCGTGTGCATATCTACCTGAGTGATATATATTTAGATAAGATTTTTTTAAATAATTGTTTGTTATTAGCATTATCTATTTGTTTGCATCAGCATAATTTAATCTAATCTTTGATAGAAGGCGCTGTTCGTGAGCTAAATAGAATAATTTGAATATATAGTTTTAATAATTGATTTATATATATTTTAAAATAGCCTATCGTCTTCCCCGTATTTTTTTTTACCTATGTATGGAAATTTTGGTTTGAATTAGTGAACTACTGCGAATTTGTATACCGGACATACAAACCAACAAACAAACAAACAAACATACAAACATTCATTTTTATATATATAGAAGATATAATATAAATGAGTTTTAAAAATTGTTAAAAAAAAATGCATCGGCCGGGAATCGAACCCTGGCCGCTCGCGTGGCAGGCGAGCATTCTACCACTGAACCACCAATGCTACAAAAAATGGCCATATTTAGGTATTCATTCCATTCCGGATTAGTCCGCGTAAAAAAAAGTTCTTCAAATGAAAAAAAGAAATAGCCAAAAATACTAATCAAAATGCAGCCGAAAATTTTCCTCAGGTTTATAAAAAGCGACATGCAAAATTTGGTACCAATTGGTTCAGTAGTTTTTGAGTTTATCGCGAAACAGACAGACAGACAGAAATTGACTTTTATATATATAGAGACTAGCCGACTGGACCCGGCTTCGCCCGGGTATTGTTCGAGTGGGGTTTACTCATGAATGAATAGAGTCCCTAACTGTTTGTAAAACTTATAGTAATGAATTTTCTTTCAGCACAATGGAGATAAACTGCAAATAGCAAAATTGAAAATGCTGGTAAAAAGAATCTGAAATATAAGAACAATTTCACAAACACATCTAATGAATAGAGTGCTGTTTTAGAGGAGTGGTCTAAACTGTTGATTTTTAAAAACCACGACCAGGGATCATCGAATCCAGCTTTGGGCACTTTGTTCTGATAAAAAAAAAATTCCCCAATGGCCCCTGATTCTTGAAAAAATCCAACCCCTCCAGTGAGTGCAAGTAACCAAACTGGGCTTTGGTATCTAAAAAATGAAAAAAAAAAAAAAATCTAATGATTAGTGTGAATTAAGGAAAATGGTCCTCTCAACCTGAAAATTTCACTTTCTCCACTTCACTCTCGGCTGTTCAAGAAGAAACAGCCAGATTAAACATTTTTAAGGGCACCTAATCCGGTACTTACATCTCTAAATAGTTAAGCAACTTTCATAAATGTAATATATCTGCAATACTGAAATACCCGGACTTGGATGAATTTTTTATTAGGTTATTGTTGGAAAGTGGATATTTTAACAAAAGAATGCACTTTTTAAAATGGTAAATAAAAGAAAATAGGAAAATTGCATCATTTTCTAATAGGAAAGGACAATTGTAAAAATACCAAAAATGCAAGACCAAATAAAAATAAACGAATTATGTGTGATGTTTCAGTAACAGCATTGTTACCTTACTAAGACAAAATTACTGAATGTATTCAGTACTTTTGTCTGAAGATGGTAACAATGCTGTTACTGAAACCACACATAATTTATTTATTTGGATTTGGTCTTACTTCCTTGTGATTCTTATCTATATTTCAAAGTATACCTCAATTTTTTTACCTAAAAATATATATTTCCAAGACCTTAAATAAAAGTAAAATGTCAAATTAGTTATTAATTAACCCTATACTGTATGTAGCAGCGTTATGGGTCAGTAACATGTGAAAATAAGACCAACAATTGAAATATCTTTTTAAAAAATTAAATTTTAAATGCTAGCTTCACACAGGGTACAAATTTTGCTACCAGCTACATGCGTTCTTTTTTACTATGGTGTGATTTCCACATGACGGATCTGTAGATACATTATAATCTCTCCAGAGCTTAAGGTCGCAAACAGTAATTTCATAATACATAAATATCAATGCCAAAAGCCAGAGTTACGATAGCATGTTGCAGTGTAATGTTGACCTGCAGGATGGGAAAAAAGCAATATTATTTCCAAAGACTTTAATTTGAAAAGTATTATGAAACGTTAAAAATATTCAAAAATATGGTTGTACCATATAGATATATATGAGCAGTTATATATTGTTAAGCATATAAATATAAACCCTACCTAAACAAATGACAGCAAAAAAAATTTGAACCTACCCTTAAAAAAAAGCAGTTACTGAAAATGCATAGCTGCTGCTTACAATATAAACGCTATTAGAGCATAAACATATTACATGGAACAAACATATAGTAAAATATACGTAGCAAGTTTATAGAAAAAACATACCTTTTTTTTTCAATAAATATACTTTTTACAACTTCAATCAAATTTATACTTAATCTAAATATAAGAAAGAAGAAAAAAATAGAATACTGTTCTAAATCTCAATTTGTCTTAAAATAGGAATATTTCTTATGAGAATCAAATAGTAAACGTTATCTTAAAAAATATAGATCGTTATATTTATACTAATTAAAATTAAACAAAGCAAAAATTGCATCGTCACAAAATAATATGAATAAGCTGCGAAATAAAACCAAAACCTCAGCTACCTACGCGCGAAATTTCACAATACAGTTTCAATTAACCCAGGTTCTGGGGGCGTATAAATTTGATAACGATCGATAAATATATTATTCACAAAGAGTTTAAATATATATATAATCTTACCTTTCAAAAATATTCATTGTGTAGACAAACTAAAATTCATCGTTTAAACAAACAACGTGTAAAATTATTAACCAATCAAATTCATTTATCGTCGCGACCAGTGCGGCGCCAAGTGGTAAAAGGCAAGCGGTAGATTTTGTTCAACGCGATAACAAACATTGATTTTGTATTTCATTTTTATAGATATAAAGGATTAGCTGTTGCTTGATTTTGGTATGCCTGAGCATTTTACGATATTGTTTTGCAGTTGTGGGAATAATAAAATAGTTTTGATCAGATTTCCTTATTTGAGCTAAGGAATATGTATGAAAAACATAATTTGGCAAAAGTACTGCCCGGCTTAAGGCGAGTAGAACAAGGAAAAACAAAAGATTATTTACATAATGTACAACGGTTTGAGCCAGCCAACGGGGAACAACAACAACGAGTTATTATAGTGAAAACAGCGACCTCTGGTGGTCGATTTAGCAGAGTATTTTATCTTTGAAATATATTTTAAAAACATATATATATGTATGTTACAAACTATGTAAATCCAAAATGATTTGTTAAAGTTGGAAGTGCAGTCGTCAAGAATATAATTAAAAAAAGAGAAAATAATCTCAAGAAGTTTATTTTATGAACTCTTTGAGCAAATGAATATATTAAATTTAAGTAAATATAGAATTTAACAATTAAGCATATATTACAATTTACATATTTATAAAAATTATATCTAACTTACCTAACCTACTCTAAAAAACAAAAACAATTCATTTATATATTTAAGGTGGCGCCATCTGGTGGCCAAAGAATAACAGAGTTATTTTAGAAAGATGATTAAAATAAAATAATATCTACAAAGATTTATATCTATGACATTTCTATAAATTTTTTAAAAAATTATATAACATGTACATATGAATAAACTCATGGACAAAACTTTAGGAAGTTGTACCTTTCAGCATGTATATCGAGATTCAGGCAATAACTCTGAAAGATATTTAATACACAGTAACCTTTATTCCAAATTATAAGTATGAATTTGCATACAAGTTCTTCAAAGCCTTTTTATCAGAATGGAACAATTTTATAATGTTTGCTTTTTTCTGGACACTTTATTTTTCCATTTATCATTACTCTTCACAATTCATCCTTTCATACTCATCCCTTAGGTTAGAAATAATCATTATTTCTCCTTAAAATATATTTTAATTTTTCGTTCAAAAGAAACATTTGCTGAATAATTGTCAAATGTCGTTCTACAAGCATAAGCCACATTATATTGTATTATAGGAAGTATTGTTGTCTCTCATGTCCCGGTGTCCCCATATACCTTATGTAGCACAATATATATACACTCATGGAGAGACAAAACTTGAGGAAGTCAAAAGTCTGATGTATGCCAGTCGTTTCTTTTTTTTTCAACTAGACAGAAACAATTTTGTTGATACTTGCTTATCTCGTTTGTCTTCAATAAAGCTCACTGTGTATCAAATATCTTTCAGAGTAATTGTCTGAATCCTGATATACATGCTAAAAGGTACAACTTTCTTAAGTTTGGTCCAGGAGGGTATATGGTGAGAATTTATATTCTATTTACTATTTGAGTAAAAATTCTGTATTTTATCTTTCCATATTCAATTCTAAAACACTGCCTAAGAAAACTGTGTGTCCTAACTGAACTTAGGATTGAACTTGTTACAAAAAGGCATTAGACACCGCAACTCTTTTTATTAATCGAATAACGAAGCTTTCGGACAAACCCTTCCTCAGCAAACTAAAACAATAAAAAAAGCTAATGGAGAGAGATTATATAGAATTTTAAAGATATATTTATTCATATATATGACATAGGAATTTAAGAATTTACATAATTTAAAATTGTTTAAGAACAAACTATGAAAAGGTTGATGAACTTAGTGAATAGAGAAACGGACAAATTATTGTTATAGATATGAATATCTTTTTTTTTTTGCTCATCCCAAGTACAAGTGGTACAGGC
Organism: Cordylochernes scorpioides; assembly: GCA_030710605.1. Lineage (NCBI taxonomy): Eukaryota > Metazoa > Arthropoda > Arachnida > Pseudoscorpiones > Chernetidae > Cordylochernes > Cordylochernes scorpioides. Next base: position 48,176,881 of record CP092882.1, read on the forward strand.
CATGATAATCATGGTGTGTAGAAGTTGGCGACTGCTTTTACTGTAAGTGCACTACATTTGAAAAGCAGTTTGACTTTGCACTTATGAATATCAATACACATTTTGTGTGTCCCAGATAACAGAGACTGGAACTCCAGGCAACTTCAGGCTGTGGGCCATGGTCGGCTCTGAGCTGCACCAGATCCGGCTGGTAGTTCCCCGTATGTTCTATGTCAACCAGAAAATCCCCAAAGATAGTGACAGTCCGTGTAAGTCTTTTTCTTTTAAAAAAATTATTTTGCTTTTCATATATCTTTTTTGGCAAGTTTATTTTTTATATATGTCGTTTATGAAGTATATGGGTCATTATATAATCACTAAAACATATTAAATAAATAATGTGGTATTGATTTTGATAGTAAATGAATACAGTAGAACCTCCATGAGAGGAAACTTGTGCTAGAGTAAACCTCTCTACAAAGGACACTTTGGCTCTGCAATTAGATGTCCTTTACTGGGAGGTTTTACTGTACAAAGAAAGTTTATTTCTTCACTATTGAAAAGCTAATTTAAAAAAAATACTATTTTAATGATAAGGCGTTTAATTTGTATTATAGATTATAAACATAAGATAATAAGACCAAATTCAAATAAATAGTGTGTGACGTTTCGGTAAGAGCGTTGTTACCGAAACATCACACACTATTTATTTATTTGGAGATTTGGTCTTATTGCCATGTGTGAAATACAATTTTAAAAACATCATTAGAAACCTAAGCTAACAACATTGAAGTAAATATTATTATATGGATGTCTTGTTACCTTATGTTTCTAATGGTAAATGACCTTTGGGAAATACAGTGGTACCTTGACATACGAGCGCCCCAACATACGAGTTTTTCGAGATACGAGCCGACGAGTAAGTGATTTTTTGCTTTTAGTTACGAGCGAAATTCGAGATACGAGTTCGGTTCGGTAGTAACACGCAGTCGCGCCATCACGTGCACACCCAGGAACTGACGACTGAGGAGATACAAGAGTTACAGTCACAGCAGCATACTGAGGTTATGCAAGTAATTGGTTTTGAGGAGTCAGAGGAGGAGGTTATTTCTACAAGTGAGATAAAGGAGATCTTAGGAATGTGGGAGAGAGTTTAACAGTTCGTGGAAAAAAAACACCCAGAAAAAGTTGCAACAGGTCGTGCATATGATCTTTTTAATGACACTTGCCTAACTCATTTCCGGAACATTCTGAGAGGGAAGAAGAAACAAACCTCCTTGGACATGTTTTTTCTAAACAGCCTACAGGTGAAAGCGAGAAAGATGTAGCGAAAAAGGCAAAGACCAGTGAGGATATCTAATTTATTTCTTTACATTCTCTTTTTTTGTTTTTGTGCAATAAATATTTGATATTTATAAATAAGTTTTTATTATTTAAAACCACGTAACAAAACTAACTGGGGTGACATTTTGGAGGTTGGAACGGATTAATGGTAGTTCAATTGTTTTGTATGGGGAAATTTGCTTCGAGATACGAGTAATTCAAGATACGAGCAAGGTTGCGGAACGAATTAAACTCGTATGTCGAGGTACCACTGTATAAACAAAATTTCAAGCCTACTCTATAAAATGAACAAAAAAAAAATTGTTAAAGAAACATTATTCCTGTTTTTAATATGGATAAAGCAAAGGTTTGGAAAATAATAAAATGTACCTCCAAGCATTTGGTGGAAAATTTTCCTTCCCATTCTATCTTGGTTGGGCCTAATATATTACATTCAGAATAATATCGCCGCATCAACCAATGATTTATCCGATGTTTCATTGACCTGCTGTCACTCTCCTCAGGGGAATGATTTTTTTAAATCTTAGTTCTACTTATTTTTTCTGAATCAACTTCCAACCAACAAATGATCTTCATATACTACAGTGATAAAACCATTCAACTTTATATACAGTAGAACCTCCCTGTGAAGGACACCTAATAGCAGAGCCAAATTGTTCTTTAGGGAGAGGTGTCTTCTTACCGGAGAGTTGCTAAATAGTAAAATTGGTAATTTTGCAAATGAAAACTATCCTTTGAGGAGATGTGTCCACTAAAGGGAGGTTCTACTGTATATAGATAGACAAAGACAGTATAGACTCTTTAATTCAACTGACTATATGATTAGGAGATCCCTTGAGGTATTGAATTAAAGAAGTTGGACTGTTGGGGTACAAGAAAAGATCATTTTTTCAGTTGTTCTTCCCGGCAGGATTGGATAATTCTAAGCGCAAGGGTGGTTGCGCAGTGTGGAAGAAGATCATCCGCACTCTGCCCCGGTCCCATCCAATATTTCACCTCTACCAGTACTCAGTCCCAGAGGAGCTCTTTATCCAGCACAGCAAGTGAGTTGGCCAAACATCTACAGACAGCAGTTCTAAACAATGTTGTACAGCCAGCTGATGGCTGAACTCTCAGCTCCCCATGTTGAGGGCATCTATGAGACTCAAGTACCACTGGACTTCCGGGCTCTTGTGCAGCTCGGCTGTGTATGTACAGTGACGAGGCAGGCCCAGCGGGAGTGTGCTGCACAGGTTTGTATCGCTGCTTCTCTCTTTGTGGGGACTTTCAGAATTCATGTTTAGTGAGGGTGTCAAGAGCATCCTAGTTTTTGACTAAAATATTTTTTGAATTAGCTTCAAGATATACTCTTCCCCATTCACAAGAACTAAGTGGGAAAGCAAATATATTAAGATCAAGTCATCTCAATCATTAAGTATTTTCAGCCTAAGCAATTTATCATTATATCTTAATGTCATTACAGATGTTGGAAGTCCTCTCTGGTGGCTTCTATGCATCTTTGAATAATTTCACATATCTCAATGCTTCAATTATCACAATATCCCAAATATTTCAATGCCCCAAATACTATAATAGTTTCAATTATTTTAATGCCCCAAATACTATAATAGTTTCAATTATTTTAATGCCCCAATTACCAGAATAGTTCTTCTCAAATATATTGAAATCACCACAATACTCCTACATAAAATGGTTTGCTATTATGCAAATTTGTGAAGAATATTTTAAGTCTTCATTTTTATCAATCGAACTACTGATATTGGGACAACTTTTTGATAAGATATAATTTGGATTTTTACCATCATCAGATAAATTCAGTAGCCTCAGTATTTCAGTACCTTTGTCTGATGATGCCAACAACACTGTTGCAGAAACATTACAAACATTTTATTAATTTGTATTTAGTCATGTTATATTATGTGAGACTACTTTTTGTGTGTTCCAAATGGGTCTCAACTGAAAGTTGTTGAGTGTAAGACTTAAAAATATTGTGTAATAGAAGCAATCTTGTCTTAGAAATATATTATTAACACAAGGTAATAAGACAAATGTAAATAATAAATAGTGTGTGACGTTTCATTACCTTGTGTCCATAATCTACTAGACGAATGACCCAGCTTCGCCCGAGAATTCCCCCGAGGCAATTTCCTTCATACTGAAAGTACATCAATAATGAATAGTAGAAGTGCCATAGAATAGCAATACAGAAGTAACACATAAACCACAAGCAAAAAGTGTGTGTGATGGCAAAAATTTTATTTTATTAGTGTTTAGGTATTTGATTTAATCATTTTTTTGCAATCCATTTAGTTGTTTCAAAATCAATATAGGAGGGTCGGTGGAAGGACGGTCTAAACTGTTGGTTTTCGACCGCTACTACCCGGGTTCAATTCTCGCATTGGGCTCTTTTTTCTGATTAAAAAAAAAATGCTCCAATGGCCCCCGATTCTTGCAAAAGTCCACCAGCGAGTGCAAGTAACCAAACGGGGCTCTAGCACATTTGTAAGTGCAAAGTCGAACTGCTTTTCACATGTGTAGACATGTGGTGCACTTACAGTAAAAGGCAGTCGCCTACTTCTACCCACCACGATTATCATGGCCTGTACCACGTGTACTGGGGATAAGCAAAAAAAATCAATATAGTTTAAATGGATGCCAGCTTTTCCACCCAACCCCCGAGGTACCCGCCCCAGTGCATTAACCCTTGAAATTGCCTGAGTTGAGTGAGTGACTGCGATGGATCTTGACTGCGATGCCCATCTTCTCAGTAAGAATAAGAAAAAAAAAGGTTTCTAAAAAAAATAATCCAAAATACCGGCATGTAAATATTTTTCTGTAAAAAATAAAAGAGCACGTGGAAATTAGGCAAACATGTGTTTTGCTAATGACTGCGACTGCATTTTAAAACGATATTTTTTTTAAAAAGAGATTAAAAAAATAAAATAAAGGCCAGAACAAAAATTAATAAAAAGTACGAAAGCCATTATTTACAAACAGTAACACTAATTTTGTAAAGTTTTTTTTTAATTGCATTGTGTGCACTTACCGTAATCTTAGTAACATAAATTTCTCTCTCAATACTTAATACTTTTGTAAAAAAGTAACACTCGTATAACAAGATATTTCAAAAAAAGTACGCAAGCAACTTGAAAAAAATGCAGAACACTCATTGGTCGCTTAATTGGTCTGGTGTTGTTACTTCGCCTCATGTTTACTCCACGTAAAAAAAGTTCTTCAAATGAAAAAATAAATAAATATCTAAAAATACTAATCAAAATGTAGCCAAAAATTTTCCTCAGGTTTATAAAAAGTGACATGCAAAATTTGGTACCAATCGGTTCTGTAGTTTTCGAGCTTATCGCGAAACAGACAACAGACATTGACTTTTATTTATAACAAGATCTATAATCCAAATTGTGTCTTATCAGAAGGGAATTGTTGTTCATCAAGTTCTCTCTGTCTCAATTGCTAAATAATTGAATCAGCCTTCCTCCCACTGATATCTATAATGTGTATGTAGGAGACCGACATCTTTGAGCTCCGGCAGCTGGAGTTCAGGACCCTCTCCCAGTATTCCTACCTGGACGAGGGCTCCACTCTCCACCAGCTCTACCTCTACCACCACACCTCGTGAGTCGCTCTCCACAATGGGGGGTTGTTGCTGATGTTATATAGAGGGGACAACCACCTCTCACCCCTACATTCCTATGGAAGTGATAGCAAAGTTTCATAGAAACGCTGAGAATGGCAACACTCATGGTTTTTCTGCCAACTTTTGGAATAAGAATTTTCTTATGCTTCTGCTTTTGGCACTCAGTATTGTGATTTCACCGCCACTCTGTGTTGTGACGACAATCTAAGCTCTATAGAGGGAGTCGCTCACCTCTATTCTTGGTCGGCGGGGTTGAAGGTTCAAAATTGTGGTGTCGCTGTTTATAACACTTTTAAAATGTACGACGAAAACAGAAGGGAAAATTATATTTATTATAAATTAAGAAAATAAGTAAAGTATTATTTAAAATTAATTATATATTTAAATATATTTACAATAAAAGAATCGGGGATCAGGGCAAATTCTCGCATTCGAAAGTTGTTTACAAGTTCTTCTGTCATTGTTCTTCTCATTTCAGCCGCTGCATTCCCGTAGCCCCCTCCGTCGGCCTCCCATTGGCTGCTTCGAACTCCTTCTTTTCCAACATTTCTCCCGCCTTCGAGTTGGCGCCTCGGCGACTCAAACATGGAAAGGAAAAGTTCAGTATATCCAGTCGGTTGGGTCTCTTGATGGCAGTCCGTAACTTGACACAACATTCGGGGTTTCAATGTGATGTTGCTCTTGTTGTGAAATCAAGGGGTCCTCTTCAGTTGTCAATCGAACTTCTTGTGTGGGAGATCGCTCCATTAGAGGGTCTCGACATCTTATCTCGGGCGTTATCTCTAAATTGTAGAGTTTTTGAATAGGTCGTATTTTATCACCTGATGAAGTTTTCACTTTCGCAACCCTCACAAGTCCGTCTTTTCCTGGATAGAGTTGGATTATTCTGGCTAACGGCCAGTGTAGTCTCTTTAAACTCTCTTGTCCAATGAGCACCATGTCTCCCACCTTGAATGGTATGGTAGTCTTCAGGCGTCTCGTTTCTTGTCTCAGGAATCCAAAATATTCCATACGAAATCGTTCTCTAAGATCTTCTCGTACACGTTTGATATATTGATATTTGCGGAGAGGGTCTGGTTATCAATCAAGTCCAGGTCTGGAACGCCAACCTCTCTGACCTCATGTAAGAACAACGAAGGTGTCAATAGAACGAGATCCTCACTTTCTTCAGTTAGGTAGGTCAGAGGGCGTGTGTTCATCAATCTTTCGACGTCACACATTAACGTTGACAGTTCTTCATATCCCAAGGAGGTTTGACCGAGAATCCTAAAGAGTAATTGTTTCATCATTCCTATCAAACGCTCCCACCATCCACCCCACCAATGAGCACCAGGCGGTATGAATTTCCAGGTGATGTTTTTCAATGTGGGATCACATTTTGATCTCGAAAAATCAATCTTCTTTAAAGTATTAGCCATGCCTCTGAAATTAGTCCCATTATCCGATTACACAATCAATGGTCTGCCTCTTCGAGCAATAAATCGGCGGAAAGCTTGGAAGAAGGCTTCAATAGACAAAGATGTCACAAGTTCCAGATGAACTCCTCTATACACTGCACATGTGAAGATGATAATCCATGCTTTCTTCTTATTCTTTTAGATATGATGTCCAGTTAGATCAAATCCTACTATTTCGAAAACTGCAGCATCTCGTACTCTGTCTTCTGGTAATGATGTTGATTCGACGGTAGCTGGTGTCGTGGTGAATCGTTTACAGCGAATGCATTGATTGATCATCTTTTTGACGGTTTTCCTGGATCTTAGTATCCAATAATTTTCTCTCGGAATACCGAGGAGCGTTTGTAGACCGGCGTGCCCGTGGGTTTCATGGTTCCACCTGATGAGCAAAGAGACCAAGAAGTGATCTGAGGGCAATAAAATGGGCATTCTAAAATTAGCGAAATCTTCTCTTCTGCAAATTTTAGTTTTCATTCTCAAAATCCCTGAAGAGTCTACTAGCAACTTAAAGCCTTGTAGTTTTTATCTTCATGCCCTGAAAACGATTCTCTCTGGATAAGTCTCATCAGTATTATTTCTGACTTAGTGATTTCTTCTGTACTGAGATCTTCTGAAATTATCTTTCTTTTATCAATCTTGGTGTTGTTGAAGAATCTGTATATCCATTATTCTCAAAAAATGGGAATAACGTCCAAATAAATTTTCATTTTCTCTTGTCGTACACAAGTTGTTCAGGATGGTCTTGCGCCTTTCAGAATAAACAATCTCCAAATCAGGGATAATGGTCGATTTGGCCACTCTTCTCGAGATACCTTTAACCATGCAGGTCCCTCCCACCATCTTGTCTCCTTAAGTGTTTCTGCTGAACGTCCCCGAGATGGGAGGTCTGCCGGGTTTAATCGGCCTGGTATGTGGCGCCAAGATTCGGGGGAGCTAAGATTATGAATTTCCTTAACACGGTTCATCACAAAGGCTGCCCAGTTGTCTTCCTTTTGATCAAACAGAGAGCATTGGTCGAATCGGTCCAATAAAATCTTGGAATTTCCTCAAATTCCAGATCTTGTATGACGTTAGCTGCCAAACGAGCTCCAATCAGACAAGCCAAAAGCTCAAATCTTGGGATGGTGAGTTTTTCAGTGGAGCTACTTGTGTTCGAGCCTGTATTAATTGGGTGTCCACTATCTTCCTTTTCAATGCGGAGGAAAATACAGGTTGCATAGGCAAACTGACTGGCGTCGCAAAAGATATGGAGAGTGGTTTTCTCTACATAGGAGTCCTTAAAACAGAGCCATCCAGGAATTTCTATGTTAGGCAAGTGTTTCAGTTTGATAAACCACTTCCAAAATCTTTGTACTAAACATCCAGGTAGGACCTTGTCCCATGTCAACTTCTGTGTCCAAGTTTCCTGTAATATCAGCTTGGGAATTAAAGTCACAGGACAAGCAACTCCTAATGGATCAAATATCTTGCTCGCATTGAAACTACTTTTTTCTTGGTGGTTGGTCCAATTTATTCAAAATCTTCCAAACCAATTGTCAGTGTGTCTCTATTCGAAGGAATCCTTTCCTTGTCTTGCACCCAGGGTAGAGCTACCTCATAGCGCCCCTCAATATCTCGTCGTGGTGTGGGCGAAATGTTCCTCCATTTCAGCTTGTAATGACCGAGTCTTCTTCTCAACCTCCGTGTCAGAGACTCCAATTGCATCTAATTTCCACAAGTTTTCTAGATCCAAAGATAGAAATGTGGTCACGCAAAGGGATCTGGTGTCATCTCTCACCTCGGTTGGAGGAATCTTTCTCATCATAGTCATCCCAGTTTGGTATGGATTGCCACCAGTCCAGATGAGATTCTTCTCTGATCGTCAGTTAACAATCTCCAGGCGATGTCCGCACCTAATAGGACTTCTATAAGGTCTCTCATCAAAATCAGACACTTCGAGTTCTTCACTCCCTTCTAAACACAATCTAGGACACACCGGAGGTATGCTTCCACAGATAAGGGGTTGACCTAGTGCTTCAAACTCACAGCGATAGGAATTATTGATGTCAGATAAATGAATGGTACAGACCTCATGTTCAACTAGGTCGGTACTTCGTTCCTCCAAACAAGGAATGCCGGAAGAACTCTCTTCTAGATTGTTCGTATTCCATTTTCCAATGCTGTGCTATGTAAAATAAATGATCTATGGGATCCGGTGTCTATTATAGCCCGTGCCCTCATTCTCCCTTCTGTTCCCATTGAGGGTCACTCTCAAAAGTAGGTAACAAGATGTCCGGGGGAGGTGTGATAAGTTGGCGAGAGTTTCATCTTGCACCGTTGGAGACTTAGAAGATCCACCTCGATCTAAAAATCCGTTTTGTGCACATGACATCCAGGTGGGAAGACATGTTGCAGATCGAACAACGGACTACATTTCTGCAAAATTACATAAATGAGAAGGTCGAAGACATTTATAACAAACACCTTTTTTCCTCATGAGTGATCTCTTTTCGTTTAAACTCAAAATAGCGGCAAAGATTTGTTTCGATTGTGAACTGAATTCAAAAGTTCTGAAGCTGTCGCAATTGGTTTTTCATTGTAGAATCTGGTCTTTGGATGTTTGTTTACTAAATTAGGTTTAGAAGTCGATTCATTCCCGTAACCGATTTCGTTTCTAAAACTCTCCTCCCATGCAGTTAATTGTCTTTCTAGAAAGGTAATCAAGTCATTAATTACGTAACCTGTCGGGAGTTCTTTGTTCAACCTCCAAATTAAGGTCGGCAGGTAGAAGCTTTATTATTATCGGACACAACAGTTGTCTGTAAACATCAATGGGCACGTTTAGTGACTCGAGACTTCTTATTTGAACAGAAAGGTTGTCAAAAATTTTGCGGAAGGTTCTTACATCGCTTGACGTTTTGAGTGGTCTTATTGACAACAAATTGTTCATATGTCGCTAATCAAAATGTCTTCCCGCCCAAATCTGTCTTTAAGCAATTTTATAGCTTTCTCATAATTGTCCGCAAATAAAGCGAAACCTTCAACTGTGTTAGTGCAGTTCCGCCGAGATGTGACTTCAGATAGTTAAATTTATCGATCGGGTTCATTGAGTTGTTCTGGTGAATAGCTGCATCAAAAGAATTCCAGAACGTCAGCCATTCACTAAAGTTTCCATAAAATTTCGATATCATCAATTTTGGAAGCTTCACAGTCGTGCAGGAAGGTACATAATGTCTCATTTCGGATTCATCTATTCGTGAGTTCGAATTCGGTATATTTTCGCCATGAAAGTCTGATTAGCGAATCTTTTTATTTGCCCTAAATCTCCAAGTAATATATTTCTCTCGATATTCCTCTACGGCCCTGTAATTCCCTCTCTAAATCGCCAGTTTCAAGAAGTGTTTCTATTTCGTGATCAACTAATTTAAGTTCGTTAAATGATTCATTCAATTGTTCTAATAATTCTTCAAGTTCAATTATCATTAGCGTGTCAAGTCCACTTTCAATGCTTATTGCATGTTTTCGTTAAATATGATTCTGTTAATAGCAGGCTTCTTCTTTAAACGTAAAATTAAATCTTACGCCATCATGTAAACAAAGCGACAAGTAGGGTTAGCTAGCGAGTTCCAAAATGGTCAGCTCAAAATACATTTTTTTTTTCTAGAATTTACCTTCAACAGTCAGGCTGGGATGCCAAAAATATGCGATTTCACCGCCACTCCTGTGTTGTGACGACGATCTAAGCTCTATAGAGGGAGTTGCTCACCTCTATTCTTGTCGACGGGGTTGAAGGTTCAAAATTGTGGTGTCGCTGTTTATAACACTTTTAAAATGCACGACGAAAACAGGAGGGAAAATTATATTTATTATAAATTAAGAAAATATGTAAAGTATTATTTAATTAATTATATCTATTATCTATCTATATTAATAAAATGCAAATTTCATAAGTGTACATCACTAAAAACTTTCGTTACAATGCATCAATTTCAACCAAATTTTCACATTTATGTAAAACGAGATGGAGCATGTTTTGCTTAACATCAAAATATTTTTCCCTAACATTAACATGCGTAACTTCGCTGTTATCGATTAAATACAAAAAAATCAACAGAGTTTATTTTTATTTATATATAAATACAAAATTAAATTTCAACAGAGTTAATTTTTTACATACTAGCTAATAATCTCAATCTAAAAAAATATTCAAAACAAGCAATTTTAAGATAACACCGTATGTAAAACAGTCGGCCGAGAAAACAAATAACGTGTAATATATATATATAATATAATATATAATATAATATAATAAAATCTTAAATATTATTTATCAAAGTAAGATTATCTCAGGATGACACGGCAATTTATTTGAGACAAGAATAATGATACAATTCCAAGGCGAAGATACTATTCCTTTAACTTCCAATTACCGAGGGAACCAATTATATTGATTTATTCAACTTATCGAGTATTTTTCAAGGGACCGGAAAAAAAATGTTCACTAGATAAAACGATGATTTTGTAATGTAGAAAATTAGGAAAGACAAAATTCAGATGACACGGCACACAGGGACCGGGAAAAAATGTTCACTTTATCGAGAGATTCAAATTTACAAGTTTCAAATTATCAAAATACTAGACGCCGACCCGGGCTTCGCCCCGGGATTGACCCGTGTGCAGTATCTACCCGAGTGATATATATTTAGATAAGATTTTTTTTTAATAATTGTTTTTACTCGAGGGGAATGTTTGTAGTCTAGTACGTTGATATAATCAATCTATCTGAATATTAGGAAAGGTCAGGTAATTTTTTTGTAGGGTGATGTCTCTGAAGAAAGAACGCTATATACCACTTTATCACTAAACAAATTGTCGAGGTCAAAAATAAGCTAACCTAAACAATCCATTAGCTTTGCAAGATAAGAACAGAAATAAGAAATGCATGCAAAATTTTCAACACAAATCAAAATCTTTTAATCCTCATTATTTTTTTGCTTATCCCTAGTACACGTGGTACAGGCCATGTTAACATGGTGGGGTAGTTAGCGACTGCTTTTTACTGGTAAGCGCACCACATGTCTACACATGTGAAAGCCAGTTCGACTTTGCACTTACAAATGTGCCAGAGCCCCGTTTGGGTTACTTGCACTCGCTGGTGGGGGTTGGGACTTTTGCAAGAATCGGGGGGGCCATTGGAGCATTTTTTTTTTTAAACAGAAAAAAAGTGTCCAATGCGGGGATCGAACCCGGGTCGTAGTGATCGTAAACCAAACGGTTTAACCAGCCTTCCACCGACCCCTCTTCCCTCATCAGTAATGTATATTAGTAGGATGAGGTTTATTTTGTTTCTATTACATTACATGGAATAGTTTTTTTTTTTTTCTAATAAAATTACTGACCTCTTTGTTCACTGAAACCTAAACAATGAGTATGTTAGACCACTCTTTGTTCAACCTTACACATTGTTTTAGGTCTCTTATTAGGTGCAAGATGTATACTTATGCTAAAATGGTAATTTGGGTAAACATAGGTAAATTCATGTTGGGCCAGTATTGTTCAGCAAGCCAACACAGATATAACATTACGGTATGAAGCAAGTTGTGCTAAAACTAATATTTCCAATCAAATTATCAAAAAATAACATATACTATGTAATATAAACACATGTATGTAAAATAAACACAATAATAACCAATAATGAAAAACCATAAATTTTTCTAACACAGTATACTTCTTAAGTAAGAATACCTTACCATGAAGGTTTAAAACCCTACACATTGAAACATGTGAAAAATGTAGCATGTGGTTATGATGGGCTTGAAGAGAAAATATTTAAAAAAGATATTTATTGAAACTTTTGTAATACCACACAAAATATGCATATTTACAGTTACAACAGTTGCAGATCTTATTAGCGCTTTAAAAGGGACAATCATATATGAGCATAGCATCCATGTACATTAGAGGACATTAGAAACATAGTGAAAAAAATATAAAAGGTAATGAATAAATTTTTTGCTAAATGAGGAAAGAAATAGCTCCACAACTGTCTAGCACCAAAAGATGTCATTTGAATATAGTTATATCTAATGATATGCAGCAAGAAGGACTTCGATAGAGGATGTAGGCCAGAGAGCAAAGAGAAAATAGGTTCTGGAGGGAACTCAATAGCAGGTAGAGAAACTCTACCTTGTTTACAACAGAGGCTAAAGGGTTCATCTCTAAATCTCAAAGCAGAGCAAAACTGGCATACCCGAGACATTTGGCCTATATCGACAGATGAATCAGCTTTATAATCAATATGGGCATTATACTCCAAACCTGAAAACGGCTTATGAGTCCAAAGCTGAATACGCTGAACAGGAACTTGCATAGTTTGTGTAGCTGCGACGCGGGCTTCAGAATACCTAAGACGGCGAAGCGCACGACGCGTCTCACTTTGAAGTGGTGTCTCAATAGCTCTAGCATTCCTATATCTCCTGGAAGCAGCCGTATTCCTACCAATTAAAGGTCGGCTGCGGCGAGGCATATTCTGAAAAAAAAGATTGAGATTAATAACAAAAGCTTAAAAACCAGCAATTTATAAACAAAGCATAAAAAATACCTGTCTTATTGAGGTAAAAATCAAAATTCTTAAATTTGTTCTTCAAAATAACCTTCCAGATATGTAAAAAGATTATAAAAAACTAAAAGCATAATATTAAAACTAAAAAATTAATGTACAAAACCAGTTATCATTAAAAAGCCTCAAAAATAGACCAACCGCAGGACACGGCAATGAAAAAGCATGTTTTTTGGAGGAAAAAATAGAAATAATTTTCTAAAATACAAAATACAACACCTATATGTTTAAAAAAAAAACTATAAATAATCTAAATATAAAATACTTAATCCAAATAAATTAAAATATCTTAAATAAAATTTTGAAAAAGGACCTCAAAAAGACAAATAAATGAATCCGTTAAAGAAATCCCGTCGCTTATTTAAAAATATAAATAACCTATTTTTTAGATACAACCCATATATTAGAAAATATAATAAATAAACTGTATTTAAAAGATAAAAGCAATAATTAAAAAACTCCATAAGAAAATTTAAAAAAAAGGACTTCAAAATGACCCATAAGAACAGAAATAGAGAAATGCATGCAAAATTTTCAACACAAATCAAAATCTTTAATCCTCATTATTTTTTTTTGCTTGTCCCTAGTACACGTGGTACAGGCCATGATAAGCATGGTGGGTAGTTAGCGACTGCTTTTTACTGTAAGCGCACCACATGTCTACACATGTGAAAGCAGTTCGACTTTGCACTTACAAATGTGCCAGAGCCCCGTTTGGTTACTTGCACACGCTGGTGGGGTTGGACTTCCTCATCAGTAATGTATATTAGGTAGGATGAGGTTTATTTGTTTCTATTACATTACATGGAATAGTTTTTTTTTTTTCCTAATAAAAATTACCGACCTCTTTGTTCACCGAAACCTAAACAATGAGTATGTTAGACCACTCCTTGTTCAACCTTACACATTGTTTAGGTCTCTTATTAGGTGCAAGATGTATACTTATGCTAAAATGGTAATTTGGGTAAACATAGGTAAATTCATGTTGGGCCAGTATTGTTCAGCAAGCCAACACAGATATAACATTACGGTATGAAGCAAGTTGTGCTAAAACTAATATTTCCAATCAAATTATCAAAAAAATAACATATACTATGTTATATAAACACATGTATGTAAAATAAACACAATAATAACCAATAATTAAAAACCATAAATTTTTCTAACACAGTATACTTCTTAAGTAAGAATACCTTACCATGAAGGTTTAAAACCCTACACATTGAAACATGTGAAAAATGTAGCATGTGTGTATGATGGGCTTGAAGAGAAAATATTTAAAAAAGATATTTATTGAAACTTTTGTAATACCACACAAAATATGCATATTTACAGTTACAACAGTTGCAGATCTTATTAGCGCTTTAAAAGGGACAATCATATATGAGCAAAGCATCCATGTACATTAGAGGACATTAGAAACATAGTGAAAAAAAAATAAAAGGTAATGAATAAATTTTTTCGCTAAATGAGGAAAGAAATAGCTCCACAACTTGTTTAGCACCAAAAGATGTCATTTGGAATATAGAGTTATATCTACTGATATGCAGCAAGAAGGACTTCGAAGAACCACGTAATAAAATAAAAAAGAAACTTGATCTCATCAAGTAACCACGTAATAAAATAAAAAATAAACTTGATCTCATCAAGTAAGGCTTCAACTTTTTTCGGTATAAAATATGAAAACTATAAAATAAAAGTATCTTACCATGTATAATTTTATAATTATTTATATAATATATTTATAATTTTATATATAAAAAAGATAGAACAATTTAGCAAGAAGCGGAAAGTAAACACTTTTGAAAGTATAAATACTTTTACTCTGTTGAATTTTTTTGTATTTTATCGATAACAGCAAAGTTATGTATTTTAAAGTTAGGGAAAAATATTTTGATGTTAAGCAAAACCTGCTCCATCTCGTTTTACATAAATGTTGAAAATTTGGTCGAAATTGATGCATTGTAACGAAAGTTTATAGTGATGTACTCTTATGAAATTTGCATTTTATTAATATAGATATCTTCTTTTTTTAATAAGTTTATAGAGAATTGTTTTAACAAATGTTCGTTAGACAAACCTTTACTCGGGTAAAAACCCGGGCAAAGCCGGGCACATCCGCTAGTATATATATAAAATTGAATGTCTGTCTGTGTGTACTCTATAGATTCAAAAACCATACATCCAATCGCCGTGAAAATCTGGATATTATTAGGTATATCCCCGGGAAGGTTTTTGAAAAATAATTTCTTGAATATCCTTAGAGTTATTTGCAGATTTGTAGATTTAACTCGCAAGCAGCGCCACCATTGCGACGATGATGACAAGTTTTTTTATCTATAAGTTTTATTTTCACTAAGTTTATTATCTTAAAGATTATTTATCAAAAGTAAGATTATCTCAGGATGACACAGCAATTTATTTGAGACAAGAATATAATTATACAATTCCAAGGCAAAGATTCTATTCCTTTAACTTCCAATTACCGAGGGAACCAATTAATATTGATTTTATTCAACTTATCGAGTATTTTTCAAGGGACCGGGAAAAAATGTTCACTAGATAAAACGATGATTTTGTAACGTAGAAAATTAGGAAAGACAAAATTCAGGATGACACGGCACACAGGGACCGGGAAAAAATGTTCACTTTATCGAGAGATTCAAATTTACGAGTTTCAAATTATCAAAATATAACTTTTTTTAAAATAAGTTTATAGAGAATTGTTTTAACAAATGTTCGTTAGACAAACCTTTACTCGGGTAAAACCTCGGGCGAAGCCGGGTACATCCGCTAGTATTTAAATATTTACACTAAAAGAATCGGGGATCAGGGCAAATTCTCGTGTTCGAAAGTTGTTTACAAGTTCTGCTTTCCTTGTTCCTCATTTCAGCCGCTGCATCCCCGTAGCCCCCTTTCGTCGGCCTCCCATTGGCTGCTTCGAAATTCCTTCTTTTCCAACACTCAGAGTAGAATTGTTCAAAAGGCATATTCTGACTTCCTTCATGAGCGTTTTAGATGACAGAGTGTCATCTGGTGGAACAAAAATCAACTAATTTATCTCGTATAATCAACTGATTTAACTTGTTCGGTAATATTTGTCCAACCCATTTTCTTGATAAATCAAGAAAAGCCAATCACGTAGAGTTGTTGGCTCTTTTCAGGGTGGTGCACCACGCTTATCAACAAAATGGGTTGGCCAAATATCACTGAAAAGTTAAATTAATGTTTAGATCAATTTTGTTCCACTAGATGGTGCTCTGTCTGTTAGGATATGCCTAGAATTATTCAAATTATGCCATCCCTGTCTAGAGCTTTTACAACCAGATCATGAGTCACCTCTTATTGGCATTTCTTATTGGATATACTCTGGAAAGTCAATATACTGTAAATATTCTTAAAACCCTTCACAGACCAGCATTATGAAAGCTTGAAAATACAGTCAACACCATACAACACTTAGAAAAATGACTTTATATGTTAATATTTATGAATTTGTAACCCTTATCTCTCACCTTGTACAAATTGTACAGCTACCTACATATGTTATTTTTGATAAGGCACAATTTGGATTATAGATTATAAACACAAGGTCTTCTTCTTCTTTCTTATCTCATAAACACAAGGTAATTAGCCCAAATCCAAATAAATAAATACTTTTGTCTGGAGATGGTAACAACGCTGTTACCGAAACGTCACACACTATTTATTTATTTGGATTTGGTCTTATTACCTTGTGTATATTTTATTTTTGTTACTATTGTGTGGTGTTGACTTTAAATATAGTAAAATCCCACTAAAACTAACCTGGGATAGAGCGAACATTTCTTTATAATGAACCTGAAATAAACTCCATTTTTATTTTCTAATACAGGGAACTATGGCTATAGTGAAACAGTGGTTCAGTTCCATTGGGGTCACTATAGAAGGGTTTTACTCTATATATTTTTGGTCAAAAATATTTTTTAAAAATGAAACTTGGTTCTTATACACCTGGTGAATTGTTTCTATTTTCTCTTTAACTTAAATCTGTTCCCAGGGGAACCAAGGCAATATTTGGACTTTTCTTCCCTCCAACCAAGAAGGCCGTCGTCATTGTCTTGGACTCAGTCCGCACCAACCAGATGCCCAACCTCAACGCCCTCTACACACTGCAGAGAGGAATGTCAAGTGAGTTAACCCAGCCTCTGCTTCCAACATCTGTGGGTGATGGCTACAATTTCCTTTTGGGAAAGTAAAAATTATTAGTTTAGCCCCAATTAATTAGTTAAAAAAAAAAAGTGGAGATAAGAAAGAAGAAGAGAAGTTTTTAAATGTAAATTTATTATTAAGAGTATTTTAAATAGATTTAGGTTAATTGTTTGGGAATAATTTTTATATTCCCAACAAGCCTTACTGAGATCTTTCATATTTCCACTCAATCATATCTAGTCTGTAGAGTTTGAGATTTTTGATGGTGTCTGCTAGGGATGAGTAGAGCTCATCAAAGGAGATTTGACATCCATAATGATTGGGTGAAGTAAATGCATCTGATTTTGTCATTAAGACTGAGAATACTACTCAGTATCAGGCCGACTTAGCTCCAATATGCCGCCTCTGACATGAGGAACAGACAATATGTGCAGCCGCTCTTAACATGGAGTACAGACATCCTGTATCCCTGGATCAGGAGTCCTTACAGGGTACTATCAGCCAGGCCAGCTGAGCCCAGGTATTTCAGAAAGCTTGTTACTGCTTCCCCTCTCCTTTTTCATTCAGGCTTGGGACCGGCAAAGCGAAATTCACTGAAATCTGAACAGAGAGAGTTTTCCTTCTGAGAAGTTGGTGACCTACACAGCTCAACTCTATACCACGCTTCGGTAGTTATACTTGTCGAAGGGCTGTTGAGCCCGAAAGCTTGTTAGCCGATATTTATAAAAGAAACACTTTCCTCAGCGAATTGTCTCTATCTATACCTACATGTACAGGCTGGAGGAGGAGAGGGAAGAGTTGGTCCCTGCAGCCGGCTTCAAGTTTGACATCCTGCTGGAGGTTGATATCCGCAGCGTGCACCGCGCCATCCAGCGTCACCTCTCCATCTACAAGGATGAGAAGAGAGGCCCCACCATGATTGCTGTCCAGTCCCCCATTAGTGAGTTGACACACTCCATACACACACTAGCATTTAGTTTCCCTAGATAGCTAGCCAGTAAGACAATGAGACCACATGCTCAAAACTTAACATTGTATGTATTGGTAACAGCATTGTATTACAAACAGAGTAAAGTCACCATCACTTACTTGATTCTGCTAGCTCGCGCACTGCTACTACAGAGTTACCAATGTGTGATAAAATATTAATAACAGTATTGTATCACCAATAAAGTCACGATCACTTACTTGATGCTGATAGCACTGTTACTACAGAGTAACAATTGTATAACAATGTATTATTAGCAGCATTGTATCACCAATAAAGTCACCATCACTTACTTGATTCTGCTAGCTCGCGCACTGCTACTACAGAGTTACCAATGTGTGATAAAATATTAATAACAGTATTGTATCACCAATAAAGTCACCATCACTTACTTGATGCTGATAGCACTGTTACTACAGAGTAACAATTGTATAACAATGTATTATTAGCAGCATTGTATCACCAATAAAGTCACCATCACTTACTTGATTCTGCTAGCTCACGCACTGCTACTACAGAGTTACCAATGTGTGATAAAATATTAATAACAGTATTGTATCACCAATAAAGTCACCATCACTTACTTGATGCTGATAGCACTGTTACTACAGAGTAACAATTGTATAACAATGTATTATTAGCAGCATTGTATCACCAATAAAGTCACCATCACTTACTTGATTCTGATAGCACGGTGTGCAGAGTATTGTGGCTCAGAGATTGTAGAGCTCTGATAAGAAAAGGAATGATACTCTGCTGATATATATCTTTTGACTTGTAGAGATGCAAATATATATACATAATTAACAAAAATATATATACATAATTATTAAAATAATTTGTTTAGCGAATCTGGTATTTTGTCCTGACTGACAACACATGGTGGCAGCGGTAAACTGGCAGCAGTAAACTGATTTCTTAAAGAAGGTCGTTGTTCGAAGAAAATTTGAAACTCAACATCAAGCAAACTCGCAGCGGTGGACTGATTTCTTAAAGAAGGTCGTTGTTGGAAGAAAATTTGACTACTCGACATCAAGCAAACTCACAGCGGTGGACTGATTTCTTAAAGAAGGTCGTTGTTCGAAGAAAATTTGAAACTCGATATCAAGCAAACTCGCAGCGGTGGACTGATTTCTTAAAGAAGGTCGTTGTTCGAAGAAAATTTGAAACTCGACATCAAGCAAACTCGCAGCGGTGGACTGATTTCTTAAAGAAGGTCGTTGTTCGAAGAAAATTTGAAACTCGACATCAAGCAAACTCGTAGCGGTGGACTGATTTCTTAAAGAAGGTCGTTGTTCGAAGAAAATTTGAAACTCGACATCAAGCAAACTCGCAGCGGTGGACTGATTTCTTAAAGAAGGTCGTTGTTCAAAGAAAATTTGAAACTCGACATCAAGCAAACTCGCAGCGGTAAATTGAATTCACAAAGAAGATCGTTGCTCGAAGAAAAGAAAATTTGAAATTCGACATTAAGCAAATTATTGATAAGAGCAAAATTATTAATTATACAAATCTAAAATGGCTCAAAAATATAATTGCGTAGCCCCAGAACCTTTTAATTTCTCAAATCCAGGTGATTGGCTTAAATGGATTAGGAGGTTTGAACACTTTAGGCAGGCAAGTGGGTTAATTAACAACCCAGAAAATGAGCAAGTTAACATGCTCGTGTATTGCATGGGCGATAATGCAGATGATATATTGTTGTCATGTAAAATAGCAGGTGACCAACTCGAGAAATATGATAAAGTTATCAAATGTTTTGAAAGTCACTTTATTCCAAGACGGAATATAATTTATGAAAGGGCAAGATTTAATCAAAGATGTCAACAGGAAGGAGAAAGGGTGAATGACTTTATCACAGCACTGCATAGCCTAGCTGAGCACTGTAATTTTGAGGTGTTATGTGATGAGTTGATTAGGGATAAGATAGTTGTTGGAGTAAGAGATAAAGCGTTGTCTGAAAAATGCAACTTGATACAGACTTGACCTTAGTGAAAGCCACACAGATGGCAAAACAATTAGAAAGTATCAAAGAACAGCAGTCTAGCCTTTACCAACAAAATTTTGTAGATCAAATAAAGAAATTGCCTAATCACATAAAAAAACCAAAAAGCAAGAGTCAAAAATAAGATAATTTAAGTCAAACCAGTCAGGAAGATCATCACATGGATGCACCAGGTGTGGCAATTCAAATAGCCATGATTGGAAAAATTTCCCAGCCATGAACTCGTATTGTAATAAATGCAAGAAAGGTCATTATGCCAAAATTTGCAGATCAGTAGCCATAAATGAAGTAAAATCAGAGATAACTTTTTTGGGATCTGTAGAAATTGAATCGTCTAAGAAATGGGTAGTACCAATTAAGGTAGTAAACAATAGACAAATTAATTTTAAAATTGACACAGGAGCTGATGTCAACGTGCTCCCCTTTCAACAATATTGTCAAAGTTCCAAAGAATAAAATTAGAAAAATCGGATAAAATATTACAAGGTCCGAATGGAATACCCTTGAAAACAGTTGGAATGATCCACGTAATACTTCAAAATAAAGGCCAGCACTTAAACTCGAAATTATACATTGTTGATAAACTGAAACAACCATTTCTCTCTAGGGAGACAAGCGAGAAATTAAATATTGTGAGAATGATTCAGCAATTATCATCAAATCCTTTTAACCCAAAAAGAGAGTTTCCAAAATTATTTAATGGTTTAGGACATGCTAAAATAAATTACAAAATATCCCTACAACCTGATGCGAAACCATATGCCTTGTGCACCCCTAGGAGAGTTCCAATTCCCTTAATGAAACAGTTGAAGGAACAACTTGAAGAGATGACCAGGCTAGGAGTCATTGAATCAGTAGAAGAGCCAACTGAGTGGTGTGCGGGAATGGTTGCAGTACCTAAACCAGGAGGGAAATTAAGAATTTGTGTTGATTTAACAAAGCTAAATCAATATAAGAAAGAAAATTATCCACTACCAGCAACAGAGCATATCCTGGGACAGCTTGGATATGCTTGCTATTTTTCC